>CM029498.1:22386435-23037488 GCA_017140595.1 Eucalyptus curtisii
GGAAAAAATCCAAAATCTTTTAGAAAAAGAATAATTTGACAAACGGGTGCCATTCACATTCAGAGGTGCCAGTCATTAGAATTCTGAAACTTCTCTTACCACACATAAAACAGTTATGGTGGCAACAAAAAAGAACAAGACAGCTACAAACTCATGCTTACCTATTACACTTATATGATCCTTTTTATTGTACTTAAAATTTGTGCTCAAATTGCGAGAATTCCTAAGTCTCGTACAAAATTGTGCTTATCATTGAAAATGATATAATGTCTGGCTCTCTGCTTCTAGAATAGACAGCTAACATAAACATATTCACAACATTGATTATTTCTGATAGGAAAAACCCTGTCATGGGCTTTCATAAGACAACAAAACTGACAAGAGATATTGATAAATGACTATGAAAGGTTATAATTAGTAGAGGATAGGCAACCCCAGATGAATACTGCATTCTTTTAGTAAGTAGCGTTTGACTGACTAATCAGTTCAGAAATTGACATTAAAAGTGACAGAACATTAGCAGGTGCCATAGTACCTTCATCAAGTCATTGACTTTGGATTCTGACGCCTTTCTTTATTAAGGAGAAAATGGAAGAACGAAATATGAAAGGGATAAGAAACAAAGAGGAGAGAAGAGTCTGCAGGATCAAAAGTTTCTCCCTAGGCTACAAAAATTGTTCTCGACAGATTTTCCTCTCAGTCTACCTATCCATACACACAGATAATTCTAATGTTTATTTACTTAAACCAGAGAGGGAGGGAGGGAGGGAGGGAGGAGGGGTGCAAATTATAATATAAGCTTCTTACCATCGAGATCAAGCACCAGTGTCACAGACTTCCTTTTCTGTATTTCCTTGTGCGATGCTGTGGGTTGAAAACTCGACACTTCATCGGACAAGTCCGGTAATGTTCTGATGAACAAATGTGGATCAAAGCACTCGGCTTCGTCCAAATCAGAATGGCATTCTGATTCAGAGTTGTAGCATCTCATCTGATCAATTGACATATAAAAGCTGGGTCCATCTGGATCAACTGTCCCTTGTTCATGTGACTTGGTATCTTCAACTGCACTAGCAATAAGTGTACTCCCTAGAAGTGGTACCATCATGTATTTGTCAGAGACATCAAACAGCATACTTGACTCATCACCCTCGTACCCAGTTAAAGGCGTTAATCCAGTTGCATCATCATCATCCATTGTAACATCATCTGGTCGTAAACCCGTGATAAACATGTCAGAGATGTAGAAATCTGATATACTGCAGCTTTGGTAGTCACATGACCCCTTGTTTTGAAAGCTTTCATCTGCCTCCAACAATGCCACACCAAAATCACAAGTGCTACCTGCCAAGTCTGCCAATGAAATCAGGCGTTAGAATTAAGCTCCTCAAAACTAATAATTCTATGAAGGCATGCACACCAGAAAATAAAATGGCCCCAACTCAACAAGCGGAATAAGTAGTTCATTAAACAATTAATGTTCATACACGAAAATATTGAAGTGACCGTGTGATCTGACAAGTAAAAGACAACGAAGCCTGCTTCCATTTAAGAAGTGAGAATTTTAAGGATTGAGACATGGGATAAAATTAGTGGAGTGCAGATGCATTAATGAAAAGAAACACCCTGTGGAGGATCAAATACACTATCAAGTAAAATTAAGGCATCCTTGGCAGCAAAGGATGCTTACGCCAATGCCATATCCAACAAGAAAAAAAATGGTGCTCAAAAGAAAGGTAGGGGGGGAAAACCGGATATTAGTCACATCAATTTAGATAAACAACAGTTACACGATCTCTCCTACAAGAATTAGTTCTCTCCCTCACTGCAGTTGCAGCAGAGTAACAAAAGGAATATAAACAGATAACTAGACAAGAGATAGCCCAAAAGGTACTTCTAGAAGCAGAAACATCTTTAATGGATGAGAGTGAAAACAGTACCAAAGGAGACACTTTCTATGCTAAGTAGTTCATCAGGCTCCAAAATGGGAGAAAAAATAGTCTCCAAATTAGTTGGACTGGAATGGGAAGGTTCCTGCAATTAGCAAATTCCAACTGTTACATTAGCACAGGATACAAGACAGTAATGACAATTTCAGAGCATATTGAAGAAGCAAGCTGGATTCTGCAGATTGAATATACAATTAGAAATTGCTGAAAAGTTTGCCCCACTGAAGACAAAATTTATGGAATTTGATTATTAAAAAAAAAAGACTGCTTTTCCAAAAAAGAATCAACTTTTTTTATTGCTGAGCCAATTTCCTCAGTTGAATATCTGGATGTTTCCACTTTTATGAAAATTTTCCAATTCTGATCCTTTTCAATTTCACTTAACAAGATTGATAGTATGCCGTGTTGTTTGCGCCCACTTAACTAATCATACTAGTCCCCCCCTTTGTTTTCATACTTGAACATATATTTAATCAGAAATGAATATAAAAATAGATGCTTCGCACAGGTAACCAAAAGGAAAAGCTAGCCCTATATTCATTTCAGACAAACAATTCAAGAGAGAATGACAGAAAACGAATGCCTAACTAAGTTAATATCTAGCTAAAAAAAAATAAGAGAGCAAAATGTCAAATCCTGACTGATGCTCCCCCACACTGCCCAAGTACCGAGATTTGTCAGATTCATCCTAATTATCTGTAACATCATCCTGCCCAATTATTAGTGTTAGTTATTGATGAAGAAGCATGCAGGCTTGAGGAACGAGTCAATTCATTTGCACTTTTGGGATAACTACTTAGGAAGTCTTTGGCAAATCGAAAGGCTGACTCAACCACAATATGACCCAAAATAAATTAGAAATTAAATTAAATTTTAAAAAGTTTTACACGTCAGAGAAACAGACAGCAGAGTGATGAAATCCAAAGAGTAAAATACCATTTTGCCTGAAGAAGATGAATCGGCAAGAAATGACACCTGCTTCTCTAGATAACTCTTTTCCTCATCAAGTTGTTCCGGTTTGGCAATGGCTCCATTGCAGTCACTATCTTGAGTAGCCACTTCTCTGTCTGAAATAGTAGGCACAGAATACAGAATGCTCAATAGAGAGAAGCTGATGATGCAACTGATTACAAAATTTGCTGCCTGTCTAAATTACATTGGTTGCACCTCATTGTATCAAGTGTAACTAATGCAAGATGCAGCACATCAATTGTGTTCATATTTAAAACATTATGAAGAAACTTCAAAAGTTCAACATATACAATAACAAGATGTGACACATCCAATTGGGTCCATATTTAAAACATTCAGTATGAGGAAAGTTCTAAAGTTCAATATATACAATAATCAACGACTTGTGGGTAACTGAATTTGCCATCAAGTGTTACATCATGGGAAATCGCATGGAAAATTTAATGCATTGAGACTGTTTTATTTTTCGTCAATGCTATGAACACAATGCAGTCTATAAAAACAAATATGAAATAATTTCCCCTAGATTCCATATTAACTGGAAAAGGAAACTAATTGAACAAAATACAGTTATGAGAAAGGTTATTAGCGATTCACCTGATATTTTAACTTGAGGACACATCACAGGAAGCAACAGAAACAGAGATAAACTTTGTGCAGTTGGTAAAACAACAGCTAAAGAATAAAAGACAACAGATTGTGATTGCGTACCAGTGAGGAAACCCAGAGAAGAAAAGTCAGATTCTGCAGTTTGTTGAGTAGTTGAAAAATCAGAGCATGATTTTTTTGAAACTTTACATGATTTAGAACATACACAAAGACCATTCGCTTCTCTTAAAGAGGCTTTGCCTGGTGTGCTTTTCATTCTTAATGCTGGCATTTGATTGACAGTTCTGGCATAAATGACAATCTTGACCTAGATACATCAGCTTAGGAAGCAAGCCCCCTTCAATCAACCAAACCGCAGTCAAACCAGCAGAAGAAGTATGAAGACAATGAAAGCCTGCATAAATAATGAAACACGCATGTTGGAAAACGATGAGGAAGAATTGTATGAAGCATCTCTAAGTCGTGCAACACGCTAAAGGATAAACATCAAATCCACAATGAACCATTCACTCAAGGCAATCCTTTTAAAAACTAGTAGAAATTTCTCATAGGAAATTTTTCTAATGATAAAGAGAATGCAATTAAGAAAATACCAGGGGTTACTGCCCTTATACAAAATGGCTTCAAGAGGGAAGCCACCCATATACAAAATTATGCACAAAAGAGAGTTTCTAACAATTCGAACAAACTAGAAGTACCCAATCCAATATACCCACAATACCTCGAGTGAAGTGCGTAAAAACTAATTATTGCTAGGAGAATCCCAAGATGATTCATCTCCTTGAAATGCCCTCTTGTTTCTTTCGTCCCAAATGGGTCAAACAAGAAAGGGAATCATCTACGATATTTCTTCTTTCCAACACACAAATCAATGGCCCCTCTGTAAGCCCAAAGTTCATGATGGAACTGCTTCAGTTAACACGTTTTACTAATAAAATTGCAGAAACAGTATTCCAAATCTATCAAATCAATTTCAATGGAAAAATAAGTGTTTATCCCCATGAAAAAATAATCCTTCTTTTACAGCTTCACTGACTTAATCTCTTCTCAGTTTCTGGATGATCGGGTTCCAAACACTCTTTTCTTAGTATGTGGATCCCAACAACAATGCAGATATCTTATAGGTAACTTGGCTTTCTTACACCCCAGAATTCAAGCAAACACTTGCACATTTAGATTCTTGCCCATTTTCACTCTCTCGGAAGTGCAATCTCAGTCCAGATACTACTTCAAGGATAACACAATGCACGTCAAGTTTAGAATTGCTGCATATCATTGTCAGGGAAATTGATCGGGTCATCTATAAATAAATGATGAGAAATGCAAACATCATTACAAGCATTGCCAACCTTGAACCCATTAATCAAACCTTCACCAACAGCTTTAAATCCCTCCATAACCAACACAAATAAGAACATGACAATGGATCCCCTTGCTTCATATCCTCTAAAAAGATTCAAATTAACCTCCTCGACCCCATTGCCCAAAACTGAGAAAGTTGGTGATGAAATGCTTTGGATCCACTAATACCATTGGTAGCCAAAGCCCACTCATTTCCGCATTATACATCCAGTTCCCACAAGACATGATCATAGGCCTATTCCAAATCCAATTTGCAAATACCTCCAGATTTCTTTCTCTAAGGCAATCGTCTAAAGTATCACTGGCAATCCAAGCAACATCCAAAATATGTCCACCTTCTGAAAGAGTGTTTTAGCACGGTCCTAATAGATCAGGTAAACTTATTTAAACAACCAACACGGAACTTTGCAATCTTATAGGATACTGCTCACCAGACTATGGGACGAAAATCCTTGAAACTATTGCACCTGTCTTTTAAAGAATCAAGACTAAGATTCTACGATTGAGGCTACCCACAATCTCTCCGCAACTAGGGAACTCATCGAAAGCTTTCAACAGATCTCCACCAACAAACTCCCAATTAACTTGGAAGATTCGACATGAAAGCATTCAGACCAGGTGCCTTATCACCTCTGCTGTCCACAATTGCACTTGTAATCTCCTCCTCCTCCTCCTCCTCCTCCTCCTTAGAAGGCATTCACAACATCTCAACCATACAAGGAGCAAGAGTAGTCAAAGTCAATAATCCTCATAAATAAAACATCGACAGAGAAACTACGATCTCTGTTCCCATTACACCAAACCCAGTCCCAGAAGATGGCCCACAGTTGACCAGAACCCAAGGCTAAAAAGTATTCTCAATATGAAGCAAAGATCTAAATTTATTCATGGTTTGATCATATTATATATCTCTCAGCACCAGGGATAGAGGCTTAGACCCCATAAATATATCCCCAAACATGATATATTTACACACTTGGTGAAAAAGACGAACAATTAATTTCTGTGCACCCAAATCACAAACAAAGATCCACTACTTGGAACACTGAGTAATGCAACTGCCTAGTTTAAGAAGGGTTAAACTGAAAGAGAAAAGTAAAAACCCACCCTTTAGTTGATTCCTTTGAATGATAAACTCAGGATAGACCAAAACCTCAAAAACATCAAACTGAGAAATGAAACTTCCCCAGTCAATTCAACAGCTACATACTCAGCATCCATTTGACATTCTGTTTTTCACTATCCACCTAGCTGCGAAACAGGACTACAAGACATCTAAAAGAAGAACAGACACAATATCACAAAAATTCCCGAGGAATCGAGGTGGCTATAGGCATGACGCAACTTCAAGGGCTCACAAACATAAAAAGAGCAAAGGAAACAAGTGTGGGGGTTACGATCCACCCAACAAGAAGAGAAGTTGACGAACTCACGAGAATTCCCCCTCCCAGAGACCAAGTCAACTCAGTCAAACCAGCGTACAGCAGAGCAAAATCATCCTCACCGAACGAAACTCGCCAAGCAAAAAAAGCAGCCAAAGAACTCGCCGCGCCTCTCACTTCAGCCGTCACGTTTAACAATCACAACAGGTCGAACAAAAGAGCAGGTAATCAACAGCGAACTAAGAAAGAAAAAGAAAAGAAAAAAACAAAAGAGACAGAGACATCGGGCCCCCTAAAAAAAAACCCAGAAACGAAAAGACCGCGCCAAGCGCGAGAATCCTCAAATCCGAGAGAGCGAAAACGGCCGGAGTCACGGAAGTCAAACCAAAGTCAACCGAAGACGACACAAGAACGACCGCAGGCCCGCGGAGCAGGGCGAGAGGACACCCGGGAAGCACGAATTCAGCAGCTGCTCGTGCTCGCTCGTCCGAACGAGAGAGAAAGAGAGCGAGCGAGCGAACCAGAGAGAGAGAGAGAGAGAGAGAGAGAGAGAGTCCATACGACAGCTCCGCAACAGTCCCGACGAGAAGCTCCAACGTCCCCCCCGCGAAGAAGACGCGATCACGCACCGAAGCTCGAAGCGAGGATGGATTCGGAGCGAGAATTCGGAGGAGGAGGAGCAGCAGCAGCAGCAGCAGCAGCAGAGCCGGGCATACCTGCAGAGCTCGATCTTAGCGAGAGCGAGCAGTAGAGAGAGAAAGGAGATGAGAATTTTGTTCTGTTTTTTCTTCTCTCTCTCTTAACTTCCACGAACGGTCAGCAGAGGAACTGGAGCTGTTCCCGCGAGGGACAGGTGGACGGCTGGGATCGGATCTTTCGGGGGAGGGGCGAGCGACCGGTCGGGTTGCGCCACGTGGGCCGAGGGGCCAGCTCGGCGTGACGCGTTCAGCACGTGCGGCGGCGAGGGGAGGTGGGGACGGTGTGCGTGTGGTCCGGAGGCCGCCCTGGCCCTCCCTCGCTTTTTGCTCCTTCCGTCAGCGCGGAAGTTTCGTTTTATCATGCGAAAGAAATTCGAGCAGGACATGATAGGGAGGTGATCATCGGACGGGTTCAAGCACGGCACTAGGCCGAGCTTGGTGTGTTGCTTTAGTTCGCCCACCAGATGTGACTTATGTAGAGACTTTTAAGTCGAGCTCAGCCGGGAATAAAGATGGGCGAAACGGGCTTTCTCCATACATGTTGCTAATAGTTAGTTACCGTCATATGTCAACTTCTATAAATATAGTAGTAATGACATTATCATCTTTTTACTCGAAAGAGGCAATCTCAAACACAAATCTAATATTAAAATATATATCTATTTACGTATTTGATAAAACAAGGAGTTTGTTATAAAATGAGAGTTCCAAAATCCACCCAAAACAATGAACTCAACAAAACACAACAAATATTATTGGACATATCGAACTATCTTAACTCATATCCAAAACACAACAACAAAATGCCTCCTGCCAATAGCACTATAATTCGACTTGCTACTAGTTAAAGAACTTGAAAAAAGATTTCAAAAAGATTTATATGAGAAATCCTAGCTCAATGAGTTGTACAAATCTCTTTTAAGTAAATTGAACATTTATCATACATTTTTATAAAACAATATCAAAGCTAATCTATCCCATAAAATATCAACAAATAAAAGAGAGTTATACCATTTCAACAAAAAAACTAATACATTTTTACGCATAGCTATTTCTAAAACTAAAAAAAATTAACTTCTTTAACATCAAAATTACTTATCATATCAACAATAACAAATCAATCATCAACGAAAAACCATCTCTATTTATTTTATTAATCGATCCAATAAATAATAAACGTATAAATCTACTACCAAAACGGCCCCATTCAACTATAAGACTAAGGTATGAAATCAAACATTAATGATCTCACTCATAATCATCTTCATCATGACAAAAATCGGCTTCGTCCTTGCAATCGCTTTGTTGATAACTAAGCAATCTAATGCTCCATATTAAACTATAGTCATGCTTAACGTCCATAACAAAGGTGACTGAATTCCCACTTGGCTAGATCTTCACTAATATCATTAGGGGATTTAACCCAATAGAATGTCCTAACAATAGTATGCATACTTATCCTTTTATTGGTTCTAATTATAGAGGCATGAGCATAATCCTAACATCATCAACCAATAACCCACAAATCAAATCCATATCCATCTTAAAACTCAGGTTCACTAATCAAAACATATACTTTTTCACGATTCAACTGATCCAACAAAGTACCTTTTATAAATCATTTTCATAATTCAATTACCTTTACGTAATTCTTTTTGTAAAACGTTTCGCATATCATTCACAGGCAATTAGCTTAAACAATATTGAAGAGATGCTTTGCCATTTCAAATAGATATTAAGGACTGTAAATATCTAATCCGATTTTATGCTTCAAATATGCTATAAGCTCAATTTTTTATCTTTTTAAAGGAATATCAAACTCGTAATCACTCTTGTCATAATATTTATGTCATTTTCAAGATATGAATTTTACAAAACCAAACAAGAGATGAGCATTACCGAGTCAATTGCAAGACTAATGATGTAAGCTACCTAAGCCGACGAACTAGCAATGCTATCAATTGAGTGATAAACCATATCACAATCAAATAAAACACTAGTTTAACTAACTACTCAATCAAAGTATGCTCATTAGCGATCACTTGACTCGTAGACATTAATGAAAGGCTCACCTATAGCAAACACATATTGATACTCGTGTGTTGAATTTGTTCGCACGATAACTATTTCCATTGAATCTCTTTTAAACTGAGTTTACTATCAAAACAAAGTTTTTCTGAAGTACTAAGTAGATGCTAAACTTCACCAACACAAAACAGACCGAAGATGGGCAAAAACAAAATTTGTAGCCAAATCCAATTGCGCTAGTAAAACTTCAAAAATTCACTCCATCAAACCATAATTCTAAAATGATTCCCTAGAAGCCGTGTGACTCCACAATGCTCTAGACTTTCATTTTTCCATAATTTTACAATTTAATTACTCTTAAATAGAATGCAGCAAATAGATTTGAATTTATGCGTTAATTTTAAAAAATTCCTTTGGTTAGACGGATAAAGATTTCGAATATTTTCGGAGTACTATAAAACCAAGTTGATTTGATGACTCGTCGAGAGGCCCGAGCTTGCATGCAAAGTTCAAGCCGTCCAGCTATCCTTTTCGGTTTCTCCGCTCTGAAGAATAAGGTTTTTCAGATTCATTTGGGCCGAGGGTATTGTGGACTCAGGGCTTGGGGCCTTCTATTTTAATAATTTGGCCCGGCCAAATCTTGCAATTACACAATAGAGCTTTGAGAATCATGAAACGTTTTGTGGTAAAGGAAACAACTCATAAATGAGAGGATTCACTTGTCGAAGTATTGAGACCAAATTTCACTGAAATTTACATACAATTCCAATCGTGGGAAACGACTATTGATCGGTCTTCATGCTTTGTACGTCGATTGACTTACTATATCCTTGTTGAGCAAGTAATGAACTACCGTCATTTTGATAATTTCATTTGATAAAACAATTGCATTTTGTTTATGGAGATGATTAATTGAATATTATCTTTTGATAATTTTCACTTTTTTAAAAATTAAGTGATTTTATATAAATGCGTGTTTGTTTGAGTGAAAGTGTATTTCAAAAATTAGATTTCCGGATTTGCACTTGTTTGATTTACCAAAATTGATTAGTCAACCGAAATTACTTTTTTATTACTGAAAATATCACACATAAAATTAGAAAGGTGAATTTCTTAATCTCAAAAGGTGAAAACACTTTCCAAAATTGCTCCTCTTGAAATTATTAATATTTTAATTTATATTTTCTTTTCTTTCATTTTTTTTCTTCTACCGCCATCGATTGCCGGGCCTTGGCAATGGCTAATAACCAGCCACTAGTGTAAATGAATAAGACTCAACCTCGCCAGATCCCTATGAGGTCAGGCCTCGCTTTTAGCTCGTTGTCGGTTGTCGTCAAGGTTCGACAACCGGTGGAGGAAGAAAAGAAAAAATAAATAATTTTAAAAATCAATTTTTTTTAGTATAAGATAAAGTCAAAAAATTAAAATCATTTTTTAAATGAGATTCAAACACATAAAATGTTTCAATCATATGTCACCAAACAAAAGAAAACTATCCATTTTCTCTGAAAATGATTTTTTAAAAAGTTTTTTTTTTTTATTATGAAGTTTTCCCTCAAATAAAGATACCCTCAATGTATGATTATGCAGTTTCTCCCTATTAGGGTCTCTAATGAGTACCTCGTGGCTTCTAATTAGTGAGATGTTGATCATTCACTTTGCAAGAAGAATTTTCCTGCACTCTTCACTCATTTGGCTTCCAACTAGGATTCCTCGGGTGCTTATTCATTCAAGCTATTGGTTTTGATGAGTTTTGACTTATGAATTAACAATGCAACTCTTTCTATTAAGCATTTCTTTTGATGATTTTTATTATTTTCTCTCAACGTTATATATATATATATATATATAATGTACACGTGCTGCAACGATATGAAGAAAACGTAATTCTTATCAAGACACACACTATTTTATATTAATATATGGTATGAACTAAGAATTTTTTTTTTTTATTCGAAAGAGAAAGGTTCATGTGGATGAGATGCAATAATGAAATACAATGATTTACATATAGTTTGATTTGTCCGTGAAATAGATTAATGATACAAACAACATATGAAGACAACTTTTCATCAATCCATATGATGAAAACTGCTTTAATAAGGAAAACTAATCTTTTATCAATAAATCAATTTTTTTGTTTTGTTGATACTCCTTCGTCAAACTAATTCTTCGTTTACTTTAGGTTATTAATAAAATAATCTTATCAAAAAACTATTTTCTACCAAAAAAAATATGAACCTTAATTTCTTGTTCAAACCACCTAATAAGAAATATACATGTGTCTTGTTAGCCATGCTAGGGAAAACAAAAAATCAACCCGCGCCACAGTAAGTGACGGTCATTTTTAGACACATCTGTTGGCGAAATACAAATTAATTAAGATAGGGTTTTTGATATTAGTCATATCATTTGATAATAATATTAAAGCATTTTTTCTTTTTTTATCGCGACTTGATTTTCATATAATAAATAGACTCAAGAAAATGGAATGAATTCTTCATATTTGAGTTTATTGCAAAGTATTTTAATGACCTATCGACCAAATAAAATTATTGTATGTAACAAATGATCTTTTAACAGGTGAATGTTAAGGCCTAACATAATCTATTTTTAAAATTGAAAAAAAAAAAGGAGTGAATAGTAGTTACTTCCCAATGTTGACCAAGTAATCATTTTGAAAAATGTTATCCACAGAACCACTACCAAATGTCAATTCCAGAGAAAAAGCAAAAACAAAAATCAAAAAAAATTGAGTTAATTGCATCAAACACCTCAATTGACACACCTGTCACAAATCTTCCTTGTGCATCTATATGACATATATCTCAACCTAATTTTTATGTCACCAAAAATCCAAACTATATATCAATGTTACATTTATTCTAAACTAATGCACTTGCGACATATTTGTTCCCCAAAAATCTAATATTTATCATTAATTCAAGGTAAAGTGATATGGATTACTAGTTTTGGTAAATGTGACAAAAATATATTGGTTTGGGATTCTTTGTGACATGAAAAATATTTGGAGATAAAAAATGTTTTATGAGTGTACTAAATAGGTTTTTATTTTTTTTTTATTTGTGATGTTATACTAAAAAATTCCTCTAATGGGCACGTGCCAAATATGTATGAAGCTAGCGAAGAGCCCTGAATTTTGGCTTGACTCAACATTGAAAATAAAGTAGTTCCCTTATGAAACTCAATATTCTCATGAAAAAATACAATGAGTCAATCGTTAGTGTAGAAATATTTCACATGATAAAAGTTCAAAGATACTATGAAAATTGTTAGAAATAGTTCCCTATAATAATTTTAACTGTTATAATTAAGTTATAATTTTCTTTTGATTATTCGTATATCTCAATAATTTTGCATATCATTAATGATATTTATACAAACATATATAGAAGTTTCATATTTCCCTATTTCACATATTTCCTTTTTTTTTTTTTTGGATGGATCCAATATTTCTTATTTGATGATGAATTTTATATAGACATCTTAATCAAGTTTTACCAAATTTTTGAGTCATGTCTAAAAGCGAAACTCAGGAGAGAACAAATGATAAATTGAGTATCTAAAAATTATGTCTCACAAATTTAATTATGTAATTCGATTTTAAGATGTGAACTATCATATAAAAAAGATCATTTTATTCAATCTCAAATTACATGTCCATGTCAAAATACTTAGTACTAACATCAAATTTCACATAGGTAAAAATATATAACTGTACGGATTTTGAACTGGTAATGAGGTTTAGAAACAAATTGTTTCCACGCTTTCTTTTTTTAATAAAGAGGACAAAGTGAGATTTATAGTTGTTGGCAGAAACGGATTTTGTCTCGAGAAAGAAAAAGTATAAATATTCTTAAGTGAACGAGGACAAATTGGAAAAGAAAACGAAAAGAAAGGGAAAGTATTTTTAAACCATCCGCATGACTGGTCATGGCTCAAGAGGGCACGAGACCAAAAACCGTGGTTTAAAAAAACTTGTCCACTTTTTATAAATAAATAAATAAACATATATATATATATATGTGTGTGTGTGTGTGTGTGTGTGTGTTTAATGAGAACAGAAATTTCATTTCACAAACAAAGCATTACAAATTCCCATCATCCTTTACACCATACAACCAGAAAAAAAAAAAAACAGAGGATACTAGGAGAGCATCAATAATTCATCTATTTTGACAATAATAATCATCATGATACAAACTGTAGGTTTTACATACACTAAATTTTAAAAGAATAGTATAATTATGGTTAGCCATCAGAGTTGACTGATGTTTTGGCACATTAAGTCTATTTTAATAGTCTGATTTAGAATTTACTTTTAACGATATTTTTCCACACTCATGTTAATCATAGATGGAGGTCATTATGAAGTACATTTACATCTTCTCGGTAAGATTTTTTAAATGCTTTTTCAAATTATCTTGTTCATGTATTTTATTTTTTCTTCCAATTTGTAGAAAGATAGATATAGATAAATTAAATGTGGAGATATATCATCTAATTCTTGGGTAGTTTATCTACTTGTAATGTATGAAATAATTGATAGTTATATTGCAATTAATTCAAGAAATATGAATATGTATACTTTAATTGTGAAATTGTAATTTCAAGTGGATAACTTTTTCATAAGTTATAGTGATGACTTATAGTTTCAATCATTATCTGTAATTACCATGTATATTAAATTTACGAAATATAAGTTAAATTTATGTGATATTCTATATTTGAATTACCATTTATATAAGTTATTTAAATATTAAAATATTTATCTCTTAAGATAAGCATATAAATTGAGTAGGGAGACAGTTGGAATGAGTCTATTTTTGCATGCCTCACTGAAATTCCGCTTCAATGTCTTGCCATTTTCTCCGTCATTTGTTTCTTGTGGGAAGAATCACCTTACGTGGTCAAAACCTTGTTGGGTGATTGTCTGCTCCTTGTGCTCATCCCTAGTTTACAATGAGGAAAAAAAATATATATATATATATATATATATATATATATATATATCTTTGTGTGTGTGTCTCTTTAGAAATGAGATGTATCATTACATTAACAAAAAAAAGTCGTTCTTGTAAATTAACTAATTGTACATAAGCTGTCCCTTATATATACAACTATACAAGTTAAGCTCTTGATATAATGAGTAATTCTTGTCTGAATAGCTTATTTTTAGTGAATACAAATTTTTTGTTTCTCAATTTTCTTAAAAGAATAGTGAAACACTCTCAATAATGACTATGATTCACAAAGATTTACCATGGAGAAATAACATTCATCTTGAATTCACACACGTGAATTTTTTGAAATTATTTGGTGTCCATCCCTTAGATGTCAAAATAGTTATATTCTCAATTTTACATTCCATGATTTGCCCTTTGTATTGAAGGTACAAACTAGTTAAGAGAGTATTTGCTATGGGAGAAAAATGTCAATCATGTTTGTCTCCACAAAGTCAATTCTCATTTTTTATGGCAACTTTCTCAACCACTTTCTTCTCCACTTTATGACATTCCAATTGATGAAAGAAACTACCAAATATATAGAAATTAGTGAAAACCATTCAAGTTTACCCTCAAAAGCATTTTTTTATTCTTCTATTGAAATTGACAAAGGTTTCGACCCAAATTTTTTTTTTTTGGATAAATGTACTTTATTTTTCTCGGGGCATAAATCCTTCCTCTTATTGGCATGGATCCCTATAATGGTTAAATTGAATATTAGCTACGTAATTTTTAACAATGTGATTAAAAAAAAGACAATTAAATTTATAGCTAAGTAATTTTTAACAACACAATTTTAATTGTCTTTTCTTCTTCACGTATAATGCCTACATATCTTATAGGTTACTTAAAATGAGTACATTACGAAAATCATATCTTTTTTCTAAAAAATATATTATAAATAATAACGAGTTATTTCACTTCACAAAAAATATCTTTACTTTGAAAAATGAAATCAAAAGAAAAAGTTCGCTTTTTGTTGTTCAGAAATAAAGTCCACATTATTTATAATGAAACTGATATATATTTTGGCCGGTTTGATAAAGAAAATGATTTACAATAAGTGAGTTCTAGCCAGAAAAAAAAAAAGATTTATTATAAATTAATTTATACTGTTCTAAGTAAATTATCACCCTTAGGCATACTGTATCCCACCAGCCAAACAGACCCGCAAACAAGACGAAACCCTAGCAGCGACTCCGAGCGCCTATATATAACCTCTATCTTCCAACTTCCTCGTCCACTCCTCACCTCGTCGGCCTCCTCAAACCCTAACTCTGTCGCCGTAATCTCTCTCTCTCTCTCTCTGTGGAGCACCTTAGCTAGTTTCTGTGTAATGGGTTTGCTTGATGGTGTTGATGTTTTTGGTCTTTAGGAGCGCTCTGTCGCTTGATCGAAGTCGCTGTAGTGAATTATTTGCATTTGTGATGATGGGATTGTTCTGGGTCTATATGTTAATGGTGATTCTGACGTGGGTTTTGTTTGTCGTCGACGGATGAAGCAGGTGGGAGGGCGAAAATGGCGGTGCCTTTGCTGTCGAAGAGGATCGTCAAGAAGCGGGTCAAGCAGTTCAAGAGGCCCCAGTGCGACCGCAAGATCTCTGTCAAGGTATAGGCTTTCTCGCTTTTAGTTGGTTTTAGTACACGTTCTGTTTTTTTCTTGTTTCGCCTGTTTTCGCTTGTTTCTTGCGATTTCCCTGGTTGTTTTCTTTTTCCAAAAATTGCAATCTTGGAGGTTTTGTTTTTCTCTTGGTCTCGATGCTTTTGATGCTTTTCCGCCTTTTAATGGGCTTGGGGAATCCCGTATTGTCGATTTGGTCCGACGTTGTTTCGCAGAGATAGATGATGATAGTGTTTTGTCGCCCCAGTCTTATGTGCATCTGTTGATGCACGGTGGTGATTGACATTTTTATCTGATATCTAAACATCTGTTGCTTGAAACTGTAAGGTTTTTTTTGATTTTTTTCCATTTGTGCTTTACATTTTTCACAGCCGATGCTTATTTTCTTATTTTCTAGCCTTCCTTCTCGAGGTGTTTTTGTTGCTGTTAAGATTAATTTTGCTTGAATCTAGTATTGTTTTATAAATATATAGTGGATGCTGGGGGAACGTGATGATAGATGTTTTGACACCCAGTCTTACTTGCATCAGCAGATGCATTGGTGGTGATTGACACTGTTCTGATTCTTGATTACCCTTCATCCAAATTTTCATTAATTTTTTGAGTCACTTGAAAATTTCTGTCATGCTCTTCCATGCGAGTAGTATCGTTCAGATTTTTTTTTATGTGTCCGACTTCTGAGTAGATTTTATTTTGAATCGTGGCTCAATGAAGAAACGTTAAAGGATTTGATGATAGATCTTTGACACCCAGTCTTACATGCATCTCTTGATGCATGATGGTGATAAGAGATCGACTATCTGATCCCTAGCTTATAGTGGTGAGAAACTGGTTAATGGAGTGCTCGTTGTAGAAATTGTTGTCATTTTTTTGAATGGACTATTTCGAAACTACATTAACGCAGTACACCCAGTTTTATAGACCCTTTTGGGGCATATGCATTGACCAATCATGCGTCTCATTTGATTAAATGAGTACATGTAAATGCTTTGCACATTACTAGTGTAAAATTAGTCGCAATTACATTTCTTGGTTTTTGACACTGAAGTATTCTTATGCTTTATTTTTCCTGGACAAGGTTTTGTCTAAGAGTCTGCAATGGGACATGATGATTTGTACCCAATAATTCTGCTGTTAGATGATGAATATTAACATGCACTACCATCTGATCCCATTCAGTACTAGAACTTTGTCTTGAAGTGTTTTAGTCATTTTTTCACATAAACTCTCTCTGACCGAGTAAGTTTTTTGATCTTTTTTTTTTTCAGTTGTCCTGTCCAGATACTCTGGGTTCCTTTCTTTCTGCAATCTATGATGCAAAACGTCCTATTATCATGATTTTGCAGTGATTATAACTAAAATTATCACCATCTTTCGGCTGAGATTGCAAACCTTATTATTTTCTCGTTTCTTTTTTTTTTTTTTCTTTTGATTTTGGTGTCGATTTTCTTATCTTTCGCAAGAGTTTCTGCCCATGGTATCTGATGTCCAGATTTAAATTCATTATGTAGCTGGACATTTCGTTTTTCTGGGCAAAAAGAAAATACATGAACAGGTCTTGCGACACCGTTAGCTTCATATCTACTGGCTAACAGTTACTTTATCCCTGATCACATTTCATATCCATCTGACATGGCCTTTTCACATGGCCATGCCTAGTTTTTCACTCTGTGTTTTGAAATGTAAGATTTTATCGATTGTCTTGTTAACCATGTAAGATCTGTGGGGCTGGTTGTCAACCATGTAAGATGCGGGGTTAGTTTTATTGGCTCTCACCATACTGTTTGTGTTATTAACAGACAAACTGGCGTCGGCCCAAAGGTATTGATTCCCGAGTAAGAAGAAAATTCAAGGGATGTACTTTGATGCCAAATATCGGTTACGGATCGGACAAGAAGACCCGCCATTATCTTCCTAATGGTTTCAAGAAATTTGTTGTGCACAACGCGAAGGAGCTTGAATTATTAATGATGCATAACAGGTACCAGATGACTCCCGGTTGCATAATTGGCTTGTGAAGCTGTTACTCTACTTTGCCATCTTAACATTAATAAAGCTGATCTGTTTGCCCCAATTGTTTAGGACGTATTGTGCGGAGATCGCTCACAATGTCTCCACAAGAAAGAGGAAGGAGATTGTCGAACGAGCTGCACAGCTTGATGTTGTGGTGACGAACAAGTTGGCTAGGTTGCGCAGCCAAGAGGATGAGTAGATTTAGAGTCTCGATCGTGTTGGAATTATCCAGAAGGAGAATGTTCAATTTGTTTTGCGGCTTTTGCCTCTGTTCTCCGCTAGACTGCAGAGTAATTTTTGTTCTTTTTACATGTAACAATGTATCTGGATAACGGGTTCCTTATTGAGTGCCATTGCTATAAGTATATGGCTTTCTTGAAGATCAAGTTGCAGGAGTTGTAGTCAGGGATGAATGTGTATAGCTAATAATTTATTATTTCTTCATTTGTGCGTGCGGCTCTAATGCAAAGCAGATGAATTCAACAAGTGGGAAAATGCCCTCATTTGGTCTTCTTGAGAGAAGTTGCCTTATTCCGGGTTGTTAACCTAAAGCAACAGTATAAGCATTTTCTTACTGTGACCTTGTCATTCTGTCATCTTCATTTTTTGGTGATTGCTGGTCATCTCACCTGAAATAGTGTGCATGATCAATTTCTGTTAAATAATGTCCTTTGGTTACAAAACCAATGCTTTTGCTCGCATGACTGTCATTGATCATGGAGAAGCGGCGGTTTCAACCAATCAAGAAAAACAGAACTAGTTGTGAATGATCATCATTCATGCGCATTATTTTTTCAGTCAACTCAGCACGAGAATGCCCAGCCAATTCCAGGATAGTTGATGCGTAGTCCAGTTTCGCAACAGTTAGCTCCTCTGCTCAATATATTTCGCCTCTAGGATGTCTCCAACTTCATGAAGAAATGACTTACTTGATCCAGCGATTCAAGCGTTCTTCCACCACGTCCAGGGGCTCTTTCCCGTGTAAATTTCCATGATCTAGATTCAATAGCTGTACACATTGCCTTGCCTCTTTTGTGGAAACAAATCGGCCCGAACCAAACTCTACACTTGAAAACATAAGGTGTCATGGTTCGCCATCTAATAGGACATCGCTTGGTCTCAAATCACAGTGAACGATGGGAGTAATGCCCGTCATGCAGATATTCGGGTCCAGACGCAACATCCATTAGGATATTGAGTATCTAAAGGATGTTTAAGTGGTACTTGTCTCAGTGTAACTAGTTCCGGAGGCTTCCATTTCGCATGTACTCCAGGATCAATGCTCTGAAATCGAGGTTACAACAGCTGCTCAAGTTCTTCACGAGATTACGGTGGCGAATGTCTCATACATGTATCAATCACATCTAGACGGTCAAATCTGATTGAGCTCAATGAGTGGCCCACATGATACCTATCATTTGTAATGGTCCAGGATAAACATTTCTAGTAACATTTGGTGGAAACAAACCACAAGTTCCACCATATCATAGAGCAAGTTCACACGTACCTTAAACCTAACGCAATTATATGAAATGACAAAAGCCTTTTGAGTGTGTTTAAATTGACTTTTACTTTTAACGTTTGTCCTTCACTTAAATCTTATGGCACCCACACTTTTCAACCTTGAATATTTGAAATTTTGATGACATATATATTTTGACATGTAATGTCAAATATGATATTTTCGTAAATTTTTTTTTTCAAATTTTGGATAATTTTTAAACTTTGAAGGAAACACAAAATGGTATTTTGTACTTATGCTTAAACAAACAAGCTCTTTGTAACGGTAATTAGCTAAAAACTCAAAGCCAATACATTCCTAGGATTGGTCAACACTTACTAGATGTTTTACCTCCGGTCTCTATTAATGGGTTAATTAGTAAATAAAAAAAGAAGAATAGAAGATCTCAACGATTGTGGGGTCTTGACCCGGCTATGTTCACTTCTTAGCCTTTTGGGTGTTCCGGCCCTCGCTGTTGTTCGGTGCCCTCCTTGGCGTAAAGTTCTTCAAGCCTATTCTTCTGAGGATTGATGCTGAGACAGTTGGAAGACCTCGGTGGCCTTTGGTCTTTGTCTCCTCTCCTTTTGTTGATTCCGCTGATTGGCCGGTTGTTGTTGCTATTGCTTGTTCCCTTTTGTTTGGTTGTTGGTGGGTGCCATTTGGCTTCCTTGTTGCTACCTTGGTAGCTTTTGATCCATTTTTCCTGGCATCCTTCCACTCGATTTGGCTTGTTGCATTTTTGAGTGTAAGTTTTTGATGCCGGTCTTCCGGTTTGTATATTTTGGCTACAAATCAATATATTTTTACCTTACAAAAAAAAAAAAAACATATCCTTACACTTGTTTTTACCAAAAAAAAAAGAAAAAACATATCCTTACACTTAGTTCGATGGAGGATTCATGTTCCATCCAAGCCCCATTTGATCGGTTTTGTTAGATGGGTTCACTCCTATGTGGAGGAAGCCCAATGAGTTGCAAGCCCAAAAAGGGCTTGAGCCCATATAATAAGTTATATGGAGAAATATGATTTCTCACTATCTTCATAAAGTGGTAGTCGCAAAAGGAAATAGTAACAAGAGAAAAAGAGAAAGTAGAAAATCTGGGGGTTAAGGCAATATCTGATTTACATCAAGCTGGCATCGAAGGTCGATTCGTGGTCCGATTGAGCTGAAATTTTGTCAACATGTTCATGGCGCAATCTTCTCGAATCTGAACTGTTTGATTTTCGTTTGAAGCTGCATCCATCAGGTTTTTCGTGGATTGATCAAAACCTGCGTTTTTGGTCAGATTTATCCTTGATCTCTTGTGAAATTCATGTGTATTTCCAAGAATTATGTTCTTAAGGTCTTTGCTGCTATGTACCTCTAGTATTTGCTAGAGAAGAACATTGTTCACCCAATTTTGTTGATTGTGAAGATTTTCGGGTGGACTCCGGTCCCGTGGTTTTTGATCTCCTCACATCGAGGAGGTTTTCCACGTAAAAAAATCGTCTTGTGTTCGGGTGCTTGGTATTTATTATACTCTACTATATCGATTCCTATTAGGTTTACACAAGATGAGAGATTATTTTATTCCGCTACGTTAATTCGATATTGTTCGAATTGTTACCGTTCTCCCATCAGAGTGGTATCAGAGCATCTGGTTGTTGCTTGAATACGAGTAGAATTGTTACACAGAATGGTTCAAATGATCATATTTGGAAAGGGAAGATGGAAGACCTTTTATATGTGAAAGATTTTTATTTGCCCGTATTTGCCGAGGAGAAACCGGAAAATAAAGCGTCTTGAATGGTCTATATTTCATCGTCAAGTGTGTGGTTATATCAGGCAGTGGGTAGATGATAATGTTTTGAATCATATTATTGAGGAAACACATGCACGCAGTTTATGGGATAAGCTCGAACAGTTATATGCTCGAAAGACTGGAAATAATAAGTTATTTTTGATAAAATAGATGATGGCTCTGAGATATCAAGATGGTACTCATTTGAATGATCATTTAAATTCTTTTCAAGGAATTATAAATCAGTTGGCTGCGATGGGAATCAAGTTTGATGATGAGATACAAGCACTATGGTTGCTTGGTACTTTGCCGGACTCATGGGAGACGTTCCGAACATCTTTGTCTAATTCTGCCCCGGATGGTACGATTACTATGGATTTGGCCAATAGTAGTAGTTTAAATGAAGAGATGAGAAGGAAGACACAAGGATCATCCTCTTCACATTCTGATGCTTTAGTTGTTGAGAAAAGGGGAATAAGTGAGTCTCGAGGTCCGAGAAATAGAGATAAAAGTCGAGATAAAAGCAAATGTAAGTATAATAAATTTGCTAATGTTGAGTGCCATTATTGTCATTAGAATGGACATATTCAGAGGTTTTGTCACTAGTTAAAAGGGGAGAAACAAAAGGAGAAAGGTAAAGAGAAGAAAACTGATAATGACAGTGATGACAATCGTGTTGCTGCACTTAAAGAAGACTTTCTCATTATGTTTGATGGTGATGCGGTGAATTTGTATCTCAAGAGAGCAGTTGGGTAATTGATAGTGGTGCATCTATTCATGCTATGTCTCGTAGGGATTTCTTTACATCATACTGGTCGGGTGGCTTCGGATCGTGAATATGGGAAACAATGGGCTAGCTCAAGTTTGTAGGCATCGGTGATGTGTGCCTAGAAACCAGCAATGACACAAGGTTAGTATTGAATAATGTTAAACATATACGATATCCACTTGAATTTAATTTCTACGGGCAAGTTGGATGATGAGGGGTATTGCAGCACCTTGTAATGGTCAATGGAAGCTCACCAAAGGTTCTCTTGTTACGGCTAGAGGTGAAAAATATTCTTCGTTGTACATTATGCGAGGCAAAGTTGTCCACGAGACAAAATTAATGCAGTAGACAGTGAAGATGCAGCTGAGTTGTGACATAAGAGGCTCAGTCACATCAGTGAGAAGGGTTTGTTAATATTGGCCAAGAAGAAACTTCTTTCAGGATTGAAAAGTTCGGCGCTAAAGAAGTGTGCTCACTGTTTAGCAGGAAAACATAACAAAGTTGCATTTAAAAGCTCCCTCCTTCGAGAAAGTTAGGTAGTATACTGGAGTGCATTATGATGTTTGCGGTCCTATGAAAACAAAATCACTTGGTGGCTCTCTTTATTTTGTTACCTTCATAGATAATTTTTCAAAGAAAATTTGGATTCATACATTGAAAACTAAAGATCAAGTATTAGATGCTTTTAAGCAATTTCAAGCTTCAGTTGAGAGACAGACTGAAAATAAATTGAAATGCATTAGAACTGATAACGGGGGAGAGTATATTGGACCTTTTGATGAATATTGCAGACAACAAGGTATTCGACATCAAAAGACACCTCCCAAGACGCCTAAGTTAAATGGCTTAGCTGAGAGAATGAACAGAACACTTGTTGAAAGGGTAAGATGCTTACTTTCACAGTCAAAGCTACTGAATCCTTTTGGGGTGAGGCTTTAAGTACAATTGTGCATATATTAAATCTTACTCCATGCATTCCTTTAGAGTTTGATGTTTCCAATAGAGTTTGGACATGCAAAGATGTTTCTTATGATTATTTGCGTGTCTTTGGGTGCAAAGCATTTGTGCATATTCCCAAAGATGAAAGGTCTAAAGTTGATGTGAAAACAAGACAGTGCATATTTATTGGTTATGGACAGGATATGCTTGGCTACAAATTTTATGATCCGCTTGAAAAGAAAATTGTAAGAAGCAGAGATGTTGTGTTTATGAAAGATCAAACAATAGAGGATATTGAGAAAGCATAGATGATCTCAGCACCACAGGTTAGTGATAATTTGGATCCAGTTCCTCTTACAAATATTCCTACACAGGTTGATGAAGAGCAGCAGGAAGTCAATGTTCCAAATAACGCACATGTTCCTGAACATGTTGAAATAGATAATTCCATTCCTCAACCAGAGGCTTAATTAGATGTACCACTGGATGTTCCAGTCCGGAGATCCATTAGAGACCAACAACCTTCCACCGGGTATTCTGAAGATGAGTATATATTATTGACTGATGCAGGTGAACTAGAGTGCTATGCAGAAGCAATAGAAGATGAGTACAAAAGTAATTAGTTTGATGCTATGCGAGATGAGATGCAGTCACTTTATGATAATCATACTTTTGAGTTGGTGAAGTTACCTAAAGGTAAAAGATCTTTGAAGAACAAGTGGGTATATAGATTGAAGCAAGATGAACATACTTCACAACCACGGTACAAAGCTAGATTGGTTGTTAAGGGATTGATCGAGAGAAAGGGTATTGATTTTGATGATATATTTTCTCCAGTAATGAAAATGTCTTCTATCCGTGTGGTACTAGGCTTGGCAGCTAGCCTAGATTTGGAAATTGAGCAAATGGATGTTAAAACAACCTTCCTACATGGTGACTTTGAGTAAGAGATATACATGGAACAACCTGAGGATTTTAAAGTGAAAGTGAAAGAGGATTATGTGTGCAAATTGAAGAAAAGTCTCTATGGCCTAAAACAAGCACCGAGGCAGTGGTATAAGAAATTTGTGTCAGTTATGACAGAACAGGGCTATAAGAAGACTTCCTCGGATAACTGTGTGTTTATCCAAAAATTTTCTGATGATGACTTTATTATTCTCTTGCTTTATGTTGATGATATGCTGATTGTTGGCAGGAATGCTTCAAGAATTGAGTTGTTGAAGAAACAGTTGAGCAAGTCTTTTGCCATGAAAGACTTGGGCTCGGCGAAGCAGATTCTTGGCATTAGAATTACCCGAGATAGAGATGCTAAGAAGTTGCTTTTGTCACAAGAGAAATATATTGAGAAGATCATTAAGAAATTTTACATGGATAAGGCTAAAGTGGTTAGTACTCCTCTTGTTGTCCACTTTAAGTTAAATATGATGCAAAGTCCTACGACTGATAAAGAGAAGAAAGATATGGAAAGTGTTCCATATGCCTCAGCTGTAGGAAGCTTAATATATGCGATGGTATGTACACGCCCAGACTTGGCGCACACAGTTGGCGTTGTTAGTTGCTATTTGTTAAATCCAGGTAGAGAGCACTGGAATGCAGTGAAGTGGATTATGAGGTATCTTCGGGGAACTTAAAATTTGAAACTCAGTTTCGGGACTAGGAAACTTAAGTTAGTTGGATACACAGATTCCGACTTGGTAGGAAATATTGATACTCGTAAATCTACTTCTTGTTATTTGATTTCTTTTGCTGGTGGAGCTGTGTCATGGAAGTCAAGATTGCAGAAGTGTGTTGCACTTTCTACAACCGAAGCTGAATTTATTGCAACGACTGAAGCTAGTAAAGAGATGCTATGGATGAAGAAGTTCTTAGAAGAACTTGGGTTCAAGCAAAAGTGGTATGTGCTATTTTGTGATAATCAAAGCGCAATTCATCTTGGTAAGAATTCATCTTTTCATTCTAGATCGAAATATATTGATGTTAGATATCATTGGGTAAGGGATGTTCTAGATGAAAAGTTGTTGGAACTTGAGAAAATTCATACGGATCATAATGGCTCTGATATGATGACGAAGACTCTACCAAGAGAGAAGCTTGAACATTGACAATTGATAGCAGGGATGGTGAATCCCTCCACATTGTCGTGAGGGGGAGATTTATTAGCTGGGTTCACTCCTATGTGGAGGAAGCCCAATGAGTTGCAAGCCCAAAAAAGGCTTGAGCTCATATAATAAGTTATATGGAGAAATAGGCTTTCTCACTATCTTCATAAAGTGGTAGCCGCAAAAGGAAATAGTAACAAGAGAAAAAGAGAAAGCAGAAAATCTAGGGGTTGAGGCAATATCTGATTTACATCAAGCTGGTATCGGAGGTCGATTTGTGGTCCGATTGAGCTGAAATTTTGTCAGCATGTTCGTGGCGCAATCTTCTCGAATCTGAACGGTTTGATTTTCGTTTGAAGCTGCCTCCATCAGGTTTTTCGTGGATTGATCAAAACCTGCGTTTTTAGTCAGATTTATCCTTGATCTCTTGTGAAATTCATGTGTATTGCCAAGAATTATGTTCTTGAGGTTTTTGCTGCTATATACCTCTAGTATTTGCTAGAGAAGAACATTGTTCACCCAATTTTGTTAATTGTGAAGATTTTCGGGTGGACTCTGGTCCCGTGGTTTTTGATCTCCTCACATTGAGGAGGTTTTCCACGTAAAAAAATCGTCTTGTGTTTGCGTGCTTGGTATTTATTTTACTCTACTATATCGATTCCTATTAGGTTTACACAAGAAGGGAGATTATTTTATTCCGCTGCGTTAATTCGATATTGTTCTAGTTGTTACCATTCTCCCATCAGGTTTGTGCTTGAGTATGAAATAATGGAATGATCTTCATTGCTTTTCATTCGCTTGAAGTCGGATCACCTTGGCGCCTCATTGATTCATTGTCAAAACCTCTTTTGGCAAACCCAAACGGATTGATTTTCTCCAACACAGAAACACGTTTTGATACACAACATTAGAGATAATTAGAGGATTCTTCATATTTTCCTTGATTTGGCATGTCTTTGATTTATGTAATTTTTTTTTTGTCATAGTAATAGTTCATTCATTTCTATAGAACTACAACAGAAAAACATCGCCGTCCAATTGAAAACCAAGGCAAATTTCAGACAACTTCAAAACAAAAGCAGCTCTTGATAACTAAAGGAGTCATCCAAACAAAGTTAAGAGTCACATTCAAAGAGTAGATTTATGATTTCTTCAAACTAAAATCGGTGGCTGATTACCAAATTCGTCTTCAGTAATGAGCATATACCGAGATCCCCATTTATTGTGACAGTTTTACCTTTCGGCGGTGCATGCCTAGATTCATTGTTCCCAACATCATCGTCGTTTAGAGAAACAACGTTGAATGAGGATAGATTTGACATCTATGAGAGCTAAATATTTACAAAACTCCTCTAATTTTCTTTGAAATTGCACCTGCATACTAATGAAATCAGAGAAAAGCAAAACCCCAAAATCATATACACAAAAATCCTAAAATCTAGATTAGATTGGGATAGAAACCTCTCGAAATGGGAGAAAAGCTCCTAAATCTAGACTAAATCAAAAGAGAAAAACTCCACAAAATGAGAAGAAAGCAAGAAAAAGAGAATGGAGAACCAACTTAGCCAAAGAAAAAGGAAAAACGGAGGGGGTAGGAGAGATCTAGCTCAGACCCTCCCCCATGGAGATTGAAACAAAAAGCTGTGTAGAAATTAAAGTGAAAAGAGAAAACCCTAGAGTTCCATAATAAAGGAACTAGAGCATTTTAATTTTTTGATTTATGATAATTGATTATCATTAATATTTCAATATATCTTGATAGAAATAATTAAGGGATTGTCCTTATGTCCTTGAGTATCTCTAACATACAAATATAGAGATTGCGAGATTCCATTGATTTTGACTTGTTCAATGTATGATCTACTTATTTGAATACTCGTTAGTAAATACAATGAATTAGCCTATGGAGTCTTCTTTTTTATGAATATGAAAGATCATCATTCTCCATAATGCATCCATAGGCGCACGTTACTTGATGTATTTGGACCGGGGGATTTGCTTATCCTATTCATCGGGGTTCGTTGAGTCAAAATATTTGACTAACCCCTCACTCTGAAAAACGAAACTAAATGATTACTGGCGTTATATAATGTAAAAAACTCTATAGTTTACTTGAAAAGAGAAAAATAGGGTAGGTAATGATCACCGAGAAATCTCCGAGCTCGTATAATTTTCTTCCTTTCCTGGTCCCTCGCAAAATACACGTTGATAAGTCACCTCCATGTTCATATTTTTTTAATGCCTGAAGAGCGAAAGATCCGCGACTAGCGGAATGTGATAATTAATTGTACATAATTTAGTCAATATATATTAATCATATCATGTTGTTAGTAGAGTACGATTTACGAACGGACATCAAGTGTTTTTTTTTTTTAAATAACTAATGCAACTTCCTCGAGGAAAGTTGACTAAGAAACTTCAACTTACCAAACTTACCAAAAACCATTACAGAGTGTCTCCAAGTGTCAGATTTTGCCTTGGTTAAGGCTCGGTGAATAAAGTGAAAAAAAAAAAAAAGTTTGGGTGATTAGATATAATTTCCTTATCTTTGATTCTTTATTTTGGGATATGTTATGCACAACAATTCTCTGGCGAGTAGCTCAAGTGCGTTTGTTTCAATTTTTGAGAGATAATCTAAGTGAGAAATTGGGAGATTAATGCTATATCTATGGTATAAGGTTTCAAGGAAACACTCAAAAGTGATGGTGTAGTTCAATTACTCTATGACGCCATAGGGGATGGCGGGTCTGCACCCTATGACACCAAGGCAATTAGATGGAGACAGCAATTTCCTAGTTTAATTTAGGTCATTATCTAGATTTATGTAGTTTCCTATTTTAGTAGTCATATGCTCTAGGGTCATGTCATAATTGCATCTCATGCATTGCATACAGTTTAATTTCTATAAAAAAAAAACACACACAAATAAAAAGTAATCTCACATACTTGAATAATTGGATCAATTCATGATTAACCATTTTTCATGTCATTAGAATGTCATATAGCTTGCTTTCAATCCAATTTAATTAACAGAGCACACATGTCACTTGGATTTCATTTTAGTTCTCAAATGCATGTTAATTTAGGACATATAAATCAAATTGCATGTCATGTTAGATTAGTTCATAATTCTTTTGTCCATCATTAGGATTAGTTTACATCTAAGGTGCATTTGTTTTATTAAGAATGAATGATTTGGAAAACATTCCTCTAAAATTATCCTTATTGTTGACACCTAAATTTTCCCATTTTTATTTAGGATTTAATCGTGTACGGAATTAGGAATTAGTCGTTTTTTTTAAAAGAGAAAAAAAAAACAAAAACAAAAACAAAAAATAAACAAAAAACAACAAAAACATAAACAACAAAAAAATAGAAAAAAAAAGGACATGGAATGGCCCTGGCCGGATCTCGCCTTGGCCCGGCCCATGCCGCCTCCTTCCTCCATCTTCGTCCATGAAACCCTAGGGAGGAAAAACAAAAAAGGAAACACACAAAAACGGAGAGGGGGGAGACAACACGGGGATATTAGAAAAACACAAGGAAGAAGAGAGAGATCGAAGAGGAGGTGGCGGCGGCGTGCCGCCGCGCGGCCGCCTCTCGCTGAACACCGCGCCTCGTTGCGCAGCCTCCACCGCCGCCCTCCCGCCCGAGCACCGAGATCCCGAGCCACTTGACGCCCCTGTAGCGCTTTCTCCTCGCCGCCTCAACCCGACGCCGTCCGAGCCGCCTCAACCCGACGCCGTCCGAGCCGCCTCAACCCGACGCCGCCCGACCAACCGAGATCGCCGCTGTCTTCCCCGGAACCCAGATCTGGAGAAACCGAGAGAGCAGCTCGTCGCCAAAACCACCTGCAAGTCTGCCCATTTTTCTCGACGCTGAGCCGCCGTTCTTTGCCCCTCGAGCGATGCCCACACCTTTGCGCTGTTGCTGCCGAAGCACCGAATGTTTGCCAGCATCGCCAGTAGCAGCCCGAACCACCGCCTCGACGCCAGAAGCCGCGCGCATCTCAGCCCGTCGTCGACACCGCAGCAGCTCACCACCGACACCACCCGTCCGCGCCACCTCCCGCCGAGTGCCTTCTCAGCCAAGTCGATGCGCCGCCCGTCGCCGTGCCTCTGCTTGACGCTTGCGACCCGCGACACCGCACCTCCGCCCGTCTCTGCAAGCGCCCGTCGCCGTCCACACTACCGCCGCCCACCGCGTCGCCACCGCCGAGTCGCCGGCATCCCGCCATTTCCCCTCGGCACCGCGAAGAAGCCTTGGAGAAGGAGGCGCGAACCGGGTCAAAGCCGGGTCGGGCAAAGCATCCAAACCGGGTAGGGTTTAGTCTTTGAAGTGGGTCGGGCTTGGGTTCCTCTTCGGGCCGGGCTTCTGCAAATTCAGGTTAATTGGGCTATTCTTACTTGCGGGCTTAGGATTTAAGAACTTGTGGGTTTAGGGAGTTGTGGGCTTCATTTTTAAAATAAAATAGATTGGACCAAATTGGGCCCGCTGGTTGGGCCCAATCCGAACCAAAGAAAGGCCCGACTAGGGCTGGTCGGGCCGATTCGGCTGCCCCCTCCATTCGGACCGGCAAGGTCCGGTCGCCGACCGGACCCGTCTGCGTTGACCGGGTCGGGTCAAACCGAACCCAACCCGGTTTACCTTTTTTTTTTTTTTTTTTTAATTAAAAATTAATTTTAAAAATATAAAATATAAAAAATATTTTCTTTTAAAAAAATTATAAAAAACAAAAAAATTATAAAAAATTATTTTTTTTTAAATTAAATTAAAATTAAAAAATTTCGAAAATTAAAAAAATGTGGGGCTTGGTTAGGAATTGCTCTGTATTGTCTTTTTAGTGTAATTAGGTCTTTATTTACTCGCATATTAATTTTATAGCATGTTTAATTTGTATATCTAGTTATGTTTAATTACACGTATTTAATTTGGCTGCAATTAGGATCTTGGTAGCTATGGTTGTTATTTTAATGATTGCGCACTTGCATGATCACATCACATGTTAGTAAAGGGATATAAAATTAATCCAAACTGCTTGCCAAAAATTATTTTGTTAAAATGAACAAGATTAGGTACCGAAAGGGCACTAATTAGTCAATTAGTGTAATCAAGTCCCCGACCCTAGATTCTCTGGTTGCGTAGAAAGTGTGGCATACTCCCTTGTCTCACTTGGTTTCTAGCCGACCCCAATAGGCTAGTGACGACTCCTTTTTGTACAAATTTCTAAAGAATATTCCAATGTCACGCGGGGTATGGGCTTGGGAGAGCCGTGCCTAATCATGGGCTTTAGGCCCGTCATTCAGGCAATACCTCTAAACCTGTTCCCTCCCCCCGAGGGTAGGTTGCGACACTTATATCCTTACAAAAATGGGTAAAATTTTTTTTTTATTGTCCATGAAAATGTTTAGACATAAACTGTTGTCATTAATGAAATCATTTTTATCGACTAATTATTTCAAAAGATGCAAGTAATCATTTTAGGAAATTAATTTTCCAAATTATCATTTTTTGCAAAACAAATGAGCCAGATTGGATTTAAATTCATGTCACATGTCAATAGTTTAAATTAAAATTCACGTAGATATTGTGATGGCTAACAATATCGCCGAGAGGGGGTGAATTGGTGATTTTAAGAAAACTTCACTAACTTACGAAATTGTAAAAGCCAAGTCTGATGGAAGCAGAATAACTTAATGTAAAAAGAATTAAGTTAATATAAGCAAGAACATGTGATTATATCAAGTGCAGAGCACTTCTATTAGATAATAATAGATAAGAGCAGAGACTTATAGAATGTTGTACATAGAGTTTTATAGTGGTTTGGCTTGATATAAGTTTACATCTATTCATCGAGACTAGTAGCCCTCTTTGGTTGGATTTCATTAGCAATCTTAGGAATTACAATAGTTTGTGCCACTTATACTCAAGCACTTCTTCCTGAAGGAGGTTCTGCTTATACCCAAATAGATAGATCTCACTATCACACACCTAAGCAGAGACTTATAGAATGATGTACATAGAGTTTTATAGTGGTTTGGCTTGATGTAAGTTTACATCCATTCATTGAGACTAGTAGTCTACTGGTTGGATTTCATTAGCAATCTTAGGAATTACAATAGTTTGTGCCGCTTATACTCAAGCACTTCTTCCCGCAGGAGATTCTGCTTATACCCAAATAGATAGATCTCACTATCACACACCTAAGCACAAACTATAATACCGACACACTTCTCAACTAGATTACACTTTTAGTACAATCAATGAAAATATTCTTTCTATTGGTTCTCTTTTTCATGACATGTTTAAATTGCTAAACGTCCATCAAGTATTGACTTAAGCCAATGATATTTATTTGTACAATCACGGTCTCAATTAAAAGGGCGAAGATTATTTGGCAGTAACATGAACCATATTTTTGTACCAATTGCCGAAAAAGAAGTATTTGTTAAAGGCACAAAACCCATCTTCCTGACTTACCCGACCATGGAAGAAAAAATTCCAAAGAAATCAACTTGGCTAGCTATCATATCAAAAGATCAATTTAAATCTTCCACAAAGTAAAACAAACATCCTTTATGCAGACCGGTGTCTCCAACAAAGGATCACACATCCCCACAAAGCATACAAAGCGAAATAGAAATGAAACATGTCATTAAGTTGAAATCAACTCCACAAGAGTCATGAAATCAGCTTGAACACTTCCTCCAGGTCCGGAAGCATCCACCAATCTCTCTCTAAGCTCACCAGCCTTCTTCCTCATCTCCTTGCCGTCCTCACTTCTCAACACCACCTCCAATGCCTTCACCATCCCACTCTTTGTAATGGTCCCTCCCTCCACTCCCACTCCAATTTTCCACCATTCCTTCACCAACCTTCCGTTCATCATGTTGTCCGTCCAAAACGGCTTGCATATCATCGGCACGCCCCCCGCCATGCTCTCAAACACCGAGTTGTACCCGCAGTGTGTCACGTGCACCCCGCACGCTGGGTGGCTCAACACCCGGCTCTGCGGGGCCCACGGCACTATCTTCCCATGCTGCCCCGTCCTCTCCAAGAACCCTTCGGGCAAGTGGACCATCATGTGCTCCTTCATAGACCATAGGAATGGGGTCCCGGTGGATTCCAGGGCCTCGGCAAGAGAGGATAGCTCGGTAGGTGACGGTACAGCTACCGTCCCAAAACAAACATATGCCACGGTCCGAGGGTCTCTGGTGTCTAGCCACATTAAGCACCAGTAGGGTCTGAGTCTGAGCTTGTTAGCACCGGTAGCGGTGAGAAAGACACCGTGGGGCACCCTACATGGAGGAGAATCTTGAACTTGGACTTGAGGTCTGCTACTAGAGGTGCCGGGATCGCTTCCACGTAGGAGTTCATGATGATGGCCGTGGCACATTGCAGCATGCGCACCAACCGGTGGACAAAGTTTGACACTGGCGACGTAGTCGGGTCTTGTAGAATATTGTCTGGGATATCTGAAATGCGAAACAATGATAACGCTGGAACCATTTCCAGGGCCTCGTCGTCGGCCTCTGCCACCGCCATGCCAGCGCAGGAGTTTCTAAGGCACAGCTGACGAAGGACCTCGGTGTGGATGTAAGCGGACAGAAAGCACGGAGACGGTATCTAAAACGTCACCCACGGAACGTGCATCTGCTCGGCCATTTCGCCTGCGGCAAGTAAGAAAGCATCACTAAATAGACAACTCACCTTCTTCTTTGCATCTCGCTCCGCGGCATCGATGGCAGCTCGAAAACTCTCTGGAGCTTGTTTTTGGAACATATTCATTTGCTCTATCAGTTCATCCGTCGTCGCTCCGTGATGACCAGCTGGCACTCCATTGTTGATGTCATAGACCACGAAGTTGGGCGGCAGCTCAGCTCTCGATGAAGGGGGGAAGAGATCGCGGTTAGACATGGCTGTGCCTAAGAAAGAGAAATGGACGTTCGTGACAGTTTCTGCTAACTTACGGATGAGGTTGGCGAGAGGCAGAGGGTGACAAGTGAATGGAAACACAAGGACGGCGACGTGCTTTTCCGAGGACATTTTGAACCCGATCCAATCAAAATCTTCAAGACCACGAATATATAGAGAAAATATTAGATACCCTAAGGCTGTGTTTGGCAGTTGAAATAAAATTCGGGATATGATATGATTTATCATATCATACATTTGGTGCTATTTTATGACAGGATAAAATCGGATATAAGAGGGATATAGGCAGAATAAAATTATCCATGGGGAGGTGGGATAAAAGTGGATGAGATTTTTAATGTTGATAAGAAGAAAGTTATTTTTCTCGAATAACAAATTTATTAAATTAACAAAATTGAAATTATATTTTAATATAAATAATATTTGAATTATAATTTAAGAAATTAAAAATTAAAAAATAGAAATTTATATTTAATTAATCTTATTTTAATTTATATATTCAACTTTAATTCTATCTTATAATAAACATTCAATCTATAAATTAAATATTTATATTTATTAAATATTTTAGGTATTTTTGTATTTTTGGTGGTTAAAAAATTAACTTAGAGTAAATTTGGAGTAGATCTATCAGTTTGAAATTTTTCAAGAAATTAATCCAAATAAAAAAAATACTTGAAATGGGCCGTAGAATTTTAGGCGGTTCATACAGGAACAGGAACAGCACAACCGCACCACCAAGACCCCGCCGACCCAAAAAAGAAATGATAGTAAATAATAAAGAAATGAACGAACAGTGACAGGAACGGCAAGAACAGCACGACCGCGCCACCAAGACCAACCAATCATTGTCCCGCCCACCCAAAAAAGAAATGAGAGTAAATAATAAAGAAATGAACGAACAGTCATTAATAATTTTAATTACAGAAAAAAGGAAGCATTATTACGTCCGCCAACAGCACCAATTTTTCTCGTCCAATAAATGAAGCGTTCCAAGTGTCGAAATTGCGAGTTAGATTCTTTCTTTTCTTATTTAACAATTTCATTTGCAAATAATTACTATAATCCTGGCAAAACCAAAGGACTGATCAAGTAAAAAGTGTGTTTATCTTCCTCGTTTAAAATTTATAGATGAGACACTGCGGTTGCATATCTTTCTAGGGCCAATAGTAGGAGCACAAATATGTGCATCTTCCACATTTATTCGATATGTACGTTTAAATATTTAAATATTATAGCATGATTTCGTTTAATAGTTTAAGTTTTTTTTTAATAGTTGACAATAATCTCATAAAATCTCACATGATAATAGAATAAGATGTTCTCAGCTCAAAATAGAAACCACACTATTCTTCAATTGAATCAATTCATTGAGGTGATTCTTTTAACAAATGGCATTCGTGGAACTTCATAGCCAAATATACAAAATATAATAAAGAAGAATAATTGGTTAATTAAAGAAGAGACTGAATTTGACACTACTTATTGTACTTTTAATATTGGTGTTATTATATAGATAAACAGCTGAAACATTGATTTCAATTAGCTCGATTGAAGTTGCAAGACTTTAAGAATAATTGTGAAAAGATTCTTTAAGGGAGATAAGCTCGTATAAAGTACTTTTGTCTCTTTCAATATTTGATCAATGCTCCCTCCGAAAATTCTAATGAAATCAAATGTCGATTCTTATTGACCTTTTGTATTGATTGACATTATGTTGCAAATGTTTGCATTTTGGGTTCCGTAGAAGTGACTTACTTTGTTGTGACAGGAAAATTAGCTTGGGATATATATAGCATAGTGCACCGGTTTGAAATTTTCTGTGACATAACAAATAATTTAGGATAAATATGGTATAAATATATCATTTTGGATTTTTTGATAATATTAACTCATTAATAAATGATGCGATAGACTCTTATAAGCATGTTGAACATGACGTATTGGAACGTATCAATCAGACAATCTATCAATTTTTTATGTCGTTCAATCTTTTAAATTTCCGAAGGAATCATGTGAGATCAGGAATGAGAAAAGTCAAACTTTCAATTTGTTTTTCCTGTCCGAAAAGTCAAATTAATAATCATGTAATAAAAAATCTCAGATAAGTACATTCATACTCGATTTCTCCAAACTATTTTTTACTCAAAAAAAAACAAAACTAGTAACATATATCAAAAACTAATTTTATGTCACGAAAATCCCAAATCATCAAATTCATATATTGAGAAATTTGTTAAAATCCTTATGAGTTGCTGCTAAAATCCCTAATCTTTATGACGCAAAAGTTAGATTGGGGTGAACGTGAATGGGTATATCAATTTGAGATTATTATTATTTTTTTTTTGTGATAGGAAAATTAGCTTGGGGTATATATGGCATAGTGTACCAATTTGAAATTTTCTGGGACATAACAAATAATTTAGGAAAATATAGTATAAATGTATTAGTTTGGATTTTTTGATAATATTAACTCATTAATAAATGATGCGATAGACTCTTATAAGAATGTTGAACATGATGTATTGGAATGTATCAATCAGACAATCTATCAATTTTTTATGTTGTTCAATCTTTTTAAATTCCGAAGGAATCATGTGAGATCAGGAATGAGAAAAGTCAAACTTTCAAATTGTTTTTCCTGTCCGAAAAGTCAAATTAATAATCATGTAATAAAAAATCTCAGATAAGTACATTCATACTTGATTTCTCCAAACTATTTTTTACTCAAAAAAACCAAAACTAGTAACATATATAAAAAAAACTAATTTTATGTCACGAAAATCCCAAATCATCAAATTCATATATTGAGAAATTTGTTAAAATCCTTATGAGCTGCTGCTAAAATCCCTAATCTTTATGACGCAAAAGTTATATTGGGATGAACGTGAATGGGTATATCAATTTGAGATTTTGTTTTTTTTTTTTTTGGTGATAGGAAAATTAGCTTGGGGTATATATGGCATAGTGTACCGGTTTGAAATTTTCTGTGACATAACAAATAATTTAGGATAAATATGGTATAAATATATTAGTTTGGAATTTTTGATAATATTAACTCATTAATAAATGATTCGATAGACTCTTATAAGCATGTTGAACATGACGTATTGGAACGTATCAATCAGACAATATATTAATTTTTTATGTTGTTCAATCTTTTTAAATTCCGAAGGATCATGTGAGATCAGGAATGAGAAAAGTCAAACTTTCAATTTGTTTTTCCTGTCTGAAAAGTCAAATTAATAATCATGTAATAAAAAATCTCAGATAAGTACATTCATACTTGATTTCTCCAAACTATTTTTTACTCTAAAAAACCAAAACTAGTAACATATATCAAAAAGTAATTTTATGTCACAAAAATCCCAAATCATCAAATTCATATATTGAGAAATTTGTTAAAATCCTTATGAGCTGTTGCTAAAATCCCTAATCTTTATGACGCAAAAGTTAGATTGGGGTGAACGTGAATGGGTATATCAATTTGAGATTATTTATTTATTTATTATTATTATTTTTTTGTGATAGGAAAATTAGCTTGGGGTATATATGGCATAGTGTACCAGTTTGAAATTTTCTGTGACATAACAAATAATTTAGGATAAATATGGTATAAATGTATTAGTTTGGATTTTTTGATAATATTAACTCATTAATAAATGATGCGATAGACTCTTATAAGCATGTTGAACATGACGTATTGGAACGTATCAATAAGACAATCTATCAATTTTTTTATGTTGTTCAATCTTTTTAAATTCCGAAGGAATCATGTGAGATCAGGAATGAGAAAAGTCAAACTTTCAATTTGTTTTTCCTGTTCGACTTTAACTGCCTACTAAATTGCCTATGTTCCTATTATCCACGTCTCCTTGATGAGACACCGTGACTTGGGACGCATGATTGCGGCAATTAGATTGAAGTAGTAGTTGTGGGGAAAAGAGGCTGGGAGACAATCACATGGCCCGGTCTAGATGCAAGAACATATGTCTTAGATATAAAGGAAGCCCATCTTATTAAGATTAATCTCGAGCGCATAAGGGTGCAAATGGTAAAATTTCTTGGCTGGGAAGAGTTTTTTTTTTCTTCAGAAATAGTTCTTTTCTATTTCTATTCCGGGGAACAGTTTCTGAGCAAAAGAACCCGTTTGGTAACTGCACAAAATTTCTATTTCTGGAATAGAAAAAGAATAGAAACCCGTTTGGTAAGCGCACAAAATTTCTATTCCAAATTTTAATTTTTTTAAAAAAAAAATTAAAAATAAGAAAAAGGAATAGATTAGATATTACATAAAATTGACAAGATCAAAATATTATTATATTAATAATACATTTGCTTAGGTGTAAGACTTCTAGTCGAAGATGAACCTATAACATAGGTGGTATTGTAATAGAACGTGAGCTATTATCTTATATCTATGTGTGATGATCTTTACTTATGTAGTTTATAGCCTATTGAATTTAGGTAGCGTTTTGAACTATAATTCTCAATAATATATTTTCTTTTTGGGAATTTTAATGTTTGGTATAGCAAATATTGCGGAAAAAGCACAAGGGATATTGTTAGCCAAATTAATTTGTAGTGATTTCCTTGGAACTAAGTTTTTACTCTTTAAAAAAAAAAAAAATTGTAATTCTAGTGCATGCGTGGCTTGGGGATTTTAGTTTTCTAATCTTGACATGGATGTCGGTTTGGGGTTGGAAATTTCCAACTATTGGAATGGTTCATGCATGGCGTGGCTTTTTTGTCATTATGCATTTAGTTCATAGTATGCTCCTAAAACACTTAGTAAAGACCTCGGTCTCTTGTATTTTGAGCCGTCGATGCGTCCCATCTTGATGCTACTTTTTACCTTGCTTCTTCCGAATTACAAACTATTTCATTTTCGTGTTTCACATAAGCTTATAAGGTTTTGGCTAATTTTGATGAAGGGAAGTGTTTTTCCTCTCCTCTTTTGCTTTTTTTCTTTCTTGACTAGGATGCAAGCTTTGGACGGCGGTTTGTAGGTCTTTAAGTGTAAACTATACAATAGCATACAATTTGCTTCTCTTCTGTTTGTCCACATTTATGATACATTCAATGGCATTTGTTCTCACGGAGATAGAATTTGATGACCTTAATACGATTAATAGAAATGTATTCATAATAGTTTACAAACACATTGCAAAAGTGTTATCACCAAAAAACAAAAACACATCGCAAAAGTCGGAAATAAAAAGACATGGAATCTCTTGCATATTGTGATCGCTTGCCATCATATTTGCAATATTTTTCCTGATCATATTTATCTCAGCCGCCTCATCACCTGGTGTATCATCTACAACCTCGTCTTGTGTAGGTCCAAATGGATACGTCGGATCTCCATATAAGGCAAAGTTCCTGTCCATCTTGTCTTGGTCGCGAATATAATTATGGAGAGTACAACATGCGATTACAATATATGCTTGCTTTCGAATTGAAAATGGAGGCATGTGTTTCAAAATGGAGAAGCGATTTTTTAATGCCCCAAATGACCTCTCGATAACATTTCTCAACGAAGAATGCTTATAGTTGAACAATTCTTTTGCTGATCTGGGCCGTCTAATTCTACCCCTATAATCATTCAAATGATACCGTTCACCTTTAAATGGAGTCAAAAATCCTGGAAGTGCTACATAACTAGAATCTACTACATAGTATTTTCCTACAAGAATATTTACATAAATTTGTTATGATATGCAATAGCTATACAATCATAAAGAAAATCACTTGATATAGACAAAGCAAATACCTGGCGGTGGTCGAGGAAATTGCAATTGAGGAGTCTCGAGTGCTGCCGAGAGAACCCGACAATCATTGGTAGATCCTTCCCACCCAGCATATACGAAAGTAAATTTCATATCGAACGAACAAGCACACAACACATTTTGAGTGGTAGTCCCTTTCCTGCCTCTAAATGGGATTTGTTTCGCTATAGGGACGGATGCATTAATGTGGGTGCCATCAATAGCACCAATGCAGCCCTATGATTTTATGAAAGTATAGCGTTAGACAATATTATTAGCTATATATATTTCAATAATGTAAAATTGATATAAAAATCTTACCTTAAAGTAACGTCTATGGTTAGGATCGATAAGAATCTCTTTTGGAACAATATCAAAAGAAGGCGCCTTGATAATCTCTTTTGATAATTCGAGAAGTGCTTTTAATACTAGAGTAAAAAACTTACTGATTGTTTGTCCTGAACGTTGAAATCTCTCACATAAATCTCTATTGGAGTTTTTGTGACCAACCATAGATAAGAAAATCCCAACTTATTCATCTACCCTTACATATCGAGTATCTTTCAGCCAGCCTCTTGCCTTCATTAGATCACATATGTTAAGAAAAGCATGTCTCTCTAATCTGAATGCTTCATATATCCTATCTGAATGTCCGTAAACAATTTCCCTTACCCATTCGGCTCATGATAATTTACTGTCCCTAATAGGCTCTTTCGTATGCAAAGACATGTCCAAAGTAACAAGACATAACCATGCTATTATTATGTCAATATCAACCTCATCCAAATACCATTCAACTGCTGCTACCTCTCCATTAGACACACTATTTGATTCATCTTCCATAGTACCTATGCCATCACACAAATACAAGAAATTCAATATAGATATATGTACAAAAAAAGAAAAAAAAAAGAAATCAATAACGTAAGTAATAGAGTGAAAGCAAACCAAATATAAAAAATCAACACAATCCATCATATCCAAACTATAACACAAATGCAAAAGTCTCAACATCAATATCTTGAACATCAAAATAACAACCAACAACATAAAAAACATAGTCTAATAAAACTCCATGCAATCCACGATACATTCCCTAACATCCACTAAAGCAATCGGAGAAGTCCATATCTCATTTCACTTGGGGTTTTGATAAAAGCCTCCCTCCACGTGGCATTAACGCAGGCTCGTTCCACAGCTTTGCTGTAAAGATCTGGCTCCAACGTAGGCATGGCAAGTAGGATATCAATCACAATAGATACGGAGAATGGGTCTATAGGTGGTGATGTGACTTGTGAGTTGACAGAACCACTCACGATTGACTAGCCCTACTTTTGATAATCTCTTGTAAGACTTTGCAAGTGCTAGCAACATCATTTGATTGACTCCTCCTTCTCCTCTTACTATTTGGAGTTTTATCCATCCTATGTTTGTCATGAACTGGAGTAGGAGTTTTGTCAGACATAAAAACTTCCTCATCGTTCCGGTGTTCATTAAAGTCCGCTGGTCCATCGTCTGCATCATCACCACCAATGCCAAGTTCATTCGACATCACAAAATCTGCGCCATTTCCTACTGCATACTTCCCAGTAGCATATGTATCACCAAATACAATACACAAGTCGGGATATTGAGGAAATCCATCATTCTTGAATTTTGCCCACTCAATATTATCCTGCAATTTTCACAATGAAAACATATATCAGCAATACAATTAAACATCTTGCCATGTACATCTATAGTGATCTCAAAATGATCAAAGGTTAAATCATACCTTGACGTGAGATTCCCATACTTGGATCATCAACAACAACTGTTTTGTTCACATTATCCTAGCCAAATCCGGATTGTGAAAGCAGCTTCTTGAAACTAGCATACTGCTTCTTCAATTTGTTCACCTTGTTCTTCAACTATATTGAAGTATATTGAAGTTCTGCTCGTTTATTGAATTCTGTCCGTATGTTATTCCAGCCTGTTTTGTTGAAAGTACAAGAGGTGCGATTTCCCTTTTTGACCTCTTCTACCAACAAAGCGACGTACAAGTTGGTTAGAGGCTCAGTCCACTTTGCAGTGAATGCCTCTTTTTGGGATGCCATGTAACCTTCACTAGTTGAGCATCATATGAGTTCAAAACAATTAAAAAGAGAGTGCAACATGCTGCTTCCTTCTTTTCTCATTATAGCAGCTACAAGCATCAAACCAGAATCAATGGATCCAACTCTAAACTTTGGATAGCTACCCAATGCATAAAAGTTCCTAAAAAAGTTCGTATCTTTGTCCTTTTGTGTCATAATTTTCACTTTGAGTAACTTTTTGCCTTTCAATGCGTAAATGCCGCTATACCTTCAGTCATTGGAGCTTCTGTGTAGGTCGTACATTGCCATCCAAACATACTACGCTTGCCCGATACAAGCAGTGCATCAACACACATACACAACACCCGGATTGGCTAAAACAGATCCTTTATCACAGCCTATTGCTAAAACAGAGCATCGACAACTTCAACTACTCACGCACACGCACAAGCGCACACATACACAATCCTTGGATTAGCTAAAACAGATCCTTTATCACAGCCTATCACTAAAACAGAGCATCGACAACTTCAACTACTCACGCAAGCGCGCACACATACACGACTATCTCATTTTATTTCATACTCCCACTGGTTTTGAGAGACAAAGAAGCGAGAAAAGTGCACCAGAATTTTGGTGCTGTTCATCATATCAGCTCTGGTTTGTTTTACTCAGCCTAGTTGATACATGTGAGAATCAAGGGCGACACAAGCACGAGGGAAGCAACATGAGAGAGGCGAACACAAACAGAGGCAACACGACGGAGGCGACACGATTCAACTTCAGAAAAAGTGAGAATCACCACTAGAACAGGTACAATTAGAAGGAATCAAAGCAACAAACCTGATTTAGGGCAAGACGACCATGAGGCGATGCGACCGGAGAAAGGTGACCAGAGGCGACGGGACTAGAGGAAATGGGATCGGACAGAGGCGATCAGAGGTGACGGCACTGCAGGCGGCGGATTCAATTTTAGAAAAAGTGAGAATCATCACTAGAACAGCTCTAGCTTCACATAACCCGCGCCTTCAGCTGCAAAATTTTTCCCCACATTTTCTAAAGACCAGACATTTACTTGAAAACCAACAGCTTCAAGTAATGTGTAGAACCAACTTTTTGGACCCCAAATCTTAAGCACATTAGAGTAGCAGCTCCAGCAGGAGACTATTAATTAGTCGAAGACCTCATCCAGATGTTGTAATACCCCTAGTTCTTAATCAGTGTTTGTATTTTGCTGGGCAAACTAATCTTTAAAAAATCAATCTGGCAAACCTAGTTTCTATGTGGGAACATCTTTGCAAGGGCAAAGGTAAGAACTTTAAAGAAATCTACATGAGGGTCTTGCTTATCAAGCACAAAACGATACTGCAATTTTAGGATGAATGCTTCCATTTGGATATCTGGTTCCATCTGTTACCTATCATTTGATAGAAAGCCAAATAGAAAGCCAAATAGACTATGACGAACCATTTGTTTCGGCTTAAATCCGTCATCACAATCTCAAGTGCTGCGAGTATTCTTCACTTCTTGCATATCAAATTTAGTCAACCAAATTAGAACGGACGCATCAATGCTCAAAAAAGTGGCATGTTCTAAGAGATGCATTCTTCGAGCGAAGCAAGAAGACAAGAATCGGGAAGCGGCAGGGGAGGGAAACAGAGAGAGAGAGAGAGAGACAGAGAGGGAGGCTCACATTGAGAAAAGCAGCGTCCAAGTAGGAGACGTTTGTCACCAATCGGGGATGGGAATACACCGAGCGTGAAGAGGATTAGCATAGCGAGGCTAACGACCGCTTCGAGCTCTTCATCTTCGAAGCCAGAAACACCACCGACAATTTCTTCTCGTTCTCCATCTCTTCCGGCTCTATCTATCCAGAAGCACGAACCTCCGAGTAGCGAAAATCCCAACAGAAGAAACGAAGATCGCGAGCGGAGATCAGCTCCGGATTTCAGCGCCGGAGACGACAGGCCGAAGCGAGGACGTGACGGTCGGCAACTGGATTGCGGCAGTGGCGGCGCGCGAATCGAATCTCCGCTGCGAAGGAGAGGGACTTGGCAAAGGGCTGGGTAGGCTATGGAACGGAGGCCACAAGACCGGTGACGACAGGACTGGCAACGACGGGACCGGCGGCGACGACGGGACGGGCGGCGACGGGAGGTGATGAGATCGGACAAAGGCAAGCGGACGAAGGGAGAGGTGAGCTGAGAAGGGATGTGAGTTGAGGAGGGAAAATGGAAATTAGGGTTAACCGAAGTTGTTCCTCATTTTCATTCCCGGGAAGAGAAGTGATTTTTTTTTTTTGTTTCTCATTTCTCTTCCAAAACCATTTTTGGGCTAAGTTTTTATTCCGGGGAACAGAAAAATAAGCTGGCGTTATCAAACAGGTTTCTTTTTTTTTTTTGTTCCGGGGAACAAAAAAATAGAAATTTTGAGGATGAGAAATTTTGCCATGCAGCCCCTAAAATGCCCCACGGGCCATATCAATATTAATTCGTTGGTCCGGTCTGCCTGAGCTTATGCATGAAGAACCACTGGTTAGTGACCCCATATCCTGTATATTAAACAGATGTCCATGCATTGCATGAATCAAAGAGATATAATATTTATCCTTTGAAAAATCAATCAAAATATACGTCGTTCGAAAATTCAACTAAATTCACAAAAAAATCTCCCCATCTTAGAAAATTATTTGTTAACCTAAATTTATATCTACCTATCGCTTTGTGTGATTTGCATGTATAATGTAATGACTAACATCTTTTTCCTAAAAACTAATTACACTTGATCGGTACCAAGATATAGAACTCATTAATCACTGCAATCACGAATAAATTTTTGCTTTGCTTATATGTTTCTTCTTGATAATTTATTAAAAGAGAAGCCTCTTAAAAATTTATTGTCTATATGGTGATCGATGAACAATTTAATCATAAGCTGATATCACTAGCGCAAACTTTCGTGGTGTGAACACACAAGAATATTATTACGATAACTGATAATAATTAACTTGAAAAAGTTAACAATGTCTATCGAATTTCCTAGAAAAGTGCAGTGAATAATACTCTTGCCAATCGGTTAGTCAACTTAAAAATGCCATATTTTATTGTTGGTGCTAGGTTCAACTTGACCCCGGTGATGCTGACTTATGCTATTGGTTCATTAAAATAGTTAAAATTATTTAATTATATCTCAATCATGCACTAATCAAATCTAGATGGTCAGATTTAATTGAGCTCAATGAGTCGCCACCATGAAACCTATCATTTGTAATGGTCTAGAATCAACTTTTCCAGTAATATTGGGTTGAAACAAACCACATCCGAGAGCATGTTCATATGTACCTTAAGCCTGACGTAGTTATTTGAAATGAGAATAAGTTTTTGAGCTTCTTTATATTGACTTTTACTTTTGACATTTGTCCTTCACTGAAATCTTACAGTGCCTTCGTAGACTATGTAGCACGGACACTCTCCGGAAGCCTTCGTGTCGTGTCCGACACTCCGACACGTGTCCGACACGCTTCGACACGTCCCGACATGCTCCGACACGCGGCCAATGAGTGTTGAAAAATCCGACACGTGGTCAACTCTCTCCGACACGCTCCGACACGCGAGTCCAGAATTCCGACACGCGATTCCGACAAGCATGGGGTCATTTTTAAAAATTTCTAATACTTGTGGGGTCAAAATATAAATATACACAAAAGAAGTAATAAAAGAAGTAATAAAAATGCTATACATATACACACATGGGGTCATTTTTTTTTTTTTTCAGTTTTGTTTTTTTAGAATTGTTTTAGTTTTTTAAAAGTCTTTTACTATGAAAGAAGTAATAACAAATGCTATATATGATAAATAAATAAATTTAAAAATATCAAATCAGCATTTTTCTTTAAACAATGTTTTTTTCCTCTAAGTTTTATGTATTATTGTTACAAATTAAAATAATGAATGATATTATTTAATATTTTTCGTGTAAATTAATTCTAGGCTATTATTATTATTATTTATTTATGTATTTATATATAAAAATATATTTAATATAAAATGTGTCGGAACGTGTCGAAATTCTCTATTTTTAAAAAATGACGTGTCGGCGTGTCGTGTCGTGTCGCGTCGCGTATCGCGTGTCCGTGTTGGTGCTACATTGTTCGTAGATTTCTGGATTTCACCTCAACACACGAATGTCTCACTCAAGTGAATTGATTTTGAGTACATTCTACCACTTTTTAGCGACTTTTACTTTCAACCTGATTCACCGCCTACATGCCCCTTATGCCCAAGCATTCTGAAGAATACTTCTCCCCTAAGCTGGTACAGAGTTAGCCGGAGCTTCTTTCTCAAGTCCTGTCATGATTGCACACTTGACGAAAAGAGCTTTACAAGCGGCGTTGCCCACACTTCAACTTTTTTTCTACCCTGAACATTTGAAATTTTGATGACATATATATCTTGACATGTAATGTCAGATATGATATTTTCATTTTTTTTTTCAAATTTTGGATACTTTTTTAATTTTGAATACTTTTTAAATTTTGAAGGAAACACAGTAAAGTATTTTGTACGTATGTTTAATGCAAGAACAAACAAGCTCTTTGTAATGGTAGTTAACTAAAAACTCAAACCCAATACATTCCTAGGATTAGTCAACACTTACTAGGTGTTTTATTCCCATCGTGTATTAATGGGTTGTTTAGTAATTTTTTAAAAAAAGAAAAGAAAAAACTTTAACTCAAAGATAACCATTCGAATATTCTTTTCAGTAACCACCGAAGGTTGTTCTAGTGGGCACCCTTTTCACGTTGGAAGAAGGAGGTGGAGAGTTTGATTCCCACCATCTTAGGGGGCTGGGGGTGAGAACGTTTAGTTTCACATGTGGGGTTCGACTTTCACGCTCTGCAAAAAGGCATAACAAAAATCTAAGAGTAAGTTGAGAATTATAGTAGGACAAAAAAAAAAAAAAATACTCCTTTCATTAAGCCGTTTCTTCTACTTTAGAATTCTATCTATCATGTATCGAAGAAGTGCTAGATAATATCTAAAGATGTGCGTAAATGCTTGACTAATGCATATTATGCAAAGAAAGGTTTACTACACAATCTGTGGGGCTCATTTTTTATACAAGCCATCTCCATTACAGCTAATGGATAACTGTAAATATAGGAATTTTAACTAATTATTGTCAACAATGATAAAAATGGCTTGTATTTAAATGAAAAAGGGGACAAGATCACAGAGCCCGCGTAGCCTATAAAAGTCCAAAAAGAAACAAAGTTTCACTTCCAACAGGCATTTTCTTGTCCTCCAACTTAGGCCAACGTATGACTCTGTTGATTTATCTATTATTTATGAGGGATCATCCGTATGTATTAGCATTGTAAGATTTGATATGATTCAAAACGCTAGCGGCATCTTTTAGCCGAATCACTTATTTCCGGAATCACAAGCGAATCTTTCCGGTATACTAACCAATCCACAATGCGATATGTATCTGTTGACTGAAGCGATTCAGTTTCTTTATGTTACCTATCAAAAAGGGTAACTTTTTCATATTTATGGATATGCATTGTGTTTGGATTGTTACAGAAATTTAAAAATAACTTTTGCACTTTATAATGCAACGAAACATGAAATGACATATACGGATTTCGTGATTATATTTGGATGGAATCTTTCTTTCAATATAACAATCAAAAATCATATTTTCTTATACACAGCAATCATCTGATGCACGTGAAATTAAGATTTCTTTTTCCAAGATTATAATTCCCACTAAAAAATTTATATCTTATAAGATTATTGATAAAATTTACAAGTGTCCATGACACAAAATACTAATTTTAGGGACCTTATCCAATCTTATTATTCAATTCAATTCTCGATTCATAAATTTGAGATTTGGACTTATCTTAATGTAACAACTTACGAGATCATCTAAAACATATTCATGGGTATCTAACCACCTTAGAAAAGTTCATCGTTTCCTTCTCTATTTTGACTTTTAACTTTTATTGGTAAGCGAAACATGCGTGGTCAAGAACTTAAGAAAGCAATTATAACGTCATTTTCACTTTGTGTTCATGCTTGAGTTTCCCACATCATGTCACATGTGAATATTTCCATGTCATGTCATCTTCTATTCAACTTTGCATGTTGCATCTAAATTGACAATCTTGCACGCGCACGTGCACACATGAATCTAGTAGCGCCACTGTGCATGACGAACGATTTGGTTGATCAATAGCGAAAATGACCAAGTGTTTTGGCAACATTTTTTATTTTAAAACCAAATATCAAGCGTTCTAGATATCTAAAACTTTAAGTAAAAGTATGCTATCTACACTCTACAGCCCTATATTTCATTGACTCTAAATTCATCCAGCAATAATTGCACTTAGCACGGATTACCTTAATCGCTGCAGTGCGCAGAAACCTGTGCTGGTCTCATCTTATATGTTTGTTTTCTAAAATCACTTGGTGTACGTAATGAGCTGTGATTCTGCTTGGCGATATGTGCAAAGAAACGCCTCTCAAACATTTACGTCCTTATGAGCCAAAAAAATGAAAAAAAAAAAAAACCATGTACGTCCGTCTGAATAGATAATATAATTAAGCTGATATCACGTGCGCGGACCTCCTTCGTGGGAATACATATAGAAAATCAGCACGACGTTGGATAATTAATTGGGTAAGGAGAACTCTTATCTAACACATATGTTCGTCTATAGAACAGGGTCATCTACAAATAAGCAACCTCTTTCACAACCTTTCCCTTTAACCAGACAACTGGGGAAATTCGGCCTTGCGATTGATTTAATGGCGATTTAGCAAACACATCGGTCCGGGAAGGTCACCACTCGAGTACCCTTTTTGAAGTCTCCGTCTAGTCCATGTGAATTATCTCGGACCTTCACAAGTGTGTATCAAGAGCTTTGCACCGACCGAAGTTAAATGGTGCGATAATAAGTTTGTATTGTGTTTCGATTTGGTAAGCTTGAAGAAGGGCTCGTTTGGGATGGACCAACCTATTCCCAACCCTCTCTAGTGGCTTGGGATAAAATCTAAAAATATTACTCAAATTAAAAAAACAATGGAAGTTGTTTTCCCTATTTTTTAAATTTGGGTTCACTGGTTAACTGAAATCATTTGACCAATTTATTTCCTCACACGGAAAAAATGCATGTTTCTTTGGTAAGATAGTTTCCTCTAAAAAAATCAAGCCTAAGTGAACAACTTCAAACTTAGGTACTTTTCTATCTCGTGTTTAGCAACTTCCAACAATCCCGGGGAATAACACTCTCAATACCGAATTGAATTCTTGTGATCCAGATGCAAATTAGATTGAACCTTGTAATCTCCTTATGGTTTCAGAGTATGAGTTTCAATCTCGAACTCCAAGCTAAAACAAATCAGACTGCAACTAATTGTATGGGTTATTATCGGGTAACTGTCTGTCTCTTAAGTAATTATATTTGCATTTACAAGAGTAATTTAATTAAGATCGTAATGTGCCATGGGTTGCAGTACAAGACGAGAAATTCGGAAAGTAATTAGGTCCTTTTAGTAGATTCCCCTCTAAATTAAGAATGGCGATTAAAATCAATCAAAACACCGAGTTATAAATCTAGGCGATTTCCCAACAAATCTCCCAGTTTGGTATTACTGGGCAGTTGTCCTTTGTTTTGAAATTTATATTTGTAATCTCCTCCTAAAAACATCCAAATCCATGCCGTGCAAAGAAACTTGTCAATCAAAAATTAAAAGCTAAATAGATGGTTACCACATACACTGAGAAGTGTCACTAAATAATGATTTCGTGGATCACACGTGAAGGGCCCTTGTGATCAAAGGTGGAGAAAGCCCCGCACGAATACTTTTTTCTGTGAATACTGCACCAGCTTGATTCTTCTTTTTATCAATCGAAACTCCTTCCCAAACTGGACAAGCTCCTTTCCACCTGGCTTTGACATCAAAATCTTCATATTGAGGAGGAGAAAAAAAATTAATATCAAGAAAGTTCAAAAATCGGGTTGGATCCACATGGCTCTATGGAAGTGAACTCTAGGTGCATCGGAGTATATCTCGACTTTTTCATCTTCCATGGAGTAATAGTGCATCTTCTTATCTTTGTCAGGGAAATAGATACGGTTTGGCTTGATCCCGGGAAGGCAACTCTCGGAATCGAACTCCGCCGAGATCGCAGAGTTGCCATTCAAGAAGAGAGCCACGTTCCCCAAATTTAAGACCTCTTCGTCAGCTCCCTTCTCCAAATCCACTACAAAAACTCGGATGCTTTCCACGGTTCCATCCTCTTGGTCCCATATCTTCCAAACCACCAGCAATTTGCCTGAACATTCCACGAGATAGGGATAACCCGAGAAATTGTGCCCAAGAAAGAGTCGAAATTGCATTCGGCACTCCCTCTCGTCGAGGGTCATGATTCGGCCACGCGAATCCAAGGCCACGAATTGCCCGTCGTAATGAATGAGTTGAAGGAAGGTGGACCGAGGCAGGTTCGCGGCCGGGCTCACTCCCGTCCACGCATCTTCTCCTGACCTGTGAAGGGCATACCCTAGTGATCGAAGATCCCGACAGAGAGTGACCATGACAGTGTAGTCCCCGGACGAAGAAGGGCTCGAGGACAGCGCGATCCTGTGGATTCTAATGGAGCCGCTGCCCCGGTGCCTCTTTAGCGGACGGAGACGCGACTTGTGGCGAAGCTTCGTCAAGGCGGGGAGTTCGATGCCGACCCGCGAGAGCGGATTGAAGATGCGGTACTGATTGCCCCACCTCGACACGCGTTGGTCGAAGCCCCACCTCGACACGAGTATCCATTGTGGTGGATTCAAGGCCTGGGGTCGAGATCCTGGCAACTGCACTTGGTGAGTTCTCCCTCTAGAGGTGTTGAAGAACTTGGCTGCTCCGTTGCCCACATAAATCACGAGCCATGGGGCTTTTGACTTCGCGCTGTACGTGTCTCTGATGGCAGCAGACCGCCACGAGGTGCACACCCCACGAAAAGCTAAAAAGTCTTCTATGGCTAGCCGTCCAGCGATGAGTTCTAGGATCTCTTGCGGGAGTTCTTCCCAACTCGCCATCGTAGGTTGAATGATAGATTTGCCTGGTGAGCAACTTCTTGATGAGTTTATCACTCGTAACATGAGGGAGGTCCTATATAGGAAAGACGATCTACAGGGATTCAGTCTCTTTCAACGAATTTGTTTTACGAATCTTATAGCTTATTTTCTTTATCTTGAATGAATATTCGTTTGTCGTGGCTAGCAAGATACACTGCCCTCTCGGATTTGATATTTTAAGATTTAAATCTTTCTGTTGAATACAGAAAATCTTAAAGGTAGTTTCATTTTCAAGCTTTTACGAATAAAATCCCATTGAAAGCCTGTATATATTATATAAGTGAACGATAACTGTGCCAAAGTAAACGATGCATGAAATTATAATTAAAAGATAAATTGACTTATAACACTTAAATGCAATTTCTTAAATATTTAACACTTTTCATTAGAAATAATTCTACATACCATTTTAACTAGAAACTTGTTTTCCTTAAGAACAAATATAATGCGATTCCTGTTTTAAATAACTCGAGTTTTATTCAATGTTTTCAATCTCTTTCAATATCCATGTTAACAAGATGAACGAATTATATTAAAATTTAAAGGGCTTTGATAATATAATACTAAAGTATTTATTGTGGTATCTGTATTGAATTTGTTATAATTTAATTCTTCAGTATCATCTGTGCCTATAATGGTCAATTTGAAAATAGCTTGTAAGACAACATAAATATCAAAAAGTGTATTTAAAATAAGATTTGCCAGTTTAATCTCTTCATTAATAAAGTCATTAAATCATATCGACTATTTTAAATATAAAATAAAACAGTAATTTTAGTTAAAAAATTATTGGCCATAAAAAGATCCTTGTTAGAAAAATTTAATGTAGCGAATTGAAAAAAATTGTAGCCATATTTTCTGTTTTTTTCCACTTTCTCCCCTCTTCCGTTATCTCCACTAATTTGAAGTATTCTCTTCATCAACAGTCCTCACAGAACTTGTTGAGGGTGAAGTCAATTTGTATGTGCACTTGGATCCCCTTTCTTAGTTAGGGAAAAATTTCTACCCTTTTCCGTGGCCATATCCTGTTTTTCACATGCAAACATTTTTCAATTACTCAGGCCAAACTTCGTTACAATATAAGGAAATACTTTAATTTGATCATTCTTATTTAATTTCGTACACATTCAAATGGATTTATGTGATATTAAATTATTGCGACACTGCTGTAATTACCATGCAAAGAAAAGTTTATTTCACCAGGCCAAAGTAAAGAAAGGCTAGAAAACAACTCTTAGAGAAATTATGACTACGTGCAGCATGCACAATCTGTACCCCCGGCGTCTTAGCACAAAAAGGAGCATAAGCGCAATTTAACCGGTGCCAATCCGGTCGGTTCAATTGTTCAAGCTAAATACTCGGGGAGTGTATCTATTTCCCATTTCTACGTTCTGTTTAGCAACTTCCAACAGTATTAAGGATGACACTCCCAAATTTCAATAAGCTTGTCGGGATTCGGATGCAAATTGAATTTGAACTTGGCAATCTATTTGTGGTATTTATTTGACTATTAAGTGAATGATCTTTGCATTAGAGATCGTAACTTAATTAAGAAGCACTAGCGAAAATTACTTTGACCTATTTATCATCATGATTTGATAAGATTATTATGTCCTTTTAGTATTTTTCTTTTTCGTTACAAATGATGATTTACATTATTTAAACACCTAGTTAGATATCCAAGGTCTCTAACTATCTTTCCATGTAGTCCAATTACGTATGTTCATCGACCTTAAAAAGAAATCACCTATGTTAAAAGAATAGTTTATAGTTTCTTCTATATTCAATTAGAAAAATTAGATAATCGTTGGAATTTTTTTCAACCGGTTGCTAACTTCTCTTAATCTATTGTTATCTATATCTATCTCTACTATATGTAACTATTTTACAATAACTAAAGTACTCTTATATCATCTCACTATATAAAAGTAGAGAATGTTAGATATCAACTTATAAATAAGATTTAATATTTTTTTACGATTACATAACTAATCTTTTATTTTGATTTTGCGCACATATGCTTGAGTTTGAGATGTATATCCGTAATCTCCCTCTAAAAACATCCCAATCCATGTCGTGCCAAGAAATTAGTCGATCAAAAATTAAAATCTAAACTAACACCCACAACTAACATATGTTCTTCTATTAGCGAAAAAGTTGATCCGTGGGTTGCACGTGTAGGGCCCTTACGATCAAGGGTGGAGATGGGCCATTCCAGTGGACCCAGGTTTGACATCAAAATCTTCATATCAACGAAGAGAAAAACAGTAAGTTCAAAAATCAGGTTGGAAACAATCGGCATCAAAGATGCGAGGCCTAGTCGCATCAAAGAGACAACTGCTAGTTGCATCAAGGTATGTCTCGAATTTTCCGTCCTCCATGCTGTGACTCTTGATCTTATCATCTTTGTAATCATGGCAATAAACGCGGTTTGGCTTGACACCGGGAAGGCAAGACTCGGCGTTAAAACTCCACCGAGAACGAAGAGGAGTTGCCATTCAAGAAGAGAGACACGTTCCCCAAGCTTTCGACCTCTTCCTCGGTTCCCTTCTCCAAATCAACTTTGAAATCAACAAGATAAGGATCGCCGTCAACATAACGATTCGTCCCTAGAAATAGTCGCGATTCCATGCGACTCTTTCTCTCGTTAAAAGTCATTATTTGACTCTGCTCATCCAAGGCCACAAATAGCCCATTGTAATAAATCAGTTCAAGGACGGTGCACCGACGCCGAGGCCTCGCACGATTCGCTGCCGTCCACGCATCTTCTTCTGATCTGAGAAAGGCAAACCCTGGTGATGGGCCATAAAAAATCATGACTGAGTAGCTCCTGGACAAAGAAGGGCTTGAGGACGACGCGATCGTGTAAATGAGACGTAACTCAGGGTGAAGCTCCTCCAAGGCCGGGAGTTCGATGCTGATGGACGAAAATGGATTGACGATACGGTATTCACTGTACCTCTTTGACAGAAGTATCCGTCCTAATGAAGACAAGGTCTAGTCAGGAGATCCTGGCAACTGTACTGGGTAAATTCTCCCCGTAGAGGGGTTGGATAACTCGGCTATTCGGCTGTACGTATAAATCATGAGCCACGGGGCTTTCGATTTCGCATTATACGTCTCCTTGGCAGCAGCAGTCCGCCATGAGGTGCACGCCTGTCGAACAGCTAAAAAGTCTTCCATGGCTAGTTGTCGAACGATGAGTTCTAGGATCACTGGCGGGAGTTCTTCCCAACTCGCCATCGTAGGTTAAATGATAGATTTGTCTGGTGTGCGACTTCTTGATGAATTTAATACTCGTAACTTGAGGGAGGTCATTAATAGGAAAGACAATCATTAGGGATTCGGTTTCTTTCAACAAATTGTCTTACAAATCTTATAGCTTATTTTCTTTATCTAGAATGAATATTCCTTTGTCGTGGCTAGCGAGATACACTACCCTTTCGGTTTTGATGTATTAAGATTTAAATCTTTCTATAGAATATACAAATTTTTAGAGCTAGTTTCATGGTATAAGAACACTAGGATTGCCAAAACTTTCATATGGCATTTACTTAAGTGCCAAAACTTTTTTTTTTGGCTCACTTAAATGTCACATCGGAAAAAAATATTAATCACTTGAGTACCAATTCCGTCCAAATGTCCTATATAGAATTTTTTTTTTTGTGATTTTTTTTTGTATTTTGTTTTTGTTTTTGTTTTTTTTTTTTTTGGGGTTGGCAAGGGTCATCAATGACCCTTGTTGGCTGCGGTTGCCTCACCCTTGGCCATGAAGGCCCTAGGTGAGGTTGCAAGGGCCGTCGTCGACTGTTGGGCAATTGTACGTGATGTTGCCTAGAGAGGGCTAGGGTCGTCGTGGTCTCACTAGTGATCGGGGAGGCCTCGACGGCCTCACCTAGGACCTTTACGGCTAGATCTAGGCGAGGGCCACCTCGCCCTCGCTATGAAGGCTGTCACGCCCTGATCCTCGGGCACGCACCCATCCCTCACTTTGGTCGATTAAAAATTTGCGATATCCCAGGACGTATTGCCAATCCTTTCATTTTCATATGCACATGCGGAAGCAATTAAAATCCCCAGACAATAAAACATTGGGATAGAACAGTAGAACTAAATTTCAAACTCTTAAAAACCTTCACTCTTATATACAAGGTGAACTATTATATTCAATTCACAATTAAACCAGTTTAAAAAAAAGTCTACAAGCAGAAGTGGGGTTCTACGAGCTACGGTCCCCGTCATCCTCTTCATCATCCTCCATACTCCAACTGGAGCCTTCAGTAGATTGCACCGAACTTTCGATATCTTCAAAATCCAAGTCTACTGCATCTAGGGACCTGAAATGGTTATTCAATAACCAATGAGACAACGTCTCAGCAAGTTTTACCCCTTAAGACCCGATTAATAAACTAATACACCTTAGGGCTGCCTATACACAACACGAGTCAGAGGACTTACCTTAGCCTCAGATTCCATCTGTATATTAGCACAAATCAAATAGGCACCCAAGCAATCACATCACGGATCGAAGCATCGATCAAATCGACCTAGTCGATTACATCTCCATCAAACCATTCACCAATCATTTCCATTCAATCAATCAATTCATAACATTAGATCAAAGCAATGATCACTCGACCTAGTCGATTACATCCCAATCCGACCATTCTCTGGTCGTCTCACTTATTCAGTCTCAAATCTTCTCACGGTTCAACGAGCATAGTCTATCAAACTTCTTGGCTACAAAATACGGTCCAAAGGACACGACCTATCTTTAGGTGGCAAATTACGGCCTAATGGGCGTAACCTTTAATAGGTGGCAGATTACGGCCTTATTAGGCGTGACCTTTATTAGGTGGCAATTTATGGCCCCACGAGCGCGACCTATATCGGTGGCAATATACGGCCCAACGGGCGCGACCTATATCAGTGGCAATTTACGGCCCAACGGGCATGACCGATTCCAAATTCGGTGGCAAAACTTGGCCCCCGGCACAGCCATACTTTGGTGGCTTTTGAAGTTCAACTCACAACTTCTCATAGTCAATTTCTAATTGAACACGATACTCTTGATCAATCTTGGGATAAATCCCCACATACTCATCAACTCACTCAATTTCCACAAATTGGTGCTCAATTAAATAAACAGAAGGCACCACTGAAATCGGCACGAAATTCCGGTCACCGACCATCCCGATTGAATTTTCGGAAAAATAAATAATTAAATAATTAATTTCGAAAATTAAATAAGTAAATATTAAAAATCCAATTTAGGCCCATGATGCCTAATTGGAACTCAATAAGGGTCGAGAAAATCTGAGATGCATTCAATAAATATTAGAAGCTCTCTACTTGCTAATGACTAAGTCTAACCACCTAACATGCATCATTAAGTCACTAATTTAATTGTTCTAAATTAATCTAGCTACTTAATTACACTTAATTAAATCTAATCAACCCTTAGGCGTCATTAGCAAACTAAGAAAGCATTAGTGAGTAAAACTCACTAGGCAAAGCAAGACCGGAACACCGCGGCGGCGACGCTGACGGTGGCCGAAATCCAAATTTTTGGCGGCGTCGGCGGATACTCGGGCTGGGCCCAACAGGCCTTGCAGGTCCACAGAAATTCCTGGGCTTGGTTGATGGGCTTGGGCCTAATCTGGCTTCAAGATGGGCTGGCTTCGCGGGCTTAAAACCGGGCTGAACTCTTGGGCTGAAACTAACTGAACTTGGGCCTAATCTTGGGCTTCAAAATCTGCTGGAGATGGGCTGAAAATCACTGGGCTGCTCGCTGGCTTTGTGGACTCAAAAGAGATGGGTTGCTGGGCTGAAGTCACGGAGGTCTTGGGCCCGTGGGATTCGCTGGCGGATCGTGGACTTCAACGGCGTGGGCTGCTTCGTGAGTGGAGTCACGCACGAAGGAGAAGCAGCTTCGAATCTTGTTGTTGGAGTCAACACTCGGCCAGGGACTTAGCTAGTGTTGACTGTGGGGACGCGTGGCCTCGACTGAAGAGAAGAATCGGCAGCTTCGGCTTTGTTGACAGCTTGAAGAAGGGTGGTGCTTCGGTGGTTAAATCGGACGAAGGAAAGAGAGGGACGATCAAGGTCTTCGCTAGGCAGATGGACATGAAGCGTTAGGGCTGCTTCGATCAAAGATGTAGCTGAAATTTACCGAGGGACGTGGCTGCTTCGGAGCTGCTGGACAACGCACAAAACTGCATGAAAAAAAAGCGCAGCTGGCGGTAGACTGGAACGCCTGGCAGCAAGGTCTTCGAAGATGGGAGCTTCGGTGGTCGTGAGGAAGAGAGAGACTTCGGTGGGTTGCTGCAGTAGGTGAAGACACGAGGAAGTTGGGCCGTGAGTCAAAAATGGAGGGCTTCGATTTGGGGCTTGGACGTGTGGAGGGAATTAAAACGATGGGCTGCACGTGGTCTTCGAAGCTGAAGGTGGACTGGAGATTTCGGCGGAGAAATCGTGGCCTGGCGTGAGGTGTTGTGTGGGTGGGCAGGCAGCAGAGAGAAAGAGAAATTTTGGGTGAAAGTAATGGCCGAGTGAACTTGCAAAAAGAAGGAAATTAAACAAAAGAAAAGTAGAGAGGGATGATAGTTCGACGAAGATGGAGACGAGCTTGGACGTCCGACAAGAATAGAAGAAGATAAAACCAAAAGTTCACAAAAATATCCTAAATCAATTAAAGCTTGGTCCCACCTTTGGTTTTCATGTATATCATCTTGTCCCCTAATTCTTTCTATCCTAAATTCCACTAATAGTCCAATTTTGGTGCCAAAATGCCACTCACCAACCAAAGCTCCGAAATTCTAAATTTTGGCTTCAATTTCTTCATGAAAATTTTCAAATTGATGTCCAATTTCGTTGAAGAAAAATCCTATATTATTTTCTCGTAAGTCCCGACACTCGAAGGCTCAATTTAGAAGTCCCAATTCCCATCGATTTAGACCATCTGAATTTCCGTTAATTTTCTGCAACGCCCGAAACGGTTTTCCGTAAAAATCCCAAACTCGATGGAATTTCTCTGAAAGACAAGACGACGTCCTATAAACGAACTGTGACATGCTCGAATGTCCGATTCCCGAAACCGAATTCAATTTCGTGGTTAAAATCGACCGAACACGATTTTAGTCTAATCCGATCTATCGGGTAGCTTTTAGGGATTTTACCGCGGTTATATCCCTTAACGGCTTCACCCAATAGATTGATTGACTCATGAGTGATCAGCTCAGAGAAAAAGGACCATAGGCGCGTCGACGAGATGCCCATTTCATATATTCGGAACGGGGTCGAAATTCAAGATGTCACAAAGGCCTTAGGTGAGGCCGTGACAACCTTTGCCCACTTTAAGCAGTGTTTAGCTCTAAGCGCCCACGAGCGACGCCGCCTAGAGTGGGTGAAGGTCATTGCGGTCAAGGGTGAGGTGGCGCGGCTAGCGAGGGTCGCCGATTATCCTTGCTGACCCTAAAGAAAAAAAAAAAGAGAAAAAAAGCAAAAAATAAAAATAAAATAAAAACAAAAATATTAAAAAATATTTAAAAATTTAAAAATATTTTGGCGGTCACATCAGCTTTTTCAGTGAGGCAAACTGGAAGTGACACTCAAGTGATTGATTTTTCAAATTTGTGGAACTCAAGCAAGCAAAAAAGTTTTGCCATTCAAGTGAGTGCCATACAAAAGTATTGTCACTTATGCTATTCTCCATTTTCAAGCTTTTATGAATAAATCCCATAGAAAGCCTATACCTATTATATAAGTGGATGATAACCATGCCATAGTTAAGGATGCATGAAATTATAATTAGAAGGTAAATTGACTTATAACACTCAATCACAATTTCTTCTAAATTTAACATTTTTCATTAAAATGATTGTACATACCATTTGGGAAAATTGTCTAAAAGTCCCAAACCTATTATACATTTGCCAATTGAGTTCTAAACTTTTCAATTTTGCCAATTAAATCCTAAACCTCTTAACTTTTTGCCAATTGAGTCAATCCGACCAAATTTAGCCTGAAATTGTTGTTGTGGACAGCCGGTGCTGACATGATACTTTTTTAAATAATATTTTAATGATATTTTAACTTTGAATTTCTCTGTTTTTTTAAACTTTTCTTTGTTTTTTTTTTAAAGGGTTTTGGAGAGAGTGTTGGTGACCTTCTCCAGCCATAGGCAAGAGAGCCCATCTTGGTGAGAGCACTGGGACCCTTGTTGGCCAAAGCGAGGGCATCGCGGCCATTGCCCAGAGTTGGTGAGGGCCCCGACGCCTTCTCCCAGGGTTGACAAGGGTCGGTCAGTCCTTGCTTATGGCTAGTGAGGGTCATTGGCCCTCACTTGTGGCCGGCGAGGGTCCGGTGGCCACCCTCCCTAGCCTTCTCTCCAAAACCTTAAAAAAAGAAGAAGAAAAAACGCATAAAAAATTCAAAATATAATTAAACTATGATTGAAAAGTACCACATCAACGGCAACCATCCACATTAGCAATTTTCGACCAAAATTGGCTAAATGGGTTCAATTGGCGAAATGTGAAAATGTTTAGGACTAAATTAGCAAAATTAAAAAATTTAGAATTAAATTGATAGAAGTGTAATAAGTTTAGGACTTTTTGGACAATTTTCCCCATACCATTTTAATAAGAAACTTGTTTTCCTTAAGAGCAAATATATTGCAATTCCAATTTTGAAAAATTCGAGTTTTATTCAATGTTTGCGATCTCTTTCAGCATCCACATTAAGAATATGAATGATTTACATAAAAAAAATAATATACATGGCTTTAATAATATAATACTAAAGTATTTATTGTTGTGCCTGTATTTGGATTGGTTATAATATAATGGGAAAATTCCAAATAAGGACTCGAAGTTGACCAATTTTCTCAAATAAGGACCCAAAATGAATTTTGTGTCGAGATAAAGACCCAAAGTGGACCTATTGTCTCAAATAATGACCTGAAGTGGTTGAATCAATTCTAAATAAGAACCCGAGCTTGCTTTGGTCAGCCAAATATTCGTCGGCTATCAAGCATGTGACATTTTCGATGACCGGAGTTTGGGCAATTTTGTCCAACAAAAATATAGGGAAAATTAACAAAATCTAATCCCCGTTCCTTGTACCCATCCTCCGCAAAGTCGAAGACCCAAATTCTTCGCCGATTGAGGCACAAATTCAAAAACAAGAAGAAAACTAGATGCTTATTTCTTTGTTTACGGACAACCAAATTCTCCGCCGGTCGAGCAAGGCGAGAAGCGACGAGAATCGAGTCGTGACGATGACCAGGCAGTGATTTGGTTGAGGAGCAGCAGGGGAGAAGAAAGAAGAAAACATAAACATCTAAATGAATAACCTAAACTTAATTAATTTAGAATTTTCCATTTTTTCCAATCACAAATTTCTGACAAAATTGCCCCTATTTTAATAGCTGGAAAATGTCTGCCGGTGAACTAAGGTTCTCAATAGAGATTAACTTGATCACTTTGGGTCCTTATTTGACACAAAATTCACTTCGGGTCCTTATTTGAAACAATTGATCAACTTCGGGTCCTTATATGACACAAAGTTCACTTTGGATCCTTATTTGAGAAAATAGATTCACTTTGGGTCCTTATTTGGAATTTTTCCTATTATAATTGTTCAGTATCGTTTGTACTTATAATAGTCAAGTTGAAAATAGCTTGTAAGACAACATAAATATCAAAAAGAATATTTAAAATAAGATATGTCAGTTTCTCTTCATTAATAAAGTCATTAAATCATATAAACTATTTTAAATATAAAATATAAACGGTAATTTCAGTTAAAAATTATTGGCCATAAAAATTCCGTGTTAGAAAAGTTAGTTTTGATGAATCAAAAAATATTGTAGCCATCTTTTCTGTTTTTTTACCTTTCTCCACTTTTCCATTATCTCCACTAATTTGAAGTTTTCTCTTCATCAACAAACCTCACATAAATTGGTGAAGGTGAAGTCAATTTGTATGTGCACTCCGACCTCCCTTCCTTGTTTAAGAAAAATTTCTACCTGTTCCATGGCCATATCCTGTTTTATCATGAAACATTTTTCACTTACTCTATCCAAATTGCCTCATGAAATAGGAAAATGCTTTAATTCGATCATTCTTATTTGATGTTGTATACGTTCAATTGTATTTACAAAATATTAAACTAAAAACTTTTGAAAGTTTTTTTGGATCGATGCCATATAGTTATGCATTTTATCGTCTTCACTCACTCACACTATGAAGAAAAAAGAAGAAGAAGATGGTTTAGATAGTGATTGAGTGGACAAAGTAAGGGAATGTAGCGATAGTTGAATAAGCTAAAAAGAAAGTGATGAAGACGGTGGGAGAGTGGATAAAGTGTGAAAACATAAACATTACCACAATATCCTTCAATTGAATCAACGCATTAATTAAAGTGATTTTTTTAATAAAGGGAATAGCAAGAGATTTTGTGGCCAAATTACGAAAAACAGTAAAAATAATTTAATTGATTTACTCCATCCAAACTCCATTACAATACAAAAAAATATTTTAATTTGACAATTCTCATTTCATGTTATCTAATCCATGTCATTTGCGTTTGCTTAATATTAAGATAAATTTCAAGAAAATACTTTGAACCAATGTCATTTTTTTTATGCATTCTTATCGTCTTCACTAACTCACAATATTAAACAAATATGGTTTACATAGTGAGAGAGATAGGAGCAAGGTGACCTCTCCTCTCTGGCGGCCTTCAATGCCGCGAGAGAGACGGAAGCAAGGTGACCTCTCCTCTCCGACGGCCTTCAATGTCGGTTCGAGGTTTAGCTCTAGAAGACCAAACTGGCAATCAGCTTCCAACCTGAGATCGATCGGCCATTTTTGATCTATTACCAAGCCTTTATTTGATTAGATCTTGGTCAAGATCAGCTGGATTGGTTACTGGAATCATTCCAGCAACTTTATTTCTTCATTGGTGTCCGAATCGGTCCCTCCTTGGACCAGTTTCTATTCAACCTCAAATATACGGTTCGACCAGCTGGCAAGTGGTCCTTGCTGTCTAGATTTGATCCTCAGAGGTTCGATCAAAGTTTTGGCAATTATTTACTTCGTCCAATCGTGGTTTAAAATCGCCAAAAAACACAAAGGTTAACCTCCTCAATCTCGAATCTCGGGAAGCGAGACTGGATTAATTGGTCGGAGCTAGGATTCAATATTAAGATTATATGCTATGTTTAGATGTTTGATGAAATATGATGTTAATCTGTTGTGATTGATTCTTCTTAAATGATCATGGATGATTGAACTTGTTCAGACCTTAATCTGTATTTTTGCGGTTTTAGAATAGGCTTACTATTTTGACCAAAACGAGATCCAAAATGACCTTATTTTAATTCGAGTCCTTCCAGGCTTTGAAAATGTTGTGCCTCAAACCTCCATGGCCACTCGACAACTTGCGCCCACTGAACCTTTACTTATTCTTTGGTCATTCGATTGCAACATCCTAGGAGATGTCGTCGACCTAATTTGAGATAACATTAAAATGGACAAGCGGAAACGTGAACAAATCTCCAACCATCAATCAATAGGGATAATTAAAAACATAATCATATATGTATATATGTATATATATACGTGTCACGAGTCAACATCTCATCACAAGTTCAAGGGTTTAACAACGAGCTTCATCACCTTCGACATGCCTAACTGCTTCGCCACAACCTCCAACAAAAAGGGCCTGGGTTATACCTACGCCTCTAATACCCCCAGTTGATGCCGTCCCCAGAGCCTCCGACATCCGGTGGACCTTCGAAGTAGCGGATAGGACCATGTCTCTCGCCGCCCACCCAAAAGTACCAGGCAACGAATTGGTGTGGCACGAGATTAGGTAGGCCCTAATCAACCCAAATAGTCGTGACATAACACGTATAGTGCGCATCGGCCCCTCCTGCTACCGAGTATCCTGTCACCTTCTGACTATGCTCGATGGGGCAAAATGAATCTGTCGGAAAGGCTCAGCCATTTTTAGGGCTTGTAAACATTTCAACAAAACAAATATGAGATAAACTCAATGAGTGAACTTCCTAAACTTCGCATAAGGAAGTCATTCACCTTGGAAGTACTTTAAACATGCAATTACCTATCGATGGCAAAACATAGCAATGCTCTCCTCACTTTTCTCTCACTATTCTCATACCAACAAATCTATTAATCAAAGCCATTAATATAGACACATGAGCAATTCCAATACACACACACGACGACACACGAGACACGGACACGAGACACGATACAGACATGACAGACAGATGTGCACACACACACACACACACACACACACACACACATATATATATATATATATATATATATATATATATATATATATATATATATATTTCATGCTTTCGAGCCAAACATACGAATGTGCATTATGGTCTAAGTCATACGCATCATGCCATGTAATAATCTGGACCTAAACACATATGAATCTCATGCACTTCCCATACACATTTGTCTAGATTACTACTCAGGACTCATGGCCAACTCGAAGGTTCGCAATCATTCGGCATAACTGGGCATTGTCTCGCCCTCTCTAGCACGGCATCTCGTTGACTTGGGGGCATCCTCATAAGGAGTTTCGTTTTGAAATCTATTCGCGAACGGCATCCTGTTGACTTAAGGGCATTCGAACTTAATTGGGCATCATCCCACATAAAACGCCTGAAGACGTGTTCATACCCCTCATAAAACGCATCGGGGTCTTGGGTTATCACATGGGCATACCATCACACAATCCATTTCTTATCTTTCTCATTTAATCCATGAGATATTCATGCAATATGCAACTTCATTTACCACATGTCCTCATATCATATAAAAAGAAACTCGACGGTCACATGTAACCATTAATTCTCATGGCACATAATCCAAATATCAGATTTAACCACTAATCCTCATGGCACATAACTCAAATATCATGTTTAACCATTAATCCTCATGGCATATAACCCGAATATCATATTTAACCACTAATCCTCATGGCACATAATAGCATAACATCATATTACGGTATAATGGAATCATATATCAATTTTACTCATAATAACCTGTTAACGTATTGTCCTAAATGAGATAACCTATTGTTTGACACTCGATAAACCTATCTAAGCTCAACAATAGCTTATCACATCAACAAATCATCATATAACCACTCATAAGTCCTAAACTACTCCCTAAATGCGAACGCCCTAATCAAAGGCTAGAAAACCACTCGCTAATGACTTGGGCTTTGAAACGCATCAGGAAAGGGAACAACAAGGTCGGACTGCAGCTAAGAGCTGTTGGTCACGCGTCCTTTGTGCGTGAGGAGCTAGATGGTGGCTGGTTGCAACTCCGGTAGTGGCTCAGTGGCAGTCCGATGGTGGTTTGTCGTCAACATGGCCTCCAAGCTTCGCGAGAGGCTAGATTGGAGAAGGAATGAGTAAGAGGGAGCTTCGGTGAGGGTTGCATAGTACCAAATAGCCCTTGAGGAGGCCAGTCGGTTGGTTTGGACGATGGTTCGACGGAGTAAAAGGGTGGTTTGGCATCGGGGGTTCAACAGATGGTCGCTGGCGAGGAAAAAAAATGAAGAACAAGTAGAGATGAAGATGAAAAGGGAGAAGGTGGATTCAGTGGTGTCAAGAGGAGAGAGAGGGTGAGTTTGAGAGTTCAAGTGAGCAAAAATGAAAGTGAAGGAGAATCGGTAGTGAGGGGGAGAGAAAGGAGAGAGAAGAGAGATATTGTCCTCATTTAATGCATGGCCCTCCAAATCTTCCAAATCTCTCAAACCTAGGGTTCCATTGAATGAGGATGTAACCTTGAAGAGGAAAAATGTGAAAGTGAGGGGAAGAAGAAGGGTGGCCAGCGATCTTGGTGGGAAAGGGAGGAGAAAGAGTTTAATAAGGCTAGTACGAGCACCTAGAGGGGGGTGAATATGTGATCAAAGAAGTTTTTGCGAATCTTAACAAAATAAATTAGTCTTCTAAGATGAACAGACCGAAAGCACGAAGACAAGCTTGATCGTATAAAGCTGCGATGTAAAGTAAAGAGTTTAGGGATAGAGAATCAAGACACTAGGTTTATAGTGGTTCGACTTAGACTAAGCCTACGTCCACTCTCTCGCACTGATAGCCCATTGGTTGGATTCCACTAAGAATCAAAAGAGAATTCACAGTCTCACGTCTTTGATTCCATAGTGTAGAGACTCTACTACACTTCCTCAAGGTCTCACAAATATTTAATCTCTCTTTTGAGTACAAATAGAGCTCAACAAATAAGATCGCAAAGAACAAGGAGCTTCAGACTTTGGAATTTTTCTATCGACCACCTCTCGAACAACTTGAGCATCTTCTTTATATACTCCTTCATGCCTTCATAACCGTTGGCACCTTCCAAAGGAGTTCTTCCAATCAACCAATTGGATAGAATCAATTAGGGAGATCTCGAGTTATTTGAGGAATGTGATGATAGCCCACAAATCCTGCTTGCCTATACAATTAGGATCTATGTTTCCATAAGTAGAACATTCCAAGTATACTTCGCCGATCAATCGAATCTAAGTTACTCGAATTAATCTCAATATGAATAACGGATCTTGAGATGCTATCTCCAGCCGTAAGATCTTCCTTAACCACACGAATCAAATCCTTAAAGATATACTCGTCTAATTCAACGAATAATACTTTTTTTTTGGTCGATCTGGAAACTGGCAATGAGGGCAGACTTTGAATCTTGAGTCTGGAGGTCTTCAGACTTTGACGATAGAGTCTCCAAGTCTTCATACTAGATTGATAGAAACGCTTTGTCAACTTCAAAACAAATCGGGAAGTTTTCTCCAACAATCTCCCCCTTTTTGATGGTGACAAAATCTTCCTGCAGATTTGGATGCTTTCGACCTGCAATACAGTACTTAAGCAAATGAAGATATCTCTTAAAAGGTAAGCAGATTAGGATAAAGATAGTAGCGATTCTGCATCCACAGAAAACAAGTTAGTCTTGTAAAAGCAATTATCTTTACCAAAATCATTAACATAGCTTAAGATACTGCAAGCATTAAAAGTTCAAAGCAGTCCAAAGCAGTCCACCCAAACAAAAGATAAAGTCAATCAAAAACCAAACGAAATAAAAAAGATAGTCAAATATCAAATCTGCACCAACTGCTCCCCTTTTTTGTCAACAGCAAAAGGTAGAGAAGATAAAGAAGATAAAATTAAGATGATTTGGGAATGCGAATGAGCTGAAAATCTCCTATAGACTTAGCAGTCTCTTCCAGCTTCCTCATATCCTTCTGCAGTTGCACTAGATCCTTACCCTTTGCAGTTGCTTGAATCTGAAGATTAAGGGCTAGAACTTGATCTTTCATAGTAACTGAAGTGGCATGATGAGCATTCTGTAGGGTCTACAATTCACATCCCAACGCATAAACCTGGCCTTTGAGCTCTAGAAGAAGTTCAAGCAACCTTTTAAAGTCTGCTGAGTTGTCAGTTTGAGTGTTTGCTTCAGCATGATCAGTTTGTGGAGTAAAGCCAGATGATGGTACTTCAGCACGAGCATCCAGACTTGGAGATGAAGCCGCATGATCTTCTTCAGGAAATTGAGAGGCATACACATCCTTTGGGTCGGCAGGAGAACGACTAACATCATCACTGGTAAAAGCAAGTAGAGGAATACCTTCTTTAACAACAGCTCCCCTTGTTTCAGTGCCTTCAGGTGGAGAGAAGTACTCTTCTTGCTCGGGTTCTTCTTCAACGTCACATTGTTCTTATGCTTCTTTTTCTACCGGAGAATCACCACGACTTTCTCCTTCAGTTTGTTCTCCTCCTTGCTCATTTTCTTCTTTTCTTCCTTATTCTTCTTCTTTCCTCATCGATTCCCTCTCTTCATTCCTTTTCTTTGTTTCTTCTCTGTCTTGGTTCTCTCGTTCTGCAAATTCTGGAACAAGACGTTGTACATTCTGTAAGGCAATAGCGGAACCTCATCTTCTTCATCTTGCAAGATGATTGCTCTCCTCTTCTTGGATGGAGCGGTCATGGGCTCCTTGCCTTTCCTTTTTGCAGCCACAGGGTGTGGCACCCCTCGACGGCCCCCAAACCGTTTGGGTCGCCACAGTTCGCTTACCTTTCATTTTCCCTAATAACATGTCACTCTGATACCATTTCAATTGTAGCGGTTGTAGCGGGTCCATACAACCTGGGGGTTTACATTTTTTTTTTGATCGGTCCCTTGCGCAATTCATATAACGGAAGCATATCCAACAACTCCATTCCCTATATTCAGACAACGATGCACACCAACTAAACATTTATAGATAAAAGCCAAACACTTTTATTTACTTAAACCAGATGGACATCATTCATCGGTACATCAAAATGCCATAGTTTTCTATACTTGGCTACACTTCAAAAGATGACCGACATCTCCTCCAACGATCGTATACTTAATGTCCATCGATCAGTGTCAGCGTCCAAAAGTTCCTTCCTTTGCTATCATCCTCCTCGCGGTCCTATCTAACCACTTGATCCATCTACTGGTGGTAGTGGCGGCAGAGGTATCTTATCTATTCTGAAATGTTAATCCCCAAAAGGGGTGAGTACAACCACTCAGCGGTAAAGATCCACCAAACTACTCAATGCATTAAAGAACAATCAAGGCATCATACAAAGCACATATCGTCCATGCATTCAAGCATAACTTACCTTGCAGCCATGCTTATATCATCATGCCATATGTGCATATACCACCATGCACTCATCATCAAGCATTCATGCATATATCACCATGCCATACGTGCATATACCACTACGCACTCATCATCAAGCATTCATGCATATCCATGACATATGTGCATATACCACCATGCACTCATTATCAAGCATTCATGCATACATCACCATGCCATATGTGCATATACCACTACGCACTCATCATCAAGTATTCATGCATATCCATGCCATATGTGCATATACCACCATGATTCATATCATCCATGCTATCAAGCATACATCACCATGAGATCCATTCATGCCTTTATGATCGCATTTTCAATATCAAATAGCATCAATTTATTTTCATAATCCGATCATGCATCATGCCATATGCATACACCCATGCACATGATTCATTTTCAATTCTTATCTTTCACAAGGATCTCATCAGTTTTTCTTTCCAGGGACCAATGTTTGCATCCCACAATTCATCGCTCGCACCCAACCAGGCATCGCGAGGAACCTCCGGAATTACGCCACTAGGCCACTGGGCATCCGGTCCCCCACATTCCGGGCATCTCGTATCCCAACTAGCATCACGAGGCATCCCCCCGGGCACAAATCTCCGGGGCTTCCGGAATTACGTACCGACATACCACCAGGATTCCCCCCCCTGGAATTACGTACCGTATACCACCGGGCATCTCGAAACTCCCGAGGACCCTCCGAATTACGCCACTAGGCCATCGGGCATCCGGCACCCCCACATTCCGGGCATCCCGACACTCCGGGGCATCGTCGGCTCACACCTCCGACGGCCTTCTCATCACCACATTGCATATTCCCATACATCTCATTTTTAATTTCACATTTGATGCAACAATGCCAATGATTTGACAACAGCCCCTTTAAAATCATATAATATGCCTTGAAAAAAAATATTATTTGATGCAATGGTTTTTGAGAAACTTCATTGAATTCATGAAAATTCATAAATCTTTTGATGTCATATGATATGCATGAACGTCACCACATCATTGCACGAATGAGAATCCATGGTATCACAATTTATATAGCAAATCAATAACCTGTAAATAGAACAGTTTTTCAGCTTAAACAGAATGCATGCTATTTATGAACAATTCTGGAAAATTAGTAAACGATGGAAATTAATTCTGAAAATTTAACACATTGTAGATAAGATCTAAGGAAACACATTTCGTGAAGAACACCATATCAAACAAGGCTTCACAGAATACGTACAGATCCGTATATATCACTAAAAAGGGTTTTTAACATGACCCATGCACAGTTTCGAAAACAACTTCAAATGAACCCTCAAATGGGCTCAGAAAATTCTGAAATTTGGACATGTTGTAGTTAAGATCTATAGCTACAAGTTTCATGAAGAAGCCGAAGTCAAATTCGTTCCGGATTAAAAGTTAAAACCAGTTTACTTTCCTGTTTTTCGGGTTTATCTTTTCCAGACTATCATCATTCAAAGAAACTCGATTCTTCGACTTATTTATGTTCATTTCTTCTAATTTTTCAGTATGTTATTCCTCAGAATATTAAATACAACTTTTGTTGAGAACATATGATCAAATTTTGACCAGATGATTTTATAAAAATCACGGAGTCTTACTGGGTCGAAGTAATATTTTCCAGATCCGGTTTTCTCAAAGAAAAACGAAATCAGATTACGCAGTTCTTGAAATATTTCGATTAAAATACCCGAATGACCTCCAAAAATTATGAAATTTTACCAGGTTATAGTTGAGACCCTAAGGTAGATTTTTCATGAGACATCTAGGCCAGATTCGTCCTAGATAATTTACTATAGGCGTTCGAAGTTCCTGTTTCTAGTACCGAACTGTCCAGTTTAGCTATCTCCGAAATATCGAGGTTTTGCCTACTTATATTTCTTCATTTCTTCTGAAATTTTGATATGTTTTGCTTCAGGAGGTCCACTACAACTTTCATTAAGGGATCCAGGTGAGATTCTCAAAGGATAGTCACCATTTAGTCCACGAAGTCTCGGGAGTCCAGTACCAGATCTACCGTCTTCAAAAGAAAATCATTTCACCAGGCTAAACTTACTCGTTTTACCTCAAATTTGAGTATGTAAATCATCAGGATGTTCTCTACAACTTTCGTGCAGAAGTCGAAGTGAAATTATTAATAAAAAGTGACATGCAACACACAAAACCACCAAGAGGTCGACGAAACAGTTTCAGATCTAGCCTTTTCGTAGAAAAAGGGTTTCACCCCTCAATACTTGTCCATTTTGTCTAAATTTTAGTATGTTATAGTTGAAGATGTTATCTACAACTTTTATGAAGAAATCGAAGCAAGATTCCGACTAAAAAGTAACATGCAACACACAAACTCGCGGACGGTCGGACTGGTCTTTCCGAAATCAGCATGCATGACCAACGAATCTCTCTTCAAAGCTCCGAAATCTCATCCCATCTACCACAACCAAGACTTACCATGTACTACACCTACACACAGAAATGCAAAGAGTAGGTTTTAGGACTTCACTTGCCTCAAACTTAAGCACAAACAACAACAAAGATGGCGGGCAAAGCGGTGAACGAACGGCGGCGAGCTAGGCGGACGATCCTCCTCCTTCCTCTCGCACGCCCGCTTCCTCTCTTTCCCTCTTCCTCTCTCTCGGTTTCCCTTTCTCTCTTGGACGACACACTCTCTCTCTCTCTCCCTTTTTCCTTTTTGGTTGAATAAAATCCTTGCATGCTTCCATTTTTGCATGCTAGGACACTTGGCTCCAAGAGGGAAACAAGTGTCTTCTTGTTGAAGACACATGGAGGAACCTTCATGCCACTTGCCATTCTTCATGCAAGACTTATGGGCTTCAAGGCTGGGCCGGCCTTGGTCCTTCATGGGCCGATCGAATAGGGGGCTGGAGTGGGCTGGTTGGATGGTCTTTTGGGCCTAAAGATCAGCCCACCCTCTCCTATTCCTATTCCATTTAACCCTTATTTTAATAAACACCTAATTTCAACTTATAAGCCCACAAAACTTTACAATTTAAATCAATAAAATTCTACTTATAAAGCTTACCACCAAGAATAAGATTTCTATTATCAATTGCACCTTAATAAAATCCTTGGATCACTTGAAAACACATCTCCATCCAAACAATTGTCCACTATAATGCTTGGCCTTAAATTAATTGAAATTCATTAATTCAATGGCTAATACAAAATCCAATGGCACTTCTATTACCTAATCCTGGACTTTAATTCTTCTAGAGATTACCATGAATTTTGGGATGCCACACAGGGTCTTGTCAAGACTTGACAGGGGTCTTCTCCTTAAATCGCTCTAAAACCTTGTTCAGCTCCTTCAGACACATCTTTGTAACCATCTTCAGCCCTATCACCATTTGATCAATGGTTCAAACACAGAATTTTGGGAGGCTGAATGTTAAAATGTCTGAATAAATGAGTAATGAGAGCAGAATAAGGAAGTTTTCCCTTGTCCTTTGCCATTGACCTATACATGTGAAACATGATAGTGTGAGGCAGTGAGAACTTGTAATCGACATTGATGGCGTACATCAGCTTTGCTTCAGAATTGGAGACATCAGTCTTTGATGTGGATTTGAGCCTGAGACAGTTGATCACAATCTTATGGAGCAAGATATTAGAGGCACTCATCCTCAAGTAAGAAATTCGACCTTCTGCAATTCTATCTCGAACAAGCTCCATAGTCGCATGACCAACAGACACACTTATTGATTGGAAAGTTCCTCTCTCCACTCCAATCACATCGGCAAGAGTGTCCATATCTACCACATACTCTTGATCTCTAACATTGAAAGAAAATCTATTTGCATCCAAAAAGCTTAGATTGGAATAGAAATACGCAGTAAGTTCAGAATGAGCAACATCTGTTTTAGAGCAAAAATGCTCAAGTTGAAGTTTCGCAAACTTCTCCCGCAACTTGACATTTAATGAGTCGAGAAAGTCAAAATCCACACTTCTTGGGTTCATCACCCCTCGCTTCAGCAACTTAGAGTAAACTTGCTTGTGTTCCTCATAATGAAACAGATCTGCCATTTTTCCTCGAATGTTCGCAGCAACACCCATCCTAGGCTTAAATTGCACGAACATCTTTTCATCGTCATCTTTTCCCTCAGGTTGATTGACTCCTCCAAAACGTAAATCACTTGGAAAATTCGCAAAAGCCCTTTCTGCCGTACCAACAGAATCAATTCCCGAACGTTCCATAACTCTTAAAAAGTGGGTCTCATTCCGATACCCATTCTCTCTCAAAAATTCATCAATAAAAGTCATTGCAAAACCACCTTCCTTCAAAGCAGAGTAGAGTTTGTAAGTAAATGCAGGCTTAAGAGTCCTTACAGGTTCGACATCCTCAATAATTTCTTCTTCTGCTTGTTGTTGATGATGCTCATGTGACCTAGCCGGAGAAGAATGGCGCGGTTGAGAATGTTGTTGTTGACTTTGCTTTGCTTTGCCTTGAAGAGTCTTCTTCTTCAGTTAGATCAAAGTGCGTAGGACCCTCACGCATAAGCGTGGTCCCCGCTTGCAATCCTTGATGACTTTCTTTGGAAAGACATTGTCATAGTCTTTGAGAGAATTTTCGAACTCAATTCGCGAGAAAGATAAAAACTTTAAGGATTAAACTCGAGAGAAAAAGTAAGAAAGTGAAGATCTGTGCTCTAGGGTTTGTGGGTAAAAAACGAAGAAGAGGAACAGTATACAAACCGGTTGAAACAGGGTATTCGAATCGTCACAAAAAAGAAAAATAAAAATGCTTTTACAAAAAATAACTGCCTTTTTGAAAATAGATAACTATCTTTTTCAAAAATGATAACTGCCTTTTCAATATCAATTAATTGGTGATTAACAGACAGTCTTACCTTTTCTAGATTTATATTCAAAAGTTAAAATACTGTAACCGAAATAACTTGCAGTCGTAACTTTTGGTCTTCTAAGTCTGACCTTTTTGAGTCTGAGCTTGTTTAGATTTTATCCTTGAGTCTGAGCTTCATCAGATTTTATCCCTGAGTCTGAGCTTCACCGGTCTTTGAGAGATAAGATATTAAGTTTGGATCGGATAGACTTAAATGAGCTTTTCTCTAGAGATTTTGTGAATATGTCCGCTAGTTGCTTCTTTGAGTCAATGAATTGGATCGAGACTTCTTCATTTTGAACATGATCTCTAATAAAATGGTGTCGAATCTCTATGTGCTTTGCTCTTGAATGAAGAATAGGATTTTTGTGAGATTAATTGCGCTGGTGTTGTCACATTTGATCTAGTTGCATGAGTCTTCGATTCCAAAGTCTCTTAGTTGTTGCTTTATTCATAAGATTTGAGAACAGCAATTTCCAAGAGCCACATACTCTGCTTCTGCTGTTAAAAGAGCTATAGTGCTTTGCTTGCTTGAAAACCAAGACACTACCCTGTTACTAAGCAATTGACAAGTGCCGGGTGCTCTTTCTATCAACTCTGCAACCTGCTAGATCTGCGTCTGAATATCCAAGGAGAGTAAATCTCCTTCTTTAGGATACCATAGACCTAACTTAGCCATTATTGCAACGTATTTGATGATGTGTTTTGCAGCACTTAGATGTGATTCTTTGGGATCTGATTGAAATCTAGCACAAATGCAAACACTAAACAAAATGTCAGGTCTAGAAGCAGTAAGATAAAGAAGTGAACCAATGATACTCATGTATAGTTTTTGGTCAACTTTCTTTCCTCATTCATCTTTGTCCAGCTTCGAAGAACTTGATATTGGTATATCAGTCTTTTTGCAATTCTCCAATCCAAACTTTTTAACAAGTTCTTTTGCATATTTTTCTTGATGAATGAAAATTCATTCCCTTAGTTGTTTCACTTGTAGTCCAAGAAAGAAGGATAGTTCACCCATCATACTCATCTCGAATTCATCCTGCATAGACTTAGAAAATTTCTTGCCTGATTCTCGTTAGATGATCTAAATATAATGTGATCAACATAAATTTGAACAAGTAAAAGGCTTTTACCTTCCCTTTTGATAAACAAGGTAGTGTCTACTTTTCTTTTAACAAAACCATTTTGAATTAAGAACTTACTTGACCTTTCATACCAAGCTTGAGGTGCTTGTTTTAATCCATATAGAGCCTTTTTCAGTCTGAACACAGAGTCTGGTTTCTTTGGATCTTCAAATTTGAGGGATTGTTTCACATAGACTTTTTCTTGAATAAATCCATTTAAGAATGCACTTTTGACGTCCATTTGGAATAACCTGAAATTCTTATAGCAAGCAAAAGCAAGTAATAATCTAATTGCTTCTAACCTTGCTACAGGAGCGTAAGTCTCATCATAGTCTATCCCTTCTTCTTGCGTATATCCTTTGGCCACGAGTCTTGCTTTGTTCCTTACTACTTTTCCTTTTTCGTCCATTTTGTTCCTGAAAACCCATTTAGCTCTAATAATAGACTTACCTTTTAGTTTAGGAGTTAATTCCCAAACATCGTTAATATTGAATTACCCAAGTTCTTTTTGCATTACTTCAATCCAGCTTTCGTCAGTTAAGGCTTCTTCTATGCTTTTGGGTTTTATTTCAAAAATAAGTGCCACCACACTAGACTCTTCTTGCCTTTTGGATCTGGTACGAATCTCTTCATTAATATCAATTAATATCACCAATAATGAGTTCTTCGGGATGACTAGACTTATGCTTCCAGTTGCTGGTCAGTCTGACAGATTGTTGATCTTTTTCTTGAGTTGATTCTTCCTCATTCGTTCGGTGTTTTTCTGCTAGAGTTTGAACTATTCAGGGGAGGTAGACCTTGTAGAGTTTAGAGCAGGTTCAGATTCTTTGGTTTGAGTCTGAATTGATTGATTTTGCAGAGAGTCTTGAAATTTGACATTCATCGATTCTTCCACAATCTGAGCCTTCTTGTTGAACACTCTGTAGGCTTTGCTAGAGGTTGAATATCCAAGGAAGATTCCTTCGTCTGATTTTTCTTCAAACTTACCAATTCGATCATTTGCATTTTTCAAGATAAAACATTTTCAACCAAACACTTGAAAATACGAAACAATTGGTTTCTTTCCTTTGAATAACTCATAGGGAGTTTTCTCAAGAATATACCTTAAGAATGCTCCGTTAATAACACAACATGCTGTAGAAACTGTTTCAGCCCAAAAACGAGAAGAAATGTTACTTTCAATTAAAAGAGTTCTTGCCATTTCTTGTAAAGATCTATTCTTCCTTTCCACAACTCCATTTTGTTCTGGTGTATATGGAGAGGAGAACTTATGCCGAAAACCAGATTCATCACAAAATTTAGCAAAGTCTTGATTTTCAAACTCACCTCCATGGTCTGTCCGTATGCTTGAAATAGAATAACCTTTCTCATTTTGCACTTTTTTAGCGAACTTTAAAAAATGAAAGAAAGTCTCAGACTTACTTGCAAGGAAGTAGACCCAAGTAAATCGTGAAAAATTATCCACTATGACTAGGCAGAATCTTTTTCCACCAATGCTTTGAGTTCTAGTTGGTTCAAAGAGATCCATATGTTGGAGCTGCAACACACAATTAGTGGAAACTTGATTTATTGATTTAAAAGAAATTCTAACCTGTTTTCCCAACACAGATGGTGTGCATAAGTCAGATTTTTGGTATTTCAGGTTGGGTAGTCCACGAACAATCTTCTTGGAAGAGATTTTGGCAATTTGCTTCATGTTGATATGGCCAAGCTTCCGATGCCATAAATTCGCTTCATCTTGTACTGATATCAAGCATTGCGATCTTTCTGGTTTTATATCCAGAAGATAAATATTCCCATGTCTACGCACAGTAAAAGATTGAGAGAAATCTTTACTAGTTCCTGAACATGTTCCTTCCTGAAAATTGATTTTGAATCCAGGATCACACAATTGGCTTATGCTGAGTAGATTGTAATTTAATCCTTTCACCAAGGAGACATTGTTGATTGTTAGACTTCTAATCTTTACTGTTCCACATCCAACAATTCTTTCTTTGTTATTTCCACCAAAAGAGACTTTTCCTCCATCAATTTGAACAAGTTTTATAAAACAACTTGAATCTCCTGTCATGTATCTTGAGCAGCCATTATCCAAATACCATTTAATCTTCCTTTTGATAGTGACCTGCAATTAAAAGAAAATTCAAGCTTTCTTTGGTACCCATATTTTCTTGGGTCTAGTGGAGTTAGTGCAATAAACAGTCTTTGCCCAATCCTTTTTAACAGGTCTCCAAATCATAAGACATTCTTTCTCAAAGTGTTCTGAACTTTGACACTTTGAACATTTGAGAGCATTTCGGCCAACAAGTTTTACAAAGACTTTTTGAAAATGATTTCTATAAAAGGCTTTTGTAGGTCTCTGTTTGATTCTTTCTTTTACCTTTGGAAAATCAATTAAAGGAATGGTTTCAAAAGTCATTCCTAAACCTAATTTGTTAAAGTAAGGTCTTTGTATCGAAAGAATCTTATCCAACTTCTCAGATCCAATTGAAAACCTTTTTGAAATGTTTGAAAAGTCATTTTTTAAGCAAGTATTTTCTTTTGAAAGAGAGTCTGCATTTTCTTTCAAAATAACAAAACTTTTGTCTAAATTTTCAAACTTTTCTTTCCAAGATTTTTCCTGTTGCTTCAATGTAGAATTCTCCATTTTTAACTCGGAGATCCTTTTAAGAGAAGTTTTGAGGCTAAGACAAAGTTCATCGATATGTTTCGAGACTTTAGTAGGAATTTTTAAATTACTTACCTCGATTTCACTGTTTGAGTCTAAGTCTGTATCTGTCTTAAAGTCGAGTTTGATTCTGATTTTGCCATTAAGCAAATGTTGGCATAATCATCATTACTTTCTTCACATTTAGTATCACTCTATGTTTCTGCTTTGAGAGCCTATCTATATTTCTCAGTTTTTCCATTCTTTTTCTTCAATAAAGGACAGTTGGGTCTGATGCGTCCCTTTTTCTTGCATTCAAAGCAAATCACGTCTTTATTGGATTCATCATCCTTAGTTGATTTGTTTTGAAACTTTTGAGTACTTTGTTTCTTCTAATTGAATATTCTTCACTTTTTGTTCAGTTTTCTGATCCTCTTTATCATAAGTGCTAGCTCTTCATCGTCTAAGTCTTTTTCAGAGTCTGTAATATCAGAATCATTGTTAGACTTTAAAGCAGTAGACTTCTTACCTTTGGGATCTTCTTCATCATTGATGTGCTCCACTTCGTAAGACCGAAGTGTCCCACCCAATTCATCTACAGAAAGTGGCACAATCCTTTGTGTTTCCCTTATCGAAGTCTTTATATAATTCCAGTCTTTGGAGAGTCCACGCTGCAGTTTGTTGACCTTCTTTGGTCCTGAGATTGGTTGTCCCTTATATTCTAGACCATTCACAATTTCAGTAAAACGGCTAAACATATCAGTGATAGATTCTCTTGGTTTCATTTTGAAGACTTTATATTGTCCTAGAAGGATATTGATCCTTGTCTCTTTCACACGATCAGTTCCTTCATAGGTAATGTGCAGCCTATCTCAGACTTCTTTAGCTGTTTCACAAGAAAATATTCTGTTATACTCAGTAGGAGATAATACACAATATAAAGAGTAAATTGCTTTAGTATCAAGAGCTTTTCTCTTGGTTATTTCTTCTTGAGTCATCTCGGTAGGAACTGCAATTTCTTTTCCTTTCTCTGATCCTGATGCAGCTATAGAAATGATTCATTTTTCTACCACATCCCATTCCAAAGGATCTTTCGATCTTAGGAATGCTTTCATCTTGTTTTTCCATATGCTGTAATCCTTTCCATCAAAGTAAGGAGGTCTGGTGTTACTCTGGCCTTCAACCAAACCTGGAGCCAACATACTAGCCATAGATCTTTAACTAAGAAGTAAAAACACTTCAATTAAATGAGTACGCATGCTCTGATACCAATTGATAGGGCTAGTACGCGCACCTAGAGGGGTGAATAGGTGATCAAAGAAGTTTTTGCGAATCTTAACAAAATAAATTAGTCTTCTACAGACTGAAAGCACGAAGACAGTAAACAGTCGTATAAAGCTGCGATGTAAAGTAAAGAGTTTAGGGATAGAGAATCAAGACTCAAGGTTTGTAGTGGTTTGGTTTAGACCAAGCCTACGTCCACTCTCCCGCACTGACAGCTCACCGGCTAGATTCCACTAAGAATCAAAAGAGAATTTATAGTCTCACGTCCTTAATTCCATAGTGTAGAGACTCTACTACACTTCCTCAAGGTCTCACAAACATTTTATCTCTCTTTTGAGTACAAATAGAGCTCAACAAATAAGATGGCAAAGAACAAGGACCTTCAGACTTTGGAATTTTTCTATCGACCACTCTCGAACAACTTGAGCGTCTTCCTTATATACTCTTTCATGCCTTCATAACGGTTGACACCTTCCAAAGGAGTTCTTCCAATCAACCCGTTGGATAGAATCAATTAGAGAGATCTCGAGTTATTTGAGGAATGTGCTGATAGTCCACCAATCCTACTCGCCCATACAATCGGGATCTAGGTTTCCATAAGTAGAACCTTCCGAGTATACTTCGCAGATCAATCGAATCTAAGTTACTCAAATTAATCTCAATACGAATAACAGATCTTGAGATGCTATCTCCAGCCGTGAGATCTTCCTTAACCACACAAATCAAATCCTTAAAGATATACTCGTCTAATTCAATGAATAATACTTTTTCTTCATTGGTCTAGAAACTGTCAATGAGGGCAGACTTTGAATCTTAAGTCTGGAGGTCTTCAGACTTTGACGATAGAGTCTCCAAGTCTTCAGACTAGACTGATGGAAACACTTTGTCAACTTCAAAACAAATCGGGAAGTTTTCTCCAATAGAGTTCGGTCATGTCGGCATTTTTCCTCACCCATAGATCCCATTTACTTCCCAATTTTGCGATTAGAAACTGTCCTGCCCTTTTTCTAAAGAAAAATGGTCATAGGATGACTCTTTCCCAAAAAGTCTCGGATTGCAGAAAAATCTTCTGAGACTGAGTCGATACTCCTAGAATTTATTATGGCATGGCAGAATCTTCAATTTCTGAAATCAGACTCGAATTCACGGTTAATTTCCATTTGGTGCATTTTTAGCATGACCTAGGCTACTAGGTAACTTTCAGGAATCTTTCAGTGCAAATGACCCGTGGTCAATTTTCTTCGACCCACAATGAACCCACTCGACTCATTGGTGACTCTCAGTTGTCATGAAAATCTCGAGGATTCAAATACGGACATAGGATACCAAAACAATAAGAAAGTTAGTCTAGTGTCGGTCGACAACAATTTTTCAATTTAGTAGTGTCACCCACGATTAGCCACACATCTCAGTCGAACCAGCCTATCTCTAATCTCAAATCGATTTTTAACTATGCCGTAATGGCCTCTAAAGATGGACACGGTCGAGAAGTCGATTCCTGGTCGAATTCTCAAGTCTATTGCCTTAAAATTCCTTAATGGTTTTCCCAGATAGTCTAGTTATCTCGAGAGTGATTAGCTCTGAGAATAGCCTTATAGGTGTGTCAATGAAATGCCCGATTTATTTAGTAGAAAACAGAACTGGAAATCTGGGATGTCACACCTACTCTAACTCTCATTCTCGAGACTTTTGCCCTGCTTTTTTACAAGGCGTGAGAGTCGATTTTTTTTTTTGTCGGTCTTGAAAGGGCTAGTATGAACACCTACGGGGTGAATAGGTGTGAAAACAAATTTTTCTTAAATACAGTAAAAATGCTTTAAAAAGCTTTACTTTTAAATTGAGTCTGGTTGACTACAGACTTTGTAGAATGATTCAGATTTTAATAATTATTTTAAAACACATAAGTATATTGCAGTAAATAATGTTGGAGCATATTGTGAAAGCTCCGTAAACTTGACCATTTCTGAATCTTCGGTCTTCCTCTTTTGGGTCTTCGACTAACCTTGGAGCATATTGTGAAAGCTCCGTAAACTTGACCCCATATTGGTCAACCGTCATTGACCTCTAACGGAGTCGCAGAAATTCTTCGATTTTCTGTTCTTTGGCATTCCTCGAGAAGTATTGCTCATTGAACACCTAAAGGAATGCATTCCACAACAGAACCACTCCTTCTGGGAACACGGTCTCTCTGGCGGCTCTCCACCAGGTGTTGGCACTACCCTGCAGTTGGTAGGCGCCAAGATTACTTTCTCCTCTTCGTTGCACTTCAGAAGTGCAAACGCCTTATCTAAGTCTTGTATCCACAATGAGGCGGCCTCGGGGTCTCCAGAACTCGTGAACTTCGGCGGGCTTAACTTTAAGAATTGCTTCACTAGCTTGTGGATCGGTCTTTCTCTCTGTGCCACGACGTTCTTAGGTTGAACTTCAGCGGGTGGTGCGGCGGGTGCGGTAGGGGCGGCCTTAGCAGCGGTGGCAACAATAGCGTAGCGGTGGCTTGAGTGGCGGCTTCAACAGTGGCAGCTTGATTCTGAGCCTACCGATCCATTTTGTTACCCATAACTTCTAGCACCCGCATAATCCCTTCGATTCTGGGATCACTAGGGGCTGCAACCCCACTCGCGCAAGCCTGAGCTGACGCTCTACCTCTGCCACCAACTCTGGTCGGCGTTCTACCCCGAGTCACGACACAAACAGCTCTCTTGGCAGGAGTTCACTACTCCTGGTCACTCATAGCTTAGCTTTATCTACTAAAGCCTGCTTCCAATTCTACACCGAATTAGAAACCAGAGTGACCTAAACCACAAGCAATTTTAACAATCAACTACCACAGACATGCACCGGCATGAATTTAAAGGTCTTTCTTACCACTATCCCATGAACTATCGCACCTTATCACTTCAATCTTGAACTTCGCTCTGGTACCACAAAAGCGGGATGTCACGCCCTGATCCTCGAATGTGCGCCCATCCCTCATCTGGTCGATTAATAGCGACGTCTCAGGACACATCACCGACCCTTTATTTTAATACGCAAGCGGAAGCATATAAAAAAATCCACATATAATAAAACAATGGGATAGAAAAGTAGGGCCATATTTTTCACAACTGAAAAACTATAACCACACTTTTTATACAAGGCAAACCATATAGTATATATCACGATACTATTTACAGAAGCCTAATCTATGATACACCAGTCCACAACTTAAGGTTCGCAAAACAAGATGGGATCTCAGTCCTCATCCGGGTCATACTTTGGATTGTCCTCGAGATCCTCCTCCGACTCCTCTTCTTCAGAGTCTTCTTTCGGCTCCTCTTCTTCAGGCTCCTCTTCTTCAGGTTCCACCTCGGGTTCATCTTCAGGCTTGTCCTCGGGCTCCTCCTTTATAGGCTCATCCTCCTGTCCCTCCTCCTGTTCAATGATCTCCCCTTCTTCTTCGCTCCAATTTGCGTCATCGACTGAGTACACGGGAGTACAAGAATCATCCTCGAGATTAGGATCATTGGCGTCAACTACCGATTCATCCTTAGGATCTGCCGTCCCTTCTCCGAAAGCCTCCTCCAGTACCTACTGAGGTATGTCACCTTTTGGCATGGGACCCTCTCTTTGCCCATCATGGTAATGATGATACCACGATCGATACTCGTGGGGCCTCAAGGCGTCTCTACCCACGTCAACCCAGACGATCGACTTAACCAATGCGTACTCCAATCCCTCGGGGTGGTTATATACATGGAAGTGGTATGCTATCTCTGTGACGCCTTCGGGGATGTCAAAATGCATAGGAGGACGAGGAGGTGGAGGTGCTACCATCTAGGGGCCTGAAATGTTGTCCCACAACGTGGTGAGACTACGTCTCTGTGAATTCTATCCTCCTAAGACCCGATTAGGAAACCAATACACTATGGGTTGCCTAAGCACACATAGGTCAGAGGACTTACCTTGGCCTCAGATTCCACCTGCAATTTAACATAGTTCTAATAGGCACACAATCAATCAATGCACCACACTAGATCAAATCATTGATCAATCGACTTAGTCGATTACATGTCACTACGACCTCCCTCCAGTCGGCACATTCAATACTATCTATGATGTCCTATTAAATTAGGATCCGCTCACCTTAAGCTGATAATATATAGTATAGCTCGCACTAAGCTGATAAAAGGTGTACTGCTCGCAATCTAAGCTGACATATCAGAGCCCATAGGATGATATAATATACCAGTATATTGCTCGCAATCTAAGCTAACATATCGCTCGTAGGCTGATATAGCATACCATCCCAACCATACAATCAATTCACCATTTTTATCATACTCGATAAAAATACACGTGTGTAGGTACACGGCCGGCCTTAGCCAAAATATAAGGTTTTCACTTTTGAACCTCCCACTCTTTTCAGCAATCCCCAAAAAGATTTTTGGTACTGTAAATCGACGCTAGGTAATTTTCCACTCAATTACCAAAATTATTCAATTTTTGGAATAAATACCCACAACAACTAATTTCACTCAATTTGCACATTCAAGTACTCAATTAAATAAATAGAGAGCACCACTGCAATCAGTACAAGATTCCAGTCACTGGCCATCCCGGCTGAATTTCCGGAAAATAAATAGATAAATAATTACAAAAAAGATTAAATAAATGCAAATAAATGCAATAAATCCAACTTAGGCCTGTTATAGCCAAATTGGACGTCGAAACAGACCCGGAAAAATTCCAAGGTCGTTAGATAAATACTAGAGTCTACTTACTCGCTAACTACATTGACTAACCACCTAACATGCACCGGTAACTAATTTATTTTCACTAATTACATCTAACTAACCACTTAAACATGCTTAACATAAAATAATTATCTACTAAGCATCATTAACCTACTAAGCGAGGTTTAGTGAGGTAAACTCACTTGTTAATTGAACCGCTCGGTTCAATTTGACGGGAACGCAACATGGACCGACTTTCTCCAAAGCGAGCCTAGGTTTCGAGGCTCAGAACGCTCTCAAATCGGGCCTACAAGCTTGCTGGAAACCCACCAAGAAAGCTTATGTTCTTGGCTGCAAAAGGTGGAAACAAGGGCTGAATGAGGCGGTAAGGATCGATGGAGACTTCGGTGGCTTGAAGGGGCAGTCCACGATTGTCGAACGGGCTCCTGCGGGCTTCCACAGCCACTCACGGCTGCTGGATAGCAAGTTGGATGGCGGAACAAAGCTACAGGGAATTGGGATCACATGGTGAGGGTAGTGGCACGCGCGAGGAGGGCGAACGGCAAAGGCCGCAGCGTGTGGCTCCGGCGTGACGGCGAGGCTGCTTGGCTAGTCTTCGGTGGCTTCTCTCCTGGCTGGTGGTGGTCGCTCCCGCAAGGTGAAGGGAGAAGGAAAGTTGACCGGCCAAACTTGGAGAGGAAGAGAGAGATATGGGTCCACATGCCTTCATTTTCTAGAAGTTTGTCCCCCTTAACCCATTCCTAGCCAAGGCTTCCTTCCTTGGTTGTCAATAAGCCACCAATGCTCATCCATGGACACTTGAGATGGTCCAAAATGCTAGGCAATGTGGGGCATACGAATTTGTTACAAATCTCTCTCAATTGGACTTGATTTCCTCTTCCATTCAATCCTATATGGCCTCAATAAATTCAATCAACCCAACATCGGTCATCTCAACATTTTTCCTCACCCATAGATCCCATTTGCTTCCCAATTTTGCGATAAAAAACGGTCTCGCCCTTTTTCTAAAGAAAAACGGCCATAGGACGACTCTTTCCCAAAAAGTCTCGGGTTGCAGAAAAATCTTCTAAGACTGAGTCGATACTCCTAGAATTTATTATGACATGACGGAATCTTCAATTTCTGAAATCGAACTTGAATTCACAGTTAATTTCCATTTGGCGCATTTTTAGCATGACCTAGGCTATCGGGTAACTTTTAGAAATCTTTCGGTGCAAATGACCCGTGGTCGATTTTCTTCGAGCCACAATGAACCCACTCGACTCATTGGTGACTCTCGATTGTCGTGAAAATTTAGAGGATTCAAATATGGACATAGGGTACCAAAACAATAAGAAAGTCAGTCTAGTGCTGGTCGACGAGAATTTTCCAATTTAGTAGTGTCACCCACGATTAGCCACACATCTCAGTCGAACTAGCCTATCTACGATCTCAAATCGATTTTTAAGCGTACCATAATGGCCTCTAAAGATGGACACGATCGAGAAGCCGATTCCTGGTAGAATTCTCAAGTCTATTGCCTTAAAATTCATTAATGATTTCCCCAGATAGTCTAGTTATCTCGAAAGTGATTAGCTTTAAGAACAGCCTTATAGGTGTGTTAATGAAATGCCCGATTTATTCAGTAGAAAACAGAACTGTAAATCTAGGATGTCACACCTACTCTAACTCTCATTCTCAGACTTTTGCCCTGCTTTTTTACAAGGTGTGAGAGTCGATTTTTTTTTTGGTCGGTCTTGAAAGGGCTAGTTTCACACAGATTTTTCTTAAATATAGTAAAAATGCTTTAAAAAGCTTTACTTTTAAATTGAGTCTGGTTGATTACAGACTTTGTAGAATGATTCAGATTTTAATAATTATTTCAAAACACATAAGTATATTGCAGTAAATAACGTAAATTAGTTCAGGGAAGAGAAAAATAAACACAAGATTTATAGTGGTTCGGCGTAAATCAAGCATACGTCCACTCTCCCATGCTGACAGCCTTTTGGCTGGTTTCCACTATGAATCAAAAAAGAATGTTACAGCCCTGTGATCTCAACTCTTCAGTGAGGTGATTCTATTCTTACAAAAATCACTTTCTAGAGTTTCTCTTTTGAATACAAATTTGTGCACTATATGATGAAGGACAATTTGGAAGCTTCAGACCTTGGAATTCTTCTTTCACGCTCTTCTCAAATGACTTGAAAAACCTCTTTAAATACTCCTCCATGCCTTCTCAACCATTGGCACTTTCCAGAGGAATTCTTCCAATCAACCCGTTCGACAAAATCGATCAAGGAGATCTCGAGCCGTTTGAAGATTGAAATGAAAGCCCATCAATCCTATTCGCCCATACAATCAGGATCTTGGTTTTCATAAGTAGATTCTTTCCAAATAAGCTTGCCTTCAAAAATGATTTGCTTCTTCGAAATTGATTCCGAATAAGATAATCAATAAGGTAGGTGATATTTCAAACTAGAAAACCTTATATATCTTGTACGTACTGAAACCTTGAAGGAAGAAAAATAATCCCGAGTCTGATTTAAAAGGGCTAGTGAGTACACCTAGAGGGGGGTGAATAGGTGTAAATAAAAATTTTCACGGAACTTAATGAAAGGAATTTTCTTTTTCAAAGAGCGTATTTCAACTTTAAGCAAATAGACAATAAGTAAATGAAAAGTAAGGAGTTCAAGGAAAAGAAAATATGAACACAGACTTTATAGTGGTTTGGCTTAGATCAAGCCTACATCCACTCTCCTCGCTGACAGACTATTGGCTGGATTCCACTAAGGATCAAAATAGATGTTACAGCTTGTGATCTCGACTATCACAGTGATAAGTTTCTATCGAACTCTCACACAGTCTCACTATGAGTTTCTCTCTTTTGAATACAATGTTTAGCTCAATGAATGAAAAACAAGAGACTAGAAAGCTTCAGACTTTGGAATTCTCTTTCAAGCACTCTACGAACAACTAAAGATTCAATCCTTAAATACCCCTTCATGCCTTCTTGACCGTTGGCACTTTCCAAAGGAATTCTTCTAATCTACCCGTTGGATGGAAACAATTAAGTCGAGTCGTTAGATGATTTGTGTTGAAAGTCCATCAATCCTGTTCGCCCATAAAAATCAGGATCTTGAGTTTCTGTAAGTAGAACATTCTAAGTTTAGTTCGCCTTTCAAAGATTTTCATATCGGAGTAGTTTCCAATAAGAGGCATCAATCAAGTAGGTGTGAAACCCAGCTATAAGATCTTCCAATAATCATACGAACCGAAACTTTGAAGATAATCTTGCATCCGGATAATAATCCACGCATTTGAATAAGTCTTCATACTTCGAACAAAGCGTCGGTGAGGATAGACTTTGAGACTAAAATTTGATGGTCTGTCGGTCTTCAGACTTTAAAGATAAAGTCTTGAGTTCTTTAAATATAGATTTGGAAAGGTTTTGTCAACTTCAAAACAATAAAGGAGTTTTCTCGAACAATCTCTCCTTTTTTGATGGTGACAAAACTTTCCTGCAGATTTGGAAAACTTTTGACCTGAAAAACAAGACTTATGAAATACATAATATCTTATAAAAATAAGTTGATTAGAACTTAAAAATTTAATTCTGCAACCATAGAACACATGTTAATTCATAAGGACAAATAACCAGTCCAGTCATAATCAACAACTTTAGCAAGCATCGAAAGCAAACAATATCCATCCAAAGTCAAAAGCAAACCAAACCAAAATAAAAAAAATCCACAGAAAGTAAAGTTCAAAGTCATTCAAAGTCAAAAAATAAAACCAAAATGCAAATCGCACTCAAACTCTCCCCTTTTTGTCATCGGCAAAAAGTGGAGGAAAATGATTGAAAAGAGTTGGATAGAATCGGGGCTGCTTGGGGATACGAACGAGCTGGAAATCCCCCATGGACTTGACGGTGTCTTCAAGCTTCTACAAAGACTTCTTAAGCTATTGAATATCTGCACCCTTTGCTGTTCTTGCGGTTGAAGCTTTAGGGCTTGAATCTGTTCTTGAAGAGAGCCTGTAGATGCCTTGAAGACAGTCATCATGTGCTTCATTTCAAACTCAAAAGTGTTGGAGAAAACTTCCCGATTTGTTTTGAAGTTGCCAAAACGTTTCCATCAGTCTAGTCTGAAGACTTGCAGACTCTATCGTCAAAGTCTGAAGACCTCTAAACTCAAGATTCAAAGTCTGCCCTCATTGATAGTTTCCAGACCGACGAAGAAAAGTTTTATTTGTTGAATTAGAAGAGTATATCTTTAAGGATTTGATTCGTGTGGTTAAGGAATATCTCACGGCTGGAGATAGTATCACAAGATCTATTATTCGTATTGAGATTAATTCGAGTAACTTAGATTCGATTGATCGGAGAAGTATACTTGGAAGGTTCTACTTATGGAAACCTAGATCCTGATTGTATGGGCGAGCATGATTGGTGGGCTATCATTACATTCCTTAAATAACTCAAAGATCTCCCTAATTGATTCTTTCGAACAGGTTGATTGGAAGAACTCCTTTAGAAGGTGCCAACGGTTATGAAGGCATGAAGGAGTATATAAGGAAGACGCTCAAGTTGTTCGAGTGTGCTCGATAGAAAAATTCCAAAGTCTGAAGCTCCTTGTTCTTTGCGATCTCATTTGTTGAGTTCTATTTGTACTCAAAAGAGAGATTAGATATTTGTGAGACCTTGAGGAAGTGTAGTAGAGTCTCTACACTGTGGAATCAAGGATGTGAGACTGTAAATTCTCTTTTGATTCTTAGTGGAATCCAGCCAGTGGGCTGTCACTGCGGGAGAGTGGACCTAGGTTAGTCTAAGTCGAACCACTATAAACCTAATGTCTTGATTCTCTATCCCTAAACTCTTTACTTTACATCGCAGCTTTATACGTTTATTTATTGTCTTCTTGCTTTCAATTTGTTAATTTTAGAAATTAAGTTGTTTTGTTAAGATTCACAAAAACTTCTTTGATCACCTATTCACCCCCCTCTAGGTGCTTGTACTAGCCCTAGCATCATCAACAACAAGCGAGAAGAAGAAATTATTGAGGATGTCGAACCTGTAAGGACTCTTAAGCCTGTATTTACTTACAAACTCTACTCGCTTTGAAGGAAGGTGGTTTTGCTATGATTTTTATTGATGAATTGTTGAGAGAAAAGGGGTATCAGAATGAAACCCATTTTTTAAGAGTTATGGAACGTTCGGGAATTGTTCCTGTTGGTACGACAGAAATGGCTTTGCAAATTTTCCAAGTGATTTACGTTTTGGAGGAGTTAATCAACCGAGGGAAAAGATGACGATGAAAAGATGTTCACTCAATTTAAGCCTAGGATGGGTGTTGCTACGAACATTCGAGGAAAAAGGGCAGATCTGTTTCGTTCTGAGGAACACAAGCAAGTTTACTTTAAGTTGCTGAAGCGAGGGGTGATGAACCCAAGAAGTGTGGATTTTGACTTTCTCGACTCATTAAATGTCAAGTTGCGGGAGAAGTTTGCGACACTTCAACTTGAGCGTTTTGCTACGAAAACGAGATGTTACTCATTCGAACTTACTTGCGTATTTCTATTCCAATCTAAGATTTTTGGATGCGAATATATTTTCTTTCAGTGTTAGAGATCAAGAGTATGTGGTAGATATAGACACTCTTGCTGATGTGATTGGAGTGGAGAGAGAGGAACTTTCTAATCAATAAGTGTGTCTGTTGGTCATGCGACTATGGAGCTTGTTTGAGATAGAATTGCAGAAGGTCGAATTTCTTATTTGAGGATGAGTGCCTCTAATATCTTGCTCCATAAGATTGTGATCAACTGTCTCAGGCCCAAATCCATATCAAAGACTGTATCTCTAATTCTGAAGGAAAGCTGATGTACGCCATCAATGTCGGTTACAAGTTCTCTCTGCCTCACACCATCATGTTTCACATGTATAGGTCAATCGCAAAGGACAAGGGAAAACTTCCTTATTCTGCTCTCATTACTCATTTATTCAGACATTTTAACATTCGGCCTCCCAAAACTATGTGTGTTCGAACCATTGATCAAATGGTGATAGGGTTGAAGATGGTTACAAAGATGCGTCTGAAGGAGCTGAACAAGACTTTAGAGAAATTTAAGGAGAAGACCCCTGTTAAGTCTCGACAAGACCCTGTGGTTGCAAAAAGGAAAGGCAAGGAGCCCATGACCGCTCTATCCAAGAAGAGGAGAGCAATCATCTTGCAGGATGAAGAAGATGAGGACGACATCGCTATCTTCGCTATTGCCTTATAGAATGTACAACGTCTTGTTCCAGAATCTGTAGATCAAGAGAACCAAGATAGAGAAGAGACATAGAAAAGGAGTGAAGAGAAGGAATCGATGAGGAAAGAAGAAGAAGAAGGAAGAAAAGAAGAAAACCAGCAAAGAGGAGAACAAACTGAAGGAGAAAGTCGTGGTGATTCTCCAGCAGAAAAGAAGCACAAGAACATCGTGACATTGAAGAAGAACCCGAGCAAGAAGAGTACTTCTCTCCACCTGAAGGCACTGAAACATGGGGAGCTGCTGTTAAAGGAGGTATTCCTCTACTTGCTTTTACCAGTGATGATGTTAGTCGTTCTCCTGTTGATCCAGAGGATGTGTATGCCTCTCAATTTCCTGAAGAAGATCATGAGACTTCATCTCCAAGTCTAGATGCTCGTGCTGAAGTTCCATCATCTGGATATACTCCACAAACTGATCATGCTAAAGCAAGCACTCAAATTGACAACTCAGCAGACTTTAAAAGATTGCTTGAACTTCTTCTGGAGATCAAAGGCGAGGTTTATGCCTTGGGATGTGAATTGCAGACCTTGCAAAATGCTCATCAAGCCATTTCAGTTTCTATGCAAGATCAAGTTTAAGCCCTTAATCTTCAAATTCAAGCAAATGCAAAGGGTAAGGATCTAGCACAACTGCAGGAGGATATGAGAAAGCTGGAGGAGACTGTCAAGTCTATGGGAGATTTTCAGCTCATTTGCATTCCCAAATCATCTTAATTTTATTCTCTTTATCTCCTTTACCTTTTGCTGTTGACAAAAAGAGAGAGAAGTTAGTGCAGATTTGATATTTGACTATCTTTTTGATTTGTGTTTTTGATTATATTTTGACTTATCTTTTGTTTGGATGGACTGGTTTGGATTGCTTTTGGATTGCTTTGATCGTTTAATGCTTATAGTATCTTAAGTTATGTTGATGATTTTGGTAAAGATAATTGCTTTTATAGGACTAACTTGTTTTTTGTGGATGCAGAATCGCTACTATCTTTATCCTAATCTGCTTATTGTTTATGAGATATCTTTGTTTGCTTAAGTATTGTATTGAAGGTCGAAAGTATCCAAAGCTGTAGGAAAGTTTTGTCTCCATAGAAAAGGGGGAGATTGTTGGAGAAAACTTCCCGATTTGTTTTGAAGTTGACAAAACGTTTCCATCAGTCTAGTCTGAAGACTTGCAGACTCTATCGTCAAAGTCTGAAGACCTTCAAACTCAAGATTCAAAGTCTGCCCTCATTGATAGTTTCCAGACCGACGAAGAAAAGTTTCATTCGTTGAATTAGACAAGTATATCTTTAAGGATTTGATTCGTATGGTTAAGGAAGATCTCATGGCCGGAGATAGCATCACAAGATCTGTTATTCGTATTGAGATTAATTCGAGTAACTTAGATTCGATTGATCGGCGAAGTATACTTGGAAGGTTCTACTTATGGAAACCTAGATCCCGATTGTATGGGCGAGCATGATTGGTGGGCTATCATCACATTCCTCAAATAACTCGAAGATTTCCCTAATTGATTCTTTTGAATGGGTTGATTGGAAGAACTCCTTTAGAAGGTGCCAACAATTATGAAGGCATGAAGGGGTATATAAGGAAGATGCTCAAGTTGTTCGAGTGTGCTCGATAGAAAAATTCCAAAGTCTGAAGCTCCTTGTTCTTTGCGATCTCATTTGTTGAGCTCTATTTGTACTCAAAAGAGAGATTAGATATTTGTGAGACCTTGAGGAAGTGTAGTAGAGTCTCTACACTGTGGAATCAAGGACGTGAGACTGTAAATTCCCTTTTGATTCTTAGTAGAATCCAGCCGGTGGGCTATCAGTGCGGGAGAGTGGACGTAGGCTCGGTTTAAGCCGAACCACTATAAACCTAGTGTCTTGATTCTCTATCCCTAAACTCTTTACTTTACATCGCAGCTTTATATGTTTGTTTATTGTCTTCGTGCTTTCAATTTGTTAATCTTAGAAACTAAGTTGTTTTGTTAAGATTCGCAAAAACTTCTTTGATCACCTGTTCACCCCCCTCTAGGTGCTCGTACTAGCCCTATCAAAAAGTATATTGCTGTCCCTTTAATTCTAAAAGAAGCTCCATCACTCTCTGAAAATCTACTGAGTGATCTATAGTAGTTCTGGGTCCAGCTGAATCAGTTACAGGAGTTTGAGAATGAGGGGGAACATCAGTTGTTCTATCACCATGAGTAGGAGTGTATGCCTCGAAGTCTGCTTTAGGAAATTGAGAGGCATAGACCTCTTCTGGGTCTAGTGGAGATCTACTAACATCACTAGTAAAGATGGGTGAAGAAGTACCTCTTTTTTACCATCTCCCCCTGTCTTCATGCCTTCAGGTGGAGAGATATATTCTTCTTCATGCTTTGCTTCAGCACTATAGTAATGTTGTGCTTCAGTCTTTTCACTCCTTGTCTTCTCCGAATCATCGGACAATGATGCAACCATTGTTGGTTCAAAAGAGTCATCGCGACTCCTTTCTTCTTCGCTTTTTTTTTTTTTCTTGTTCTTCTCGTTTCTCATCTCTTCTCTCTTTTTCTTTTCGTTCTCTGTTCTCTGTATGACTCACAAAACTCTGTAGATTTCGTAAGGCAAATGCCGAGATAGTGAGATCATCATCATATTCTTCTTCGTCTTCCAAGATAAGAGATCTCATCTTCTTTGCAGGTACTGTAATGGGCTCCTTGCCTTTCCTTTTCTTTGCAGCAGAGTCTTGCTTTGCCTTCACAGGGGACTTCTCCTTGAAACGCTCCAACTCCTTACTCAGTTCCTTCAGCCTCATCTTAGAAACCATTTTAAGACCAATAACCATTGGGGCAATGGTTCTAACACAAAGAGAAGCAGGAAGTTTGATCTTGAAATGCTTGAAGAGTTGTGAAATAAGCGCCGAGTAGGGAAGTTGTCCGTTGTCTTTCACCACAGTTTTGTATATATGCATAAGAAGTGTGTGAGGCAGAGAGAACTTACGACCAGTGTTGATCGCGTACATGAGTTTCGCTTCGGAACGAGAAACATCCGTCTTTGAGGTAGACTTTGGCTTGATGCAATTAATCACCACCTTATGAAGAAGAATATTAGAGGCATTCATTCTTGAATAAGAAATCTTGCCTTCGACCATTCTGTCATTAACAATGGACAATGTAGCATGGGCATAAGACACACCAATTGGTTGAATCTTCTTCTTTCCATACCAATTATATCAGCCAAAGTGTCTACATCAATTACAAACTCTTTGTACCTCACAGTAAAACTAAATTTATTCGCATCTATAAATGACAGATTTGAATAAAAGTAGGAAGTAAGTATAGGGTATGCGATGGTCGTCTCGGTGCAAAAATGTTCAAGTTGAAGCAGGCCAAGCTTCTCCCTCAAATTAACCTTCAAAGAGTCAAGAAAATCGAAATCCACGCTCTTGGGATTCATAACCCCTCTTTTTAGCAAACTCAAATAAGTCTTCTTGTGGTCCTTGGAACGAAATAAATTTGTCTCTTCACCACGAACCTTTGTAGTAACACCCATCCTAGGCTGAAAATGAGCAAACATTTTTTCATCGTCGTCCTTCTCCTCCGGTCGCCGAACCTCGGATCACTAGGAAAATTTTCAAACGACCATTGTGCCAAACCCTGAGGTGCAACGCCTATTCTTTCCATAGTGTTCAAGAAAAAGGTCTCATTTTTGTAACCGTGCGCTTTTAAGAACTCATCGATCAAATTCAGAGCAGAACCACCCATTTTCAAGTTGGAATACAATCTATAGATAAATTGGGATTTTTGAGTCCTTACAGGTTCAACGTCTTCTATAACCTCTTCATGTTCTTACTATAAAGGAGTATCTTGCCTTGCTTGTTGACGTGGTTGAAAATGTTGTCTTGGTTGTCGCTGTTGTTGTTATTGATGAGAATCTTCTTCCTCGGTCGACTTTCTTTGGGAAGACATTGTCAAAGTCTCGGAGGATTTCTTGAACTTGCTCTTTCGGAAAGGTTAAAACTTTTTGGATGAAACTCAAGTAAAGATGAAAGAGAGTAAGATCACAGTATTCTAGGGTTTCAAAAAGAAGGCATAAATGGAGAAGATGAGTTTCTACTGTATATAAATAAAGTTGAAACGAGGTAACTGAAATGTCATAAGGAAAAAGTAAAACTGCATTTTTCAAAAAATGATAAACTGCCTTTTTCAATAATAACTGCCATTTTGAAAATGAAAAACCGTCATTAAGGATAATTTCTAAAAACGAAATAGGTAAAAATTGATTCAAAGAGATAACGTACCTTTTCAAAATTTTATCTAAAAATAACTTCATAGCAATTTGAAGAAATTGACTTACAGTCGTAACTTCTGGAAATTCTAAGTCTGAACACTTTCAGACTTTACTCGACAAGAGATATGATGTTCAGTCTTGCACAAATAGACTCAAATAAACTTTTCTCTAGTGGCTTTGTAAATATTTCTGCTAGTTGATTCTTCGAGTCAATGAATTGAATCATAACTTCTCCATTTTGAACATGATCTCTAATAAAATGATGATATATTTCTACATGCTTTGCCCTTGAATGAAGAATTAGATTCTTTGTGAGATTGATGGCGCTTGTGTTGTCGCATTTGATTTCGGTGCATGATTCTTTAATACCAAAGTCTCTTAGTTGTTGTCTTATCCATAGGATTTGAGAACAACAACTTTCAAGAACTACATACTCCACTTCAACTGTTGAAAGAGTTATGGTACTCTGTTTTCTTGAAAACCATGATACCAGTTTATTGCTAAGCAATTGGCATGTACTAGAAGTACTTTTTCTATCCACTTTGCATCCTACCAGATCTGCATTTGAGTATCCAAGGAGAGTAAAGTCTCATTCTTTGAGATACCATAGTCCTAACTTTGGAGTAGTTGCAACGTATTTGATAATTCGCTTTGCTAAATTGAGATGAGATTCTTTAGGATTTGATTGGAATCTAGCACAGATATAAACACTAAACAAAATGTAAGATCTAGATGCAGTAAGGTTAAGAAGTAATCCAATAATGCTCTTGTATAGCTTATGGTCCACATTATTTCCTTCTTCATCTTTATCCAATTTTGAATAACTTGACATAGGTGTCTCAGTCTTTTTGCAGTTTTCCAATCCAAACTTCTTGATGAGATCTTTCGCATACTTCTCTTGATGAATGAAAATTCCTTCCTTTGACTGTTTTACTTGTAATCCCAGAAAGAAAATTAGCTCACCCATTGTACTCATTTCGAATTTATCTTGCATGCATCTAGAAAACTTCTTGCATAAGACTTTCATTAGGTGATCCAAAAATAATATTATCAACATAAATTTGAACAAGTATAAAATATTTACCTTCTCTTTTAATGAACACGGTAATATCTACTTTTCCTTTAACAAACCCATTTTGACCATACAGAGCCTTTTTTAGTATGTAGACTGAGTTTTGCTTTCTTGGATCTTCAAAGCTAGGTGGTTGTTTCACATAAACTTCTTCTTGGATAAGTATGTGCTTTTTACATCCATTTTACACCCAAGAAAAGTGATCGGGAACAAAGCAAGACACGTAGCCAAAGAATGTGCTTTTTACATCCATTTTGAATAACTGAAACTTTTATAACAAGCAAAAGTAAGTAATAATCTAATTGCTTCTAACCTCGCTTTTGGTGCATAGGTCTCATCATAGTCTATCTCTTTTTCTTGTGTATATCCTTTGGCTACAAGTCTTGCTTTGTTCCTGATCACTTTTCTTTTCTCGTCCACTTTGTTCCTGAAAATCCATTTAGTTCCAATAATAGATTTACCTTTAGGTTTAGGAATTAATTCCCAAACATCATTGATGCTGAAATGTCTAAGTTCTTATTGCATAGCTTCAATCCAGCTTTCATCATCCAAGGTTTGTTCTATATTTTTGGGTTCAACTTCTGAAACAAGTGCCAAAGCACTAGACTCTTCTCGCCTTTTGGATCTGGTACGAATTCCTTCATCGATGTTGCCAATGATGAGGTCTTTGGGATGACGACTTATGCTTTCAATTGCTGGTTGGTTTGTGATTCTGCTCATCTTCTGCTTCAGTTGAATCTTCTGGTTCTTTCTATTGTTGAATTTCAAAAGTCTGAACTTCTGCGGGGGAAGTAGACTTTGTAACGTCTCGAGCAGGCTCAGTCTCTTTAAGTTGAGTCTCTACAATTTGATTCTGTGTAGAGTCTTGAAACTTGACATTCATAGACTCTTCAACAGACTGGGTCTTTTTGTTGAATACTCTATAAGCTTTGCTTAATGTTGAGTAGTCGAGAAAAATTCCCTCGTCTGACTTTTTTCAAACTTACCAGTTCGATTATTTGCATTTTTCAAAGTAAAACACTTACAACCAAACATATGAAAATAAGAAACATTTGGCTTCTTTCTTTTAAACACTTCATAAGAATTTTTCTCTAGAATAGGCCTCAAGAATACTCTGTTAATGATATAACAAGCTGTAGAAACTGTTTCAGCCCAAAATCGAGAGGATACATTACTCTTAATTAAGAGTGTTCTTGCCATTTCTTGCAGGGATCTATTCTTTCTTTCTACAACCCCATTTTGCTCTGGAGTATATGGTGATGAGAAAACATGCTGTAAACCAAATTCATCATAGAAATTTGCAAAGTCTTGATTTTCAAACTCACTCTCATGGTCTGTTCGTATGCTTGTGATATCATATCCTTTCTCATTATGAACTTTCTTAGCGAATTTTGAAAAGTAAGAAAATGCTTCAAATTTACTTGCCAAGAAAAATACCCAAATAAAACGAGAATAATCATCCATGATTACTAAGCAGTATTCCTTTTCACCAATGCTTTGAGTTCTTGTTGGTCCAAAGAGGTCCATATGCAGAAGCTGCAAAACTTGATTAGTAGAAACTTGATTTATAGGTTTAAAAGAACTTATAACCTGTTTACCCAGAACACAAGGTGTGCAAAATTCAGATTTTTGATAAGCCAAATTGGGTAGTCCACAAACAAGCTTCTTAGAGGAAATCTTGGCAATCTGCTTCATGTTGACATGACCAAGCTTTCTATGCCAAAGATTTTCTTCATCTTGAATAGAAATTAGACACTGGGAGCTTTTTGGTTTTATATCCAGTAGATAGATGTTTCCATGTCTTCGTCCAGTAAAAGATTGAGACAAATCTTTACTAGTTCCTGAGCAAATGCCTTCTTAGAAGTTGATTTTGAATCCAGTGTCGCAAGTTGACTTATGCTGAGTAGATTATAGCTCAAGCCTTCCACCAAGGAAAAGTTGTTGATAGTGAGACTCCCAATCTTGACAGTTCCACATCCAACAATTCTTCCTTTGCTATTTCCACCAAAAGAAACTTTTCCACAATTTATTTGATTAAGCTTTATAAAGCAGCTTGAATCTCCTGTCATATGTCTCGAACAACCATTATCCAAATACCATTTGATCTTTTTCTTGATAGTGACCTGCAGCTATAAAAAGATTTCAAGTTTTCTTTGGTACCCACATTTTCTTGGGTTTAGGAGAGTTAGTACCAAAAACAGTCTTTGCTCAATCTCTCTTAACAGGTCTCCAAACTTTAGGACAATCCTTCTCGAAATGTTACGATTTGTTACACTTTGAACATTTGAGAGCACTTCGGCCAATAGGTTTTACAAAAACTTTTTGAAAATGATTTTTGTAAAAGATTTGTGTAGGTCTTTGTTTGATTCTTTCTTTTACTTTCGGAAAATCAATTAAATGAATAGTTTCTGGTGTTAATCCTAAACCTGATTTGTTGAAATAAGATCTTTGTATTGAAAGAATTTTATCCAGCTTCTCAAATCATTTTGAAAACCGTTTTGAGATATTTGAAATATATTCTTTTACAAAGATGTTCTCATTCGAAAAAGAATCTGTATTTTCTTTCAAAATAACAAAACTTTTGTCAAGATTTTCAATTTTTTCTTTCCAAGAAATTTCCTATTACTTCAGTTTGGAATTTTCCTTATTTAGTTTGGAAATTCTTTTAAGAGATATCTTGAGACTAAGACAGAATTCATCAATATATTTTGAAACTTTAGCAGGAATTTTAAAATTACTAACCTCGATTTCCTTGTCTGAATCCGAGTCTGAGTCTGATTCTGAATTTGCTACAAATGTTGGCATATTCTTCATCATTCTCTTCACATTTAGTGTCGCTCCATGTCTCTGCTTTGAAAGCCTTTTTGAATTTCTCTATTTTTCCTCTCTTCTTGTTCAATAGAGAACAGTTGGGTCTGATATGCCCATTTTTCTTGCATTCGAAGCAAATCACATCTTTGTTGGTCTCTTTGTCTTCAGTTGATTTATTCAGAAGTCTTTGAGTACTCTGCTTCCTCTAGTTGAACTTCTTTCTTTTCTGTTTAACTTTATAAACTTCCTAATCATTAATGCTAGCTCTTCATCATCCAGGTCATCTTCTGAATCTGTATCATCAGAATCATCGTTAGCTTTTAAAGCAATTGATTTCTTACCTTTGGGATCTTCTTCCTCATTGATTTGCTCCATTTCATAAGATTGAAGTGTGCTCACTAGTTCGTCTACGGAGAGAGGTATGATCCTTTGGGTTTCTCTTATTGAAGTCTTTATGTGATTCCAATCTTTGGAGAGTCCTCGCAGTAACTTGTTGACTTTCATTTGTCCAGAAATTGGCTGTCCATGATATGCAAGACCGTTTACAATCTCTGTAAAACGACTGAACATATCAGTGATTGATTCTCTTGACTTCATTTTGAAAGCTTCATAATGTCCGAGTAGAATGTTGATTTTTGGTTCTTTAATTTGATCAGTTCCTTCGTAAGTAACATGCAACCTATCCCAGACTTCTTTTACTGTTTCACAAGATGAAATTCTATTATATTCAGTAGGAGATAAAGCACAATATAATGAGTAAATAGCTTTAGCATCAAGAGCTCGTCTCTTGGTTATTTCTGCTTGTGTCATTTCGCCGGCATCTTCAATTTCCTTTCCTCTTTTTGAAGTTGATGTGACTTTAGGAATAATTCATTTTTCTACCACATCCCATTCCAGGGGATCTTTTGATCTTAGGAATGTCTTCATCTTGTTCTTCCATACGTTGTATTCCTTCCCATCAAAGTAAGGAGGTCTGGTGTTGCTTTAACCTTCAACCAGTCTTGGAGCCAAAACACTAACCATAGATCTTTAGCTTAAGAAGTAAAACACTTCAACCAATAAGCACACAAGCTCTGATACCAATTGAAAGGGCTAGTGAGTACACCTAGAGGGGTGGTGAATAGGTGTAAATTAAGATTTTCACGGAACTTAATGAAAGTAATTTTCTTTTTCAAAGAGCGTATTTCAACTTTAAGCAAATAGACAATAAGGAAATGAAAGTAAGGAGTTCAGGGAAAAGAAAATATGAACACAAAGTTTATAGTGGTTCGACTTAGATCAAGCCTACGTCCACTCTCCTCTCTGACAACCTATTGGATGGATTCCACTAAGGATCAAAAGATATGTTACAGCTTGTGATCTCGACTATCACAGTGATGAGTCTCTATCAAACTCTCACACGGTTTCACTAGGAGTTTCTCTCTTTTGAATACAATGTTTAGCTCAATGAATGAAAAGCAAAAGACTAGAAAGCTTCAGACTTTGGAATTCTCTTTCAAGCACTCAACGAACAACTAAAGATTCAATCCTTAAATACCCCTTCATGTCTTCTTGACCGTTGGCACTTTCCAAAGGAATTCTTCCAATCTACCCGTTGGACAGAATCAATTAAGGTGATCTCGAGTCGTTAGATGATTTGTGTTGAAAGCCCGTCAATCCTGTTCGCCCATACAAATCAGGATCTTGAGTTTCCATAAGTAGAACCTTCCAAGTTTAGTTCGCATTTCAAAAATTTTCTTATCGTAGTAGTTTCTAATAAGAATCATCAATCAAGTAGGTGTGAAACCCAGCTATAAGATCTTCCAATAATCATACGAACCGAAACTTTGAAGATAATCTTGCATACGGATAATAATCCTGCATTTGAATAAGTCTTCATTCTTCAATCTGGGCGTCGGTGAGGATAGACTTTGAGACTAAAATCGATGGTCGTCGGTCTTGGACTTTGACGATAAAGTCTTGAGTTCTTTAAATATAGACTTGGAAAGGTTTTGTTAACTTCAAAATAATAAATGAGTTTTCTCTAACATGATTAAGTGTTCATGCGTTCAGTCTGGAACTTGTTAGAGTGGACAGACTTCTGATGTAAAATAGATTTTGACACAAAATTCTGGCAATTTTAAGAATAGAACTTAGAGAAATTTTGTCAGCTTCAAAACATCATATGAGTTTTCTCCAATAGGTCTTACTCTACTCTTATTCTAACTCTCACTCTCAAACTTTTGCTCTACCTCCTTGCGGGGCATGGAAGTCGAAACCCACATTTGAAACTAGATCATCCCCACCCCAACCGTGCTGAAAGAGTGGGGATTCGAACCCCCTTACCTCCCCCTTCTATGTTGGAAAAGTGGCCACTGAGGTACACCCCAGTGGTTAACAAAGTAGCCTTTGAAAATGCTATGTTTTAAAGCGTCTCCAATTTTCTAGTCCCTAAAGGCCTTTGCAGCTGCTTAAAAGACTTTAGAGCCCTAAAGCCCATTCCAAATATGAAACCAAATAGAGAAACTTGGGCATAGGCTTTGCATTGAAAAACTCCAAGTCTTGATGATGGGATTTCAGGGCTAGATTGAGCCTGGCTTCAGAAGAGCTAGTCTCGCCCAAGTTCATCACATCAAAAACCCTAAAGAAATCCAGATCCTGCATGAAAGTTACAGGCCCAGATAAATTTTTTTTGTATTTGGTCCAAAACCCGCTTGATGGCAGAAGATTTGTCCAAACCCAATCAAATAATGAGTCGTCGATTAGCATCGGTCATATGGTGAATCACTTCCACTTGTTCTGGTTTAAGGTCAATCATCGCGGAGTCCCTCGTGGATGTAGATCACAAATCAATCTAATCTTCTCTGTTCTCGACTTTATTTGTTGCTTTGTCAAAAGTTAATGGAACTTTTGACCAGTTCTGTGCATGTGGGATTGATTGAAAATGCTCGACTTCATTTCTTACGTCTTCCTCCGGAGTCCCAAGGGCGGTCCACTTTCTCCCCCATCGTGAGGAGCACCAGAACCACCGTTCTTTCCTTTTTAATTCTTTAATCCGAGCTCTGTCAAAAGAGGGAAAAGAACTTCCATTTTACCTCTGCTTTCTGTCTCTGTCTCGGTATCTCTCTCCCCACCTTATCTTGTCCCCATAGCCTCATGAATCACGATAACTTTTCATCTTCTAATCTCCACCCGTGATTTGCGTGCATGTGAAATGCGTGCAATGAGTCATGCTTGGCCTGGAGCAACGATCGTGAAGTCGGAAGTGCCCGCCCGCATCGATGTTGGAGCAGTTTTGTAACTGTGGTGCCGCCGAGCAAAATGGCATTAAGGCGCTGAGCTAGAGTGGAAAGTGAATTTAGGGTTTGCTGGTGATTGAGCATAGCAAAGTGTTAGGAGCATTTTGGAGAAGAAAGTCACAGTTTGATTTAAAAGAAAAAAAAAAGGTCACGTGGTTGTTTCTTGTGAGATGGAATGTGGTACCTAAATACAAAAAATAGGATGTTAAGATTGGAATAATTTAGGAGATTATGTAACATAGCTCACCCTCTTTATTGAGAAAAAATAATAATATGAATCTTTGCTACTTTTGATGAGAATAGCTTACACAATTATCGACAAAATAATAATTGACATTAATATATTAGAGAATTCGATTAATGAATATTAAAAAACGCAAAAAAATTAAATGCTAAGTTACATGATGAAGAAAGTAACAAAGTTAATTTTTGAGCAGAAAAAATTGATGAGTTGATTTCTACCTTTTTTAATAAAACAAAAGGCAGGGATAGGTGATCGCTGGGTGGCTCCTCCACTGATTGTAATGTGTATTGTATGGGTGCTATATTCATGAATGGCGAAGGCGAGGACACATATTTGAACGCTAACTTGTATTTGATATAAAGCAAACTTTATTTCAATTTAGGGTTAATACCCTGAAAAACTCCAAATTGGTACATTTGTGATAAATTTACCCCAAACTATTTTTTTGACCATGAATAACTCCAAACTGGTACATTTTTGTGACAAATTTACCCCATTGACCATAAGAAACCCTAAATTGATACATTTATGACAAATTTACCCAAAACTAATTTATTTGATTGCAAAAAACCCCAAATTGATAAATTTTTTATAAATATGCCCTCCACTAAATAGGATTAATACTACAAAAAAATCACAAAAATTGTAAATTGTGACAAACGGAGCGTAAAATCCCAAATTGGTATACCAGTCAACTGTCACGTGTCATTTAACTTAATAAATTGACAGTAGAATTTAACAAAAACTAACAGAGGGTAAATTTGTCACAAGTGTATCAGTTTGGGGTAAATTTGTCAAAGGTATACCAGTTTTGGGTTTTTGGTGGTCAAAAAAATAGTTTGGGGTAAATTTGTCATAGGTGCACCGGTTTGAGGTTTTCGGGATATTAACCATTTGATTTATGGCCATTTTAATGAATATCCTGAACACTTGTTAAATATTTTTAGGGATATGTTCAGCATAAGTCATAAAACTTGTCAAGAAAGTGCAATTGAGTCCTAAAATTTACAAAAAGTGCAATCAAGTCCTAAAACTTGTCAAGTTGGTTCAATTAAGTCCTAAAGTTAACACCGTCGATTTACTAACGGAATTTGTCGACGTGGCACTAACGTCATATTTGAAATGAATTTTTTATTTTTCAAATGGTTTTTTAAAATTATTTTTTATTCAAAATCTTTAAAAATTAGATTAAAAACTAAAAATGAAAGTCTAAATTCATTTAAAAAAAACTGTAAAAAAATAATTTTTAAACAATAATTTAAAAAAATAATTTTTAAACAATAATTTTAAACACTTAAAAAAATAATTTTTAAACAATTTAAAAATATAATTTTGAAAAAATAATAATAATTTAAAAAAAAAATTAGACAATAATTAAAAAAAAATTTAAAAATTATTTTTTAAAATTTTTAGACAATTTTAAAAATAATTTTAAAAAAATAATTTTTTATTTTAAAAAAAATAATTTTTAAACAATTTTTAGAAAAAATCTCCGACGATGGGCGGCGGAAGAGAGGAGCCTGATTTTTTTTTAAACAATTTTTAAAAATAATTTTTTTAATTTTTCTTTTTAGTTTTTGGTGAAAATAAGATAAAATGAATATATCTAATTTTCTAGTTTTTAAATGTATTCTTTTTAAATGAATTAAAAATAATTTAAAAAATCCACGTGGAAAATAAAAAATTATTTAAAATGCCACGTCAGCATTTTTAACGGAAAAGGCTAACGGTGTTAACTTTAGAACTAGATTGAACCGACTTGACAAGTTTTAGGACTTGATTGCACTTTTTGTAAGTTTTAGGACTCAATTGCACTTTCTTGACAAGTTTTAGGACTTCTGCTGAATATATCCCATATTTTTATTAGGGGGATTTTGACCGTCATTGTATGGTTGGGTATATTACAATTACAATCAATGTATTAGGAGTTGCAATATTTTCTTATTTAGTCGCTTAATGAGTGTTTTCGAGAGACTTTTTAAGTAACTATTATTTATCTTGGGTCTTTATATTTTTTTAAGACACTTCAATGCTTCGGCTTGGATTAATAAGTTCTTTCGAAGGGAAAACCTACTGGATTTTTCCAAGTATTTTGCAAAAAAAGCAATAGATCAATAAACTTTCGGTTTGGTACGATCAATTTCTAAATCTTGTATAAAGAGAAAAATATAACGAAATCCTTCCATCGTAAATTTGCCATTGTTTCTGTAAAAAACTGTTTAAGTAACGTATGTTGAATCAAATAAGGTATAACTGAAAAAAAATCTCTGATACTCTTTCCAATTAAATAAATTTCAAGATTCAACTAATCCTCGATTTTGAGCGTTATTGCATTTTTCGTGTAAGATATTGTACTCAGTATTTTTCCCCCCTCTCGTCTTCCGTCCTCGTATTGTACCAATTTCGAGTACAAGAGAAAAGAAGAAGAAAGATAGGCAGATGCATCATTGCATCACGCATATGCAGGTGTGGAAAGGGAATATTAGGATAAACACCACCGGTCGGACCGGTTGCTTTTGGCCTTTCTTCTTTTCTTTCTTACTTTTGTTGCATTTGGGCAACAGCGCGGACTTCATTTGTTGTTTGACGAGTTGCAAGTCTCTTCTTCCATCCCAAATCACGCCCAAAAAAAAAAAAGTTCAAAAAAATTAAAGAAAGAGTTGCGAGTCTCTTCTTGCTTTTTGATATGGTGGAAAGAAGTGATATGGAGTAGATAATTATTTAATGGGATAACGATGGGGAAAGACACCCGCTAATCACGCTTTGAATGATTTAGGCAATTCACATGCTATTCATCGAAAGGACGTCACTGCATCCTATTCACATTATTGACAGGACTTCCTGTGCAATTTTCCTATTTTGCTTAATTGTTGATTACGTCATTCCACAATTAGTGTGGTCTGCCAATCGAAACAAGCCCGTAAAGATCAGGGCGACGTTGGAGCTCACGTCCGAAGGCGACTTGATCAGAGGACATCCGAACTACAATAAAGATCAATTGATATCCCAGGAACCAGACCACTGAAAAACACTCCAAGGAAGCAGGGCACTATAAAGTCCAGAAGATGGGATCACACAATCCATTTGGGTAGCTTCTCCAATCACCTGACAAATTAAAAAAGGGCCTGCATCGCCATTGGCAGCTCAGAATGTATATAGCCAAGGCCATGACTAAGCTAGTCATCAACCTCTAACTAAACAAAGGCCCTCTAAAATAATTACCAAATGAAGTAAAATGAAAGCTACATAACCTGTTTTATTCTGAAAAATGAAGAGAAGGCTACATAACCTCTTAAGCACCTGTATTTATCAATTCAAACATGACTGAAAAGGGGACTCAGACAAGAATTTCTCACAGAGAAAGAGAGAGAGAGAGACTCATGTAGGTGGATGCCACATGATCCAACAATCCTTACTTGCATATGAAGACATTGTTGGAAAATTTGGCTTCGAAATGGGTTGAACAATGAAATCAGATCGAGTAATCAAATCGGACTTTGAGGCGTGATATCACTTTCTTTAAGGATTTATTTGCCCCATAACGTTGCTAATGGTTATCGGCAAAAATCCTCTAGGATACAACAAAGTCTCAAAAATTGAGAATACTAGATAGCAATTCTAGTATTTCTCCAATATCTTTCTAGGAAACAATCGAAAGAATGGCTGCCCTTTTCTTTTTTTTTTTTTTTTTTTTTTTTTTCAGAAGGAAGACACGAAAAATGATCACTCTAGTTCTTCCGAAAATTGACAAGTATAAAACAATCCTAAAACACATGCAACTCTTCGTGAAAATTGCAAAACATGAACAAACGTGTCTTTTCGAAAATTGTTCAGGTAAACAAATACGTCCCTTAGGAAGAAGTCGAAAACCGAACAATTGCAACCCTTCAGAAAAAGTTATCTTGAAAAGACACAAACAAAATTCGGAATAATAATAATTTTTTTTTAATTTAATAAATAAAATTTCGAATTTTCATTTTATATTTTATTTCCGAAAATTCTCAAAACAAAACAACCTTTGATTAAAATTAATAACATAACAAAATAAATAATAAATAATAGAGTGATTAGTGCTAATTAAACCGCAGGCGTGCAAAGTGTGCCAAAATCGCGCACCCGCACGCGGGTATGGTGGGGTCTGGCCCCACCTAATAATTCTTTTAAGTACACAAAGGAAATCCCATACTTTTAAATTGGCCTACTTCCTCCCACCTTTCCTATATGGGATAAGGAAAAAATCACTTATTTTGTTTTAACAAACAAAAACTCCAATAGACATGTCCTTTCAAGTTCTCTATATAATAAAAGTCAAGCAAGAAAAATCATACCACCCGTATCCAACAAAACCTGCAAAAGAGAAACAGGCAAACCTAGTCGATGCCATAGGATATTGAATTTAACTCCAGGTCCCAATGATATCAAGCCATTATACTTGCAACATTAGGGCCGAGAGATACTATAAGCCTAGTCCACGTACCATAACATCCTCTGTGATATTCTCTTAAATGACTCAGTATTTTTTTACAACTCTACATTCATCAGGCATTATGAAAAACTAAATCAAATGTACACTTTTATGTGCATCACAAAACAATGATTAAGTAAATACTACGTCCACTTGAATTGACATGAAACCGGTACGTAACCACAAAACCACAAGCGCTGGGCAGGTACTTATATTTGTTGGCCTATGTCAAGATGTTAATATACTCTCAAGCCTAAGAGAAGGGCTTGCTATTTGAGTATCAAATTGGAAAAAAAAAAAAGTCCATATTAGACGAAATAAACCAGCAGATGTTCAGAAAAAATCAGGAGTGGGCATTCTTTATGTGCAATAGGTGCTGCTAATTGGAAGGCCTCCTGGAGTTAACATGATAGTTTAAAGCCTGAGCAACTGGCTTTATATTTGAGTAATTTATTGATCATCGTCGCCACTGATTTTCCATAGACACCGGAAAGAAATGTTAGATGAAGAAAATTAGAATGAATAGTACTGGTTGTGTTAATGGACGCATTTTCATTTTTGCCATCAATCTTCAGTTTAAACATTCCATGGCATCTGAAATGATCATCACGTAAAGTAATCCTATTGTGATGTTAAACCCTCTCCACGTAGAAACCTTCCCAGTATCAATAATCCCCCACCCTGACTACAGCACAAAGACAGAGCCAGAGAGACAGAGAGAGAGAGCAAGGATCTTGTAACTGATGGTGTAGCTTCTTAAGTATTCATAACAGCAAAGCTCTAGTATGTAGCCTAGGAGAAAGACGACAAGAACAAGGTAAAGGGTTCTAAATAGCAACTTCTATGACCGATAAAGTACCGGCACTGTTTATAATCGCCATCCTCGCAGTAAAATCAGGATCAACCGACCTCAGCTCAGTGATCACCAACCCAGTAGGAGGAAAAACTTCTTACGACGCACGAGACAATCAATGAAAGTGAGGCGGGGAGAAAAATAAAGCCAGGATACGGAAAAAGAACCAACTCCTCACATCCAAAAACCCAAATTTACACATCCCCACGGCTCACGTGACCGGATTCCTTCGCGATTCAAGCCATGGTTCGCGCACAAGATTACAAGAATGAGGTAAAACGCGACAGCTAGAACCGAACCACCGTAAAATGACCTGAGGCCCCTCGATTTCGAAAGGATCGAAAAAGGTATCACCGAACTTTTGCTCACGACAGGTGATCGAAGCTGGATAATCGAGAATTTCGTGGCACGCGATCATGATCGGACCGTCTCCGCAACCATATGAACACGCAAACCGAAAAGAGAAGACCGACAATCTCAAGGGCAACGTTCGATCGAAGCGAGTTGGCAGAGCTTCTGCGGGGGAGAGAGTACCTTCGGTTAAAGATAAAAGATCCCCTTAACAATTGACATTACGATATTAGAGAATTGGGTTAGCCAGTCTTGGAAAACACAACACAATAAAATGCGAAGAAACACGACCAAGAAAGTAACAAAGTTAATTTATGAGCAGGAAAAAAATGATGAGTCTATACTTCATTTTTTATATTATAAAGAAATGGGTGGGGAGAGGCGATCGCCTGCGGCTCCTCTATTGATTGTGATGCGTATTGTATTGGTGTCATGTTCATGTATGGCAAAGATTAGGACACATTTTTGAATATCAGCGAGCTTTGTTTTGATTTATGGCCTTTTTGATGAGTATGTTGGGCATTTGCTAAATATTTTTATTAAGGGGATCTTTTATCTTTGACATGTAATCGGGTATATTACGGTGACAACCAACGTATCGAGAGTCGTAAATATTTTCTTATTTAGTTACTTAGTAAGTATTTTCAAGGCACTTTTTAAGTAAATCCTTTAAAAATCGGGTCTTTATACTTCTTAAAGATACTTCATTGCTTTAGCCCAGATTGGAAAGTTCTTTGGAAGGAAAAAAACCTAGTGGAAATTTTCAAGTATTATGCAAAGAATGCAATCGACCAGTAAATTTTTTGGTTTAGGACGATCGATTTCTAGATCTTTTATGAAGAGAAAAGTTCAACTAGATCCTCCCACCAGAAATTTGCCGTTGTTATTATTAAAAAACTGTTTTAATGCGCGTATGACGAATTAAAACAGGTATAATCGAAAGCATTTTCTGATACTCTTTCTAATAAAAGAATTTCGAGATTCAACTAAACCAACGAAAGGTTTAAAGCTTGACGGGATTTTTCGTTTAAAATTTTGGACACGGTATTTTTCTTTTTCGTCATCGCATCGTGCCGAGTACAAGAGGAAAGAAGACGAAAGATAGGCGGATGCGTCACGCAATGCAGGTGCCCGAAGGGAAGATTGGGACAAACACCATTGGTCGAACCGGTTGCTTTTGGCCTTTCTTCTTTTCTTTCTTACATTTTTTTTTTTTTTTTTTTTTTTTTTTTTTTTTTTTTTTTTTTTTTTTTTTTTTTTTTTTTTGCGTTTGGGCAACGACACGCGTACTTCGTTTCTTGTTCGACGAGTTGCAAGTCTCTTCTTCCAACCCAACTCACCAAAAAGGAAAAATTAAAAAAAAAAAAAAATTAAAGGAAGAGTTGCGAGTCTCTTCTTGCTGCTTGACATGCGAATCACGCTCGACTTTATTCAATTCACATTATTGAGAGGACTTCCTGTGCAATTTTCCTGTTTTGGTTTCATCTTTTGACTTAAAGTTGACTGTCGGTCTCTCATTTGCATCTTCTTTCCTCCTCTCTTCCATTTCTCAATCATCTCTCTGCTCAGAGTTTCACTGCAGGCCATGGTTTCACTCTGCACTCTCCCTTCTTTCTTCCTTTCCTTTTCCTTCGTTTTGCTACCGCCATTCTCCAACTTTGTTGACGCTCAAGCTCCAATTATAGATAATCCAACCGCCAGGCTTTCAACACGATGGACGAATAACGCAACAGGTGCTCCCTTCTCCCAATATGGAGGTGGAACGGTCGTGCAGGAAATTCTATTACAAGGCAGAGAAGATTTTAGCTACGCCTGTGGCTTCTACTGTGATGGTAATGTTGGGAAGCGAGTGGATGTACAAGTAAAAATAATTACTTTTATTATAGAACAATATTACAAATTCTCTACATACACACCACTCTCACACACATCTCACACGCCTCTCCACTACACACACTTTCCTACACAAGACCCCTCACACACCCACTCACCTCACGTACACACCCCCACACACTTTTACATACACATTCCACACACACTTCACACACTTGCACACACAAGAGGCAAGAGCCCCTATTTATAGGAGGCAATGTCGGTGAGAAAAATCTGGAGAGAGGGGGAGAGAAAAGTCTAGAGAGAAGGAGAAAAATCTGGTGCAAACAGAGAGAGGGAAATCTGGAAAAATCCAGAGAGAGAGAGAGAGAGAGAGAGAGAGAGGCGGTGCCCCTCTTTTCTGACAGGTAACTGCAACTCTTACCTCTTTGCTGTTTTCACCATCCCAGATAGCTCAGATGGGACTAGTGATTATCCTACTGCGGGTATTCCAAAAGTAGTGTGGTCTGCCAATCAAAACAATCCTGTAAAGATCCACGCGATGTTGGAGCTCACGTCTGAAGGCGATTTGGTTTTGAAAGATGCTGATGGTACGGTTGCTTGGTCCACAAACACTTCTGGAAAGTCAGTTGTAGGCTTGCGGTTGACAGATTTGGGGAACCTTTTGTTGTTTGATAAGGACAATGCGACCGTTTGGCAGTCCTTTGATCACCCAACCGACTCAATTGTCCTCGGACAAAAGTTGAGGACAGGGCAAAGATTGATGGCGAGTGTTTCTGAGACAAATTGGGCCGTTGATGGTATGATTACACTTTCCGTGAATGGCAATGTTTTATCTGCTCAAGTGGAGACTAATCCTCCTCAGATCTATTTCCAACGTAAAGCTCCAAATGTGGAGGCAAGAATCGAGTTTCCATATGTTGAGCTTGTAAATGGAAGCTTGTCTTTGACCTCAACTTTTACCGAGAATGACGGCGGAATTTTATTCGTTTTACCAACTCCTGCACGATATATTAAGCTGGGTTCGGATGGGCATTTGAGAGTGTATGCGCTTAGCCACAGCGAGGGGTGGTATGAAATGGCCGATATTTTCAAAGGGTATGTCAAGGATTGTACCTATCCGGCAGTGTGTGGACGATATGGAATTTGCTCCAATGGGCAATGTAACTGTCTGGCTTCGAATTGGGGGACGAGCTATTTCCGGCCAGTAGATAATAGGCAGGCTAATCTTGGGTGTTTCGAGAGTGTTACATTGTCTTGTCAGGCTTCACAACAAAGTTTTCTGCAGCTCGCAAATGTTACATATTTTAGTCTCACTCCAAATCTTGGGGACATAAATGCTTCAAGTTGTAAAGAGGCCTGTGCAAAGAACTGTTCATGTAAAGCAGCTATATTCCGGTATCATTCTAATCGCACTTATGGCAGTTGTTACTTACCAACTCAAGTGTTTTCACTTATGAAAGTTGACAAGAATATATTTTCCTATAATTCTATTGCTTACCTTAAAGTGCAAAATGTGGCAAATGAAGCTCCTTATACTCGAATTGACAATCGTATAAGCAACCATCTTCCTATAATACTTGGGTCTAGCCTCGGAGCTCTCTTTGCCATGTTGATTTTCATCATAGCCATAGTTTTGTTTATTCGAAAGAGAGCAAAGGAGCATTACCTTGATCAAGTACCTGGAATGCCCACTAGATTCACATACGATGATTTAAACAACATCACAAACGGATTCAGTAAAAAACTTGGCGAAGGAGGTTTTGGTTTTGTTTTCGAAGGTACTTTAAGTGATAGCACAAAAGTTGCAGTAAAACGCCTTAATGGTTTTGGGCAGGTTAAGAAATCCTTTCTAGCCGAAGTTGAGACTATTGGCAGTATACATCACGTGAACCTGGTAAGACTCGTGGGATTTTGCGCTGAGAAATTCCACAAGCTTCTTATCTATGAGTACATGTTGAATGGGTCTCTAGATAGATGGATCTTTCACAAATCCAATGAGTGTGTTCTCCGCTGGCAACAAAGGAAGAAGATCATTCTCGATATAGCAAAATGGCTTAATTATCTTCATGAAGATTGCAGACAAAAGATATTTCACTTAGACATTAAATCCCCAAATATCCTCTTGGATCGCAATTTCAACGCTAAGGTTGCTGATTTTGGATTATCCAAGTTGATAGACAAAGACCAAAGCCATGTCGTCACAACCATAAGAGGAACTCCTGGTTATTTGGCCCCCGAGTGGCGAGGTGCAACAATTACTGAAAAGGTCGACGTGTACAGTTTTGGCGTGGTAATTTTGGAGATAATGTGTGGGAGAAAAATCTTGGATCACTCCCAAGATGAAGAAGACATGTATTTACTGAGCTGTTTTAAGAGAAAGGTAGAAGAGGAACGATTGCTGGACATTGTGGACAAGTCTAGCGATGACATGCAACTAAATGGACCGCATGCAGTGAATATGATGAGGATTGCCGCATGGTGTTTGCAAGGAGACTACACAAAAAGGCCCTCCATGTCTATGGTCATCACGGTGTTAGAGGGCGTCGTGGAAGTTCCAGAAGACTTGGATTACAACTTCTCTGCTCAGGCTTCCACCAATGGAGAAGCAAGATTCAGACCGATGGACGTCAAATTCAATGATACCACTACATTAGTACCCTCAGTCCTAAGTGGTCCACGATGACGCGACATATTTGTAAGAACTTTTCTTCCAAATATGTCGAGTGGCAGAACGTGCGAGTGATTGAAGTTTTTAGATTGTGAGGACTCCATCTTGTTATTCACTTTTTAGGCCCAGAAAAAGGCCAATGGTGTGATATCATTTCTTGTTTTCAATTTGCCAACGAGTGGACTTCGCCATGACTTGGCAATGGAGTGAGTTGGTTAGGATATTGCAATTTGGTTTCATTGCTTATGTAGAAACCAGTCTTACTCAAGCTTGTTGTGTGCTAGTCTAGGGAAAGGGGGAACCTCCTAAATCGTTTATGCAAAAAGTTAAAAGAATGGTCAGCTGCTAATAATGTCTTTTGATAACTTTGCCATGTTGGGATCCAAATTAGATTTGCCTTTTGGTTTCAACACCTTACATCTTTCAGACTCAGTGACTCTACATTTCATGTCTTCCTCATGTCAAGGTTAATGGGCTATTTTTAGTCCGTTCCATGAGCACACGATTAAAACTGATAAAGATAACGATATAATTCTAGCACTAGTAAGTTTGGATTTTTCCTCACAACTCCTTAAGTATCCTAGATTAATAATCTGAACTAAAAACATTAAGGATCCATCTAGGTCGATGTCCCTGGACATATATGTTCACCAAAAATAAAGAATCGAGATGTTTGGGCATTCAAGATTCAACTTTGCAATCTTCAAATAACACCAATCATTCTTAATAACCTAGGCCTTTCCACAGTCATTAGTCAACATTGATCCAAGCATGCAGATTCATCAAATTTAATCGGGGATAAGAAGGTTGTTCAGGTCTTATTTGGTCCTGGAACTGTCCACACAACTAGCGAAAGTTCAAAGCGATCTGACGAGGCCCCGTTGCCATACCGCGGCACCTCTTGAGTGGATCTGATCACGGCACGTCGACAAACCAGAGCCCACGTGGAGCTCACCCAAAGGCCCGAGCTACGGTAACCTCTCGCAAAGTTCTCCCTCTTCCCGGCACAACTCAGTACGACAGAGGTATTTCTTCTTATTCTTCCAATTCCTCTGCTTTGTGCCCTTCGCCTTCTCCTCTTCTTGAAAGTCTCCGAGTTGGAGTCGCCATAGTAGGTTATCGCAAATCACGTAGAGAAAGGATAACCACGCGATGAATCTATCTTCTCCTCGGCCATGGAAGGCATTGCGTGGACAGGATGGCTGTACATGGTGTTCATTCCGCACTTCGTGTTCACTTGCCAGTTCCTTCACCGTCAGCCTCTCGTCTCTACCCTAGGTACGTCATTCTGGGTTAGATCTGCGAACCCCGTGCCGGATGATGACTTTGAGAGGTTGTAGTGAGCTTTAAAGCCTGAGCAACTGCCTTTGAAGAAAATTAGAAGGAATAATACTGGTTGTGTTAATCCATGCATTTTCATTTTTACCATCATATTACAGAGTTGGAAATAAAGATGCATAGAGTAACAGCTGTCCTCCTACCCCCTCCCCTTCCGCCACCACCCCCCCCCTCCCCCCCCAAAAAAAAAAGAAAAAAAAAAAAAAAAAAAACCGGGGGGCCCTTTCTTTCAATATTCATTGGAGCATCAACTGACCCAGAATTTTTAGTTTAAACACTCCACGACGTCTGAATTGATCATCCCCGTAACGATAATCCACTACCCGACGGAGCCACACAGAGAGAGAGAGCGGAACTTGTATCTGATGGTGTAACTTCTTAAGCATTCATAGCAGCAAAGCTCTAGCTTATAGCCTAGGAGAAAGACGAAGACAACAAGCTAAAGGGTTCTAAATAGCAACTTCTATGACCAATAAAGTACCGGCACTGTTTATAATCGCCATCCTCGCAGTAAAATCAGGATCAACCGACCTCAGCTCAGTGATCACCAACCCAGTAGGAGGAAAAACTTCTTACGACGCACGAGACAATCAATTAAAGGGAGGCGGGGAGAAAAATAAAGCCAGGATACGGAAAAAGAACCAACTCCTCACATCCAAAAACCCAAATTTACACATCCCCACGGCTCACGTGACCGGATTCCCTCGCGATTCAAGCCATGGTTCGCGCACAAGATTACAAAAATGAGGTAAAACGCGACAGCTAGAACCGAACCACCGTAAAATGACCTGAGACCCCTCGATTTCGAAAGGATCGAAAAAGGTATCATCGAACTTTTGCTCACGACAGGGGAGCTGGATAATCGAGAATTTCGTGGCAAGCGATCATGATCGGACCGTCTCCGCAACCATATGAACACGCAAACCGAAAAGAGAAGACCGACAATCTCAAGGGCAACGTTCGATCGAAGCGAGATGGTAGAGCTTCTGGGGAGAGAGTACCTTCGGTTAAAGATCAAAGATTCCCTTAACAATTGACATTACGATATTAGAGAATTGGGTTAGCCAGTCTTGGAAAACACAACAATAAAATGCGAAGAAACACGACCAAGAAAGTAACAAAGTTAATTTATGAGCAGGAAAAAAATGATGAGTCTATACTTCATTTTTTTTATTATAAAGAAATGGGTGGGAGAGGCGATCGCCTGCGGCTCCTCTATTGATTGTGATGCGTATTGTATGGGTGTCATGTTCATGTATGGCAAAGATAAGGACACATTTTTGAAGTTTAGCTCGTATTTGATATCAGCGAGCTTTGTTTTGATTTATGGCCTTTTTGATGAGTATGTTGGGCATTTGCTAAATATTTTTATTGAGGGGATCTTTGATCTTTGACATGTAATTGGGTATATTACGGTGACAACCAATGTATTGAGAGTCGTAAATATTTTCTTATTTAGTTACTTAGTAAGTATTTTCAATGCACTTTTTAAGTAAATCCTTTAAAAATCGGGTCTTTATACTTCTTAAAGATACTTCATTGCTTTAGCTCGGATTGGAAAGTTCTTTGGAAGGAAAAAAACTTAGTGAAAATTTTCAAGTATTCAAAGAATGCAATTGACCAGTAGACTTTTTGGTTTAGTACGATCAATTTCTAGGTCTTTTATGAAGAGAAAAGTTCAATTAGATCCTCCCATCAGAAATTTGCCATTGTTATTATTAAAAAACTGTTTTAATGCGCATATGACGAATTAAAACAGGTATAATCAAAAGCATTTTCTGATACCCTTTCTAATAAAAGAATTTCGAGATTCAACTAAATCAACGAAAGCTTTAAAACTTGACGGCATTTTTTGTTAAAAATTTTGGACACGGTATTTTTCTTTTTCGTCATCGCATCGTACCGAGTACAAGAGGAAAGAAGAAGAAAGATAGGCGGATGCGTCACCCATATGCAGGTGCGCAAAGGGAAGATTGGGACAAACCCCATTGGTCGAACCTTTGGCCTTTCTTCTTTTCTTTCTTATTTGTGTGGCGTCTGGGCAAAGACGCTTACTTCTTTTCTTGTTTGATGGGACGCAAGTCTCTTCTTCCAACCCAAGCAACCCAAAAAGAAAAAAAAAAAATTAAAGAAAGAGTTGCAAGATCACGCTTGGCCACACTCCATTCACATTATTGGGAGGACTTCTTGTGCAACTTTCCTGTTTTGCTTTCATCTTTTGACTCAAAGTCGTCTCTTATTTGCATCTTCTTCCCTCCTCTCTTCCATTTCTCAATCATCTCTCTGCTCGAAGTTTCACTGCAGGCCATGGTTTCACTTTGCGGTCTCCCTTCCTTCTTCCTTTCCTTTTCCTTGGTTTTTCTATCGTCATTCTCAAACTTCATTGATGCTCAAGCTCAAGATTATGATTACCCAACCGCCACAATTTTAACTCGGTGGATATATGAAGATGAATACTCTTTCCAATAAAAACAAATTTCAAGATTCAACTAATCCTAGATTTTGAGCCTGATTGCAATTTTTGTGCAAGATTTTGGACCCACTAATTTTCCCCCCTCGTTTTCCGTCCTCCTATCTTACCAATTTCAACCTTTTGCTTTTGGCCTTTCTAACTTTATTTGCATTTGGGCAAACACGCGTACTTTATTTCTTGTTTGACGGGTTGTAAATAGGGGTGTGCAACCGGACCGGCCCACCCGGAAAACAGGATCGGGAACCGGTTCCCATTGAAACTGATTCGGGAACCGGTTCCCAAAATTCAGAACCGGCTTAAACCGGTCTGGGAACAGGTTCCAAGTGATTACCTACCCAGAAACCGGTTCCTGGACCAGTTTTGGAATTGGTTCCCAGACCGGTTATGTAAGTAGAAGTCCAAAACCCTTTTTTTTTTTCTCCCTATTTCTATTCTTACTCTCGTAATCACACAATATTTTTCCTCTTGGCTCTCTCAAACATGCACGGCACTCCTCCTTTGTCATTCCTCTTCCTCACTTGCTTCCCTCCCTCATCATCTCCCTCTCGCACCGTTTGATGGACGGACGGTGTTCGTCGCCTCCAAATTCTTGTGTATCACATGGATTGGCTCGCCTAATTTCTCTTTTGTAGGAGGAGTTATGATTGCATAAATGAGTAGCTTCATGTAGTAGTTGTTGGAATAAAACTAATATTAGACCCATGTTTGTTGCTAATTTTTTGCCTTATGATTTATTTATTAGAATTAGCCCTATGGATCCTTAATTTTTCGTTTAGTCAAAAAGTTCATGTATTAATTTATTACCAATGCTTAATGTTTCAATATAAATTAGGAGGGTTCCTTTATTTTCTCGCTTATTAATATAAAATTCAAAGTCGTATAGGATATCGGAATATTGCAAAATAGGTTCTAGCAGAAACAAGGTTGACCTTGGAACCGGATCAGAAAAACAAGGTGGATCAATACGGGTCCAATACAAACAAGTTGCTCAATATTGCATTGTTGATTGATATATTATTTTAACGAATACATTTGTCTTTACAATGAATACAAAAAATGAAACAAATAAAAGAATCGGTTGGTCTTGGATTAATCCTAGAACTAGACCAGATCTATAGGGTCGGTCTAGTCCTCAGTTTCAAGCTCAATAGGGAAGGGCCTTGGTCTAAAAAATTGGAGGCCAATTTTGTGCGGATTGGTCCTAAGTCCTAGGTTTTTTTTTTTTGGTCGAAATAAGTCCTAGGTTAACTCCTAATAATCATGACAAAACTCTCTCTCTCTCTCTCTCTCTCTCTCTCTCTCTCTCTCTCTCTCTCTCTCTCTCTCTCTCTCTCTCTCTCTCTCCGGGTGGGAGTTTTTTCTTGTTGGGTGAAAATGTGACGATGGAGCTTCCATTGTCGGTGTAGCGAACATTTCTCCGGGTGGGATTTTATCCATGCCGATAGGGGATCAAGACCTTCCTGGGGATGGCAGAGTATTCTCTTTGGGAGAGATTCCATCTTACCTAATCTCCGATGGTCTGTTGGTAACGGACAATCAATCAAGATCCGGAAGGACCGATGGCTTCCTAGGGGAGTCATAGGGGGCCCTGCTCCTCGGAATGCCCCATCACTTGTCTCTGAATTACTACACCTGGACAGTAACAGATGGAATGTTCCCCTTCTTCATCAACAATTTGATGCCTCTACAGTCCAAGATATTCTCAAACTTCAGGTTCGGCCTCACTACGCTACCGATAAAATTATCTGGACAGGGACGGTCAATGGCATCTATTCTGTGAAGAATGGATATAATACTTTCAAAAAAACTCTTCTCCGTTGCCAACTTAATATAGCGTCTTCATCTTATCACCCACCGAAGTCTCTATGGAAAGCTATCTGGGCAGTGAAGCTTCCCCCTAAGATTCGACCTTTCCACTGGTTGGTGTGCCACAATGCTCTCGCCACCAGGGATAATTTATTCAAAAGACGCATCATTACAGACCCAACTTGCCCTCTTTGCTCTACATTAATCCCAGAAACTATAGAACACCTATTCCTTCTATGTCCATTGACGCGCCGGCTATGGTCACATTCACGTGTTAATATTTATATCATTCAGCAATCAATAACAAGAATGGATGCGTGGTTAACAGCTGAGATTGAACAGAGGCGTACCTGTCCTGATCTGGAACTGATTACCTCTCTCTAATGGCACATTTGGAAGGCGCGCAATCGGTTTGTCTTTCGGCAGCAACATCTCGATCATCTTTAGGTTATAGATCTAGATTTTGCCTAGGTTCGCACCGCCACTTTTATTGATTAGTCGTTGCAGCGAGCAACCCGATCGTCTCTTCAACCTGCTATGCTATGGCGGCCTCCAGAACCTAGAATGGTGAAAATCAACATCGATGTGGCCTATTTTCCTGATAATGCCACAGGTGCAATGGCAAGCATCCAGAGAGATCATTCTGGCACTCTTTTACATGGCTTTACCTGTGATTTTCCAGCAACATCAGCTCTGCAGAGCGAGACGCAAGCGCTTCTTATCACCCTTGATCATCTGCTCCAAGAAGGGAAGCATCAGGATAAACTCATCATCGAATCCGATTGCTTGATGCTGGTGCAAATCGTTCGGGATCCGATCGCGACTCCATGGGAGGTGAGATCTCTTCTTGTCGAAGCGATGGCAAAGCTTTCTCTCTTCCCTAACCTAACCGTGCGACATTGTAGGAGAGAGGCCAATTTTGTGGCTGATTGGGCTGCCAAGGCCCATTGTAATGGCACTCTTCTTTCGAACTGGGCTACGTCCCCTCCTGTCTCTCTCCTCGATCTTTTGTATTCTGATGCCCATGCTACTGGCTTCTTTGGTTCTCTACGTTATTAATATATTCCTTCCTTTTCCGACCAAAAAAAAAAAAAAACAGGAAGTTGTTTTCCCTTTTTTTTTTTTTTAAAAAAATTTTGGGTTCATTGATTAACTGAAATCATTTGACCAACTTATTTTCTCACATGGAAAAAAATGCATGTTTCTTTGGTAAAATAGTTTTCTCTAAACAAATCAAGTCTAAGTGAACAACTTCAAACTTAGGTACTTTTCTTTAGCGAATTACAACAATCCCAGGGGATGACACTCTCAATACCCAATTGAATTCTTGTGATCCAGATGCAAATTAGATTGAACCTTGTAATCTCCTTATGGTTTCAGAGTATGAGGTTCAATCTCGAACTCCAAGCTAAAACAAATCACAGACTGCGAGTAATTGTATGGGCTATTATTGGGTAACCGTCCGTCTCTTAAGTAATTATATTTGCATTTACAAGAGTAATTTAATTAAGATCGTAATGTGCCATGGGTTGCAGTACAAGACGAGAAATTCGGAAAGTAATTAGGCCCTTCTAGTAGATTCCCCTCTAAATTAAGGATGGCGATTAAAATCAATCAAAACACCGAGTCATAAATCTAGGCGATTTCCCAACAAATCTCCCAGTTTGGTATTACTGGGCGGATATCCTTTATTTTGAAATTTATATTTGTAATCTCCTCCTAAAAACATCCAAATCCATGCCATGCAAAGAAACTTGTCAATCAAAAATTAAAAGCTAACTAGATGGTTACCACATACACTGAGAAGTGTCACTAAATAATGATTTCGTGGATCACACTTGAAGGGCCCTTGTGATCAAAGGTGGAGAAAGCCCCGCTCGAATACTTTTTTCTGTGAATACTGCACCAGCTTTGAAGTAGATTCTTCTTTTTATCAATCGAAACTCCTTCCCAAACTGGACAAGCTCCTTTCCACCTGGCTTTGACATCAAAATCTTCATATTGAGGAGAAAAATAATTAATATCAAGAAAGTTCAAAAATCTGGTTGGATCCACATGGCTCTATGGAAGTAAACGCTAGGTGCATCGGAGTATATCTCGACTTTTTCATCTTCCATGGAGTAATAGTGCATCTTCTTATCTTTGTCAGGGAAATAGATACGGTTTGGCTTGATCCCGGGAAGGCAACTCTCGGAATCGAACTCCGCCGAGATCGCAGAGTTGCCATTCAAGAAGAGAGCCACGTTCCCCAAATTTAAGACGTCTTCGTCAGCTCCCTTCTCCAAATCCACTACAAAAACTCGGATGCTTTCCACGGTTCCATCCTCTTGGTCCCATATTTCCAAACCACCAGCAATTCGCCTGAACATTCCACGAGATAGGGATAACACGCGAAATTGTGCCCAAGAAAGAGTCGCAATTGCATTCGGCACTCCCTCTCGTCGAGGGTCATGACTCGGTTACGTGAATCCAAGGCCACGAATTGCCCGTCGTAATGAATCAGTTGAAGGAAGTTGGACCGAGGCAGGTTCGCGGCTGGGCTCACTCCCGTCCACGCATCTTCTCCTGATCTGTGAATCGCATACCCTAGTAATCGAAGATCCCGACAGATAGTGACCATGACAGTGTAGTCCCCGGACGAAGAAGGGCTCGAGGACAGCGCGATCCTGTGGATTCTAATGGAGCCGCTGCTCCGGTGCCTCTTTAGCGGACGGAGACGCGACTTGTGGCGAAGCTTCGTCAAGGCGGGGAGTTCGATGCCAACCCGCGAGAGCGGATTGAAGATGCGGTACTGATTGCCCCACCTCGACATGCGTTGGTCGAAGCCCCACCTCGACACGAGTATCCATTGTGGTGTATTCAAGGCCTGGGGTCGAGATCCTGGCAACTGCACTTGGTGAGTTCTCCCTCTAGAGGTGTTGAAGAACTTGGCTGCTCCGTTGCCCACATAAATCATGAGCCATGGGGCTTTTGACTTCGCGCTGTACGTGTCTCTGATGACAGCAGACCGCCACGAGGTGCACACCCCACGAAAAGCTAAAAAGTCTTCTATGGCTAGCCGTCCAGCGATGAGTTCTAGGATCTCTTGCGGGAGTTCTTTCCAACTCGCCATCGTAGGTTGAATGATAGATTTGCCTGGTGAGCAACTTCTTGATGAGTTTATCACTCGTAACATGAGGGAGGTCCTATATAGGAAAGACGATCTACAGGGATTCAGTCTCTTTCAACGAATTTGTTTTACGAATCTTATAGCTTATTTTCTTTATCTTGAATGAATATTCGTTTGTCGTGGCTAGCAAGATACACTGCCCTCTCGGATTTGATGTTTTAAGATTTAAATCTTTCTGTTGAATACAGAAAATCTTAAAGGTAGTTTCATTTTCAAGCTTTTACGAATAAAATTCCATTGAAAGCCCGTATATATTATATAAGTGAACGATAACTGTGCCATAGTAAACGATGCATGAAATTATAATTAAAAGATAAATTGACTTATAACACTTAAACGCAATTTCTTAAATATTTAACACTTTTCTTTAGAAATAATTCTACATACCATTTTAACTAGAAACTTGTTTTCCTTAAGAGCAAATATAATGCGATTCCTATTTTAAATAACTCGAGTTTTATTCAATTTTTCAATCTCTTTCAATATCCACGTTAACAATATGAACGAATTATATTAAAATTTAAAGGGCTTTGATAACATAATACTAAAGTATTTATTGTGGTATCTGAATTGAATTTGTTATAATTTAATTCTTCAGTATCATCTGTGCCTATAATGGTCAATTTGAAAATAGCTTGTAAGACAACCTAAATATCAAAAAGTGTATTTAAAATAAGATTTGCCAGTTTAATCTCTTCATTAATAAAGTCATTAAATCATATCGACTATTTTAAATATAAAATATAAGCGGTAATTTGAGTTAAAACATTATTGGCCATAAAAAGATCCTTGTTAGAAAAATTTAATATAGCGAATTGAAAAAAATTGTAGCCATATTTTCTGTTTTTTTCCACTTTCTCCCCTCTTCCGTTATCTCCGCTAATTTGAAGTATTCTCTTCATCAACAGTCCTCACAGAACTTGTTGAAGGTGAAGTCAATTTGTATGTGCACTTGGATCCCCTTTCTTAGTTAAGGAAAAATTTCTACCCTTTTCCATGGCCATATCCTGTTTTTCACATGCAAACATTTTTCAATTACTCAGGCCAAACTTCGTTACAATATAAGGAAATACTTTAATTCGATCATTCTTATTTAATGTCGTACACATTCAAATGGATTTATGTGATATTAACCTAAACACTTAGGAAAGTATTTTTGATCAATGCCATATAGTTTTGCATTTTTATTGCCTTCACCCACTCACGATATGAAGAAAAAAAAAGGATGGTTTAGATGGTGAGAGAGTGGACAAAGTTATTGGAGAAACATCTTTAAGTGATTTTGATTATTTCCAAATTGTCTTTAGCATAACTTTTACTATGGCATTGTGCAGGTATTTGTGACAATGTGCAAAGAACAGAGGTGATGTTCGTAAAGGAAAAATATTACAAGTCTGTTCTAAATTTACTAATAATTGCCCTTGTTAGGGATTTGCGCAGTTTTACCTACATGGGGGTTGTTCTATGCAGAAATGACTTGAGATGGGCAACAAGATTTGAGGTTCTTCCGGCAAGATTAGGATGTCTTAGATAGCTTTGATTAGATGAGACTAAAGCAGGGCTCGTTAGATTGGTTCGGCTTATTCTTCAACCCTTTTTAGTGGGTTTGGGAAAAAATTGAAAAATATCACTCAAGTTTCAAAAAATTATGACAAGTTTGCATGGGAATCTACTATGTCAACTGTTGCATATTTCAAATGTTTTGAGTTGGGAATAAAGTCAAATGCATGTAACGCAAGATTTAGATTTAAAAAAAGTGCAAAATAAATATTGATTCAGGTGGACCCTAAGTATGCACTTGTGCAATTTTAGCATATCATAGTAGCTGAATAAATTACCAAATTAATCCCTCCTCAATTATTGCGACACTGGTGTAATTACCATGCAAAGAAAAGTTTTATTTCAATGCCAGGCCAAAGTAAAGAAAGGCTAGAAAAGAACTCTCAGAAAAATTATGACTACGCGCAGCATGCACACATCTGTACCCCCGGCGTCTTGGCACGATAAGGAGCATAAGTGCAATTTAACCGCTGCCAATCCGGTCGGTTCAATTGTTCAGGCTAAATACTCGGAAAGTGTATCTATTTCCCATTTCTATGTTCTGTTTAGCAACTTCCAACACTCTTAAGGAGGACACTCCCAAATTTCAATTAGTTTGTTGGGATTCAGATGCAAATTGAATTTGAACCTGCAATCTATTTATAGTATTTATTTGACTATTAAGTGAATGATCTTTGCATTGGAGATCGCAACTTAATTAAGAACGCTAGCGAAAATTAATTCGACTTTTTTTTATCACCATGATTTGATAAGATTATCAAGTCCCTTTAGTAGTTTTCTTTTTTTGTTGCAAATGATGATTTACATCATTTAAACACCTAGTTAGATATCCAAGGTCTCTAACTATCTTTCCATGTAGTCCAGTTATCTATGTTCATCGACCAAAAAAAGAAATCACCTATGTTCAAAGGATAGCTTATATTTTCTTTTATAATCAATTAGAAAAATAAGATAAGCGTTGGAATTTCTTTCAACCGGTTGCTAAGTTCTCTTAATCTATTGTTATTTATCTCTACTATATGTAACCATTTTACAATAACCAAAGTACCCTTATATCATCTCTCCATATAAAAGTAGAGAATGATAGATATCAAATTATAATTAAGATTTACTATTTTTATACAATTACATAACAAATCTTTCATTTTGATTTTGCGCACATATTCTTGAGTTTGAGATGTATATCCGTAATATCCCTTTAAAAACATCCCAATCCATGTCGTGCCAAGAAATTAGTCAATCAAAAACTAAAATCTAAACTAACACCCATAACTAAAATATGTTCTTCTATTAGCGAAAAAGTTGATCCCGTGGGTCGCCCTTGTAGGGCCCTCACGATCAAGGGTGGAGATGGGCCATTCCAGTGGACCCAGGTTTGACATCAAAATCTTCATATCAAGGAAGAAAAAACAGTAAGTTCAAAATTTTGGTTGGAACCAACCGGCATCGAAGATGCGAGGCTTAGTCGCATCAAAGAGACAACTGCTAGTTGCATCAAGGTATGTCTCGAATTTTCCGTCCTCCATGCTGTAACTCCTGATTTATCATCTTTGTAATCATGGCAATAAACGCGGTTTGGCGTGACACCGGGAAGGCAAGACTCGGCGTTGAGTTCCACCGAGAACGAAGAGGAGTTGCCATTCAAGAAGAGAGACACGTTCCCCAAGCTTTCGACCTCTTCCTCGGTTCCCTTCTCCAAATCAACTTTAAAAACTCGAATCTCTTTCACGGGTCCATCATACCTTTTGCGCCATATCTTCCAAGCCACTAGCAATGAGCCCGAACATTCAACAAGATAAGGATCACCGTCAACATAACGATTCGTCCCTAGAACTAGTCGCGATTTCATGCGACTCTTTCTCTCGTTAAAAGTCATTATTTGACTCTGCTCATCCTAGGCCACAAATAGCCCATTGTAATAAATCAGTTCAAGGACGGTGCACCGACGCCGAGGCCTCGCACGATTCGCTGCCGTCCACGCATCTTCTCCTGATCTGAGAAAGGCAAACCCTGGTGATGGGCCATAAAAAATCATGACTGAGTAGCTCCTGGACAAAGAAGGGCTTGAGGACAACGCGATTGCGTAAATGAGACGTAACTCAGGGTGAAGCTGCTCAAAGGCCGGGAGTTCGATGCTGATGGACGAATATGGATTGGCGATACGGTATTCACTATACCTCTTCGACACAAGTATCCGTCCTGATGTAGGCAAGGTCTGGTCAGGATATCCTGGCAACTGTACTGGGTATATTCTCCCCGTAGAGGGCTTGGATAACTCAGCTATTCGGCTGTATGTATAAATCATGAGCCACGGGGCTTTCGATTTCGCATTATGCGTCTCCTTGGCAGCAGCAGTCCGCCATGAGGTGCACACCTGTCGAACAGCTACAAAGTTTTCCATGGCTAGTTGTCGAACGATGAGTTCTAGGATCACTGGCGGGAGTTCTTCCCAACTCGCCGTCGTAGGTTAAATGATAGATTTGTCTGGTGTGCGACTTCTCGATGAATTTATTTCTCGTAACATGAGGGAGGTCCTAAATAGGAAAGACAATCATTAGGGATTCGGTTTCTTTCAACAAATTGTCTTACAAATGTTATAGCTTATTTTCTTTATCTTGAATGAATATTCCTTTGTTGTGGGGTAGTTAGCGAGATACACTACCCTTTCGGTTTTGATATATTAAGATTTAAATCTTTCTATATAATATACAAATTTTTAAAGCTAGTTTCATGGTATAAGAACACTAAGAGTGCCAAAACTTTTGTACGACACTCATTTAACACCCAAAAATTTCTTTTTACTCACTTAAATGCCACCTCGGAGAAAAATTGATCACTTGATTGCCAATTCTACCCAAATGTCCTACATGGATTTTTTTTTTTTTTGTGAATTTTCTATTTTTTTTTTGTATTTTGTATTTTGTATTTTTTTAATTTTTTAGGGTCGGCAAGGGTCATCTTGTCGGCTGCGGCCGCCTCACCCACAGCCATGAAGGCCCTAGGTGAGGTTGCGAGGGCCCTCGTTGGCCGTCGGGTGACCGTGGGCGACGTCGCCTAGAAAGGTGAGGATCATTGCAGTCTCGCTAGCGATTGGTGAGGCCTCAACAGCCTCGCCCAGGATTTTTGCAACTAGATCTTGGTGAGGGCCCTCGCTATGAAGGCCTTGCCGCGACAGCCCTCACCTGCTTTGAGTGGCGTCCAGCTTTAAGTAGCCACAAGTGATGCCACCTAGAGCGAGTGAGGGCTGTTGTGGCCGAGGGTGCAATGGTTGTGGCTAGCGAGGGTCGTCAGTGACTATCACCAATCCTAAAGAAAAAAAGAAAAAAAAAGCAAAAATTAAAAACAAAAATAAAAATAATCTTCAAAAAAATTTTAAAAAATTATGGGGCGGTTACGTCAATTTTTCAGGCGGGGCAAATTGGAAGTGGCACTCAAGTGATTGATTTTCAAATTTGCAACACTCAAGTAAGTGAAAAAAAAAATTGGTACTTAAGTGAGTGTCATACAAAAGTATTGGCATTGGCATTGGCACTTATACTGTTCTTTATTTTCAAGCTTTTATGAATAAAATCCCATAGAAAGCTTATACATATTATATAAGTGAATGATAACCGAAGGAGTCCGAAGATATGGGTTTAGAGGCAATGTTAAAGGTGGACTAACAGTTGTTGATTGGCATGAGTTTTTCCAAATCCTTATCTCGCGTAGCGTTGGTATTTTTAATTTAATTGTATTAACCTTCGACAATTCTATGTGAATGAGTCAACATTAGCTTATTGGAGTCAAATTAGAAACCAATTGAAATATGAGAGAATAGCTCGCTTTCTAAGCAATTAGAGAATCTAAATATGTGGACTTGATTACATTAGTTATTTCAACTAATGCCCTTCTGATGCCCTAAATTGACTGGTTTGTTATCTAAGTGTTGATGCGGACTTTATCCAATTATAATTACTCAGGTTCTTTGTCCACTAAGTGATCATGCCATGGTCATGTGTGATCATTGGGGTCCTAATATTTACCCTAACCATTTCACTAAACTAGAAAAAGGCACAATCAAGAACCTGAAGGAAATTAAAAGCCCAAAAAGATTATTGACGTGATAAGATGTTACAGTGCCATAGTTTACTTGAAAAGAAGAAGGGGCTAGTTAAAGATCACGAGCATTATCCAAGCTCGTATAATTTTTTTTTCCTTTGGCAAAATAAAGTTTAAGTCACCGTCATGTTCGAATTTTTTTAATTCAAGTATGATAAAAAAAATCAATGATTAGTGGCATGTGATATTTAAATGTACTTAGTTCATTCTATATGTATTAATGATATCATGTTGTTAGAAGAGTATGATTTATGAACCGCCATCATGTTGTTAGTAGAGTACGATTTAAGAACCGCCATCAAGTTTAAAAACAAAATAACTAATGAAAATTCCTTGAGGCCGTTGAGTAAGAAACTTCAACTTACCAAAAACATCATTACATAGTGTCTCCAAGTGTCATATTTTGTCTTGGTTTTGAGGACAAATTGATTCCACAAGCAAAGTCATTAACACCGGTGAATAAAGCGGGAAAAAAGAGAGTTTAAATCCTATTACGATTTGCCCCACAGTTATTTTGTCTTCTTCTTTGAGGATGAATCCGATGGTGATTTAGTCCCTTATGATGCATCACTAATCTACTAGTGTGATTGCATAAAACCACAACATTTGTCAAGTTTCGGATAAAATCATTACTTTTTTCTTCTCAAACGATGAGGAAATCCATTTTAACTAGGGAAAGCGTTAGTCAAAATAGGATTGTTTGTATTTAATGGTAATGGAAGCAAAACCAATGCTATGCTCCTATATACAGACAAATTTATCCCTGAACCGCTAATTTGACCATGGTTAGACTAGGTTTGACTTTCGCCATCTGAACAGTGGATATGCCACCAAGGCATCCAGTTGGTTCGAGATTCCCACGATTCCCTCTCCGTGTCTCTTTCTCCTGCCGAAACTCGCTTTTCGTCTTGTTTAGAAAGTGGTGCTAGATTAGCCGAAGTTTGGCATGCAAAGGTCGGCAATATCAAGAAGTGGGATATGTGCATGGCCATGTGTGATCTGACAAGGGCGTGTAATGAAAGACCGGACGCAAGGCGGAGGCGGAGGGAGTAGTTACGCGGAAAATTGAGCCGAATTTCAATTAAATATGAGTAACTTACCCCGCGCATACAAGAAGGCCACGGGATTGAACGGGGACACGCACGCGTCGACCAAGACTCGAACTTTTCATTTCATTCGTATTTCACTTTCGCGTAATTTTTAGTTCCTAACATTAATTTTCATTTCGATGTACTGCGATTCCAGATTATTGCAGTTCCAGTCAATCAACATATCCTTACACCTAGTTCGGTGGAGGATTCACGTTCCATCCAAGCCCCATTTGATCGGTTTGGGCTTGAGTACGAAATCATGGAATGATCTTGATCGGTTTTCATTCGTTTGAAGTCGGATCACCTTGGCGCGTCATTAATTCATCGTCAAACCTCTTTTGGCACACCCAACGGATTGATTTTCACTGGCACATAAACAAATTTTGATATGCAACATTAGAGATAATTAGAGGATTCTTCATATTTTCCTCGATTGTGCAAGTCCTTGATTTATGTAATTCTTTTTTTTTTTTTTTCTATCTGCTCTGAGCGGTCTTAAGTCTGCCTCCGATCACTGTAACGACATCTACTGACTGTTGAACCAACTCTGTAATCTTTCTTTCCCCAACTTTGTCCCAACACACTGGTGTCCTGCACACTCTACCATACAATACTTCAAAATGAGCCATCTGAATGCTCTGTTGATAACTATTATTATAAGCAAATTCCACCAAATGAAGCCGTTCTTCCCAACTTCCCTTAAAATCTAGTACACAAGCTCGTAGCATATTCTCGAGGGTCTGAATTGTCCTCTCAGACTGGCCATCCATCTGAGAATGATATGCCGTACTATACTGTAGCTTTGTACCTAAGGCACTTTGTAAGCTATTCCAAAAAGCGGCGTGAATCTCGGGTCTCCATTATGACATCCTGATTTTTCTATTTCTGTTTTTAATAAAATGAGACGGGCATTTCATCTTCACACATATATTTCTTTTCCTTGAGTTGGCCACTCATGTGAAAACTAATCTATCAGGTGAAGCCGGTAAGAGATTCTAATGCATCAGACTCGAGAATTTGACCAGGAAGTGATATTTCGATCGAGCTAATTTGCAAGGGTCATTACGGCACAGTTAAAAATCGATTAGAGACCGGAGATAGGTCGACTTGACGGAGGCATGTGATCGAGTGTGGGTGATTCCACCAAATCGCACTATTCTTGTCGGTCGGCCTTTGGACCGGCTTTTCTGTCGATTGGATACCCTATGTCCGTATTTGAAATCTTGAGATTACCTCGATAACCGAGAGTCGCCAATGTGTCAAAGATGTACATTGTGGCTTGATCAACCACAGGTCAAATGCACAAAAATTTCTAAAAGCTACCCGGTAGATTAGGGCGCGCTAATATCGTGCTAGAGTGAAATCAACCGTGAAATTGAGATCGAATTCAGAAATTGAAAGTCCTGGTGTGTCACAAATCATTTTAGGAACATTGACTCATCTTCGGAAGATTTTTCATGCAAGCCAAGTTTTTCAGCAATATAATCAAAGTATGGTTAATTTGGTTCGGAAAATTGGTAGGCCCGCTTTTGGTGGTATTTTTGAGATCAAGATGGTTCTATGGTCAAGTAAATATGTGAATTGAAGTGTGGTGACATTGGATTAATTTTATGGACTTTAATTGGACTCAATTGGAAGAGAATTGAATGGAATTGAAGAAATTAATGTACAAGATTTCATGCCTCCATTGAAGAAATTAATGTACAAGATTTCATGTCTTGGCGGAAAAAGAAATTACAACCATTGGAATAAGGTTGTGGGAGATTGGAGATAGTGGAGTGTGACATCATCAAGTGATGTAATGGTGGGGCTTGAGTGTCTAGGATTTTGACAAGTGGATGGTGTACAATTGGCCTCAAAAAGCACCTCTCACATCACTCTCCATCTTCTTCCTTGAGATCCGATTGGGGGGGGGTGGGGGAAAGCTGTGCGAATTTGAAGGAGGAGATGTGTCCGATTGACCGTCGCTCGGCCACCCGCTCGCCGTCGCTGGTGCCGTCGTCATCGCCGCCGTTCGCGCGAAGCCCCGCGCGCTCGCTGGCCAGCCGTTGTACCATCTCCGCCAGAGCTCCAGCGCCGTCGTCCCTCCTCGCCAGCTGCCTGCTTGCCGTTCGCCAGCCACCGTCAGCGCAGCCGCACGCCTCCGCCCGTCACTGTTCGCCGCCGTGACGCCGTCCTAGCGTGCGGTGCTACCCGCGTGTCTCAGCCCCCCTCACGCCGTCGTCCTCGCTTATCTTCGCCTCTGGGAGGCTATTCGGCCAGCCTAGGCCGCAGATCAGCCGCCTCCGGCCACTGTGCGCCCCTACCTCAACCCGCCTGAGCTCCGCCTAGTCTTTGCCGTCCTTGCTCGCCTCAACCAGCCACCGTTTCCCCCTCCTTCGGCCTCAACTAGCAGCAAGCAAAAAAGGGTATCCCAGCTCGGTTTTGGCCCGTTTTGGCCAGCTTCCCGGCCTCGAAAGTTAGGTTCAGCTTTGGGAAAGTCGGTCCGTGTTGCGTCCCCGTCGTTTGGAGCCGCTCGGCTTGCTAATCGGGTGAGTTTAGCTCACTAAACCTTGATTAGCGAGTTAGTTATGCTTAGAGTGTTCTTAGTTTAAGCTAAGTAAGCTTAGGTGGTTAGTTTAATTTATTTAATTGTGAATTAGATTAAGAGGTTGGTTTAATTTAAAGTATGTTTAGTTAAGGTTATATTAGTATAATGGTGACGACATAAGTGAATTACTTTTGGATTAAATAAATATTTCGAAATTTTTTAATAATTTAATAATAATTTATTATTCGAAAATTATTAAAATATTATTATTTAATTAATTTCGAAATAAAATTAATTATTTAATAAATCTCAAAAATTATTTCGGGACTTTGTTTTCTTAGAATTTCGCGCTGATTCTGTTGTGTATTCAGATTTTGATTCGATGAGTGGATATTGCAAATTTAGTGTCGATTGTGAAAAATATGGATTTTATTCAGAAAATCCTATTTGTCGGGTTTTGATACGAAAATGGATTTTAAGTATTATATCAAATAGTGGGATTTGAAAAATTGAGATATTGATTTTTTGGTCTGAAATTAACGTGCCCCCACACACGTGAATAATTTCTAGGATATTTTTAATATGAAAAAAAGAAGCCGGGACCACTATTTTAAATGGAAACATCGAGTGAAATGCAAAGTGTCCTGGGGCCGAGTATGATTTTGTTGTGTGATAATTAAGAGGAATTGTCTGGGCTATTGAGTCGGACTTGCCCCTATGTGGGTTGCCCCTTACAACGGGCTTGGGTCGTAGTTGATTCTAGGCTTATACTCCTTTGGTAACGTCGTCGACGTAGTGACGAAGCCACGCTCCAAGGTGGGAGGCGATGCCTGGCATTAATGTCAGTAGATAGCCGAACTGCGAGTAGGCTATGCCCTTGTGTGGTAGTGAATGACAATTGGATCGCATGCTGAGTGTTATTCACGGGTCGGATTATGGGACGGAATTGTGTGGCATGGTATGTGATGTGTCATAACGATTTGATCTTATAATCCGGACTCCTGTGGTCGGTTGAAATGAAATTGTTGGCGTTCCAGTTGTTTAAGTTCTTATTATCATCTGTGATTGAGTGATTTGAATTGTGATAACCTGTAGGAAAGAACTGAGGCGAGGTAAGTCATCTGTGTGGTGTGGCTAGGCCATCCTTGGGCGTATTTTCTTTTTAATAGGGATTTAGAGGGTCATCCTGTTATGGGCTTACATTTTGAGGTCCCTAGTGGATGGAGCGGCCAGTTCGTTATGGTTGGCCTTGTGGAGTTGCGGGGGTGAAGTCACGTTGGATTGGAGATCGTGTCCGACTTGTAGGTCGTAGGACAGTTTCTTTTTAAGAGCCGGTCTTTTGTAGACTTTTGGCTATAGACCTCTGTTTGTAAACTCCGTTGGTTTATCAAAGTATATTGTGGTGAAATTGCTTCTGCTTTTCTATCCCGTATTTTATTGTCAAGGGTTTTATAACACGCTTCCGCATGTGCATTAAGGAACTGATTGGGTCAGCGACTTAACCTGGGAACGTCACATTTGGATGACCATGGTGGGATGTTGGCGCGCTCAAGGTTCGGGGCATGACATCCATCTGAAGTTATCATAACCGGCACTCCATGCAGACGAACTACTTGACGCACGTACAGATCTGCGTGTCTATCCAAACTGATGTCCTTTCGTACTGTAATGAAGTGAGCTGACTTTGTCAGTTTGTCGATCACTACCCAAATCGAATCATTTCCTCTCTAACTCCTTGGCAGTCCGGTCACGAAATCCATCGTGATATGCTCCCATTTCCACTCTAGGATTTCGAGAGGTTCCAGAAGTTCTCCCGGCTTGCAATGCTGAGATTTCACCTGCTGACACGTCAAACAATTAGCGACATATTTGGCGATGTCCGCCTTCATACCTGACCACCAATAATGTTGACGCAAATTCTGATACATCTTGGTACTACCAGAATGAATGTTGTAATTGCTACGATGTGCTTCTGATAAGATATCCTCTCTAAGCTCCACATCGTCAGGTACAACCAAACGTCCTCGGAACCTCAGTGTTCCATCCTCAGAAATCTGAAAGTCAGCTTATCTTTTTTCAGTGTCCTCTTGAAGAATCTTCTGGACATCTGGGTCTGTCAGCTGGAGTCACTTGATCTTGATATGGACATCCGGTTCTATTATGAGGGTGGCCATAAGATTTGAAAGATGGCCTATCTTAAATTTGAATACCGAATCTCAAGCTCTCTCAATTAAATTCCACTCCTTAATTAGTATATGAGCAATTGAAGACTTTTGACTCAAAGCATCATCGACCTTATTCGCCTTTCCAGGGTGATATAGAATATCACAGTTGTAGTCCTTCAGCATTTCCATCCATCGGCGCTGTCTCATATTCAACTCCTTCTGAGAGAATAGGTACTTGAGACTCTAATGGTCCATGAAGATTAGGAATCTTTCCCCGCACAAGTAATGTCTCCAAATCTTCAGGGCGAAAATAATTGTCACGAGTTCTAAGTCATGCGTCGGATAGTTCTGCTTATGAGGTCTCAACCGACGGGAGGTGTATGCAACAATTCTGCCATGTTACATCAGTACGCAGCCTAATCCTCTAAATGACGCATCACTATAGATCTCAAATCCTCCAAAACTAGATGGAATGGTTAACACATGTGCGGTAGTCAACTTCTGTTTCAACTCTTGGAAACTACACTCGCACTTGTTTGTCCACACAAACTTTTCTTCTTTCTTCAAGAGTCTTGTCAAAGGCGACGCTAGTGATGAGAATCCTTCCACGAACCTTCTGTAACAACCTGCCAAACCCATAAAACTTCTGATCTCTGTCACGGTTGTCGGTCTTGGCTAGTTAATTATTGCTTTAATCTTGCTTGGGTCCACGGAGATTCCTTCTCTTGAAATCACATGACCTAAGAAAGCAACACAAGTCAACCAAAACTTGCACTTGCTGAACTTGGCGTACAACTGGTGAATTCTCAGAGTCCGCAATACTAATCTTAGATGCATCTCATGCACTTATTCACTCCTCGAATATACCAAAATATCATCAATGAACACGATCATAATCTGATCTAGATATTCCTTGAATACTTGGTTCATCAAATTCATGAAGGCAGCTCGAGCATTCGTCAACCCGAATGGCATTAATGTGAACTCATAATGACCATACCGAGTATGAAATGCTGACTTAGGAATGTCTTCCTTCCCGATCCTCAGCTGATGATATCCTGTCCTTAAGTCGATTTTTGAAAATATCGACGCTCCTTGCATTGATCGAACAAGTCATCGATTCTCGGGAGTGGATACTTGTTCTTGATCGTCACCTGGTTGAGTTGACGATAGTCAACGAACCATCTTTCTTCTTTACGAATAGAATTGGTGCTCCCCAAGGTGAAGCACTTGGACAAATGAATCCCTTATCCAAAAGTTCTTGCATCTGCACCTTTAGTTCTTTTAACTCAGATAATGCCATCCGGTAAGGAGCCTTAGAGATTCGCTCTGTCCCGGGTGCTAGCTCGATCACGAACTCGATTTCTCTCTCTAGCGGCAATCGTGGCAATTCCTTTGGAAAAACATCTGGAAATTCTTGCAATACAGTGATGTCTTCCATCTTTAGCTCCTTAACTGTCGTGTCTACAACAATTGCCAAGTAACCTTGACAATCCTCGTCTAACAAACGAGTTGCCTCTAGCGACAAAATCAAGATAATCGAGGGTCCTCCTCAATTCCCGATAAACTCGAAGCTCTCACCCTCTAATGGGTCAAACTGAATCGCCTTGCGATAGCGTTCCATTTTAGCTCATTCCTTGGTGAGCCAGTCTATGCCATTATCAAATCAAAGTCATACATGGCTAGAACTAACAGATCTATTTTCTCCTCTCGCTCACCAATATCTAACTTGCACCCAGAACAACCCAAAGCAGCTATCACTTTATCCTTCAATGGGGGTAGATATGCAAACTGCCGACTCCAACAATATAGGACTTAATCCTAACAACTTAACATACTGTTCGGCAATAGAGGAATGGGTTGCTCTTGGATCAAATAAAGCGTAAGAAGGATGGTCATTTAGCGAAACCATACCTGTGATCATGTCAGGTGCAGTCTCTCTTGCGTGATGGCATACATCGTGCCTTGAACTGGTGGTCTCAACTGTCCTCCTTGTGGCTCATTTTGAGGCGCATATCCTCTTATTTGACCCATAGGTGGCGGCGATGGCAACTGTGGTTGTCTTCTTGGTCGCCTAGGACAATTCCTGGCTATGTGGCCATGCTGGCCGCATTCAAAACATGCACCTGACTTAGATTGGCACGGGGCTGACCCGTGTCGCCTCCCACAAAAGCGACATACTTCATTCCTATTTGGCACTGACATGCCAACTCCACCCTTCCTGTTCGGTGGGACTTGGAATCTTCCTCCAATCATGGGTCTCTTCCCATGTCGGATTCCTTCTCGACTTGATCCAAACTGCAATCTGGATGCGGTGGCTCTATCATTCTGATCTTTCTCAATCATCTGGGCCCTCTCATATAGGTCAATGTAATTTCTCAGGTTTAGCGAAATTAGTATACTCCTCAAGTCTGACCTAAATCCGTCCCTGAATTTTCTCACTCGATTCGCCGGGTTCTTAACTAGCTCAGGAGCATATCACGATAGTTCAGTGAATTTCGCCTCATACTGATCGACAGTCATGGAGCCTTGGCAAAAGCGTTGAAACTCCGCCATCTTCATCTCTCTGGCAGTCTCTGAGAAGTACTTATTGTTGAAGGCCTTTAGAAAGGCGTTCCACTCCGGGACAACACCTTCCGGAAATACCTCTCCTTAGGTGGTTCTCCACTAGGTATTTGCAACTCCTTCCAGCTAGTAGGTTGCAAGAACAACTTTCTCGGTCTCATTGCACATCAATAGTGCAAAGGTCTTCTCTAGTCCTTGAATCCACAAAGTAGCAGCTTCGGGGTCTCCTGCCCCAGTAAACTTTGGTGGATTTAATCTCAAAAACTGTTCCACCAGTTTATGAATCGGTCTCCCAGCGACCCAATTCCTAGCGGAACCTTAGTGGGTGCGGCGGCAGGTGTGGTTACAGCAATAGAATTGGCAGCGGCAATAGCGGTGGTGGTGAAGGCGGCTGCCTGACTCTGGGCCTACTGCCCCATCATTTCTCGCATGGCATCCAATGCCTATGCGATCCCAACAGTTCCTTATTCACCCGGGGCTGCTGCCCCAGCACCAACAGGAGGTGGTGCCACTCCACTTGCACTGGCCTCAGCCTGCACTCTACCTTGGCCACCTCCGGCATCGACCCTTGTCGGCATCCTAGCCCGAGTCACTGAAGATAAGGTCTTCTGCCTCGGAGTCCTCGGCTCTTAGTCGCTCATCTTACATGCTTTCTACAAAACATGTCTTCTAATTCAACACTGAATTTAGAAGCCGAGCGATTCACCAACAACCAATTCTATCAAGCAACTACCACAAACATGCACTAGCATGAATTTAAAGGCCATTCCTACTATTATCCCATAATCCATCTTACCTTATCACTCCAATCCTAAACCATTGCTTTGATACCACTTAAACGGGGATGTCACACCACGATCCTCGCGCGTGCGCCCATCCCGGCTTGGTCGATTAAATAGCGACGTCCCAAGACGCATCACCGACCTATTCATTTTAATATGCATACGGAAGCAGATATAAAATCCACAGACAATAAAACAATGGAATAGGCAAGTAGGGCCAAAATTTTCGAACCAAAACAAGCTTTTTATAAACAAATGGGTTTATATACAATGCCAGGCTATTTACAAAAATATCGGCTCAACAAAAAGGGAACTATCCTATGATCCACTAGTCAGACACATTTGCCGATCCTCGATCTCCACCTTCCCCGACTCTAGGGCTTCGGGTCTTCCACAATCGCCATCTAAGGACCTGAAAATGGTTATACAATAACCAGTGAGATGATGTCTTAATAAGTTCAACTTCCTAAGACCCGACTGGGAAGAAAATACGCCTTGAGGGCTGCCTAGGCACAATCACGAGTCAGAGGACTTACCTTGGTCTTAGTTTCCTTCCTGCAATTCAACAAAATTCATAAACCCATCGAGTCACATCAACAATCAAATCATTCACTTAGATCGACTTATCGATCAATCGACTTAGTCGATTACATGTCAATCAGACCATTCTCCGATCATTCGAGTCCATACTATCTATTCTCCAAGATGACATATCAAGTCATCGAGTCGATATAATGTCTTTCTTCGAGATGGCATACTGAGTCATCGAGCCGACATAATATATTATTCATTCTCCAAGATGACATATCAAGTCATCAAGCCGGTATAATATGATGTCTTTCTCCGAGATGACATATCGAGTCATCGAGCCGATATAGTGTAACGTCTTTCTCTGAGATGACATACCGAGTCATCGAGTCGACGTTCTTAACGTCCAACGATTTTTCACTTTTTATCATACTCGATAAAATACACGTGTGTGGGTACACGGTTGACCTTAGCCAAAATATAATAATTTCACTTCCATAAATCCCACCATTTTATATAGTTCACCAAAATATTTTTGGCATTGTAAACCGACGCTCGGTTATTTTCCAATCAATTACTGAAATTAAATCAAATTTAACAATAAACTCCAAAAATACAAATCATGCACAATTAGCACAAATTATGGCTCAATTAAATAAATGGATCACACCACAGTTATTAGTATAAAATTCCGATCACTGGCTATCTCGGTCTAATTATCGAAAAATAAATAAATAATTAATTAATTTTGAAAAATAATTATTAAATACTAAAAATTCACACTTACGCTCGAAAAATCTAATTATATACCGAAATGGGTTCGGAAAATTTCGAGACTCGTTAAATAAATACTAGAGCCTATCTACTCGCTAATTGCACTAACTATCCACCTAACATGCATCGGAAATTAATTAAATTCACTAATCAAATCTAACTAACCACCTAATCCAAGCTTAACTTAAACTAATTAGCCGTTAAGCGTCATTAACATACTAATATAGGATTAGTGAGTTAAACTCACCTGATTAACGATCCGCTCGGATCAAAATGATGGGGATGCGGCGAGGAACGAAAAGCTCCAAAGTGGCGACACTAACGGAGCATGGCTCAGGCCCCAAAAATGGCCCGCAAAGCCTCACGACGCTGCTGGTTATCCTTGGTTGAAGGCGGCTTTGCGTGGTTGATTTGGTGGAAAAAAAAAAAAAAGACAGCAAGGAGCTCGGCTTCTTCGGCGGAGATTAGGCTTTGAAGAAATTGAAAAAAAATGCAGGTGAAAAGGAGAGGCGGGCGAGATCGAGCTGCTGGCCATGGCGAAACAGAGAAAAGAGGAAGGGGTTGAGGGCGGTGAGTGCATCGGTCAAGCAAAGAGAGGATAAGGAGAGAGAGAGAGAGAGAGTGAGATAAGATTGGTAAAAGTCAAAGAAATGAGGGGGAGAAATGGAACACGGCGAGAGAGAAGGAGGGGACGTCGGTTTGGGGGGTTGAGTCGCGTGAGAGAGAGAGAGAGAGAGAGAGAGAGAGAGAGAGAGAAAGGAAAAAGGAGAGGGGGACGTCGGTCAAGGGGAAAATGAAAAATAAAAGGAAAATTCAAAAGAAAATCCTATAATCCATATTTCTTGGTCCCACTTGCTCTTGTTTAGTCCAAATTGATTCCCAAAAATTCTCATGCTAAAGTACTTAATCTTCACTTGCTTTCTCACACCAAATTTTCCCTAAATAACAAGTCTTAGGCAACAAAAACGGCCATTTTCTTCAATTCCGAATTTTATTTCATTTTTCTTGGAATCTGATTTTCCGAACAAACTTCTCCAATTGAGGTCCGATTCGTTGAGGAAAAAGCCTATGAAATTTCTTGTCACTAATTCAATTACACTAGATGCCAAAAGTTCCTTCAAATTGGCCAATCCGAATTTCCGTTCGTTTTCCGAATTGTCCGAATCAATTTTCCATAAAAAAATCCCTTACTCTCCGAAAATTCTTCGAAAGATGAGTCGATGTTCCTATAATGACTGTGACATGACAGGACTTTCACTTTCTAAAATCGGATTCAAATTCGTGGTTAATTTCAATTCGGTGTGATTTTAGTGTGACCTAGGCTATCGTGTAGGTTTCATAAATTTTTATTGTAAATGACTCGTGGTCGATTTTCTTCGAGCCATAATGAACCCATTTTACACATTGGCGACTCTTGGTTGTCGTAAAAATCTCGAGGTTTCAAATACAGACACAAGGTACCAAAACGATAGAAAAAATCAATCTAGTGTCGATCGACGAGAATTTTGTAATTTAGTGGAATCACCCACGTTTAACCACATATCTTAGTTGAACCAACCTATCTCTAATTTCTAATCGATCTTTACTGTGCCGTAATGATCTCGGCAAATGAGCACGGTCGACTAGCCTATTCCTGGTCGAATTCTCAAGTTTATTGCATTAAAATCTCTTAGTGACTTCCCCAGATAGTCTAGTTATTTCGAGAGTGATCAGCTCTGAGAACAGCCTATAGACGCGTCGATGAAATGCCCGATTAATTTAATTGAAAGTAGATGTGAAAAATCCAGGATGTCACATAAACTGTTGTCATTAATGAAAACCTTTTGAGTAATTATTTCAAAAGATGTAAGTAATCATTTTTAGGAAAATATTTTCTAAATTATTCATTTTCCGCAAAACAAAGGAAACTAGATTGAATTTAAAGTCATGTCACATGTCAATAGTTTAAATTAAAATTCACATAGATATTACGGTGGCTAAAAATATCACTAAGAGGGGGGTGAATTGGTGATTTTAAGAAAGCTTGACTAACTTATGGAATTGTAAAAGCCAAGTTTGATATAAGCAGAATAACTTGATGTAAAAAGAATTAAGTTAACATAAGCAAGAACGGGTGATTATATCAAGTGCAGTGCACTTCTATCAAATAGTAATAGGTAAAAGGAGAGACATATAGAATGATGTATGCAGAGCTTTATACTGATTTTGCTTAGTGTAAGCTTACATTCATTCATTGAGACCAACAGCCTAGTCGTTGGATTTCATTGGCAATCTTAGGAATTACAATAGTACGTGCTGCTTATACTTAAGCATTTCTTCTCAAAGGAGGTTTTGCTTATACCCAAGCAGATAAATTTCACTATCACACACCTAAGCACAAACTATAATACCGATACACTCCTCAACTAGATTACACTTTCAATACGTTCAAAGGAAATATTCTCTCTATTGGTTCTCTTTTTCATGATATGTTTAAATTGCTAAACGTCCATCAAATATTGACTTAAGCCAATGATATCTATTTTTACAATCATAGTCTCAATTAAAAGGGCGAAGATTATTTCGCAGTAACATGAACTATACTTGTACTGATTGCCGAAAAAAAAAGTATTTGCTAAAGGCACAAAATCCATCGTTCTAACTTACCCGACCATGGAAGAAAAGATTCCAAAGAAATCAACTTGGCTATCTATCATAGCAAAAGATCAGTATAAATCTTCCACAAAGTAAAACAAACATACTTTTTACAGATCGGTGTCTCAAACAACGCATCGCATATCGACAAAGCATACAAAGCAATATAGAATTGAAAAATGTCATTAAGTAGAAATCAACTTCACAAGGGTCTTGAAATCAGCTTGAACACTTCCTCCAGGCCCAGAAGTATCCACCAATCTCTCTCTAAGCTCACCAACCTTCTTCCTCATCTCCTCCCCGGCATCACTCCTCAACACCACCTCCAATGCCTTCACCATCCTATCCTTTGTAATGGTCCCTCCCCCCACTCCCACTCCAATTTTCCACCATTCTTTCACCAACCTTCCATTCATCATGTTGTCTGCCCAGAGCGGCTTGCATATCATCGGCACTCCCCCCGCCATACTCTCAAACACCGAGTTGTACCCACAGTGTGGCACGTGCACCCCGCATGCCGGGTGGCTCAACACCCTGCTCTGCGAGGTCCACGACACTATCTTCCCACGCTGCCCCGTCCTCTCCAGGAACCCTTAGGGCAAGTGGACCATCATGTGCTCCTTGATAGACCATAGCAATGGGGTCCCGGTGGATTCGAGGGCCTCGGCAAGAATGGATAGCTCAGTAGGTGACAATACAGCTACCGTCCCAAAGCACACATATGCCACGGTCCCAGTGTCCTTGGTGTCTAGCCACATTAAGCAACCGGAAGGGTCTGAGTCTGAGCTTGTTAGCACCGGTAACGGTGAGAAAGATACTGTGGGGGCACCCTACATGGAGAAGAATCTAGAACTTGGACTTGAGGTCTGCCATTAGAGGTGATGGGATCGCTTCCATGTAGGAGTTCATGATGACGGCCGTAGCACATGACAGCATGCGCACCAACTGGTGGACAAAGTTTGACACTGGTCACGTAGTCGGGTCTTGTAGAATATTGTCTGGGATATCTGAAATGCGAAACAATGATAACGCTGGAACCATTTCCTGGGCCCTGTCATCGGCCTCTGCCACCGCCATGCCAGCGCAGGAGTTTCTAAGGCACAACTGACGAAGGACCTCGATGTGGATGTAAGCGGACAGAAAGCACGGAGACGGGATCCAGAACGTCACCCACGGAACGTGCATCTGCTCGGCCATTTCGCCTGCTGGAAGTAAGAAAGCATCACTAAATAGACAACTCACCTTCTTCCTTGCATCTCGCTCCGCGGCACTAATAGCAGCTCGAAAACTCTTTGGAGCTTGTTTGAGGAACATAGTTATTTGCTCTGTCAGTTCCTCTGTTGTCGCTCCGTAATGACCAGTCGGCACTCCATTGTTGATGTCATAGACCACGATGTTGGGCGGTAGCTCAGTTCTCGATGAAGTGGGGAAGAGATCGCGGTTGGACACGACCGTGCTCAAGAAAGAGAAATGGACGTCCGTGAAAGTTTCCGCTAACTTACGGACGAGGTTGGCGAGAGGTAGAGAGTGGCAAGCGAATGGAAACACGAGGACGGCGACATGCTTTTCCAAGGACATTTTGAACCCGATCCAATCAAAATCTTCAAGACCACGAATATATATGGAAAAGAATCGTCAAAAACAGTTTAAGCTCAATTTGGACGACCATTTTAATCAAAATACTTCCACAAAAACTACCTAGTATAAACTCATTTAGCAACTAATAATATTTAAACACAAGAACAAGTTCACTTACTATCAACAAATTTCGAGCACAAATGTCACTTCCACAAACTTCTCTTTTCCGTGTTTTTCTTCCGGATTTCTTCTCGGCCTCCTTTCAGTCAATGTTTTCTCTCTTCTTCGGTCCCGCTTCTCTCTTCTTATATATTTGGCCGTGATCGTCAATTTTTTTTTTCTGACTTCTTTTTAAGTCCCAACGCTACCATAAAAAGACCAGAGACACCATTCCTTTACTGTAAAATTACAAGTCCAGCCACTTCAACAAAACTATGTTTGACGTTCGTAAATTTATTAAAATGTTGTTAACATTCTAAGGACACTTGAGAAATTTGACAGATACTTCTATCTTACTATTTAATTTAACATTTGCAAATTTACTATAGTGCGAGAAATTTATTAGCCATACTTGTAAAATTAGAAGTTGGTACACTATTGATTAATTTTTACTTTGGTAAATCCATTAAATTGTTGGCAACTTACGGATCACAGTTATAAAAATTAAAAAATTATTAATATATATAAAATCAATAATTTTATTACGGGGTTGATAACTTGCTAATTAATTACCTGACAAGTAAATTACTTGTCATATTTTCTTTAAATAAAAAGGGTTAATATTATGAAAAACTCTAAACTGGTACACGTGTAACAAATTTATCAAAAACTAATTTTTTGACCATGAAAAACTCCAAACTGGTACACCTATGACAAATTTAACCCAACTAATAAAAAAAAACTCAAACTGGTATGCTTATGATACATTTACCTTAAACTAATTTATTCAACCGTCAAAAACCTTAAACTTGTATATTTGTGACAAATATACCTTCCCTTAAATTGGATTAATATCACAAAAAATTACAAAAGTTGTATAATTATGACCAACGGAAAGTAAAATCCCAAATAGGTACACTAATCAATTGTCATGTGTTATTTAACTTAGTAATTTACTAGTAAAATTTGACAGAAACTAACAAAGGGTAAATTTATTACAATTATATTAGTTTAGGGTAAATTTGTCAAAAGTGTACCAGTTTACGATTTTTGGTGGTTAAAAAATAAGTTTGGAGTAAATTTATCGTAGGTGTATCAATTTGAGATTTTTCAGGGCATTAATCCAAATAAAAAATACTTGAAATGGTCCGTAGAATTTTACGTAGTTCATACAGGAACAGGAACAGCACAACCGCGCCGCCAAGACCAACCAATCATTGTCCCGCCCACCCAAAAAAGAAATGATAGTAAATAATAAAGAAATTAACGAACAGTCATTAATAATTTTAATTACAGAAAAAAGGAAGCATTTCCTTATCTTTGATTCTTTATTTTGGGATGTGTTATGCAGAACAATTCCCTGGCGAGTAGCTCAAGTGTGTTTGTTTCAATTTTTGAGAGATAATCTAAGTGAGAAATTGGGAGATTAATGCCATATCTATGGTATAAGGTTTCAAGGAAACACTCCCAGTGATGGTGTAGTTCAATCACTTTATGACGCCATAAGGGATGGCGGATCTGCACCCTATGACACCAAGGCTTTTGAATGGAGACAGCAATTTACTAGTTTAATTTAGGTCGTCATCTAGATTTACGCAGTTTCCTATTTTAGTTTCCAAAGATCTAAGAAATGTTGCACGTATATCTCATCTAAAATTAATTAGTTTCATAAATTCCATTTACACGTTACTTAGTAGTCATATGCTTTAGGGTCATGTCATAATTGCATCTCATGCATTGCGTACAGTTTAATTTCTATAAAAAGAAAACACACAAATAAAAATCTCACATAGTTGAAAAATTGGATTAATTCATATATAACCATATTTTGTCTCATTAGAATGGCATATAGGTTGCGTTCAATCCAATTTAATTAACATAGCATACATGTCACTTAGATTTCATTTTAGTTCACAATTGCATGATGATTAGGACATACAAATCAAATTGCATGTCATGTTAGATTAGTTCATAATTCTTTTATCCACCATTAGGATTAGTTTACATATAAGGTGCATTTGTTTTATAGAAAATGATGATTTGGAAAATATTTCCCTAAAATGATCACTTATATCGCTTACAAAAATGAATAAATAATTTTTTTTATTGTCCATAAAAATGTTTAGATATAAACTTTTTTCATTAATGAAAACATTATTATTGATTAATTATTTCAAAAGATGTAAGTAATCATTTTTAAGAAAATATTTTTCTAAATTATTTATTTTCTGCAAAATAAATGAAGCTAGATTGAACTTAAATTCATGTCACATGTCAATTGTTTAAATTAAAAGGAAAAAGACCACAAAAAACCCCAAACTTTGCCCGAAGTGACAAATTTACCAAAATTTTTTTTTTTTTTGTGACATGAAAAATCCCAAATTTTGCTAACCGTGACACGTTTACCCCAAAATTTTTTTTTCGTGATACAAAAAAACTCTAAACTTATATCCGTGTGACACATTTACCTTAAATTATAGGGCATTTTCGTCTTTTACTTTTAATTTTTATTTTTATTTTTTCTTCTTCTTCTTCTCCTCTCTTCCCTCCACTGGCCATGGCGGAGGGAAGCCGGACTTAGGCGAGCGTCGCCCTAGCCTGGGCTGGCGAGGGCCGCCCTCGCTGGCGTCGAGCGATGGTGGTCCTCGGCTGGGTCGGGCGAGGGCCTACCTCACCTAAGTCCAGCAAGGGGTGCCCTCGCCAAGCCCTTGTCGGCGTCGGGCAAGGGTTGCCCTTGCCCGACCCATCCGAGGTTTACCCGGCGTCGGGCGGCCCTAGCTAGCTCGGTGAGGGCAACCCTTGCACGATGCCAACGAGGGCCGCCCTCGCCTGAGCCTAGCTTCCCTCCACCATGGCCGGCGGAGGGAAGAGAAAAGAAGAAAAAAGGATAAAAAAAAAAGGAAAAATTGAAAAAAAAAAAAAAAATCCCCTTGGTGGAGTAAATGTGTTACGGTTAGTAAAATTTGGGGTTTTTCTTGTTACAGAAAAAGTTTTGGATAAATTTGTCACTTTAGGCAAAGTTTGGGTTTTTTAGTGGTATTTTCCCAAATTATAATTCACATAGATATTGTGGTAGCTAACAATATCAGCTAGAAGGGGGGTGAATTGGTGATTTTAAGAAAACTTATATAACTAACAGAATTGTAAAAGTGAAGTTTGATATAAGCAGAATAACTTGATGTAAAAGGAATTAAGTTAATATAAGCAAGAACAGGTGATTATATCAAGTGCAATGCACTTCTATCAGATAGTAATAGATAAGAGCAAAGACATAGAGAACGATATATGCAGAGCTTTATAGTGGTTCGGCCATTACATTTACTCATCGAGACTAATAGTCCGTTGGCTGGATTTCATTAGCAATATTAGAAATTACAATAGTATGTGCCACTTATACTCAAGCACTTATTCCCGAAGGGGGTTCTTCTTTTACCGATATACTTCTCAACTAGATTACACTTTCAATACGATCAATGAAAATATTCTTTCTATTGGCTCTCTTTTTCACAATATGTTTAAATTGCTAAACGTCTATCAAGTATTGACTTAAAGCCAATGATATTTATTTGTACAATTATAGTCTCAATTGAAAGGGTGAAGATTATTTTGCAGTAACATGAACTATATTCTTGTACCAACTGCCGAAAAAAAGTATTTGTTAAGGGCACAAAACCCATCTTTATAGCTTAACCGACCCTGGAAAAAAAAATTCCAACTAAATCAACTTGACTATCTATCATATCAAAAGATCAATTTAAATCTTCCACAAAGTAAAACAAACATCCTTTATGCAGACCGGTGTCTCCAACAAAGGATCACATCCCCACAAAGCATACCATAGAAATGAAACATATCATTAAGTAGAAATCAACTCTACAAGGGCCTTGAAATCAGCTTGAACACTTCCTCCAGGTCCGGAAGCATCTACCAATCTCTCTCTAAGCTCACCAGCCTTCTTCCTCATCTCCTTCCCGTCCTCACTTCTCAACACCACCTCCAATGCCTTCACCATCCCACTCTTTGTAATGGTCCCTCCCTCCACTCTCACTCCAATTTTCCACCATTCCTTCACCAACCTTCCGTTCATCATGTTGTCCGCCCAAAATGGCTTGCATATCATCGGCACGCCCCCCGCCACACTCTCAAACACCGAGTTGTACCCGCAGTGTGTCACGTGCACCCCGCACGCCGGGTGGCTCAACACCCGGCTCTGCGGAGCCCACGACACTATCTTCCCATGCTGCCCCGTCCTCTCCAAGAACCCTTTGGGCAAGTGGACCATCATGTTCTCCTTCATAGACCATAGGAATGGGGTCCCGGTGGATTCCAAGGCCTCGGCAAGAGAGGATAGCTCGGTAGGCGACGGTACAGCTACCGTCCCAAAACAAACATATGCCACGGTCCGAGGGTCTTTAGTGTCTAGCCACATTAAGCAACCAGTAGGGTCTGAGTTTGAGCTTGTTAGCACCGGTGGCGGTGAGAAAGACACCGTGGGGCACCCTACGTTGAGGAGAATCTTGAACTCGGACTTGAGGTCTGCTATTAGAGGTGCCGGATTCGCTTCCACGTAGGAGTTCATGATGACGGCCGCAACATATGGCAGCATGTGCCCAAACTGATTAACGAAGTTCGGCACTGGCAACGTGGTCGGGTCTTGTTTAATATAGTTCGGGATATCTGACATTCTAAACAATGATAACCCTGGAACCATTTCCAGGGCCTTGTCGTCGGTCTCGGCCTCTGCCACTGCCATGCCAGCACAGGAGGCTTTGTGGTAGAGTTGACGGAGGACCTCGGCGTGGACGTAAGCGGACAGAAAGCACGGAGACGGGACCCAGAACGTCACCCACGGAACGTGCATTTCCTCGGCGATTTCGCCTGCGGGAAGTAAGAAAGCATCGCTAAATAGACAACTCACCTTCTTCCTTGCATCTCGCTCCGCGGCATCAATGGCAGCTTGATAACTCTTCTGGGCTTGCATGAGGAACACATTCATTTGCTCTACCAGTTCCTCCTTCGTCACTCCGTGATGACCAGCCGGCAATCCATTGTCGATGTCATAGACCTTGATGTTGGGCGGCAGCTCGGCTCTCGACGAAGGGGGAAGATATCACGGTTGGACGTGGCCGTGCTTAAGAAAGAGAAGTGGATGTTCGTAACAGTTTCTGCCAACTTACGGAGGAGGTTGGCGAGGGGCACGGGGTGGCAACCGAATGGAAAAGCAAGGACGGCGACGTGCTTTTCCGAGGACATTTTGAACCCAATCCAATCAAAATCTTCAAGATCACGAATATCTATGGAAAAGAATCGTCAAAAACAGGTTGAGCTCAATTTGGACGATCATTTTTATCAAAATACTTCCACAAAATCTGCTGAATATGAATGTATTTTGCAACTAATATATAAACACAAGAACAAGTTCACTTACTATCAACAAATTTCGAGCACAAAGTCACTTCCACGAACTTCTTTTTCCCGTGTTTTTCTTCCGGTTCTTCTGTGCCTCCTTTCAGTCAATGTTTTCTCTCTTCTTCGGTCCTGCTTCTCTCTTCTTTTATATTTGGCCGTGACCATCTATTCTTTTTCTAGGACTTCTTTTTAAATCCCAATGCTGCCATAGAAAGACCAGAGACACCACCCCATTAATGCAAAATTACAAGTCCAACCACGTCAGCAAAACTATATTTGACGTTCGTAAATTTATTAAAATGTTGTTCACATTCTAAGGACACTCGACAAATTTGACAGATATTTCTATCTTACTATTTAATTTAACATTGGCAAATTTACTTAGTGCGAAAAATTTATTAGCCATACTCGTAAAATGTAGAAGTTGGTACACTATTGATTACTTTTTACTTAAATTCTTGACAACTTACGGATCACACTTATAAAAAATAAAATATTATTAATTTATATGAAATCAATAATTTTATTACAGAGTTGATAACTTGCTAATTAATTAGCCGACAAGTAAATTACTAGTCATATTTTCTTTAAACCAAAAATATTGGAAATGGACCGTAGAATTTCACGCAGTTCATACAGGAGTAGAAGCAACACAACTAGGAGTGAGCGGTTCCCGGTTTCGGTTCGGTTCCGTCTGGATCCTAAAACCTACCCTCGGGTACAGGTTCCTCATTTTTTGGAACCTGGAACCTACCCGTTAGAACCAAGAACCTGAAACCTACCCTGTTACAGGTTCCAGGGTCGGTTCCAGTTCCAACAGGTTCTTTTTTTTTCTTTTTTCATTTTCAGATTACCCGCAAGATTATGAATTAATTGAAGCTTCATTCATGAAGCAGCACATAAAACATGGAATAGCATGCACAAAATCAATTGTCGATTGTTTTTTCCGGTCTTCTTATCACTTATCTCTCTGGTACAACTTGACATCTCGGCATATTTGTACATGGCGATCTCAGAAAACCAAACAGATCCAGCAGAACAGAACCACACCCAAATTCAGCCCGACCACATCCAAACAAACAACGAACCGACGCTCAACGAATGGGCTATTCCCAACAATCACAAGCGATGCCGAACGAAAGAGGGTCATCGAAATTCGCAAGAAAAATCAAATCTTTGCACTCTCGGCTTACTCATCTCGTTGGGAGTCGAGAACTCGCGGTGACCCGTGGGCTTGCCCTTGAACTTTCCCCTCCCCATGGCTCGAGACGCGCTTCCCCACTTGGGAACACGGTCGGGCACGAAATAGCAGATGTCACAATAGGAGCAACGAGACATCTACGTAACGAAGGACACTCTCACTTTTCCAGACTCGTAACTACATCAACCACAGATGTATGGTGGATACCTGACTAATGTATGGCACGGACGGTGTGGCGAAGACGGCGGCGGTCGCGGCTCAACCCACGGCCAAGGGGGGAAGAGCTTGGTTCTGGCGGAGGCGGTGGCAGTTCGGAGCAACGACGGCCCGAACGGCCGAGCGAGCAGCGGCAAGAGGTGGTGACGGTGGCTTGGGGACGACGGCGGTGGCTCACGGCAGCGAGGGGCGGTGCGGACGGCGCGACAGCTCGTCCGGCTCAACGGCGAGACGGCTCGTCGGACGAGTGGTGGGTGGTGGTGGTGGTTCGATGGCCAAGAGATGGTGGTGAGTAGGGCGTGGGGCGGCGGTGTGGTGGTGGGTGAAGCAGCAGCTAGCCCAGCAAGAGGAAGGAGGTAGAAGAAGAAGAAGAAGAAGGAGAAGAAGGGGGGTTTCGGCCGAGAGAGAGGGAAAGAGGAGAGAGAGAGAGAAGAAAAGAAAAAAGTTGAGGGGATAGGAAGTGACGTGAGGAAAAAGGGGAAAAGAAAGAGAGAGAAAAAGAAAGGGAGAGGGGGAAGAAAGAATCGGCAGAAGGGGGAAGGGAAGTGACGTGCACTATTTTTTATTTATTTAAAATTCCGACCGGTTCCGGTTCCGGTTTCAGAAAAAGGGAACCGGGAACCGGAACGGTCCTATGTAGAACCGGGAACCGAACCCGACCCTCCGGTTCGGTTCTCCGGTTCCCGGTTCTACCCGGGAACCGTGCTCACCCCTAAACACAACCGCGCCACCAAGACCAAAAAAAAAAAAAAAATTGTCCCGCCCACCCAAAAAAGAAATGATAGCAAATAATAAAGAAATGAACGAACAGTCATTAATCATTTTACTTACAGAAAAAGGAAGCATCGTTATGTCCGCCAACAGCACCAAATTTTTCTTGTCCAATAAACGAAGTGAGAAAAAAGGAAGCATCATTATGTCCGCCAACAGCACCAATTTTTCTTCTCCAATAAACGAAGCGTTCCAAGTGTGGAAACAGCGAGTTAGATTCTTTCTTTTCTTATTTAACAATTCAATTTGCAAATAATTACTATAATCGTGGCAAAACCAAGGGACTGATCAAGTAATAAGCGCGTTTATCTTTCTGGTTCAAAATTTATTGTTGAGACACTGCAGTTACATATCTTTCTAGGGCCAATCATAGGAGTACAAGTATGTGTGTCTTCTGCATTTATTCAGTGCGTATGTTTATATCTATAAATATTATAGCACAATGTTGTTTAATAGCTTGAGGTTTTTAAACAATTAACAGTGGTCTCATAAATTCTAATATGATAATAAAGCAAAAAGTCCTCAGATCAAAATAGAAACTACAATATCCTTCAATTGAATCAATTCATTAAGGTGATTCTTTTAACACATGGCATTTGCGGAACTTCATAGCCAACTATACAAAATATAATAAAGACAAATAATTGATTAATTAAAGAAGAGACTGAATTTGATACAAGTTAGTATTGGAGTTGTCTTATACCCTATTTTTTTAATCTGGTTATTACATAGATAAACAGTTGAAACATTGATTTCAATTAGCTCGATTGAAGTTGGGAGACTTGAAGATAATCGTGCAAAGATTCTTTAAGGGAGATAAGCTCGTATAAAGTACTTTTGTCTCTTTCAATATTTGATCAATGCTCGCTCCCAAAATTCTAATGAAATCAAATCTCGATTCTTATTGACCTTTTGTATTGACTGACATTATGTCGGACATGTTTGCATTTTGGGTTCTGTAGAAGCAACTTTTTCTATGTCTGGATTACTTTTCCTTTTTCTTTTTCTTTTTTACATAGGAGTTAAAACTTCTACTTATTGTTAATTCATTACTTTCTTGTTTCTGTATGCATTGTCTGCCAAATAAAAGGAATAACAGAAAAAAAAAATAATGACTCAAAAAGTGGATACATCAAATTCGCACGTAATGACTGTTGGAATACCGTGAAAATCAATAGATTAGCTGTAGGTAAGCTTTTATCAAAATTATTCACGGTAAGCCCTCACTACCTCCGTTCATCGTTAAGGTTGATTTATTTACATATCAAGTATTAAAAATCAAAAACAAAATATACATGCCATGTTAATAAGAAACTTATTTTCCTTAAGAACACACACACACACACACACACACACACACATATATATATATATATATATATTATATCACATTTTGAAAATGCGTTTTGGTTACTGTTTCCAATCTCTTTCAGTTTTAACATTAAACATATGAATGATTTATATTAAAATCTACATCGCTTTAATACATATGATACTAAAATCTTATCATAAAATATGTATTCAACTATTTCTAATATAATGTCCCGGTTTCATGTGTACTTAACAATTGTCAAGATAACATAATTTTACCGATCCAAAAAAAATAAGACAAAATAAATTTTAGAAAGTGCATTTAAAATAAGACATGCCAGTTTCATCTCTTCAATAATTGATTCATTAAATTGTATCAACTATTTTGAATTAATTATAGATGGTAATTTTAGTTTGAAAGTTTTCGCCATAAAAGGGGAAAAATTCAAATAAGGGTATGAAGTGAGGTCATTCTTTCAAATGAGAATTTGAAGTGGACTTTATTTTAAATAATTGTCTGAAGTTGTTACTTTATCTCAAATAAGGGTTTGAGCTCGCCGGCTAGCTAAATCTTTACCAGCCGGCAAGCACTTGATTTTTCGAGCAACTGAAAATGGGCATTTCATCATAACAAAATTTGGATAAAGATTAAAAAGAAAAAGACTAAAAGAAATTTGAGATCGGCACCATCTCCAGCAAACTCTCAAAAAGCTTCATTTCTTCTTCCTTTCTTCAGTGCCACGAAGGTCCAATTAAACAAATTCGCAAAGTAAGTTCTTAATATTGGTAGGGTTCTCTTGCTTCTTTTTCCTTTTTGGTACTCAACTTACATGGGATTAGTTCTTGAATTTCTGCAGAAGCATGCCCAAATCAGCTCGGGCAAAAGTGAATGGAGAGACCTAGCTTTGTTTTCGGTACATCCTATCTATTACTTTTGTCATGACCTACCTCTCGGGTAAGGGAATAGACTTAGGGATATTGTTTAAAAGACAGGCTATGGGTCATGATTAGGCATGGGCTCTCCTAAGCCCATAACTTGCGCGACATTGGAGGATTCATACGACTTTTGTAACAAAGAGTCGTCACTAGTCTATTGGAATTGATTAGAAACCAAGTGAGGCATGTGAAAGTATACCTCACTTTCTACACAATCAGAGAATCTAGGTTCGGGGACTTGATTACACTAATTAACCAATTAGTGCATTTTCGGTACCTAATCGTGTTCATTTAAAAAAAAAAAAATTTTGGCAAGCAGTTTGAATTAATTTTAGATCAATCTACTAACATGCGAGGAAATTATGCATGTACACAATAATTAAAATAACAATTAGCAACTAAGGAAAGCATTTAAATAAATTGCATGGGAGAACAAATATTTAACATTAAGGAAAAGATAAATGCTAATATTAACTGTACTTCCTCGTTCCTGAAGCCAACTTTTGCTCTCTTTTTTTCTATTTCTTTTTAATTTTTGCTGCACTTTTCTTTTCTGGCTTTTTCTTTTGTTTTTTTCTTTCTTTCTTTTGGTCTTCTCCTTCTCCATCTCGTCTTTTTTTCTTTTTTCTTTACTTACACGTTCGTTCCCCTACCTTCACCGAAACAGCCATCCTCCGGACGAACTCTCACCAGAAAGTTCTTTCGCCTCAACACCAACCGCCGACGCCGACCTACGCGGATGCGAACGAGCGGTGCGGTCGCCTCCAGCGGTCCCCAAACTCCGGCGACCCCACTGACCCAATCCGGACTCGGAGACTTGACGGACCCAACCCCACCATTGGTCGAAACAGGCGACAAGGAAATGCCGACTAAGCAACCACGAACGAAGGAAACATGGAATCACAACTAGCATTCCGAAAGCAAAGCAAAAATCGGTGTAAGTGTTCACAGATTTAACTGAGACATTTTCACAAACAGTTGACGTGCGCCAACAAATCCTAAGGTTTCCGGCTCCGCCGGGACTCGAATCCATGCCGGCGACCTCGACGCACGACGTACGGGGACTGTGGAAACAAAATATAAGGACGACAAGGGCCGGAGCTCGCGCGAGCGGGACGGCCGCAATCTCCGACCCTGTGTGCCCAAAACAGAATGCAAGCAGAGCCGAGCGTACCTGTTCGCCTTGAGGACGTCGCCGGGAAGGTCCTCGGACGGGTCTGCGCGGGGCCGAGGCGCCCTCTCTTGCTCTCTCAGTCGCTTGGACCTTTCACTCTCCGTTTACCATCTCTCTCGGACTCTCACCGAAGAGTTCCCCTTTGAACATCTCTCTATCGGATCTCTCTTGGTCTCTCACTCCAGCCCCCCAAAACGAACCCACTCTCACCCCTCCTGCCGTGCCAGCTGCTGCTGCCGGCCTCCCCCCGACCAAACGTCTCACGGCGACGCTTGCCCTGTCCTCTCTCTGACCTCTGTCCCTCCTCTTGCTCGCATACCTCCTCCTCTTTTCTGCAGAACGCGTGAAGTACAAAGGAGAGGAAAAGAAGGCTGGGCTCATCTTGGGCAAAATAAAATAAAAGCGGGCCGGCCGAAGCGAAAAGAAAGAAAAGGGAAAGAAAGAGGCCGGGTTGACCTCGGCCCGGTCTCATTTTTCCCATTTTCCCTTTTTTTTTTGTAACTAATTTCTTTAAATAATATTTTTAAAATTTTTTTTTTCCTTTTGATGACAAATTTTTTTGGATTTTTTTTTCAAAAAAACCACTCAATATGCAGTGCAATAATGAAAACACGATACATTTCAATGAAATTTTTTTAGTTTTCCTTCTTCTTTCTTTTAGCAATTATTTCCTAATTTTGTACGTAATTAAATCCTAAAAAAATTGTAAAATTTATGTATCAACATCTTCATCTCCAACTTGATTGATGTATAAATGAGTAAATAAATAAAAAGAAAAGACACTTGATTGATATCACCACAAGGACACACACATACTCATGGATAGACTTTCTGCAAAAGATAAATGAAGAAGGATTGAAAGCAGAGAGAAAAACGCAATCTCAAGTTCCTCGATCTATCGCTTTTGCTTCCCACGGCCATCTGCCACCCTAGTCACCTCCACACGAGCACGGGTAGTTGCTGGCGTCATCTTCGGCACTCAAACCGAAAAGTTCGCGGCCATCCCAATGACTGCAGATCGGAAACTGAAATTTGCGCCTTATCTTCACGTCGATTAAGCCAAAACATTGATTGAGAAATAAAGAAGGGTTGAGAAACAAAGAACAAGTGCGATGTTCTCTGATCCTTTCCGAGAGAGAGAGAGAGAGAGAGAGAGAGAGAGAGAGAGAGTCGAAGATCCAATCAAAGCGGAAGCAAGGCAGTGACTTTGTAGCCTTAGTTCGTTATTTAGTGTGGTTTGTCTCCCGGTCGGTGAGCTTAGGCTTTTATTTGAGACAAAATAACAATCTTAAACCTTTATTTGAGAGAAAGTCCACATAGAACCCTTTTATGAGAAAATGACTTCATTTTAAGTCTTTATTTGGAATTTTCCTCATAAAAAATTTCGAGTTATGCTCTTTGCTATAAAAAAAATGACTTTAATGTCTTGAAAGATTTTCTGTTCTTTTTTTTTTTTTTTCACTTTGTCCACTCTCTCATTATCTCCATTCCTTTCATTTTATCTTTCACAACAAACCTCACATAAGTGGTAGGATGTTCTTTTACTTTGGAATTATAAATTTTTTTGTCAGTCCTACTTTGTTACTGCTCTAACTCTCACTTTTAAACTTGTAACTTACCTCATTATAGGACGTGGGAGTCCAAACTTATATCTGAAGTTAGATCATCTCCACCTTGACCTCCAGAGAAAGTGAGAATTCAAACCCCCCCCCTTTCCCTTTTTATGTGGGAAGAGTAGTCACTAGGGCAAGTAGTTTAAAATTGTAATTGTAATGTTGTAAATTTGGGAAAAATTGTTGAAAATTTTTTAAACCTAGTGTGTAACCCCCAATTCAGTCTTAAACTATTTAATTTGGCCAATGTAATCTTAAACATTTTGACGATTTTTCAATGTAATCTCTTTGACAAATCTATTTCGAAAATCGCTAACTTGACGATCTATTTAATATCAGCTGTACCATGTATAATGGCTAGCGGCTGACATGGACCATCTTTTATGAAACAATGTGATTTTGCAATTTAAAAAAAAAATTCTGAACTTTTTCTTTCTTTTCCTATTCTTTCCTTCTACTATCCATTATTTTCCCTCCGTTGTTGGTCGCCGGCCACAACAAAGCCCTGCAAGCCTAGCCCAGCGTTTCTGAAGTCATCAACGTCCAAATTGAATATATATATATATATATATATATATATATATATATATATGGAAACTCACGTACTTGTCAAACCAATTCGGAGCCAAGCTCCATAACTTGAAGAAATCGTTCAGGAACAAGCTCGTCAAGTGCCCTAACAATAACTCCTACGCGCACGACTCGCCGCCACATGCTTTATGATAGCAAGAGTTATGACTCCCTCGCCTAAAGTTGCTGATATCCTCAACTTTGTACTTGACGATGCTCTCTCCGAAGCTCGAATATTTGTTGAACATACTCAAAGCAAGCTTTGGATGTCAATAACGCGCCTCTTGAAAGCGAGGGCTTCAAGCCCTCACCTATGGCTGATGAGGGTCTCGGACCATCACCAAGGCATCCTGCCAGTTCTTTTAGAAAGATGAATAGTGAATAAAAGGAGAAAAGAAAAGAAAAGAAAATTAAAAAAATGATCACTGCAGGCTTAATAGGGGCACAGTAAAGGGAACGAGCGCAGTTATGTTAATGCCAACTGGTCGGTTCGATTTTTCGGTCTCAATAATCGGAGAGGGTACGATTTCCCATTCAACCTTTAACAAAATTCAGGTACTTGTAAAAAGTAATATTATTATTATTTCCATTTCAAATTAACTATAAAATCATTAGTAATAAGTTCCGTTACTATGATAATAGCTTAATGAATCTGCCGGCTATCGTGGTTTAGCAGTCAAAGTGAAAACAATAATCAACCACCACTCTCCACTACTTTTTCATTATCTAATCTAGTAAGTCATTTGCCAAATAAAAAATAAAATAAAGGGTTAATACCTTGAAAAACCCCAAACTGATACACGTGGGACAATTTTACCTTAAACTATTTTTTTGATTATGAAAAACCCCAAACTGGTACACTTGTGACAAATTGATCTCGATCGACCATAAAACCCATAAATCCATATATTTATGGCAAATTTACCCCAAACTAATTTATTTAATCGCCAAAAATCCCAAACTGACACATTTGTAACAAATATACCCCCATGCTAGATTGGATTAATACCACAAAAAAATCACAAAAATTATAAACTATGACAAACGGAGAGTAAAATCATAAATTGGTATACCAGTTAACTGTCACGTGTCATTTAACTTAATAATTTAACAATAAAATTTAACAGAAACTAATAAAGGGTAAATTTGTCACAAGTGTACGAGTTTAGTATAAATTTGTCAAAGGTGTACTAGTTTAGGGTTTTTGGTGGTCAAAAAATTAGTTTGGGGTAAATTTGACACAGATGTACCAGTTTGCGATTTTTCAAGATATTAACCCTAAAATAAAATAAGCGATTGCATCTTTTGACGAGGAAACTGTTTACCAAATGAAAATTTTTAGCAGGCATCATCTGCCCAATCTAATGTACACGATGCTTGTTATGCGCTTCTGATCTATATTCACTAAGAAAGTCCTATTAGTCAGTTATTTTATTTATCTTGCGGCATATTTAAAAATAGGATTGCGTTAACTAGTATGTTTGGTTGTTTTAAAAATTAAAAAAGAAAAATTATAATGCAGTTACCATCGTCTTGCAATGAAGAAGACAAAACAACCATAGAGCACAACAATGTCGAAAATGATCTAATTATGCAGTTGCACTTAAAATATAGGGGAAATTATGAGTGAGTACTTTTGGAAAACACTAGTTAAATAAGTATTATCGTGACCCTTCCGAAGTAGTCCGAAGATATGGGGTTAGAGGCAACGTTAAAGGTGGACTAACAGTTGTTGATTGGCATGAGTTTTTCCAAATCCTTATCTCACGCAGCGTTGGTATTTTCAATTTAATTGTATTAACCTTCGACAATTCTATGTGAATGAGTCGCCATTAACTTATTGGAGTCGAACTAGAAACAAATTGAAATATGAGAGAATAACTCGCTTCCTAAGCAATTAGAGAGTAAATATGTGGACTTGATTACATTAGTTATTTCAACTAATGCCCTTCTGATGCCCTAAATTGACTGGTTTGTTATCTAAGTGTTGATGCGGACTTTATCCAATTATAATTACTCAGGTTCTTTGTCCACTAAGTGATCATGCCATGGTCATGTGTGATCATTGGGATCCTAATATTTACCCTAACCATTTCACTAAACTAGAAAAAGGCACAATCAAGAACCTGAAGGAAATTAAGAGCCCAAAAAGATTATTGACGTGATAAGATGTTACATTGCCATAGTTTACTTGAAAAGAAGAAGGGGCTAGTTAAAGATCACGAGTATTCTCCAAGCTTGTATAATTTTTTTCCCTTTCGCAAAATAAAGTTAAGTCACCGTCATGTTCGAATTTTTTTTAATTCAAGTATGATAAAAAAAAATCAATGATTAGTGGCATGTGATATTTAAATGTACTTAGTTCATTCTATATGTATTAATGATATCATGTTGTTAGAAGAGTATGATTTATGAACCGCCATCATGTTGTTAGTAGAGTACGATTTACGAACCGCCATCAAGTTTAAAAACAAAATAACTAATGAAAATTCCTCGAGGCCGTTGAGTAAGAAACTTCAACTTACCAAAAACATCATTACAGAGTGTCTCCAAGTGTCATATTTTGTCTTGGTTTTGAGTACAAATTGATTCCATAAGCAAAGTCATTAATACCGGTGAATAAAGCGGGAAAAAAAGAGTTTAAATCCTATTACGATTTGCCCCACATTTATTCTGTCTTCTTCTTTGAGGATGAATCCGATGGTGATTTAGTCCCTTATGATGCATCACTAATCTACTAGTGTGATCGCATAAAACCGCAACATTTGTCAAGTTTCGGATAAAATTACGTGGAATTATTTTTTTTCTTCTCAAACAATGAGGAAATCCATTTTAACTAGGGAAAGCGTTAGTCAAAATAGGATTATTCGTATTTAATGGTAATGGAAGCAAAACCAATGCTATGCTCCTATATCTATACAGACAAATTTATCCCTGAATCCCTAATTTGACCATGGTTAGACTAGGTTTGACTTTCGCCATCTGAATAGTGGATATGCCACCAAGGAATCCAGTTGGTTCGAGACTCCCACGATTCCCTCTCCGTGTCTCTTTCTCCTGCAGAAACTCGCTTTTCGTCTTGTTAAGAAAGCGGTGCTAGATTAGCCGAAGTTTGGCATGCAAAGGTCGGCAATATCAAGAAGTGGAATATGTGCATGGCCATGTGATCTGACAAGGGCGTGTAATGAAAGACCGGACGCAAGGCGGAGGCGGAGGGAGTAGTTACGCGGAAAATTGAGCCGAATTTCAATTAAATATGAGTAACTTACCCCGCGCATACAAAGAAGGCCACGGGATTGAACGGGGACACGCACGCGTCGTTTGGCAACGGGACAAGCTGTGAACCAGAATAAATTAGGAATTTTCTTTAGTAAGGCTTGTCCCGTTAAATTACAGGAAAACTTGGCGAGAGAATTCCGAGTACCTGTGCTTACAAAGATTGGTAAATACCTAAGCATACCGTATGATTGGGGGAGATCTAAAAAGGAGGTGTTTGCTTGGATTTTGGGTCGAGTGAGTTCAAAGTTGAAATGGTGGAAAGAGCATCTAATTTCCAAGGGCGGTAAGGAAACTTTCATTAAGACAGTAGTTCGGGCAATCCCGCAGTATGCCATGCCTATTTTTAAAATTCCCGTGTCTATTTGTAAATCCATTGAGCAGAAAATTGCAAGATTCTGGTGGCAAAATCATTGCAGCAAGTCCGGCATTTATTGGAAAAGATGGGACATACTCAAAAGCAGGAAGGACACTGGGGGACTTGGCCTTCGAGACCTCATCACCTTCAACAAAGCTTTACTGAGAAAACAGGCGTGGTGACTAATCCAACACCCATCATCCCTATGGAGTAAAATTTTTAAAGGCCTTGACTTTCATTCTAAGGAGTTCTGGAATGCCAAAAAAGGAGCTAGACCATCTTGGGGCTAGCAGAGTATACTAATAGGCAGGGACTCAATATTGAATAAACTCCAATGGTCAGTCGGCGATGGACAACGGATCAGAATCCGAGAAGATAAATGGCTATCCAAAGGTATAATAGGCGGGCGTGTGCCTAGAGGACAACCCGTGAAGGTGGCGGACTTTATTATTCCGGAACAAAATATTTGGAATGAACCTCTACTGCACAGTAGTTTTGATGATCAAACTATTGAGAAAATTCTTACTTTTCAGCTTCGCACCCATTGCACAGCCGACCAAATCATTTGGAAAGGGACACAAAATGTGTGTATACAGTGAAGAGTGGATACAACTCTCTCAGATCTACAGAATACAATGACACTCACAGCCGCACCTCCTCATCCTATCAAACTCCACAGAAACTATGGTGCAAGCTTTGGACTATGAAGACCACCCATAAGCTACGCATATTCACGTGGTCCTTATGCCATAATGCCTTGTCTACAAAGGATAATCTATATCACAGACGAATCATTCTAGATCCGGTATGTCAACTATGTCATGGTCAAATCCCAGAAACAATAGAGCATATTTTCCGCTTACGTCTATGGACGCAAGGCATTTGGCCACAAGTCAAAATCACAATGGCATCGCATGGAATACACAAAATAGGTGTTTGGCTTGCGGATCTGATCGAGATATGAGATCTCTTACCTGATTTGGAGATTCTTGCTTCCATTTTGTGGCAGATCTAGAAGGCTCGAAACAACTCCGTCTTTCGCCGGATGCCCCCCGATCCAGAACAGGTGGTGGCGGTGGCTCTCGCGAATGCAAATACTGCCCGCTGCTGTGACAGAGTGATGTCGAGATCAAGGCTGCAATCACCAAATCCAGATCAGGCATGGCACCCACGGGAGCTCGGAGTACCGAAGATCAACATTGATGGGGCTTACCAACCGCAGCAATTAGGGCGCCGTGGCGCGTTTGTGTCGTGATCACTCCAGCCAGCTCATTGACGGCTTCACCAGCAATATCACAGCCTCTTCAACACCGCAGGCAGAGGTACAAGCACTCAGTCTTACTCTCAAAAATCTACTGCAGAAAGGGAAGGAAAACGAAAAAATACTGCTGGAATCTCGATTGCCTTGTACTCGTAGAAGTTGTGCATCAACCTAGCTCGACGCCGTGGGAGATCCGAGCGTTGTTCTCGAGTGTGCAGTGTTGCTCCCCTATTTCCCTAATCTCCGAATTCTGCATTGTAGAAGAGAGGCCAATTACATTGCTGACTGGGCCGCTAAAACCCATGGGCACCAAAGCCTTCCACTGAATTGGGCTGTATCACCCCCCCCCCCAATCTCTTTTGGATCTTCTTTGTTCTGAAGCCTTGGACAAGGGTTGTTCCTTTTGCTAGCTTAAATAATATCCTCCATTTTCGACCAAAAAAAATTATGTACAATTAATTACCACATTCCGCTAATCATGGATCTTGTGCTCATACCAGAATTAAAATATATATATATATATGAACATGGAGGTGACTTGACAATATCTATTTTGCGAGTGACGAGGAAAGGAAGAAAATTATACGGGCTTGGAGATTTCGGTGATCATTACCTACCCTCTTTTTCTCTTTTCAAGTAGACTATAGAGTTTTTACATTATATAATCATTTTGGGCTCTTAATTTCATATTTCAGAGTAAGGAATTAGTCAAATCTTTTGACTCAACGACCCCCGATGAATAGGATATGCAAATCCCCTGGTCCAAATACATCAAGTAATGTGCACCTATGGATGCATTATGGAGAATGATGATCTTTTTATATTCATATAAAAGAAGACTACATAGGCTAATTCATTGTATTTACTTACAAGTATTCAAATAAGAATATCATTATTTAACAAGTCAAAATCAATGGAATCTTGCAATCTCTATGTTTGTATGTTAGAGATGATCAAGGACATATGGAGAATCCCCTAATTATTTCTATCAAGATATATTGCAAAATTAATGATATTCAATTATCATAAATCCAAAAATTAAAATGCTCTAGTTCCTTCATTATGGAACTCTAGGTTTTTCTCTTTTCATTCTAATTTGTACACAGCTTTTTGCTTCAATCTTCCTAGGGGGAGGGTTTGAGCTAGATCTCTCCTACCTCTCCCTTTTTCCTTTTTCTCCCTTTTTCCTTTTTCTTTGGCTAATTTGGGTCTCTATTTTATTTTTCTTGCTTTCTTCTCATTTTGTGGAGTTTTTCTCTTCTGATTTAGTCTAGATTTAGAATCTTTTCTACCATTTCGAGAGGTTTCTATCCCAATCTAATCTAGATTTTGGGATTTCTGCGTGTATGATTTTGGGTTTCGCTTTTCTCATGTTTCATTAGTTTACAAGTCCAATTTCAAAGAAAATTAGGGGAGTTTTGTAAAGATTTGGCTCTCACAAGTGTTATATCTATACTTGTTTAAACTTGTTTCTCTAAATGACGAATATAGGTGTGCACCTCCAAAAGGTAAAGCCGTAGCAATAAATGGAGATCTCGGTATATGCTCATTACTGAAGATAAATTTGGTAATCGGCCACCAATTTTAGTTTCAAGAAGTAATAAATCTACTCTTTGAATGTGACTCTAACCGTGTTTTGATGATTCATTTTGTTATCGAGAGCTTGTTTTGTTTTCAAGTTGTCTAGAATTTGTCTTGATTTTCAATTGGACTGCGATGTTTTTCTCTTGTATTTCTATAGAAATGAATGAACTTTTACTTTAACAAAAAAAAAAATTACATAAATCAAGGACATGCACAATCTAGGAAAATATGAAGAATCCTCTAATTATCTCTAATGTTGCATATCAAAATTTGTTTATGTGCCGGTGAAAATCAATCCGTTTGGGTGTGCCAAAAGAGGTTTTGACGATGAATTAATGAGGCGCCAAGGTGATCCGACTTCAAACGAATGAAAACCGATCAAGACCATTCCATGATTTCATACTCAAGCCCAAACCGATCAAATGGTGCTTGGATGGAACGTGAATCTTCCACCGAACTAGGTGTAAGGATATGTTGATTGACTGGAACTGCAATAATCTGGAATCGCAGTACATCGAAATGAAAATTAATGTTAGGAACTAAAAATTACGTGAAAGTGAAATGCGAATGAAATGAAAAGTTTGAGTCTTAGTATGTTTGCTAAGTTCTGGCATTCTTGGAGTTTTCCATCTAGGAAAAATATAGCGTCGTCTGTGAAAAATAGATGAGATAGGGTAGGACACGACCTATTTAATTGGATTCCTTTGATATTTCCCATGTCCACAGCTTGTCGGATAAGTGTGGATAAGACGTTCGCCACCAGAATGAAGAGGTACAGAGAGAGAGGGTCTCCTTGTCTGAGCCCCCTAGTTGGATGAAAGTAGGTTAATGGTTCTCCATTGAATTTTACGCTAAGGGAGACTGTTTGTGGCATCCTAAAATTTCATGACAACCCTTGGATACGCTATGAACCATCAATGGGTGATGGAAGTGCCATTGGATTATGAATCAGCCATTGAATTAATGAATTTCAATTAATTTAAGACCAAGCATTATAGTGGACAATTGTTTGGATGGAGATGTGTCTTCAAGTGATCCAAGGATTTTATTAAGGTGCAATTGATAATAGAAATCTTATTCTTGGTGGTGCGCTTTATAAGTAGAATTTTATTGATTTAAATTGTAAAGTTTTGTGGGCTTATAAGTTGAAATTAGGTGTTTATTAAAATAAGGGTTAAATGGAATAGGAATAGGAGAGGGTGGGCTGATCTTTAGGCCCAAAAGACCGTCCAACCAGCCCACGCCAGCCCCTTGGTCGACCGGCCCATGAAGGCCCATGACCGGCCCAACACTTGAAGCCCATAAGCCTTGCATGTAGATTACCAAGTGGCATGGAGGAGGGACCGGACAAGTGGAGGCACGCCCATTGCATGGACGTGCAAAGTGTCTTCATCCTTGGGGCCACTTGTCACTTGCATGCAAAATGCAATGATTACTAGTCTATTAAGCAAATAAAAGAGAGAATGAAAGAGAGTGCTCGTGTGAGGGAAAGAGAAGAACCGAACAGAATTTTGAGTGAGTGAGAGGGAGAGTTCGAGCAAGGGGAGCAGGCACGCGCGAGTACGGGCCGTCAGGGGGAAGAGGAGGACCGTCTTCCGCCCGTGCCGAGCTGCCGCCGTCGTTCTTGCTGTGTTTCTTTCGAATTTGAGGCAAGTGAAGTCCTAAAACCTACCCTTTGCATTGCTGTGTGTATGTGTAGTAGATGGCAAGTCTTGGTTGTGGTAGATGGGATGAAATTTCGGAGCTTTGGAGAGGGATTCTTTGGCCATGCATGCTGTTTCTGGAAAGACCAGTCCGACCATCCATGAGTTTGTGTGCTGCATGTGACATTTTAGTCAGAATCTTGCTTTGATTTCTTCATGAAAGTTGTATAGAACACCTTGAAGAACAACATACTAAAATTTGAGGCAAAACAGACAAGAAATGGTTAGTGAAATGATTTTTCTTTGGAGAGACTAGATCTGGAATTCGTTGTGCTGACCTTCAGTGGTTTCGGGGTCTGTAAAGTAACCTTCTTGTGAAAATCTCACTTTGATCTCTTAAAGAAAGTTGTAGTAAACTTCTTGAGGTAGAACATATCAAAACTTTAGAGGAAATGAACAAAAATAGGTAGGCGAAATCGTTGTCTTTTGAAGAAACTGGATCTGGGAAAAACGCTGCTTCGACCTAGTATGATTTCGGGGTTTTTATAAAATCATACAGTTAAAATTTGATCGCGTGTCCTTAATGAAAGTTGTATATAATATTCTGAGGAACAACTTACTGGAATTTCAGAGTAAATGGACCAGTAATGACCAAGGAAACGATTTTTTCTTCAACACGGGTAGATCTGGAAAACGATACCGAGAATCGGAAAAGTAAATCGATTTTATCTTTTAATCCAGAACTAATTGGACTACTATTTCTTCATAAAAGTTGTACTTCTAGGTCTTAAATACAGCGTGTCCAAATTTCAGAATTTTCTAAGTTTATTTAAGGGTTTAACCGAAATTGTTTTCAAAACTGTGCATGGATGATGTTAAAATCCTTTTTCGGTGATGCATGGACCTATACGTATTCTGTGAAGCCTTTTTTGATATAGTGTTCTGCACGACATGTGTTTTATTAGATCTTATCTACAATGTGTTAAATTTTCAGAATTAATTTCCATCGTTTACTAATTTTCCAGAATTTTTCATAAACAGCACGCATTCTGTTTAAGCTGAAAAACTGTTCTATTTACAGGTTATTGATTTGCTATATAAATTGTGATATCTTGGATTATCATTCGTGCAATGATGTGGTGACATTCATGCATATCATATGACATCAAAAGATTTATGAATTTTCATGAATTCAATGAAGTTTCTCAAAACCATTGCATCAAATAATATTTTTCCCAATGGATATTATATGATTTTAAAAAGGCTGATTCTAATCATTGATATTATTGCATCAAATGCCATGTTGAGATTGAGACACATGTATGAATATAAATTGAGATGATGACAAGACCGTCGGAGGTGTGAGCCGACGATGCCCCGAGAGTCTTGAGATGCCCGGGATGTGGGGGTGCCGGATGCCCGATGGCCCAGTGGCGTAATTCCGGAGGGTCCTCGGGAGTTTCGAGATGCCCAGTGGTATATTGGTACGTAATTCCAGGAAATGTCTGGTGGTATGTCGGTACGTAATCCCGGAAGCCCTGGAGGTGTGTGCCCGAGGGGGATTCCTCGTGATGCTAGTTGGGATGCGAGGTGCCCGGAATGTGGGGGTGCCGAATGCCCGGTTGTATTTTGAATACATGCCCGGAGGTTCCTCGCGATGCCTGGTTGGATGCGAGCGATAAATTGTGGGATGCAAACATTGGTCCCTAGGAAGAAAAATTGATGAGATCCTTGTGAAAGATAAGAATTGAAAATAAATCATGTGCATGGGTGTATGCATATGGCATGATGCGTGATCTGCTTATGAAAGTAAATTAATGATATTTGATATTGAAAATGTGATCGTGAAGGCATGAATGGATCTCATGGTGATGTATGCTTGATAGCATGGATGATATGAATCATGGTGGTATATGCACGATGGCATGATGAGATATGCATGACTGCATGGAGGTATATGTACATATGGCATGGTGTTATATGCATGAATGCTTGATGATAAGTGCATGGTGGTATATGCACATATGGCATGGTGATATATGCATGAATGCTTGATGATAAGTGCATGGTGGTATATGCACATATGGCATAGGTGATATATGCATGGCTGCGAGGTAAGGTATGCTTGAATGCATGAATGATATGTGCTTTGTTCATGATACCTTGATTGTTTTGTTTGACGCATTGAGTAGTTTGGTGGATCTTTACTGCTGAGTGGTTGTACTCACCCCTTTTGGGGATTAACATTTCAGACTAGATAAGATTCCTCTGCTGCCACTACCACCAGTAGATGGATCAAGTGGTTGGATATGACCACGAGGAGGAGGGTAGCAAAGGAAGGAACTTTTGGACGCCGACACTGATCGATGGACTTTAAATATATGACTGTTGGAGGAGATGTCGGTCATCTTTTGAAGTATAGCCAAGTATAGAAAACCATGACATTTCGATGTACCGACTAAAGATGTCCATCTGCTTTATATAAATTAAAGTGTTCGGCTTTAACTTATAAAAGATGTTTAGTTGGTGTGCCTGTTTTCCGAATATAGGGAAGGGAGTTGTTGGTTATGCTTCCGTTATATGAATTGCGCAAGGGACCGATCTAAAAGATGTAAACCCCCAGGTTGTATGGACCCGCTGCAAATTGAAATGGTATCAGAGTGACATGTTATTAGGGAAAGTGAAAGGTAAGCGAACTGTGGCGACCCTAACGGATCGGGGGCCGTCGAGGGGTGCCACACTGTTGTAATGCATTGCATCACCCATTGTACCCATTTGGTGTGGAATCTCATCTTGAGTAGGTAGTCCTGTAGGAAATCCCATTCCACCTGGTCGTAGGCTTTTTGCATATCTAGCTTCAAAACTGCCTGAAAAGTCTTCTTTCTTTTCCTAATCTTGAGCTGATGGAGTACTTCTTGGACGACTAATATGTTGTCTTGGATCTACTGGCCACTAACGAAAGCACATTGCTTCGTGGATATTAGCTCAGGTAACCATGGTTTCAGACGGTTGGCTAGCACCTTGGAGATGATTTTGTCGACAAAATTACATAGGCTAATTGGACGATATTGATCCAGCCGTTCTGGGTTTGGTACTTTTGGGAGCAAGGATATAGTTGTCTTGTTAGTCTCAGATCGCATCACTCCGGAGGTAAAGAATTCTTGCACTGAGAGGAATATATCTTCATGTAGAATATCCCAATGATGTTGGTAGAATAGTCCATTCAATCCATCAGGCCTAGGCGCTTTAGTAGGTCCCAATTGGAAGGTTGCTTGTTGTACTTCCTCTCGAGTGACCGTATCTATAAGGATAGTATTTATTTCCTCCGTTGCCACTTGTGGACATTGTACCAGGATAGGCCCATAGTCATGATGTCCCACTGATCTATACAAGTTTTCAAAGAAATCCAACGTCATCTCCTTCAACCACTTTGGATCTCGGACCCACCTTTGATCTTCATCCTGTAGCATACTTATCCGATTTCGTTGCCTTCTTTGAATAGTGGTGGCATGGAAGAACGTGGTGTTGTTGTCCCCCCATCTAAGCCAGTTAACCCTTGATCGCATCGCCCAATACTGCTCCTTCTGTTGCCATAAGTGCTGAATTTTCGCTTTCAATCTCCGCTTTATCGTATCAACCATTAGGTTGATTTGTAAGACTTTGGAGTTGCTATTTCAAAGTATTGATTTGATGATGGCCCTTGGAGAATTTCCGTCGACTCCAGCTAGTGAGGGCCTTCGAGACAGCCTTTAACTTGTTGGATAGGGTTGAGGCTTTCACTTGTGAGGATGCCCATGAATCTGCAATGACCGTACGACATTCTGTAACCAAAATGCTTCAAAAGTAAAGCCCTTCTTTCTTCTGACTAGGTGGCTTCAGTGGTTAATAAGACCGTTTTTTGATAAGAACCCAAGGCGGGTAAGGCAAAAACTTCAGCTTCCGGAAATGTTAGTCGCCAATCCATAGTACATAGCACTTGATCCAGTCATTCTTTCACAAAGTCCTCTCCATCTCTATTATTGACCCACGTAAAAGCACATCCCTTACTTTCCACATTCATGAGTGAGCAGTCATTTAAAAATATTTGTACATAATTTAGTCAATATGTATTAGTGATATCATGTTGTTAGTAGAGTACGACTTACGAACTGCCATCAAGTTTTAATTTTTTAAATACCTAATGTAACTTCCTCGAGGAAAGTTGACTAACAAACTTTAGCTTACCAAAAATCATTATAGAGTGTCTCCAAGTGTCAGATTTTGCCTTGATAAGCCTTTGTGAATAAAGTGAAAAAAAAAGTTTGAATCCTATTACGATTGATAAGCTATAATTTCCTTATCTTTGATTCTTTATTTTGGGATATGTTATACACAACAATCCTCCGGCAAGTAACTCAAGTGTGCTTGCTTCAATTTTTGAGAGAAAATCTAAGTGAGAAATTGGGAGATTGATGCTATATCTATGGTATAAGATTTCAAGGAAACACTCCTAGTGATGGTGTAGTTCAATCACTCTATGACACCATTGGGGATAGCGGATCTGCACCCTATGACGCCAAGGCAATTGAATGGAGACAGCGATTTCCTAGTTTAATTTAGGTCATTATCTAGATTTACGCAGTTTCCTATTTTAGTTTCCAAAGAAGATCTAAGAAATATTGCATGTATATCTCAGCTAAAATTAATTATTTTCATAAATTCCATTTACATGTTACTTAGTAGTCATATGCTTTAATCACTAGGGTTTGCCCCAGTGGACACCTTTCCAATATAGAAGGGGGAGGTAGGGGGTTCGAATCCACACATCCTCAAAGAGGGTTGGGGTGGGAATGATTTAGTTTCAAGTGTAGGTTTCGACTCCCACGCCCTGCAAGGAGGCAGGGCAAAAGTCTGAGAGTTTTTGCCCGAAAGTGAGAGTAGGAGTAGAATATGACTGATAAAAAAAAAAGTTATATGCTTTAGAGTCATGTCATAATTGCATCTAATGCATTGCACCCAATTTAATTTTTATAGAAAGAAAACACACAAATAAAAAATAATCTCACATGGTTGAATAATTTAATTAAGTCATGATTAACCATATATCACGTCATTAGAATGACATATAGGTTGCATTCAATCCAATTTAATTAACTTAGCATACATATCACTTAGATTTCATTTTAGTTCACAAATGCATATTAATTTTGGACATATAAGTCAAATTGTGTCTCATGTTAGAGCCGTTTCATAATTCTTTTGTCCATCATTAGGATTAGTTTACATATAAGGTGCATTTGTTTATAGAAAATGAATGATTTGGAAAACATTTTCCTAAAATGATCACTTGTATCCTTACAAAAATGAATAAACAATTTTTTTTTTATTGTCCATGAAAATGTTTAGACATAAACCGTTGTCATTAATGAAAACATTTTGAGTAATTATTTCAAAAGATGTAAGTAATCATTTTTAGGAAAATATTTTTCTAAAGTATTCATTTTCCGCAAAACAAAGGAAACTAGATTGAATTTAAAGTCATGCCACATGTCAATAGTTTAAATTAAAATTCACATAGATATTGTCGTGGCTAAAAATATCACTGAGAGTAGGGTGAATTGGTGATTTTAAGAAAGCTTGACTAACTTACGGAATTGTAAAAGCCAAGTTTGATATAAGCGGAATAACTTGATGTTAAAAGAATTAAGTTAACATAAGCAAGAACAGGTGATTATATCAAGCGCAGTGCACTTCTATCAAATACTAATAGGTAAAAGGAGAGACATGTAGAATGATGTATGCAGAGCTTTATAGTGATTTTGCTTAGTGTAAGCTTACATTCATTCATTGAGACCAACGGCCTGGTCGTTGGATTTCATTGGCAATCTTAGGAATTACAATAGTACGTGCCACTTATACTTAAGCATTTCTTCTCGAAGGAGGTTTTGCTTATACCCAAGCAGATAGATTTCACTATCACACAACTAAGCAAAAACTGTAATACCGATACATTGCTCAACTAGATTACACTTTCAATATGTTCAAAGGAAATATTCTCTCTATTGGTTCTCTTTTTCAAGATATGTTTAAATTGCTAAACGTCCATCAAATATTGACTTAAACCAATGATATTTATTTTTACAATCATAGTCTCAATTAAAAGGGCAAAGATTATTTCGCAGTAACATGAACTATGCTTGTACCGATTGCCGAAAAAAATGTATTTGCTAAAGGCACAAAATCCATCTTTCTAACTTACCCGACCATGGAAGAAAAGATTCCAAAGAAATCAACTTGGCTATCTATCATAGCAAAAGATCAGTATGAATCTTCCACAAAGTAAAACAAATATACTTTTTACAGATTGGTGTCTCAAACAAAGGATCGCATCCCGACAAAGCATACAAAGCAATATAAAATTGAAAAATGTCATTAAGTAGAAATCAACTTTACAACGGTCTTGAAATCAGCTTGAACACTTCCTCCAGGCCCAGAAGCATCCACCAATCTCTCTCTAAGCTCACCAACCTTCTTCCTCATCTCCTCCCCGGCATCACTCCTCAACACCACTTCCAATGCCTTCACTATCCCATCCTTTGTAATGGTCCCTCCCCCCACTCCCACTCCAATTTTCCACCATTCTTTCACCAACCTTCCATTCATCATGTTGTCTGCCCAGAGCGGCTTGCATATCATCGGCACTCCCCCCGCCACACTCTCAAACACCGAGTTGTACCCACAGTGTGTCACGTGCACCCCGCAAGCCGGGTGGCTCAACACCCTGCTTTGCGGGGCCCACAACACTATCTTCCCATGCTGCCCCGTCCTCTCCAGGAACCCTTCGGGCAAGTGGACCATCATGTGCTCCTTGATAGACCATAGGAATGGGGTCCCGGTGGATTCGAGGGCCTCGGCAAGAGTGGATAGCTCAGTAGGTGACAGTACAGCTACCGTCCCAAAGCACACATATGCCACGGTCCGAGGGTCCTTGGTGTCTAGCCACATTAAGCAACCGGAAGGGTCTGAGTCTGAGCTTGTTAGCACCGGTAGCGGTGAGAAAGACACTGTGGGGCACCCTACATGGAGAAGAATCTTGAACTTGGACTTGAGGTCAGCCATTAGAGGTGATGGGATCGCTTCCACGTAGGAGTTCATGATGACGGCCGTAGCACATGACAGCATGCGCACCAACTGGTGGACAAAGTTTGACACTAGTGACGTAGTCGGGTCTTGTAGAATATTGTCTGGGATATGTGGAATGCGAAACAATGATAACGGTGGAACCATTTCCAGGGCCCTGTCATTAGCCTCTGCCACCGCCATGCCAGCGCAGGAGTTTCTAAGGCACAGCTGACGAAGGATCTCGATGTGGATGTAAGTAGACAGAAAGCACGGAGACGAGATCCAGAGCGTCACCCACGGAACGCGCATCTGCTCGGCCATTTCGCCTGCGGGAAGTAAGAAAGCATCACTAAATAGACAACTCACCTTCTTCCTTGCATCTCACTCCGCGGCATCGATAGCAGCTCGAAAACTCTTTGGAGCTTGTTTGAGGATCATAGTTATTTGCTCTATCAGTTCCTCCGTTGTCGCTCCGTGATGACCCGTCGGCATGTGGCATCCTAGAATTTCTTGCCAATCTTTAGGGGTGCTCTACTTCATATCTTGCATTGAGATTTTGGCCAAGCTTTTGGTGAATAATAAATCTCAATTAGGTGTTTATCTAACTAAGGATTAGGTAAATTAATAGGATGAGGATGGGCTGGATAATTGAAGGCCCAAACCAGCCCATTGCCTCACCCCTTTTCTCGACCGGCCCACAAAACCCAAGGAGGAGAAGCCACCGGCCCATGGCTGGCCCAAGCCCATGAAGGGCTGTCGCACGAAGGAAAGGGGGGGGGGGGAGTCCGGTTGCATGCCTCCCCCATTTGTCCCAAGAAGATGGCCAAGTGTCCTCCATGCATGATCTAATGATGGCTAATGATGGAGGGGAAGAAAAATTAGGGGAAGATGATGGCCGGATTAAGTGAGAGAGAGAGGAGAGAGAGAGGAGAGTTCGTCTGAGAAAGAGAGAAGAGAGAAAGGAAGAAGGGAAGAGAGGAAGGAGGAGGACCGCCCGTTCGTCGATCCGCCGTGCGCCACCGTCCGTCGCTGCTGTTGTCTCGCCGTTGTGCTCGTAGCTTGCTTGGTCTAGAGGCAAGTTTGGATCCTTAAATCTGCTCTTGCATGTTGTGCCTAGTATGTGTGCTTGAATGGTGTTAGATTTGGATGTTTAGAGTGTTAAAAATCGAAGTTCTAAGGGTAATGGTTGAAACTTGTAAACTGTTCTTGAGAAAACAGTTCGACCTTGAATGTTCTATTGGCATGAATGTGTTGTTTGAGTTGGATTTTGGCCGTGACTTTTAAATGAAAGTTGTTAAGGACTTATTGAAATATAACATACTCAAATTTGGGACAAAACGAACAAGTTTAAGTGGGTGAAATATTTATTTTTCGGAGAGAATGGATCTGGAAATTCGGTAACTACCTTTGGCGAATGCATGGACTGTAAGGCTATCTTTTTGTTGAAATTTCACTTCGATTTCTTAACGAAAGATGTAAAGTACATACTGAAGTTTAACATATCAAAAATTTAGAGAAAAATAACACAAATAGATAGGTGAAATCGTAGTTTTTCGGAAGGGGCCAGATCTGGAAACTTCTGTGTTGAAACAGAAGCTTTAACCGTCTATATCTAATTATATAGGACGAATATGACTTTGATTTCCTCATGAAAAACATACCTTAGGATATTTACTACGACATATTCAAATTTCATAAATTTTGAATGCCATTTGGGTATTTAATCGAAAATGCTTTTAAAACCGCGTAACCTGGTATATTCGGATTTGGTCAGCTTCAATGTGTGGGTCATATCATTTTATATGAAGCTCTTTCGGCGAAGTGTCCTTCATGAAGTATTTACCTTATGGTCTTGGCTATCACATAGTCAAATTTCATAATTTTTTAATGTTATTTGGGTATCTAATCGAAATGTTTCTAAAACTGTGTGATCTGATGTGTTCGGACTTGGTAATGTTGCAATGCGTGGTCTATACCGTTTTGTATGAGATTCTTTTGGAAAAGTGTTCTACATGAAATATCTTTGTTTATGTCTTGTTTACAACATATTCAAATTTCGTGATTTTTGAAGTTCATTTGTCTATTTAACCAAAAACGTTTCAAAAACTGTGCAAGTGGAATGGACAGAATTAGTAGTGCTGCGATGCGTGATCTGTATTGAACTATATGGGGATCTCTTGGTGTAGTGTTCTTCATGAAATATCTGCCTTTATATCTTGACTATCACATGTTCGAATTTCATAATTTTGAAGGTCATTTGGGTATTTAATGAAAATTTTTTCTAAAACTGTGCAAGTTGGATTGTGCGAATTTCAAAGGCTGTAGCGCATGACTATTCTGTTTTGTATGAGCCCCATGAATTGTATTGATTTAAGTGATCAAATCCAGCTGCACATGTGATGATATTTGGCATGGCATATAGAATCAAATGTTGAATTAGGCTTTGTTGCTATTACATTATGTGCCATGTTACTTGTGAGACATAACTTGGTGAATATAAATCATGATGATTGAGGAGACTGTTGGAGGGGAGTCGATAATGCCCTGGGAGTGTCAGGATGCCCGGGATGGGGGGTGCCGGATGCCCGGTTGTATTGTGATACATGCCCGGATGTCCTCAGGAGTTTTGAGATGCCCGGAATGGTTGGGTGCCGGAAGCCCGGAGGTTTGTGCCCGGGGAATGCCTCGTGATGCCAGTTGGGATACGAGATGCCCGGAATGTGGGGTGCCGGATGCCCGGTGGTGTGTGCCGGAGGTTTCTCGCGATGCCGTTTGGGTGCGAGTGATAAAATGTGGGATGCAATTACGATCCCGGGAAAGATAAATGTGGTCACCCAATTGAAAGATAAAAGTGGAAATTGAATCATGCATGGTATGGTGACATGCACGCATGACTGTATGACATGATGTGTATGAGTGCATAGTGGTATGTGCACATGAGGTATGGATATGCATGAATACTTTATGATGAGTGCATGATGGTGTATGCACATATGGTATGATGACATATGTATGGCTGCGAGGTAAGTTATGCTTGGATGCATGAATTGATATGTACTATGCTATAGTATTATGACTGTGTTGTGTGATGCATTGAGTAGTTTAATGGATCTTTTACCTACTGAGTGGTTGTACTCACCCCTTCGGGGACCAACATTTCAGATTAGGAAGATGCCTCTCTCTCCGGTCACGCGTGGTACTTTTTATGGCCTTCCATCGACGTGGAGGTCGAGTGTTCGGAGATGGACGCGTTACCATCCCGGTCCGACGTTTGTGCAGGTTCGTGTGCTGGTGATGTATGATGTGGGCCTGGCTGGGGGCCCGGTCGTCCAGGAGTTCTTGTCGGTCCACGTCCGCCGTGACGGAGTGATGCGGGGGATGTTGCCGCCGCCACCGCCCGATGCACCGGGGTGGATGTGATGGCCCGCGTGAGGAGTGGAGAGCTAACACTTTTTGGGGATAGCCGACACTTGTAGATGGAGGATGACATGTGATAAATATAGGGGTTGAGATCTTTTTTGGGTTGTGATCAAGTCTAGATGAAAAATCTTGGCTTTTCTTTTTTGTTGTACTGACCTGAGAAATCCATCATGAACATATGTAAATAAAAGTGGCTCGGCTTCATCTTTTCATATGATGTGTAGTTGGTGTGCGTTGCATTATGGTAATGGGAAGGAGAGAGGGTGAGACTCATTTATGCTTCCGCTAATAAGTTGCGTCGGGACTATCATAAAAAAAAATGCCAATGAATTACGATGCTTTTACTAAAAGATGTAATTAGTGTTCATTAAATTGGAGCGATGGCGACCTTAGGTGTCTCGGGGTGTCACACGGCACTCCATTGTTGATGTCATAGACCACGATGTTGGGCGGCAGCTCAGCTCTCGAAGAAGGGGGGAAGAGATCGCGGTTGGACATGGCCGTGCTCAAGAAAGAGAAATGGACGTCCGTGACAGTTTCTGCTAACTTACGGACGAGGTTGGCGAGAGGCAGAGGGTGGCAAGCGAATGGAAACACAAGGACGGCGACATGCTTTTCCGAGGACATTTTGAACCCGATCCAATCAAAATCTTCAAGACCACAAATATATATGGAAAAGAATCGTCAAAAACAGTTTGAGCTCAATTTGGACGACCATTTTAATCAAAATACTTCCACAAAAACTACCTAGTATAAATGCATTTAGCAACTAATAATATTTAAACACAAGAACAAGTTCACTTACTATCAACAAATTTCGAGCGCAAAAGTCACTTCCACAAACTTCTCTTTTCCGTGTTTTTCTTCCGGATTTCTTCTCAGCCTCCCTTCAGTCAATGTTTTCTCTCTTCTTCGATCCCGCTTCTCTCTTCTTATATATTTGGCCGTGATCGTCAATTTTTTTTTCTAGGACTTCTTTTTAAGTCCCAACGCTGCCATAAAAAGACCAGAGACACCATTCCTTTACTGTAAAATTACAAGTCGAACCACTTCAACAAAACTATGTTTGACGTTCGTAAATTTATTAAAATGTTGTTAACATTCTAAGGACACTTGAGAAATTTGACAGATATTTCTATCTTACTATTTAATTTAACATTTGCAAATTTACTATAGTGCGAGAAATTTATTAGCCATACTTGTAAAATTTAGAAGTTGGTACACTATTGATTAATTTTTACTTTGGTAAATCCATTAAATTGTTGGCAACTTATGGATCACACTTATAAAATTTAAAAATTATTAATGTATATAAAATCAATAATTTTATTACAGGGTTGATAACTTGCTAATTAATTACCGACAAGTAAATTACTAGTCATATTTTCTTTAAATAAAAAGGGTTAACATCATGAAAAACTCCAACACGTATGACAAATTTACCCCAAACTAATTTTTTGATTATGAAAAACCCCAAACCGGTACATCTATGATAAATTTACCCCAACTGATCATAAAAAATGTCAAACCGATATGTTTGCGATAAATTTACCTTAAATTAATTTATTCAACCGTCAAACAGAAAGTGAAATCTCAAATAAGTACACCAATCAACTGTCATGTATCATTTAACTTAGTTATTTGACGAAAACTAATAAAAGGTAAATTCATCACAATTATATCAATTTGGGATAAATTTGTCAAATGTGTATTAGTTTAGGGTTAAATTAGTTTGGAGTAAATTTGTCGTCGATGTATTAGTGTGGAATTTTTCAAGGCATTAACTCAAATAAAAAATACTTGAAATAGGCCGTAGAATTTTACGCAATTCATACAGGAACAGTGACAGGATTAGCATGAACAGCACAACCGCGCCACCAAGACCAGCTGTCTCGACCTAACCTCGGGTGCACCACATTGGGTTTGGCTAATTGATTACCAAGCCTAATTTAGCTCGGGCTCTCCCAAGCTTATATCAATTCTCAACTTAGATTCAAGTTTTTAACATGCAATTGATTTTAAATTAGGAGTCGTCATTAATCTATTTTTGGTGGGTCGATTAGAAATCCAAATAAAGTAGCGGGAGATTTACTTTACTTCTACGAACCAAAGATTATGAGTTTGGGGACTTGATTACGCTAGATTTCCCTAACGCATTTTCGGTACCTTTCTCTTTTATTTTGAAAAAACATTTTGCAGGCAACTTGAATTAATTTTAATTTACCTCCCTAACATGTGGGGTGATTATATGGGTACGCAAACCACCAATTTAACACCCAAGAAAGCAATGAATAAATTACCGGACTTACCTTGTAGTAACGAAAACATCTGCAATGTTAGCTCAAAATTCACATCAAAAGCCCTAGATATGATTTCTAATTAACACACAGTCACTTAATATTTTTTAACAAATTTTCTTTTGTTTAATAAAATCTAATCTATGTGCAATGCGATTTAACCAAATGACCTAAATATAACGACTGGCAATTTCTAATTAAATGGACCAAGCAACAATCACTAAATGACATGCATTTCATTAATCTAATTCTGTATGACATGCGCATGATATTTTTTGTCTTTATTTTTTAATAAAATTCGTAATTAAAAATTATTAAAAATAAAAATCTAACTAAAGTGAGATATTATCTACTTTTTTTTAGGAAATAGACTAATCTGAATCCTATCTTAACTTAGAAATTTATCTTGACGTGCAATAAGTCCAAGTTACCATCTAACCTAGATATCATCTAAACATGCATTATAATATAATTAGAAAAGAATCTAACTATTCTATTATGCAATTCTATCTAGGGAATCAATTCTAATCTACATGATATGCAAATGCAATCTTTTTTGTATTTTTGGGATAAACAAAGCAATTAAAACTCCCATCACCAAGAGGGGAGGAGTTCAAAACCCCGCGTCCCCATTGCGCGACTCACCTCGCGTTGGGCCTGTGGTGGTATTGCTTGGATTCGCCGAGTTTCGCCATTTCACTGTTCTAGTTCTCAGTTAAAAAAAAAAAAAAGCAATTAAAAGATAAGTAAATCATTCACGGTCATCAAAGATATTATCCATCGTTCGAATTTGGAAACGATATCTAGTCAAACTTGATTATTTCGCTAATAAAATCGATAAATTAATCTTAAACCTTAAAAATCAAGATATCAATTTTATTTTCACGTGATTAATTATTCCTTCTAAAGCCTTATAGTTGTAATAAAAAAAATTCGTGTGTGGTTACAAATTAGACGGTACATCCGGAATTTTAATCATGCATCAAGAAATATTTCAAACAAAGAAACAAAATATTTAAAAATACAAATAAAAAAATCTACCTAATTTGAATTTTGGCTTCCAAACGAGGCTTAGCAAACGGCGGCTCGTGACCCACGATGGAGGCTCGGCGTGCTTCGACGAAGGGGCTGCTGTGGCGACGGGCAACCGTGGGCAGTGGGCGCGGTCGTCGGAGCTCCGGCGAGGGCAGCAAGCTCGCGGTGGGCGACGAGCTGCTGTGGTGGCGTCGCTCGGAAGGGGGCGGCGGCTGGCGGAGCTAGGCGGGCTCGAGCGAAGGTGCTGCTGCGACGGCGAGCAGCGGCGTCGGGCAGAGGGAGGTGCGGCAGCAAGGGCGGAGGCGGTGCTCGCGGGATGCTGCAGTTCGTGGGCTTCGGGGGCGCGGCGAAGCAGGGGCGGAGACGCGGCAGGGCAAGCGCGCGGAGGCGGTGACCGGCGGAGGCGCGGAGCAGGCTGCTGGCGTCGGCACGGCTGAGGCTCGAGTGCTGGTGCCCAGGCAAAGGTACTGCTGGTGCTCCGGGCTGCAGGCGTCCCGGCGGTTGCTGCAAAGGGGTGCGGTAGCGGCGGAAGCACGACAGAACAGGAACGGAGGCGCGACAGACCGGGGGGACTGCTTCTGGCGTCGGGCTGCAGCAGCGTCGCTCGGAGGGGAGTTACTCGGACCGGCGTGCAGGGGGTCGGTGCTCGGTCGACGGGCGGAGATGGTGGGCCGCGACGAGGGAGACGGAGTTACGAGCAGGCGGGTCGCGGGCCGGCGCGGGCTCCGGGCGAGGCGGGGCGCGGCGATGGCTGGCGACCGGGCGCGGGCGGCGCAGGGGGCGGAGGAGCAGTGGCGGCCGGCGGCTTCGGCAGAAGGCGGAGGGCAGGCTTGCTGAAGAAGAAGAACAGTATTCTTCACTTTTTCCTTTTTCTCTCAGCTCTGCCTCACGTCCCCTTACGTCCCTCTCTCTTGTTTCACTGTTGCTGCTGTCCCTTCTTGCTGACTTTTTCCCCTCCAGCGAAGGAAAATTTTCTCTTTTGTGCTAGAAGAACAGTATTCTTCACTTTTTCTTTCTTCTCTCAGCTCTGCCTCACGTCCCATCGAAGGAAAATTTTATCTTTTATGCTTGAATTTCTTGACCACAAAATCGAGATAAAGCCCCCCCCCTTGCCATACGCGGACAGCCTTCCACAGGGAAAGGAATTAGGTTTTTGTAGCTTATTTGAAGATTTCTTCCTAAATATTCTCCATCGATAAAAGAATGATAGTAAATAATAAAGAAATGAACGTACAGTCATTAATAATTTTAATTACAGAAAAAAGGTAGCATTATTATGTCCGCCAACAGCACCAATTTTTCTCGTCCAATAAAAGAAGCGTTCCAAGTGTTGAAATAGCGAGTTAGTTTCTTTCTTTTCTTATTTAACAATTTCATTTGCAAATAATTACTATAATCCTGGCAAAACCAAGGGACTGATCAAGTAATAAATGTGTTTATCTTCCTCGTTTAAAATTTATAGTTGATACACTGCAGTTGCATATCTTTCTAGGGCCAATAGTAGGAGCACAAATATGTGCATCTTCCACATTTATTCAGTATGTATGTTTAAATATATAAATATTATAGCACGATTTCATTTAATAATTTAAGTTTTTTAACAATTGATAGTGATCTCATAAAATCTTACATGATAACAGAGTAAGAAGTTCTCAACTCAAAATAGAAACCATACTATTCTTCAATTGAATCAATTCATTAAGGTGATTCTTTTAACAAATGGCATTCATGGAACTTCATAGCCAAATATACAAAATATAATAAAGAAAACTAATTGATTGATTAAAGAAGAGACTGAATTTGACACTACTTATTGTACTTTTAATATTGGTGTTGTCTTATACCCTATTTCTTAATCTGGTTATTATATAATCCCCTTCACGAATCACCTGCCTATAATCCCCTTCACGAACTTGCGCTTCATCTTCCTTAAGTGATTGCGACTCGCTGCAGATGAAGTCAGACTCGATGGAATTCTGAAATGAGATAATGCGTGCATGTGGATCAAAGGGTCTAGGCTCTTTCCACCGCAGAATTTGAGCGACCTGTCGAGGACCACGATTTCCGCTCTCTAGCTCTAGATGAGCTTAAATTTGACCCGCTCCTCCCAGTAGGCAGGACCGATGGCTCGGACCTGTTGCCATCACCGCGGCTTTTCCTTGCCCTCTTAGTGGTTGAGGACCGGTTGGCACGGTGACTTGCTGGACGGTCACATCTTCAAGTTGGGACTCGGACTTGGGAGACTATTCTTATTCTTCACCCTTCCTCACCTTCAATTAAAAAAAAATCCTAATTTGATGAATTGGATATTTTTGTAGCTAGGGTATTCATGTGATTTTTACACAAATTTGACCAAACTTTTAGGGGCATAACTTTTTTGTTGAATGTCCTATTGTGTTAATTTTGACTACAAAAAGACTGTGAGCTGATGTTTTCAATTCATCAAATTAGGAAAAAATTTTGAAAAATTATATTTATGTGATTTTTTACTCAATTTTTTCATCTACGAAAAGCCCGGCTACCCACTTGGAAACAGCATGATTACAAAAATAATTTGTGGGAGCACCAATAGAAAATCTGGATTAACAGCTTTACACTGATTGTGATGTTACATGGTACAACAGTAAGGGTATACTACGTTTCCTTTATCCTTAGTAAATTGAAGTGGAGAAACAACAATAGGAGTTTGGTATAGAAAAAGGTCAAAACAATTGAATGAATGATATCCAAGAACAGACGCAATTGCTTGACCAGATGATTATTGTATTGAAGTTTGGGTCTTGAGTATTTATGAATGGCAAAAAGAATAGGGAGTAAGTTGACGAGGCTGATGCAGTCTGTTGAGGAATAAGGGGATCATAAGTTGAAGAGTCCTGTCAACTTCGTGTTGACCGTTAAGGGTGACAATTGCAAAAGCGACGATTTAAATTCAATTGATTCTTAAAACTTGTAATTATTTCACGATCCTCAAGGTAACTGAGTTGTTGCACTCACACTTCTAGATTGTATATCGCAAGTTCTAATTCCAAGCATTATTGGTGCCCATTACTCAAGGTTAACCCATGACTTTCTTGATTTGCTTGTTCTTTGTGGAATCATCTAAAATCATGCGCGGCTATTCACCAAGGCTTTAAAAACAAATCGGTCTCTTTCTCTACTTTGACTTTCAGCTTTTTAGTTGTTTGGTCAACGACTTGAGGAAGCATCTTTTCAGAGAAGGCTAGGCCAATTAACAAACCAGAGTAAAGAAAAAGGGAACATTATAGTCAACGTGCAACTTTTAATAGTGTTAATGCCTAATTTTATCCATTCATTATATTTATAATAATTAAATATATTGCATCTATTGTAAGGGCCTAACGGAAAAGATATTCCAGAAAATAGATGGATGGGGCATGCATCATATCAGCTACACAGGAAAACTTCGATTGGTCAAATCGGTACTTTTTTTCATTTGCATTTACTAGATGCAAATATTTCCCCTGCCAAAGCAAACTATGTATGAGATTGAAAAGAAAATTAGGCAATTCTTATGCTTAGGAAATGTTGAAACTCACAAATCCCATAAAGTTGTGTGAAAAGTGGTATGCTCACAAAAAAAGGAGGGAGGACTAGGCCTACTTGATATGAAACTCTAGAATAGAGTATTGATGGGTCGTATGCTTTGAAGCCTCATCAATCATTCATCCTCATCCTTGTGGAGTATTTGGGTTCATCACATTAAATGCATAGTGGCTTGGAGTTGGTGATGTATTCTTAAGATAAGACTTACTCTAACACCTATTAGTTCTAGCCAAAAATACTGTTGCAAAGAGATATATAAGGAATTCAGATAAGAGGGACCGGTCATGCATTGATATCAATTAATTTGGACTAGGGGTATTCGCAAGCATAATTTTATTGGTTGGCTTATTTGGAGATGGGCTACCGACAACAATAGCCATATCACGGAGGTTGTCTTCAGTAGATACTAAGTATAACTTTTGCATGACTATTATATAAGATTAAAATCACTTATTCTTTGAGTGTACCAAGACAAGTAGTGTATGGCATAGTATTTTCGCACAAAATGGAATATGGCATTTTGCAAGAAGTTGGAACCTAGAACTTCAATGGATGAGCAAGGCCACCAGGGGCAAAAACCTAGAGACGAGACTTCTCAAGCTATCTTTCTTAGGGACTATCTATTGCATTTGAATGGAACACAATCGCAAACAGTAAACACATTGACTGAGCCTCATCTTCTATGGCTAGGATTCAAAAGGTTGTAAGAGGTAAAGCTTCACTCTACCAATAATGTAAGCCTTCCTAGGCAAAACTTTTATTGGCTATTGTATGGAGGCTTCCTTCCTCTATATTCTTGCATAATTAGTCTCTTCGAAATGCTAAGGGATTCCTCTAAGCTTTTGTTTCCCATCTAATTGATGATATTCACATATTTACACAATATATATATATATATATATCTTGCTATAACTTCCTGAATTTACTAACAAATGCCATGTTAGAGATTTGTGTAGCTTTACCCTGCATGAGAGTTGTTTGTTCTATATAGAAATGACTTGGGATGAGTGATAGGATTCTAGGTTCTTCCGACATGACTAAGATGTCTTAGAGAGCTTTGATTAGATGGAATTTAAGAAGGGCTTCTTAAGAATAGTTTGGCTTATTCTCTAACCCTTTTTATTAGGGTTGGGATAAAATTGAAAAATATTACTCAAGTTTCAATAATTATGAAAAGTCTACATGTGAATCTACATATGTCAACTATTGCATATTTCAAATGTTTAGAGTTAGAACAAGAGTCAAATGCATGTAACACAAAGATTTAGATTAGAAAAAAGTGCAAGATAAAAATTGATTCAGATGGACCCTAAGTTCATGCACTTATGCAATTTTATCATATCATAGCATGTGAATAAAATGCCAAGTTGATCCATTCTCAATTATTGCGACACCGGTGTAATTACCAAGCAAAGCAAAGTTTTATTATAATGCCCGGTCAAAGTAAAGAAAAAAAAAAAAGCTAAAAAAACAACTCTAAGAATAATTATGACTACGTGCAGCATGCACATACCTGTACCCTCAATGTCCTGGCACAGTAAGGGGCATAAGTGCAAGTTTACTGGTGCCCCTCCGGTCGGTTCAATTGTTCGTGCTAAATAATCGGAGAGTGCATCTATTTCCCATTTCTATGTTCTGTTTAGCAACTTCCAACAATATTACGGATGACAATCCCAAATTTCAACTGGTCTGTTGGGAATTGAATTTGAACCTGGTAATCTATCTATGGCATTTATTTGACTAATAAGCAAATAATTGCCATGCGAGATGAGAACATGAGCGAAAAATAATTTGGCCTTTTTATCACTGTGATTTGAAAAGGTTATTAGGCCCTTTTAGTTGTTTCCTTTTTTTATTTCAAATGAAGATTTAAGTCAATCAAACATCTAGTTAGATATCCAAGGTTTCGAACTATCTTTCCATGTAGTCCAATTACCTATGTTCAAAGAATAGTTTATATTTTCTTCTACAATTAATTAGAAAAATTAGATAAGCGTTGGAATTTTTTCAGTCGGTTGCCAAGTTCTCTTGATCTATTGCTGTCTATGTCTCTCTACTATATGTAACCAGTTTTCAATGACCAAAGTACCCTCATATCATTTCACTATATGAAAGTAAAGAGAATGTAAGATATCAATTTATAATTAAGATTCTAGACGATAACCTAACTAATCTCACATTTTCATTTGCGCACATGTCCTTAATTTTGTGATGTATATCCGTAATCTCCCGCTTAAAAAATCCAAATCCATGTCGTGCCAAGAAATTAATCAATCAAAAACTAAAATCTAAACTAATACCTACAACCAACATATGTTCTATCAACGAAAACGGTAAATGAGGAAGTTTTTGTACTGACCGTTGATCCCGTGGCTCACACGTTTGAGACCCTTACGATCAAGGGTGGAGATGGGCCATTCCAGTGGACCCAGGTTTGACCTCAAAATCTTCATATTGAGAAAAAGGAAAAACTCAAACATTAGGTTAAAAAATCAGGTTGGAACCATTCGGCTTCGTAGATATGACGCCTGCTAGTTGGATCCAAGAGACAATTGCGGGTTGGATCAAAGTCACAACTGCTAGTTGCATCGAGGTATGTCACGAATTTTCTGTCGTCCATGCTGTAACACTTCATCTTACTTTCTTCGTAATCCGCGCAGTAGACGCGGTTTGGGTCGAGCCCAGGAAGGCAAGACTCGGCATTGAACTCCTCCGAGAGGGAAGAGTTGCCATTCAAGAAAGAGATCCATTCCCCATGCTTTTGACCTCTTCCTAAGTTCCCTTCTGTAGGAAACAAATTCCTAAAAATCGAACCGATACTCAAACGATCGAATAGAGGCGATCGGGTCCAGGGTGGGTAGAGTCTAAACCCGGACCCGTACCGACCCCGTTATAACCGATTCCCTTTTTCCGGACCCTATATCTGACCCTATTTGTATTGGACCCTATACCCGACCCACCCTGTTTTTCCGATCTGGTTCTAGTGTCAACCCTGTTTCCACTGGAACCTGTTTTACAATCTCTCGATATCCTATACGACTTCGAATTTTATATTAATAAGCGAGAAAATAACGTAATCCTCCTAATTTATGTTGAAACATTAATCACTGGTAATAAATTAATACATGAACTTTTTGACTAAACGAAAAATTAAAAATCCATAGGACTAATTATAATAAATAAAATTAAGGCAAAGAATTAGCAACAAACATGGGTCTAAATTAGTCTTATTCCAATAACTACTACATGAAGCAACTCATTTATACAAGCATATAACTCCTTATACGAAAGAGAAATTAGGCTAGCCGATCCATGTGATTCGCAAGAATTTGGTGGCGATGAACACCATCCGTCCATCAGACGGTGCGAGAGGGAATTGGTGAGGGAGGGAAGCAAGTGAGGAAGAGGAATGATAAAGGAGAAGTGCCGTGCATGTTTGAGGGAGCCAAGAGGAAAAACATCGTGTGATTGCGAGAGTAAGAATAGAAATTGGGAGGAAAAAAAAAAGTTTTAGACCTCTATTTACAAAACCGGTCTGGGAACCGGTTCCAAAAGCGGTCCAGGAACCGGTTTCCGGGTGGATAATCCCTCGAACCCTGTTCCCGAACCGGTTTAAACCGGTTCCGAATTTTGGGAACCTGTTCCGAAACCGGTTTCAATGGGAACCGATTTCCGACCCTATTTTCCGGGTGGGCCGGTTCGGGAACCGGGTATACCCGGTCCGGTTGCACACCCCTACGATCGAATATTGAAAACGAACGCGATCATCATAAAAAATTCAGTCCTTAGAACTAGTCTCGATTCCATGCGACTCCTTTTCAAGTTAAAGAGTCATTATTTGACTCTCCGAATCCAAGGCCATAAATAGCCCGTGGCAACAAATCAGTTGAAGGACGGTACGCCAATGCATAGGCGTCGCGCGATTCACTAACGTCCACGCATCTTCTCCTGATCTGAGAAAGGCAAACCCAAGCCCTGGTGATGCGGCATAAGAAGTCATGACTGAGTACCTGGACAAAGAAAGGCTCCAGGACAAATCGATCATGTGGATGTGATGTAGTTCGTGTTGAAGCTTCTCCAAAGCGGGGAGTTCAATGCTGATGCACGAAAGTGGATTGGCGATACGGTGTTCACTGTACCCATTTGCCAAGAGTATCCATCCTGGTGTAGATAATGTCTGGCAATACAACTCAGCTATTCGGTTGTAAGCATAAATCATGAGCCACGGGGCTTTAGATTTCGCATTGTACGTCTCCTTGGCGGCAGTGGTCTGCCATGAGGTGCACACCTATCGAATAGCTAAAAATTCTTCCGTGACTAGCCGACGAACAATGAGTTCTAGGATCACTTGTGGGAGTTCTTCCCAATTCGCCATTTCTTCGTCGTAGATTGAATGATCAATTTTCCTCAGAACACGAGGAGGGTCCTTTCTTATGTGAGGAAAGACAACTTTTGGGGATTCAATTTCCCTATCCGTGAGGATTACCACAATCTACTTCCGATTATGTTTTTTTCACAAATCTTACCCTACCTTTTTACTTTTTTGAATAACTATTCCTTTGTGGTTTTGGCAAGATACAGTTTTCTCTTGGTTTGAGGTTTTAAAATTCAAATCATTCTATAAAATACAGTTGATCTAAATGATAGTTTAATCTCCGAGCATTTTCAAATAAAATCCATAAAGAGCACATATTTATTATTTATTCAAATGATAATTTTATTCAAATCTATGTCATATGTTTTTAACCCTTCTTACTTTGAAAAAAGTTTGGCTATTTTCCTAAATAAACGAAAAATTTCAAATATTTTTTGCCCGGCACATTTTTTTCTCATTTTTGTTTCCATATACAAACATATGCTCTTTCCCTAGGCAAAGTTTCAATAAGTAAAAGCTACGCTACAAATTAAATAATTCTTTACCAAAACAAGACGAAGATCGGTTGTTGTTGGACCATAACATCAGTTGGAACGAGACGAAGATGTTATCTACTGGCGAGATAATTTTTTTCAAGGTGAAAAAAATACTAATAATCCCTTAATTTTTATTCAATGTGCAATATCATCCTTGATTTACAATTAGTGTGATTAGGTCCCTCAACCTCTCTTCAATGTGCAATTTTGCATCTTGAATTACTTTAAAATTTTCAATTGTCACCCTTCCATTAATTAGTTTGTTGAAATTTGTCATCGTTGACACCATCCAATTAGTCTACCGCTTTAGAAAAATGCCAGGTTATTTACGATAAGAAGCTATTTCCAACATTTTCTAATTGTTGAAAATTACTCTGTTTTGACAATTCAAATAACACTTTCACTATTATTTAAGGTATCTCAGCCGTTTATCCATTCAAATAGCTTTCTCCTAACTATTTATCCTCATCTATCATCATTCCTTGCTAGTTGAAAGGTCCTGAAAGAAACAATTTTTGGAATTAAATATGACATGACAAGAATTATCCTCATGGATTTTGGAAATAGAAATAAGATTTAATTCGAATTTAGGAATATATAGGACATTCCTAAGAACAATATTGGGACTAAAATAAACGGTGCCAACTTTAGTAATATGAGTGACATTCTCATTTGGGAGGGGTACTGACATGGGAGGATTGTATTAGGTGTCAATATGAGAAAAAAATTTCTCGTTACATATTATATGATCACTAGTATCTAAATCAATTATCCATACATTAACTAAACTAGAATCTGTCTTGCATAAAAAGTACTTCAAAAATTGGTAGCCTTCTCGGTAGCATTAAATTGATTGAGGGCCTTCATCATATTTTGACACTGATCATGGGTAAATCTGATTTGCCCTTCCCGTACTTTGTGCTGGAACTTGATAATTAGATAATCCCTTTTTCCTTTTTTTTTTTTTCATTGGTTTTTCCATGCAATTTCTAACATGCATTAAAAGTATGATGCGGTTGTTTGCAATATTCACAGAATTTACCTTTTGTTTTAAAATACTGCCCTCCCCCTTTTTGAGATGACGTTGCAATTTATGGGCCATTGGATGCTTTAAAAACTAGCGCTAACATGGCAAATTATGGGTCGCTTGATTCGGTCCCTCGAATAAATAGAGTCGTCAGATCTTGTCCCTCAGATGGCTGAATAATGGCCATTAGATCTCAGCCTTTGATTTGGGCCATCTGTTGAAGACCTCTTAGGTTGCGTTTGATCGACCGGATAAAAACCAGGATAGGATATGTTTTATCTTTTCCTGTGTTTGGTAGCTGTCTAGGTTAGGATAAGGTCGAATATAGACGGGATATAAACCGGATAAAAAAATCCGAGGGGGGTGGGATAAGGTCGGATATGATTTCTTTTATCCGAAACATAAAACCCTACGCTTTTTTTCTTTCTCCATCGTTCATCCACAGACGACTCTCCGTTTCTAAAGTATCGACGTTGAAGCCTTCTCCTCAATAGCTCTCCGATCCTCATCGAAATTTTACAAAAAGCGACGAATTTTCAAAGGTAAATAATCATTCTCTCTCCCTTTTCTCGCCCAACCAGCGACAGACGCTTCTTTGAGGGCTAGGTTTTCCGTGTGCAGAGCAGAGGAGGCCACGACCTTCTTTGTGAACCCAAGGATCAACGTCCCTCGATCGTCCCAAGCGACTCCAGCAACCGACCCCTCCAATGAATCGGCTAGCTAGGACCAGGAGCCATCGATTTTCATCTTCACGAAGCCCTTTCCCGGCAGCAGTGACCACGAACACGGTACGATTCTCTTCTGACTTACTCTGGATTTTCCCTGAAGTGTTCGGTTTGATGAAATCCTTGCTCATAATGATTGAAATACCCATTTGTATGTTGTAGAAGAAAGGTGAAACATCATAGTAACTTTTAATCTTCTAATTGGGCAGACTCCTCTTGTTTCTTCTTTCTCGGTGAACATCAAATTGGATGGATGGGTGTTGTGGGCCAGAGGGGAAGAGTGTACAAGCTATGGGTAGTTTTTTTATGGATCTGGATTTGATAGTTTGAATGTGCATGTAATGCAAATTATTCTAAAAGTATGTACAATTTATGGGTGGTTTTTTTATGAATCTGGATTGGAATTTTGAATGGGCATGTGCTACAAATTATTCTAAAAGTTGGCTTCTTTTTCTTCATCCTAGCATTGATCGAAAAGTTTGCTCCTTACTCTTAGCTTGTGATAGATTCAATGTTTATCCAGCCTTTGGTGTGAAAGAAAGAAACCTTGTTTTTTTTTTTTTTTTTTTTTTTTTTTTTTTTTTTGTGGTGGGGGTGGGAAGAGGGGGAGCTAGAGATTTGAGATAAGGAAAACAGAAAAGCTAAACATAACTCCTTTGTAATAAAAGTTGGTGTGATTATCATAACTTTAATTCCAATTTTCGTTTTTTAAGAGCTTGAGATTCATGCTTGATTGCTTGAGTTTACAAGGAAAATGATTAACAAAAAGAAGCACGCCATGGATGTGGGAAAAGCCCTGTTTCTCTGTTTTTTGTTACTTTAAGAAATCTGGGAGTGGCTCAATCAACATATACGCTGAGTTAGTTTTCTGTTTCTCTGTCTCCATCATTAAATTTTCTTTACCACATTATCTTCCATCATTAAATTTTCTGAAATTGCAATGAGATGTTTAGGAATGGAAGGTAGCGATTTCAGTCAAACTCAAGGAAGGGGAACAAAGAGAGACCGACGTATATGGACAATAGATGAAGAAAATGCACTTCTAGATGGTCTTAAAGAATTAGTTACGTGAGAAATGAAAGCCGATAACGGCTTCAAGAGTGGTTACATGGTTATGTTAGAGAGGTGGTTTGAAGAAAAGTTCCCTTGTTCTGGCATCAAGGGTAATCCTCATATACAGTCGAAAATGAAAAACTTGAAAAAGTTGTATAATCAGATATATGACTTGAGGAATCAAAGTGGCTTTGGGTGGGACCATGAAAAGCATTGTGTTGATATTCATTCTGAGGATAGTTGGCAAAAATATTGCAAGGTTTGTGTCACTTCTTTTCATTTTTCTTCTTTATTAATTGTTTCATTTCTAACAAAATAATATAATTTTCTTTTTAGACCTATCCAGGAGCGCTTCTTTGAGAGGGAAGTCCTTCCCTCAATATGATCGACTAGCAGCCGTATTTGGAAAAGACCGTGCCAATGGAAATCTCAGTGAGACCCTTCAGAAACTCATGCGGCTGTAGATCATGAGGAATGTGAAAATCATGATAATATGGCAACCAACGGTGTAAGTCAAAACTCACCGCCACTATCATCTTCTCAGACACAAAATGTTTCTGATTCTTCAAGAAGAAAACGAGCTAAAGCAAGTGACAAATGGGCTGCTGGCTTAGTTGAGATAGCAGGAACTTTTGGCTCATTCTTAGAAAAAGCTAACGAGAGAATGGAGATGATCGCTAGCCACATTGGGCATGCGAAGGACTTGGATAATGACAAACGAAAAATCAATGAGGAGCTTCTTCAAATGTCTTTAGGTACTATGGATAGAATAAAATTATGTAGAAATATTGTGAAGGATCCTAAGAATATTCATCTATTTTTGGGATTTCAAGGAGATGATAGGAAAGCATTTGTGGAATTACTTCTCCAAGAGATGAGAGAAGAAATGAGTGATGATTGAGTTGTTTCTGAGTTTGTAGGAGATATGTTTTCTCTCCGTACTTTTTTTTTTTTTCTTCTTTATTTTTTTTAAAGGGTTTTTGGGGCTAGCTATAAGCTTTAATGTTATCTTTTTGGACCTTTCGGTTGTAGCCATGACTTGAAAAGAGGTGGATATGGCTTGAAACTTTATCTCTATGTTCATTGCCAAGAAAACCATTATCTATAATATTCTTTGCCTTTGTCTTTTATTTTCATAAATAGTTTCTCTGTCTCTTTGGCAAAAAACCTAGCCATGAACTTAAAAGAAGCCTTAAGTCAAGATAGTTCGCATCTATAGTTCGCATCTACTGCTTTAGATGGACGTGAACATGAGTTTACTTTGGTCAAAATTCAGTTGGCCGATACTCAACAAATGTAACGTACTTTATAAATATGAATTGTTCAGAGATCATTCGTTAACATGATTAACTGTCATTGCATCTTCGTGATAGCTGGGATACAACAAAAAAAAATGAATGAACTTTGGACTTTATGCTTTGTTCTAATTGGGCATTTGTTTGATTTGGTATTGGACCTGTAACAAAATGGAAACAAATGAAAAACTTGTAAGAGAGAAAAAAAATTCATGTTTCAAAGTGAATATATTGAAATTGAGGTTATTCTAAAAACGTTTGATGTTGAAGGGGCTATCCAAAATATTATTTCAAAGGAACGGAAAAGATTATTACGATGCGTAATCATGAAATTCGATGAGAATCTGTTAATTTGAAAAAGATATATTGTTTTGGATGATTTTGTGAATATTAAACCTGCAAATTTGTACTTGCCTATTTAAATCCGTAGTTCACCAAACGATATATTGAATAGGATATGAGGATATCCGATTTTAAATTCGTAGTTCACCAAACAGTTGATGGGATATGAAGAAATCTATGGATTTCTTATCCTATCCTATCCTATTCAGTCCTATCCCGTTTAGAAATTCGGACGACCAAACGCAACCTTAAGGTCTTCTTCTTCCTCCAGCCGAAACCTTAACGTTGCGCCACAGGGTTTCGCAACTATGGAAGCTCGTTGGAATGAGATCATTGGAGCGACGAGCATCATGCCCTCATCCATCCATGCGTAGTCGGCCGGTGCTAGTCACTGATTCTCGGGCAGCAAGTTCAAAGATTCGGCTAAGCGGTGGAATTGGATCCATTACGAGAATCTGTGATCTAAAATTTGGGTAAGTTTTGTTTAAGATCAATAGAAATCAAGTCGTCTTCTCCTTTTATTTGATGGCCCAATACTGATTTAGTGTAGTTTCGAGTCCTTCCAGTTGTTTCTCAGCTGCCTCAAGCTCATTTCACAGAGTCGAGAGTCGGTTGAAAACTTGAAGTAAGCAGTAATCGAGAGGTTCCCTTACTTCAACTCCAACAAGGCTTGAATGAGTGAAAAAAATTCGGGCTTGATCTAATTTGTTGTACATATCTTTGATGTTGTCTTTAGAAGACCTTGGAGTCTTTAGTTGGGGGAGTCTGATGGCGACTTCGAGTGTGATACAATTCCCGATCCAACTGCAAACATGTTTGCCACACTTGTGCCAATGTCGTTGCATCCGGTCATCGGTTGAAGAGGGGATGGCTCCATCAAGGAAGCCATCCTTGTCCTTCATCACCAAGGCTGCCTGGAGATCTTGAGCCCAAGCGACATAGTTATGCGATCCCACAAGATGCAAAGTTATGAGCCGAAGCTCTGGTCCATCAGCTGGCGAAGTGAAGTTGGGGTCATTGGGCTCTAGGTGGCTGCCATTGGCTGGAATCGCGTAGGGCAAAAATCTGAATTGGAAATCAGGTGGAAAAATTGGGTAGAGATTCATTTTATGACCTGTTTGAGTGGATTCAAGTATGGGATTTGGACTCGTCCAACTGGGTCCTCTTTTTTTGAATGGGTTCTTTGGTGCCCATACTTGGTTCAATCCATTAACCCATTGGCCTTGAATTGGAATCCATTTAACTAATGACAGTTAGGCTGGGCCCAAAACTTGGGCTGAAGTTGGGATAGTCCTAGTTTGAGAATATTGAACAGAAGGATCTCTTATTCAATCATATCAATTTGATCCGAACTTTGATTTTGAGGTGAGTTGTTCTCCCCCTCATTTGAACTTCGATTTTTCGTCTAAGTATCAATGATGTATTCCTACCAGGTACTGTTTTGTTTTGCAGAATATGAATTGCAACAACAAGACAGAAACAAGATGGAGACTATTCGAAAAAAAAAAATGCGAAAGCTAGGCATGTGAGATTTGGCGACACTATTGCCAACTATTTTAAAAGCTTAAGCCATTAGTTAAGATGGTTTAATACTTAATTATTCTAACACTCCTCATCATGCTTAGTTTGGTCTTTTTGCTTAATACTAAGTGTGGAACATATTTAATTAGGAAGTTAAATAGGGTTTGAAAATATTTGAATTCAGAACTTCCAGTTTTGATACCATGATAGAAATTGAAGAAGTTTGAGGAATTTTATTATATCTTTCATACTTGTACATAAGAGAATATGTAATACAAAAGTGTGCAATGTAGAAAATAATATGTAAAATACAATTTTCCTATTTGAAATGAATAAATCAATTAATCTATCGATCTAAGATTTGTACAATCATCTGTGGAACCAAATCATATCTTCAACATTAACGATTGGAGTATGCTTACCAACTTACTCTGGCATTCAGGTACATGATAATTAATGAATTTTAGACAACATGAAACTACGTCATGGCATGTCATGGGTTTTGGTGTATCCATGAGAATCTTCTATTATTCATGCATTTGATGATATGTCAGGCATGCATTTGATTTTATCATCGTTTGAATTAGAAAGCCATAAGATGACGGGTTTCAATTTGGAATTTGACTTGTTGCTCGGATTAACAATAGAGCAAGTTGAATCATCTTAGATGTCGTTCATCAACTTTTATCATGTTTGCAACATTTATTTGAACAAAAGACGTTTCTCTGACCCTATGCCCATTCTCTCCCTGACTCTTCTCTCTCCATCATTTTCTTCAACCTTTAACCATGAGAGGAGGTTTAGCCCTCCCCTCTTTCTTTTGTTGATTTTATTTGTGTATTTTTGTTCTTTTCTCATTTCTTATTCTCTTCTAATCTAAATATGGGAGCTATCTTCTCCTAATCTAGTTTCGAATCTAAAAGTTTAAACTCACTTGATCTAATCTATAGCGACACCTAAATTTTGACATGCATTTAATCGTGCCTATCTCCGGAGTCGTGCCTATCTCTAGCAAGCGAGTGAATTGGTCTATCGATAGACTCAACAACCTCCAACAAGCCCCTCCTATACTTTCACTGCTTCAATCCAGTCTCGACAACAATCGAATAAGCATATTCCCAAATGTTGTGGTCTCTTGGCACTATCCGCCATCTAAGAAGCTCTAGGTTTCTTGACAAACTCAGTTGCTTCCATAAGCCTCTACAGTACTTTGCCTAGGCCAGTCCGTGTTGGGTGGTCTTGGCACTAACCCTTACCACAATCCATGTAGGACAATTTCAACAATCTCCCCCCCAACATATTGGGTCTAGATTGGAGCCGTAACAACTCATAACTCTCCGGATAAATCACGTTTATAAACCGACCACTAGCTCTTACCACAATCGATGTGAGACAACTTCATGATCTTCCTCTCACATATCAGGCCTAGGTAGGAGCCGCAATAACCCATAATTCTTCTGTATGACTATTGGGTCTAGACTTGTTGGTAACCTGGACTCTAACACTAGTGTTAGGTAGTCTTGAGTCTCTTTCATCTCTAAAGCTAGCTTAAAGGGTGTGATTATTCCTCAAACTTATAAATCGACTACTAGTCCATTACACAATCCATGTGGGCTATTCTCTTTTTTTCTCATTGAAATGAATTACAGGTGTGTTTGGTTTAACATTTTGAAAGCTCATTGGGAAAATGCAAAATAGTTTAGCCTAAAAGACTTTAGGCAAATGTAAAGGCCGTTTGGTAAACTATGTTTTGAGAAGCAACTTTGAGAGAAATACCGTTTGGTAGAAAACATATTTGAAAAGCTCTTCAGGTGATTAATATTAATTTTTAAATCTTATTTGTTTAAAATTGAAAAAAATAATGTATGCAACTTTTTAAATATAAATTTTGATAATAATACTAAAAAAACCGAACACATATATAATTTTTTTTAAAAAAAAAAGACAAGACCCTTCATCGGAATTTTTTAATTTTTAGCTGCTTAAAATTGAAAAAAAAATGATCTATGCAACTTTTTAAATATAAATTTTCACAACAATGCTAAAAAAATCATATATATATATATATATATAATTTTAAAAAAAGACTAAATCCTTCGTAGAATTTTTTTTAAATTTTTATTTATTTAAAATTGAAAAAACAATGTATGCAACTTTTTAAATATAAAATTAAAAATAATGATAAAAATTCAAATACACACACACGCACACACACGCGCACACACACACACACACACACACACACACACACATATATATATATATATATATATATATTTAAAAAAAGACCAAACCCTTCGTCGGAATCTTTTATTTTTTATTTGTTTAAAATTGAAAAAAATAATAATGTATGCAACTTTTTAAATATAAATTTTGACAATGATACTAAGAAAATCAAATATATAAATATTTTTTTTAAAAAGACCAAATATATTTAATTTTCTTAGCATTTATATATATTTGATTGTTTTTTTAGCATTATTTTGGTATTTTAAAAATTGATAACGAGGGCAAAATAAAAAATTTGAAGAATGAGTGAGGATAGTTTTGGAAGAAAAAATAAGTTTCAGCATTTAGCCAAATGCTAAAAGCTTAAAAGTTTAGTCCTACTAAAGCGTTGACTTTCAAATTTCTCCAATACTGACTTTCACTTGAAAGTTACTTCAAAATTGTTGCCAAACGGTCCAGCATTTTCTCTAGGGGTTTTGGAGGCTGAAAGCCCATTAGAAATGCTAAACCAAACGCACCCTACATGGTTTACATGATTTTTTGTGCCACGCGCATCCAATTGCTCCACTTGAAGCTAAGATGAATAAGACGAGTGAAACCGGACGAGTCTGAAGGAGGAGATATTCTATGGATGGGCTTTTTTACTAATATTGATAGGCCTCTTCTTGCTGGGCTTTGAACGAAATATTATGGGCTTCATTAACTGAATTTGTGGCCCAGGCTCAGTTTTCTGATCTATTGAAGTCTCATGGGCTTCGGTCACCTCCTTTGATTTGTGGGTTCATTGGGCTTGGCGAGTGGGCTTTTCCTACTTGATAAACTCTCGGCCGAATTAGACGGAACGAATTAGACAAAATTGATTAACCCGATCTGGTGGGCTTGAGTTTTATCATTTCGTTTTCTTTTCTCTCCTTTTCCATTTACTTCATTAAAAATCCATGTTAGACTTATTAGCAAATAACTCAGGTGTCAACAACCGGGAGCCAAAACATCGATCTACATTTCAGCGATAAAAAGGAAGCATTTACATATCAAAATTAGGTACGATTTGCATCATATGGCTAGATTCTCCGAAACAAGTCATCGGAATCTAAGAAAATGCAAAAGAAACAAGAAGTCAGCAACCTAAAGAGGGGAAAAATCTCACTGTTTAGAGCAATGGCCGGACCGCAAAGAGCTGACATGAAGTGTATGCGAAAGAATCGAAATGACTCAATGGGAGCAGCTGACCTCGAAATTTGTGATGGAGTATATAGGGATTGAGCAGGGTCCACATCAAGGGCGTGCATAACAGAATTTTCATTTCTTTATTTCTTTATTTTTCAATTCCCCGAAATAGGTTTAGAATAGAAATTCGTTTCGTAACGCAACTTCATTTTTCTATTTCTAGAATATATTTTTATTTTAGAAATAAATTTAGAGCATAAATCAAAGTTAAAATTTTTAATTTTTCTATTTCTGAAACAAAAATGAGAAATAAAAACTTTTTTATCATTCACTCGTTATCGCCCACCACCCGCTTGTCACCTATGGGACATCGGATGCTCGCCGTCGACCACCGGATGCTCATTGCCAACCTCTTGCCGTCAATCACCTAATGTTGACTGTCGGCCGCCCACTTGTCGCCCATGGGATGCTGACGCCCACCATTGGCCACCCGCCACAGGTTGCTGCACATCGACTGCCGACTACCGGATGTTGGCCACTGGATGCTTGTCGCCGGACACCAAAAGTGGGTCACTGGTCACCGGACCCTGGCCGAACATCGGACGCTGGCCTCCCGCCAATGGACATCGATGCCCACGCCCCTAGAAATAGAAATTTTATTTTGTTAGTAAATGGATTTCTATTCCAAAAACAGAAATTTTGAGTTGTTATCAAACACGTTTTTTTGCTAAGAGACTTGTCCAGGGAACAAAAATTAATTTCTATTCTAGAAACTTTGTCATGCACACGCCTATACCATCATCCCAAGTATGAATAATAACTGAATATGCTCAAATGCCCGAAAATCCTTCTACTAAAAGTACCAAAATAAGTCAAACAACGTACATAACACTAAGAAAATAACAGCAAATAACACAAGGATTAATTTAAAGAACTAAACACTGAAATGAAGAAGGCTATGAATCGGCATAATACGTATATCCTAAGATGATATGTCAATTAAAATATGCACAAACAAGTAAAGATATATATGCAATACAGGTGAAATCTTGAGAGATACAGATAGTCAACATAGATGCTCACCTCTTCATTACTTGATTCTTCTTCTATCTCGTTAGCTTGACCGGGGCCAACGTATCTTAAATCAAGATGGGCCGAGCCTCAATGTCCTCTTTGCCTCATTTAAGCCTAACTCATTACTTTAGAGAACAAAACAAAGTTGCAGATTTGGTCGTTAAAGCCCAACTCAATCAGTCCTTCCCTCTGAACTGGGTCTCGAGCCCACCCAAACCGTTGTTTGATGTTCTTTGTTCTGAAGCCCAGTTGGGTTCGTGTTAACCAATTGATCGGATCCCATCAAACCATTGAATTTTATGGGACCAAGTGAAGATTGACTAAATACCATCAACTCAGGAGACGTGGACAACATATTATTAAGTTGAGAATAATAAAGCGGATTAGGGAATAAATGAATTTTTTTGTATATTTCAATGTTTATAATAATGAAGAATATATCGATTTATTTATAGGTCCTGTTAGATAATTATTTTAAGATAATATCTCAAGATATACACAATCAAGTGGAGATATACATACAATACACATGTAATCTTTAGAGATATGGATAATCAACATAAATATCAACCTGTTCATCACTTGGTTCTTCTTCTAATTCGTTGACTTGAGCAGGAGCCAACATGTCTTTGCTGTCCTCTTCTTCTCCTCTTTCTTCATTACTTGGACGTGATAGCAACATCCGGTAACTTTAATCTTCACTAAATGAAAGTTCCAGAGGCATTTTTATTGTCTTCTTCTTCTCCTCCTTCTTTGAATAGGCGCAATAGGAGCTCCTACGAACTTTCATATTCGCCAAACGGCTCTTCACGATGGTCATCTTTGGCTTCGTGGTCGTCGTTCGTTGTACTCTTCTCTTCCTTGTTCATCACGTTGGAGGTCATTCATCACTTCATCTCTTTTTAGTCAGCCACGAGAGATGGATCGAGAGAAAGAGCACCCTACAAACATGTGCAATGTTAGCCTTATAATCACAACATTAAAATCTTTAATAGAGAATTAAAGAAAATAAAGTAACTATTGCCAAGCAATCCATTTATCATAATTCAGATGGGCCCAGTAGAGAATAATAAAATGGAATAGAGAATAATGTAGTTTTCTGTATATTTTAATGTCTATATTAATGAAGAATACATGCTTTTTCAGATAAATTTTCTAAGATAATATTCCAATCAAAATATGCACAATCAAATTGAACTGTACGTGTAATCTTTAGATATATGTATAATTAACACAATATCCACCCGGTCATATGTGGGAAGGGGTCCATATCAACTTCCATTCTTTTTTTCATTCTTCTGCAAACTTGATTTTTCCTTAGCATATAGTTTCTTTTACCACTTTTCTAAAAAGGTTGCAATAATTGGTGTTATGGCTCCACAAATGGTGCCATTTTGTTGGCCATTTCCTCTTTGCTTGGAATCCTCTTACCCTCGATTAGCCTTATTACTCCCCCCCAAGAACAAAACCTTAATACCCATCCCATCCCAAATCCTTTCTATCTCGCTGAGATAATCGGCTTTCTTCACCATCGGGAGCTTCAATCGCAAATTCCCTGGCCAGATTCGCACAGTTATGCACCCCGCACATCATCTGTCAGTCACAATCCCAGAGTAACCCTTACAACAACTACCATACCAGAGCTCCTTTCAATCGAACCGGGCAAGCTTCCCCTTCTCCTGCTGGTTCCAAAAGTGCAAAGCCAATTAGAGTGAAGATACTCAAAGACCTAGAGATCGAAAGATGGCAGGTCAGTACAATGAAGAGAGGCGTGTCGTGGCTCTTTGCAAAAGTCTTGGTAATCTATGGTCTGAGGATGATGTTGTTGATATTAAAGGCGATATTTCTAAAGAAAAATTGTCTGATTGCCGGAAAACTCTGTTCGGGAAACTCTATTCCAAACCAATTGTGAACTATACAGCCTTCCTGAATACAATGAAAAGAGTATGGAGAGTTGAAAATGTTACCCGCACTGTGTTAGAACCGGGATACTTTTCCTTCTCATTCCAGTCCGAAGCTGAAAAACAAAGAGTTTTAGACTTGGGGCCATGGTCCTTCTCCAGTAATTTACTAGTACTACAGCAATGTGAACCCGACACTCCTGATTTATGCTATGAATTTACACATTATGCTTTCTGGGTGCACTTCTATGGACTCCCATTTGGGAGAGTTACTTATGAAGCCATTAGTGATATCGCAGCAAAGATGGGAGAAGTAATTGAGGTGAAACTAAAAACAAAAGGCAACAACAATTACAAGTTTGGCACGGCAAGAGTTAAGTTGAATCTGGAGATGCCCCTAAAGACAAGCATTCTGGTTAATTTGGAGAAAAAGAGACTGTGGGTAGAGTTTAAATACGAACGACTTCTGCACTATTGCTATTCATGTGGAAAGATTGGGCATTATGCCACATTTTGCAAAGAAATACCCTACGAAACCTCGGGGCTAGCATAAAATTTACCGGGAAGGTTCAGACAATGGCTACGAGTGGAAGTTTGCGAACTCAGCCCGTATGGGAAGATCTTTTATGGCAAATAGGAGATACCACCAGATGAAGATGAGAATGTGTCCGAGACACCTACAAATTCAGCACCTGGAACAGGAAAGTATTAGCAACAACGAAATTCAAATAAAGTGCTAGCCATATGTGAATAGGACAATGTAGAACAGCAAACCCCATAGGAGAAAAGTCAACCCAATTAGCCTATAGAAATGTTAATTATGGAGGAGAAAGGTCCACAAAAGAGAGGAAGTTGATGTATTGATGCAGAATTTGTCATGGTCCTATATGAGGAACAACTTAAGGAGGCGGAAATGGACATGGAAGAGACCCCAACAGGGGAAAAGGGGCTGATAAGGACTAAATCTAGAAGTACAAAGGTTTCAACTGCAAAAAAAGGAAACAGATTTTGCCCGTATGGAGCTCAATCTTCAAGAACACCGGATTTCGACAACACACAGCTGGTGGAAACCCCTATTAAAGTGGTGGAGAAGTCAAACCAGTGGGCTTTGGTGGCTAGCCCTAATAAGCCACCGGATCATCCATGAAGCTACTATGCTGGAATTGTCAGGGGTTGGGCACACCCTTGACAATTCAGGCATTAAGGGTCCTAGCGACTCAAGAAAGGCCCAATATTATGTTTTTAATGGAAACTAAAAATCAAGAACCAAAGGTGCAACGCATAAGAAGGAGGCTGAAATTTCGTGGTGAATCCATAAGGAATTGCAGGGGGTTTAGCTCTTTTCTGGGATGATCAGGTAGTGTTATCCGTTGACTCTTATTCAAAAAATCATATTTAATGTTCAGTGCCTACTCAAGGAAACTCAACAGCAGATGCATATTACTTTTGTACATGCTCCTAATGAATTTCAAGATAGAGTGATGCTATGGGAGGCCCTATATTGAAAAAGTACTACACATCATTTACCCTGGCTTTGCATGGGGGACTTCAACGAAATATTGTATCATTGGGAAAAAGCGGGTAAAAAGAGGGCTGAAACTTACCGGCTTACAACATTTAGGGAGTTCCTCTTTCAATGCTCCTTAATGAACTTGGAGAGCAAGGGCTGTGCCTTCACCTGGAAAAATAACAGAACATGAGAACAAATGGTCAAGAAATGCCTAGATAGAGCATTATGTACTTCAGAATGGAGGATAGCACACCCTAACGCAGAATGTATGGCATTACCAGCCATAGGGTCTGATCACAACCCGCTTATTTTATCATTCTACTCGCGAAAGAAAAGGAGAAAGAGGGTTTTTAGATACGAAGCATTCTAGTTAGCAAATGAAGAATGTGGGCAACTCGTCAAGAATACATGGGCTGAATTTGAATCCCAAAATCTAAATATAGGGGAAAAGTTGCAGATCGTGACACAAAAACTAGGAAATTGGAGCAAGAACAGGCTGTCTAATGCAGATATTGAAATTAATTGGCTGAGAAATGAGTTACAAAGGCTGACAAATGGTTCTGAAGTAGACAAAGAAAGTGAGACAGCAACGCAGATAACCCAGGAAATTGAAAAGCTACGGAGTCAAGAGGAGATGTATTGGGGAATGCGCTCTAGAATCACCTAACTAAAGTGGCGGGGATAGAAACATTTCCACGCATCAACTATTCAGAGGAGATCCAGAAATAGAATTACCTTGATGAAAATGCAGATGAGGAATGGGTGAACGAGGAACAGCCTTTGAAGGAAATGACAGAAATATTCTTCAAAAACTTGTATAACTCAGTAGGGCCTCGCAACTTCCAGCCTATCACACAGCAAATCCCGACCTCGGTTGTTGAAAGCATGAATCAAAAGTTAGTCGAACCAGTCACAATGGAGGAAATTACAGATGCAATGCAACAATTAGGGGCTACTAAAGCTCCCGGACCAGATGGGCTTAATGGGCTATTTTATCGGGACCATTGGACATATATAAGCCATGATATATTCAGCGAAGTACAGAATTTTTTTGAGACCGGTCACCTAAATCCTGATCTAAACAGAACCCAAATCACCCTTATCCCCAAAACCCCAACCCCGAAAAGCTTGAACAATTCCGGCCTATAAGCCTCTGCAATTTTGTCTATAAAATAATCTCCAAAGTGATGACAAATAGACTTAAACTGTGCTACCAAGCATTATAGCAGAAGAACAAAGTGCTTTTGTGGGGGGAAGACAAATTCAAGATAATATCTTGATTGTGCAAGAAGTACTTCATAAGCTGCGAACTCGGGAGAGGAAAAGTAAATTTTAAGCGGTCCTAAAGCTTGACATGCAAAAGGCCTACGACCGAATTGAATGGGATTTTCTCGAGAATGCTTGATCAAGATGGGTTTCTGTGAGAAGTGGGTGCAATGGGTTATACAATGTCTTTCAACGGTCTCCTTTAGCATTAATTTCAATTGTGAGCCCCAACCTTTCTTTAAGCCTACAAGAGGGATTCGTCAAGAGGACCCTCTATCCCCTTATCTCTTCATCCTAGTGGCTAATGTCCTTTCACATTTAATGAAAACAGCGGTAGATGATGGTACAATCCGGGGAATTAAGCTGAATAGTGGCTGTCCTACTCTATCACACTTGCTATTAGCGGACGACTCCATTTTCTTCCTTCATGGTACTACTATATTGGAATGTCGAATTTGGCGGAAATACTACACCAATATTGTTTTGCATCAGGACAGGCCATAAACCTAAATAAATCAGGTATCTACTTCAGTAAGAATTGCCTAATGAACCTAAGAAGAAATATGGCAGCAGAGTTGAGGGTACCAAAAATAAACAAAACAGGAAAGTACTTAGGTATTCCCTCGGATTGGGGAGGCTCAAAGAAAGATGTTTTCGCCTGGATTTTGGCTCAAGCCAATAAGAAATTAGAAAGTTGGAAGGAACATTTGCTGACAAAAGCAGGTAAGGAGATTTTGATTAAATCAGTGGTGCAGGCTATTCCACAATACGCAATGTCTATTTTCAAGATCCCGGTGTCAATATGCAAAGCAATTGAGAAAAAGATTGCAAATTTGGTGGAGAAATGGAAAAAATACTGCTGGGATTCATTGGAAAAAATGGGAGAAATTGAAACTCAGAAAAGATGAAGGAGGTCTTGGCTTCAAAGATTTACTAACTTTCAACGAGACCATGCTAGGAAAGCAAGCATAGCGCATCTCACAGCAACCTCATTCCCTATTAAGTAAACTAATGAAGGGCCTATATTATCCACATTGCGATTTCTGGCAAGCTGGAAACAGTTCACGACCATCGTGGGGATGGCGAAGCGTTATTGTGGGAAGAAACTCTATAGCACCAAATGTTATATGGTCTGTTGGCAATGGTCAGAAAATTCCGATAAGAGAAGACAAATGGCTGAAAAGCAGATTAATTGGAAGCCCGGCTACAAGAAATAAGATAGAGAAAGTAGGTGCACTCATAGAACAGGGGAATGGCATATGGAATGAAACAATGCTTAGAATTATGTTTGATGAACAAAGGGTGTAGGAAATCCTTGCTATTCCTATTGGACTACCAACAACAAGAAGACAGATTAGTATGCATGCATAACAAATTAGGGTCCTACACAGTAAAGAGTGGTTATTTCACCACACGAGATCGAGCAGCCAACCCACCACCTACAACAACAACTTCCTCTCACCAAACAAAGCCAGACCTCTGGAAACATATTTGGTATTCAGATACTCTACCTAAAGTCAAACAATTTCTCTGGAATGCATGCCAAAACGCACTACCTACAGTGGACAATTTACACTGAAGGAGAACAGTACCTGATCCACTATGCCCCATCTGCAAACAAGAAGCTGAGACTATCGAACACACGCTGCTGTTATGCCCTTGGACAGCTCAAATATGGAAAGCAAACCCTCTGAAAATCAAGATCACCAGATTAGGGTTAACAAGAATTGACGAATGGCTGCACATGAGGAAAAAAGACCCACAAAGCACATCAAAGTTTAATCAGATCACTACTACCTTGTGGTGCATCTGGCAAGACCGAAACAAGTACATCTTCGAACAAAAACCCCTCCTTCCAAAGCAGACCCTGTTCAGATCAGAAGCGTTACAGGAAAATTTCGAAACTTGGAACAGAACAGCAGCAAAGAAGAAAGAAAGTGAGACTTACACGAATCGGTGGCAACCCCCGACCCCCGACTCACTCAAAATTCATATCGACGCCTTCTTTGTCCGGAATGAACGCGAGACAGATCGGGAAGAGGACAAATGAGAAGATGCCAACGAGCTGCCGTCGCCTGCATATGCCGGGACTCTCGGGGTCGCCTGGTGGACGGCTTCTCCATGAATGTGGCGGCATCTTCGGCAGATCAAACGGAGGCAATTGCTCTCCTAGAAACCCTAGGTTTCCTCTCCGACAGATCTAAGGGACGAATGGAAGTACAATCAGATAGTATGCTGCTCGTGCGGGGAGTTCAGTTCGAGGAAGACTTCAGATGGGAGGTGTTGCCGATCATGGACCAGATCAAGGAAAAGTTAAAAAAGTTCACGGGCCTTTCTTTGGCCCATTGCAGTAGAGAAGCCAACAGGCCGGCAGACTGGGTTGCACAAGCCCAACGACAGAATTATCTTCCTAGTAATTGGGTGAGTAATCCCCCGACAGCCTTGTTTGATTTATTATGCGCCGATGCTCTTGATGTAATTACTCCAAACTTCCCTAAGTAAATGAATAGTAAACGTATTATCGACCAAAAAAAAAAAAAAAAACTAGGAGGTCAAAGATATCATCCAACTTTGTTATATCAAAAGAATACCTCTGCATATCTTTGGCTCTCATCCTCGCCATTTCTCTAACTCGGGCAAGCTTCAGAACCTGAAAAACGTAGGACTTGTCCAGCGTCATCTGGGCAACTACAATTTCGGTAGCCTCTTCTTGGTCGCTTTCCTCCTTAGAATTATCATCTCGATCATACAGTGCCATATTTTGCTTGTAATCCACATATGGCTTCTTTTCCTTCTCTTTCCACAAATTCTCATACTGCGTAACGAAAGAGGTTAACGGAAATAGTTCTGTGAAGTTTTTCCCTGCAAAATGTTCTTTTAGAATGAATTTGAGACCATTCTTAGCCATTTCGGCGACTTCTTTCTCTGGAAGAAAGAACAAACATTGGTTTCTCATCTTCTTAAATTGGGCGATATACTAATCTACGGTCTCATTATTATACTGTTTAACGGTTGCGAGATCCGATAGGATTGTTTTGGGGATTGGTCTGTAAATCTGGATATGGAACTTACCCTCCATATCCTCCCAATTTTGGACAAAATTTGCTGGGAGACTAGTGTACCAAGTAAAGGCCGTCTTTGACAACGACAAAGGAAACAATCTTAATTTCATTCTACCATCATTGTTAGTGTCCCCACATTGCGCTGTGAACTTACTATTATGTTTTACTGTTGACTGGTGATCTTCTCAAGTGAAAACATTGAAGTCTGGCACCTTGTATCCCCGTGGATTTTGGATATTGTAGTACGGTTTGTGATACATCGGTCTGGGTACACCTTCCAAATCCATGCGTTGCATCACTAGGCAAGTTGTTTGTTCAATAACACGCTGGTCCCATGATGGATCTTGCACTTGATTAACCTAATTGAATTGCCCCATAGACGACGAAGTAAGGAACATGAGCTATAAAATCTCTGACCCTGAGGCCGATACGGTTGATATCCTGGGATGGGAATAGGAAAAGTTCCAATGCTTATTGGGTTCACTATTCCCGTTTGATATGCAGCACTATGACCCACCGGCCTCGTGGTTTCTGTATTGAGCGGCTGAGTTCCAACTCCTTTAATGTCTATTCCCAACACCCAAGGATTCGGATTCGTCGTGACGACGTTAGTTCCGTTGGTCTCCTCCTATACACGCCCAAATGAATTAACTGGCCGACTCAGACCAAGCAGTATTATCATGATCGCTCTGGTTTTGGTCGTTGGCAACATTGGGCCTTTGTAGTATTCTGACCGCTTGCGGTGGTGCAGCCCAGCCTAAACTTCCACCACCATTGAAGGAGGTAGAGGAACTTCAAGGTACAGACCCTGACCCCGCCTGGCCGCCTGGAATCAAAAGCGGCTGATTCGATTTCCCCGATCTCGACATGAGTTCGGTTACCAAATTAGTGATCAAGGGGGTGATCACTCCGGATATATGATTAACTATATGACAGTCAAATCATTCTGTTGTACTTCGAACATCCTCGTCGTGGTAGTCTCCATAATAGAATTCGGGGCCAATTCCTTCCTTTGATCTTTGGTAAGGTTTCGGCGAAAGGTCCGTCAAAGTTGCACCAATGTTGACCTCGTCTATCGGCATTCGATTCCTTTGATCGAGGCTTGCTGCAGGGAGTGGTTGTCCTTGGCCGAGGTATTGCGAGTCTCTTGATTCTTGGTTTTTGCCATCTGCACTTCCTCAACTCGGAACGCGATGGTCTCACCGGGCATGCTAAAAAGATGTTTCACCAGGAATTGTATCCGATGAAATACCTTTCACCGAAGATTGGCTCTTCGGCTTTTTTGTGCATATCAAATTCTGCGTCTGTTCGGAAAGGAAAGAAAAGACTCTAATTACAGTAAATACAAGAAAGGAAACAATAAATTCAAGCGAACGTAAAAGACAAAAACGATCAAAGGATAACTGCAATGCGAGTAGAACAAAGTAACACGTGTGTTATTTTCATCAAGTCTTTTTCTTTTTTTCTTTTTTTGTCCTCCACAACATTCTTGTCGCTGGCTATTTATAGCCAAACTGAGAAGATAACATTAGTAGTGGTTACTATTTCAAATCTAAATTATTGCCAGGACATTCGGAATGTTTTCCAATAATTGCATGGTGTTATCCACAGGGTGGTTGAAGCTTAGTATCAGCAAGTGCCTTGATAACTCGTCTATCCCTTACCTTGTTGCCTTTTGAATTGTAGCTGACGTTGAACCATCTGTAACAGCAATCGCGATTATTAACAAATTCCCTCAAATCTACGGGCTGTCATCTGATGGAGTTGGTGGGCCTTATCGGTTTGGGGCAGCTCACGAATGTCACATTTTCGTGTTCCTAAATAAAAGGAGTAATCTTTCTATATTTGCTCTTATTCACTTGGAATCCTGACATATCACTTCAGTTTTCACATACTAGAAAATGGACAAGACGGATAAAACGCATACCTCGGAAGGAAAAAGGAAGTATATGTTCCAAATTAAATTGACTCATGATCTAATCACCCTTTCTTGGAAGATGACCGAGAAGGATAATGAAGGGAATTCGCATGAAGACACCTTCAAATTCAAGGAACAAGAGAAGTAGAAAGTCAAACCTACCCACCTTCGAAGGAAAAGGGAGTCGATTCGTTCCTAATTCTAAAACTTTTCTACTTGATGCTTGACATCGTGCTCCCCCTTTTACATAGATCGTAGCAAGCCTGCTGCAAAAGGCTCGGTGATAGAATGAGGAACGCTATGGGAGCATCCGACTCCACGAAAAGGGTGAATCATCCGACTCCACGAAAAGGGTGCATCTCGTTGTTCTTTTGACCTCATTCGTTGTGCTAAACTCTTAGTTACTCTCAGCTTGATCCCCACAAAGTGATGACCCCATATTAGAATGGTTGACATATGGATTGTTGTTCTGAAACCCATTGTTCAATCAATTGGGATTATAATTCATTTCTAGATATTAATGATCTGGAAATTAAAAATCGGACAAGATTTAGGATGAATGAATTGCCGAGTCATTGATATATGCATGTTCTTTTGCCAAATTCGATACTGATTAATTTCTTTTTTACTCCCTATTTTGTTGTGGAATTCTAACCCAAAAAAAAAAAGTAGTATTAAAAAAGAGGATAAAAAGTGATAAGAAGGGATTTCTTCCGCCCAATTCTCTCTCCATGAAGGTTCGGTTGGTTCCCCACTTAGAGAGAGCGAGAGAGAAACTGAGATATTTGGAGTTTGGAGAACCTTCTTCGAGATACCTTTCATTCTCTTTCGCTGACGGACGACCTGCATCATCGCCAGTGATCGCCCTTTCCACTGTCTCCGAGAAGCTCTCTGTCTTCCCCTGTTCTACTGTCAGTTCAGTGCGTTCGAGAAGTGTGAGCCTTCGTTCGAGGCCTTTTCGCCGGCATCAATCACCATAGACGAGGTATTCAACCGACTCTAGTTGCCGCAGGCCTCATTTCCGAAAGAGAATTAGGATTACTCTGTCTTGCTTCATAGCCGAAGATTTTTAAATGGTCAGATCTCGTTGTGATTTCGATTGTCGATGCTTTCCAGATCTTCCTGGTGCATGCTTGACCAGTAATCGAGACCAAGAATGCCTCCTCGACATGGTAACATTTCAACTCTGTCTTGCCGGTTCTGGTGAATGAAGGAACCGAAATAGCATGTTCTCTATTAAGACCAGGTCTGTTTCGTGTGAGTGTGTCTCATTAATTGCAAACATTCTGGAATTATTATGCATGAACCTGGTGTCAAATTCAAGTTCATTACTCCTCGCTTCACTCCTCCGCTGAACACATGTGGCACGTTTGATAAAATGTTTCTTAGAGGTGATCAAAATACTTCCCGTAATCATTCGATCTGAGGACATACTAGCGATGTCCAAAAGATGTAGTCGAGTCAGTAGCTATTAGACATGATTACATGTGCATTTCATATTGCTGAATCGGTGACGGATGGTGAACGTCGGTGATAAATGACTGAAGGTGATGGCCGATGGTAGAGGTTGGGTGATGAAGATATGTGATCAAATGTGAAGTAGATATGCTCTTGGCTCGATGCTTTGGCATATTGTTTTTTGATTGAAGCATTGAGTGCTCTTGGTCTGTGTTTGCTTTCAAGAAGACGGGCTTAACCTAGTTTTGGTGAATTGTGGGTTTAATTTGGTTTGGTAGATTTGGGCTTAATTTCGGTTTTAATCGTACTTGTGAGTTTTGGGCTCAATTTGGCCAAATTGGATTTGGATCAGTTTAAGTTCAGTCTAATCACTATTAGGTTAGGCTTGAAGGAAAAGCCCATTCCTTCAATTAGGTCTTTTGTTCTTTCATTGGTCCAACCTTACGTGACCCAAGTCTAACCCTTTTCGAGTCGGGTCCAAAAATTCGGCATGTGTCCCCAATTATTATAATAAATAATAAATACTAATGAAAAAAAATAAAAGATTGAAAATAAAAAATTGGAATATAGTTAGAAAATAGGTCTTAATTAGGTTGTTAGATCTTAATATTTGATCTAGCTTAGTTTCATTAAGTTAGAGATTCATATAGTTAGGATAGTTCTATTTCTTGATCCTTCGGGAAAGCCTTTGTCTGATTGATTGATGATTAGTTTATTGGTTAATCTTGTGAAAATCTTAAATCGATACACCTATGACAAATTTATCAAAAATTAATTTTTTGACTACCAAAATCCCCAAACTGATATATATGTAGTAAATTTACCTTAAACTAATTTGTCAATCACCAAAAACCTCACATTAATACACCTATTATAAATAAAGTATTAAATCCAAAACTAGTACACATGTCAACTATTGAGAGGTGTAATGGATTTTTCTGGAAGCCTGCTTGTTGAAAATGGACTTCAATGTTAAATGCATCTCTTGGTAATGCAATGTATTACAATAGTTTCATTCAATGTTAAGTATAATGGAGAAGCTCTCGTTTATTTCCAATCCACACGAGGAATACAAAAGGGAGACCCTTTGTCCCTATACCTGTTTATTATTGTAGCAAATGTGCTGTCTTGTCTCATGAAGGATGTGCTGATGTTGTCTTGAATTCCACAACATTTGATCGATTGGAAATTCGAAATTAAAAAGTTGATCGGGAAATCTAGGAAGGCTTGAAGATTTTTGAACTATTTGTTTCCTAATATATTTCCTAGATTTGGGTTTCAAATTTGATAATATATTTATGGTGAAATTCCTTTCCTACTAGGTTTAGGAAAGTGGGGATCTAAATATCTATTTATTTCAGCATTGTACCTTGTACTTGAATATACGCTCAAATAAGAAATCGTCTCTCTCTCCCGTGGACGTAGGTGGATCTTTCGCCGAATCACGTAAATCTCTATGTTCTTGATTATTCTTATTTACTTTTCTCATCTAGTTAGGGTGTTCTTCCGCACAACAATTGGTATCAGAGCAATCCAGGTTCTGTTCTTGTATTGCAACTTCTAACTAGATGGCTGGAAAAGGTTCAACCGTTCGATTTGATATTGAACGATTCACTGGGAAGAATAGTTTTACACTATGGCGGAGAATGATGAAGGATTTGTTGATTCAACAAGGTTTATCAAAGGTTCTTCTGGGAAAATCGAACAAGCCGAACACCATCACTTATGATGATTGGGCTGACATGGAGGAGAGGGCGTGCAGCGCAATCCGATTGAACCTATAAGATGAAGCCCTTAAATATGTAGCGGAAATCGAATCTGCTCTGGAGGTATGGCTCAAACTCGAAAGCATTTACATGACGAAATCTCTTACGAACAAGTTGTTCTTGAAGAAGAGATTGTATTCACTTCAGATGAGTGAAGGAGGAGATCTGTTGGAACACCTCAACGTGGTCAATAAGATGATTAGTGAACTTACAAGCTTGGAGGTAAGGTTTGAGGATGAAGACATAGCGCTTCTACTATTGGCATCGTTGCCGGATTCGTTTGACCACTTGGTGACTACGCTCCTTTATGGCAAGGAAACCCTGGAGATCGGAGAGGTGACTGTTGCCTTGATTTCAAATGACACCCGGAAAAGGGCAAGTAGTTCAAAATCTTTGGGAGAGGGACTCTTTGCAAAGGAGAAAAGCAATCAAGGAAGAGGAAGATCAACGGATCGAGGATCGAGCAGTAGGGGTCGATCAAAATCCAAGGGAAAGTTCAAAGGAAGATGCTATTGGTGCAATCAAGAAGGGCATACCAAGAGATTCTGTCCAAAAAAGAACAAGAAGAAGAGCTCGGATGAGGCAAATATAGCCGACAACATTGAGACCAATGATGGGGACATCTTGTCCATATCGTCGGGGAAGGACACCTTTGAAGATTCGTGGATCATGGACTCCGGATGCACTTTTCACATGTGTCCTCATCGAGAAGCCTTCGATGAATACAAGGCATATGATGGTGGTTCAGTTCTCATGGGGAATGATACTTCGTGCAAGACTACGGGTGTTGGAACCGTGAAAATCAAGATGTTTGATGGCATGATTAGAACCTTGGCAGACGTGCGTCATGTTCCGGGTCTAAGGAAGAATTTGATCTCATTGGGAGCACTTGAATCCAATGGATGCAAGTACACGGCTCAAGGTGGAGTCTTGAAGGTGATTAAGGGAGCTTTGGTTGTTCTTAAGGGACGGAGGCACGGGAACCTATATCGACTTATAGGAACCACGGTGCAAGGTGGACTATCTGTGTCCACGGATGATAGCACGGATATAGATAACACCTATCTATGGCATATGCATCTCGAGCATATGGGAGAAAGAGAATTGATGGAGTTTCACAAGAGGAATGCACTCAAAGGTATAAAAACATGCAAATTAGATTTCTGCAAAATTTGTGTGTTTAGAACACAATGCAGAGTACGGTTCAATGCTGCAACTCATACAAGCAAGGGCGTGCTCGAGTATGTACACACGGATGTATGGGGTCCTTCACCGGTAAAGTCAAAAGGAGGGAAGGAATACTTCGTGACATTCATTGACGATTTCTCTCGCAAAGTTTGGGTCTACTTCATGCGATACAAAAGTGAAGTCTTTGAAAGGTTCAAAGAATGGAAAGCTAAAGTTGAGACTTCAACGGGGAAGAAGGTTAAGTGCTTGAGATCGGACAATAGAGGAGAGTACAAATCGACACCATTCATGGAGCTTTGCAAGAATGAAGGGATCAAACGTCACTTCACAGTTCCAGATACGCCCTAACAGAATAGCGTAGCGGAAAGGATGAACCAGACCTTATTAGAGAGAGCTCGAAGCATGAGGTTACATGCAAGATTGAGCAAGGAGTTTTGGGCGAAGCTGTCCGCATGGCATGTTATCTTGTGAATCGGTCTCCATCAACCTGCAATTAAATGCAAAATTTCCGAAGAGATATGGACTGGTAAAATTGTCGATTATTCTAATTTAAGAATATTCGGTTGTCCTACTTATGTACATGTGCAGAGTTCAAAGCGCTCGAAGTTGGATCCAAAATCAAAACAATGTGTATTTCTCGGTTACGAGAAAGGAGTGAAAGGCTACAAATTATGGGATCCAAGTGAGAAGAAAGTTCTGACGAGCAGGGACTCTACCTCCTTAAATATGTCCCATTTGATGTCTTCCCAGTGATGATGATAGAATAGTCCATTAAGACCATCCGAGCCTGGAGCTTTAGTTGCTCCTAGCTGAAAGGCTGCTGCAGTAAATTCTTCTAAAGTAACTTCAGCAAGTAACATTCTATTCATATCATTTGTTACTACTGCAAGTATTTGATCTACCACTGGTGCAAAATTTCGGGGACCATGGGACTGATATAACTCTTTGAGAAATTGCATAGTATGTTCTCTCAACTGATTTTGCTCAACCAGCCATGTATTTTTTTCATGTTGCAACATAGAAATCCTGTTTCTCTATCTTCTTTGGATGGTTGTCGCATGAAAGTATTTTGTATTCTGATTTCCCAATCTCAGCCAATTAATTCTAGAGCGTAACCCCTAGTACATTTCTTCTTGCCTCCCAAGCTCATCAATTTCACCCTGTATCTTTTTAAATTGTGTCTTGTTGAAGGAATCTGAAATATTATTTGTTAGGCACTCAAGCTCTCGCTTCAACATACTAATTCTCTTCTTCCCATTCACAAATTTCTTTTTACTTCATCTAAATAGCACATTTTGAACAGCATGAAGCTTCCCAACTAAATCTATTTGGTGCTGATTTGTAGTTTCCCAAGACTTTAACACCACTCCCCTGCATTTGGCACTCTCAAGCCAAAATGCCTCAAATCTGAAAATTCGTTTTCTTCTAGCTTGAGATGTTTGAAGAGAAAGTATGATAGGACTATGATCTGATCCTACAGCAGGAAGAGCAAAAGCCTCAGCTTCAAGGTACATCAGCCACCATTCTATCGTGCACAACACTCTATCTAGTTTTTCTGTCACATATTTTTCCCCTTCTCTATTATTTGCCCAGGTAAAAGCACATCCCTTGCTGTCTATGTCCATCAAAGAGCATGCATCCAAGCAATCCTGAAAAGCAGTCATTTTGAAATTTTCAGCCAGTTGCTTCCCCACTTTTTCCCAATTAAACCGCACTTCATTAAAGTCCCCCAAGCACACCCAAGGCAAAGTATTTGTAGAACTAATTTGTCTTAATTTCGCCCAAAGTTGCAACCTCTTTGGGGTAAGTATATGGAGCATGAATGAAAGTAATACACATTTTTTTACCCGAGACCCCCTCTTCACACTTTAGATTCACAAAGTTTTCAGTCATTGAGTCAATATCCAATGAAATCCGATTATTCCACATAAGAGCCAATCCTCCCGCCGTACCCATTGGACTTCTCTTTACTCTTTGTACAAACTCAGTCTTATTCTTTGTTTCCATTAGAAAAACCAAAGAGGGCCTGAATTGAGCTGTTAAGGCTCTCAATTCTCGGACTGTCAAGGGTGTGCCCAACCATTGACAGTTCCAGCTTAGTATATTCATGGATCATTTGGTGGCTTATTAGGGCTAGCCACCACAGCCCATGCTACAACTTCTTCAGTCACTTGAATGGAAGTTTCAAGAAGCTGAGTCTCATCCAACCAACCTTGTGCTGGAGTTGTTGTTGCTTGAATGTTGACTCTTCTTTGTTTCTTGGAAGAGGGAGTTTTTGGTTGCGAAAAAGTTTTCTTTCCGATGCTGTCTAAGGTAGTTGTTGGCTGGAAATTAGGATTGCTGAAGTACTCTAAACCAATGAGCAGAAGTGTTCTTTTCCCTGAGTTATGCATCGTTAACTCATTTGTAATGTTAGAGTAAGGATCCATTAGCATCTGTTCTAGACCTCCCTACTGAATATTCTGATTGTTAATGAGGGGGATATGCTGGTGTTTTTCCATGACTTTAGTTTGTCCTGACTGCTCAGGGGTTTCAGGAACAACCTCTTCTACATTTTGTGCTGGTGAAGCTTCATGATAAAACACTTTCCAGAATGGACTATGATCAGAAGTTTCTGCTTTTAGCCAGCTTCCAAAGCACCCTCCCAGCTCAGTTGTGAATTTTTCCTCATCATAAGGTACAGATGCCTATCTTTCCTATCGTTCAGTTTTTACTTACAAGTAATGAAGGTTAGTTTTTTCGATAAAAAAAATTATCACATATTATCCAATTCAGTAATTTTATGATAAAATTTAATAGAATGGAGAGTAAATTTGTTATGAGCGTAGTTTGAGATTATTATTTCGAGTAAATTTCTTACAGGTTGAGATCAAAATTCAAGTATGCTTTTGGTATTATCTCTAATTGGAAGTGAATGCTCAGTTTCTTGTCAAAGCCAATTGCTGCGGAGTCAAATGTAATGCTAACGTACAAGGCAAGAAGTAGTTGGCATTTTTTGCTAATGCCATATTTCAAGAATCGTCTCTATAAATATGTATGCTTTTATGCATCGCAAGGGCATGTTTCCCATTCCAAATGACTATAATCCTTTCTAACAAAAAAATAAAAATTACGATAATCCTGCACCGTAGAGGGCATCAAGAAGCCCGAGATGCAGATCTCCGTCAAGGCAAGAAGCATCGTCAGTGAGCAGAACTCCATCATTCACTCTGCTGCGAGCAGCTTGTTGCGCATTGCGCATCACCGAAGCTCCTGCTCAGGTCCTCGGCAGACGCGTCCCAAATTTGGCAATGTGGCCTTAACGACAATGTCAATGGTACAACCAAAGATGTTCCCAGTGGCTGCAAGTAGCGAGAATCTCAATGACTATGTTTTTTTTTCTGTTTTTTTTCCTCTTATTCTAGGAAGCCATAAAGAATGTCAATATCTGACAAGAAAACAACACGACTATAGATATGCTTACAGGCCAAGGAGGAAAGAGGGATGGGGAAGCAGATGGTACAGGTGATCCTGAGAGGCAAAAATCCTTACTTCTCTGGATATTGTCAGGGAAAGAATATCACCACTACCAACAAGTGCATTTTCTGTTTCTCTGGACAGAACCTTGGACATACCAATTCCTTCCGGCGTCCCGATTGTGATTACAAAAAATAAAAGCATGCTCAGGAAAATTGTTACTGATCAATCCAGATAATTGGACACTATTACTCATGTCTTGTTGCTTGTATGAATAAAAAGAGAAATCGGATTTCTAGCAGGTGTTTGGCCCTTCTTGGCCAACCACCTTGAAATCTCAATTGTTGAATTTCTAACTATTTGAAATGTTTGTAACGGCTAGTTGGGATTGTTTTTTTATAAGTAGGGTTGCCTATTGCCCTAAGCATTACAAATTTATTACTTACACTAGTTTTGCTATCAAAACTAATAAGGGATCAAACTCGTGAGAGAAATACTTTGTAAAAGAGTTTATTCTATTTGTAAAGGAGAGCTAGGTCCATTATAAACCAACCTTCACATGAGACTTCAAAAGTTTAGTAGATCCAGCATAACTTACGAACAATCTCGAGAGTCGAACCACTATTAAATCGACCGAGCATCTTTCTATCCCATTTCTTTTATTTACATGCATATCACACGTTTAATAATTTGTCCAACTTGTATATATGAATAAATATTCGAAATTGTGCGGTGCATATTCTATATATTTGGAACATAACCTACGTGTGCAAACAACAAAGGACGTTTTACGCGAATGATTATGAAAACTAGATGAAGTGCTCTTTTCAAAGTTATGACTCTTCCGTTCGTTTTGCTGTTTCGTGTCCGAGGAAAAGGTGAGGTTTGCTTCCCATAATTCATGTTTTACTGCATTGAAAAACAATCAGGGTGATCAATTGCAAAAGTCAAACCAAAAGTCAGATCATTTAGTTTTCATCGTTGCATTATCCAAATGAAGAAAAACACGGAAAATGACTTTCAATTTTCAGACTATAAATCAATCCAGTGTCTACAATACTTTTGGCAAAGAGCTCGAAAATATCAAATGTATTTGTACTATTGGTTTTGTAAACTTATTTAAGTTTTGCCATGTGTGAAGAAATCTATTTTTTTTTTTAAAGAGTTGTAAGAAAAAGAGAAATTTTTTTATTAGCAGAGAAGGAAATTTTCTTATGGATAATAAGCATGCTCTGTCTCTCGATTTCACAGGATCCGAGAAAAAAAATTTGCGGGTTTTTTTATGCTTTTTAATGAGCTCAAATGACCTTGTCAAGTGATATCTACACCTAAAGTAAGAGTGTAATTGTGTCCATATAAAATACCTGGATTTAAGTAAAACATGTGTTTGTAAAACGTAGTCTGTGTGAATTTAAGAGGGTCTCATGAACTCCATGGTTGAATTCGATGGATCAATTACATCTCAACTATTTAAGTTAATAAGCATATCTCAATGCCTTGAAAGTGATCTATTTGAATTTACAGCAGATCCTAATACTCTCTACAAACAATCCAGACCATATAATATATTTACATAATTTGAAATATGAGAGTTGATATGACTTTTGCAGTGAGCCTGTATAACTCATTTGGATTTTACAATGCATATTTATAATCAACAACCATCTAAAGAAGTGCAAATGTTTATATATTTTCACATTGTTGTCACATATTATAAAAATTAATACGTAAGCAACCGAGGATTAGATCGGCATCAGAGTACCAATCAAAGAAAGAGAGAACCAGTCAATGACACTCGGGCTGCAACCGAAGTGACAAGTCTCAGCACACAGCATTCAAATTTCTATAATTCATCAGCGCCCGAATGCACAAATCGGGTTGGGTTCATCGACAACATCTGTCTCTACCCTTCAAGAAAATGTGACATTTTCATCCTGTGTTTCTGCAGAAACTTGTGCATGTCTGCAAATATAATTGGATTACATCCGATTTTTTCCCTCACAAAATATACTTCTGCCTTTAAAACGACCAATTTACGATCTCAACTTCACAAATATATCTCTCTTTACAAGATTGCCATTTCTTTTTTAAAAAAAAAATGGGAGCCATGTAATTGCTACAGTACAAGCCAATAATGCATCGTACGGGCATGTTTCCCATTCCAAATGACTATAATGCTACAACATAGAGGGGATAAAAAATCCTGAGGTTGCAGATAATGCGACCATGAAGCACAGGCAGGGATGGAAACCGCATCATTCGCTCTGCTGCAAGCAGTTCTTACGAATCTCCGAAGCTCCGGCTCACCACGGGAGTGGCGTTCCCAAATTGGTATACGGGCTTAGCGACAAGAAGGGAGTTAAGACTAGAACTGACCATGATCAAACCGATGATGTTCAGATTTATGTCAGCAATGAACAGAGAAAATAAAAATGGCGAAATCATATTTGATGATGCAAACTAACAAAGGCCAGATTCAATGCATTGTCATAAATTTCGGTATTACTGTATTGAATGGCCAAAAGTCACCTAAGCAAAGTCACCGTCAATTCAATTGCCATGAATGCTGTTAGAGCGATTCCATTTTCAAAAGTTATTGCTAGCACAACTGATTCAGAAATCACACTTGAAACTCCAAATCTATTTCGTTTGCTGTGTTTAGGTTTCACAAGTTTGACTGGCAAGGCACCGCCTGTTCAATTGTTTGTTGCTTCTTTTAAGCTTACTCCATTTCTAGGATTATGGATTCAACAAACAGCAACCGAACCTGAAATGCAGGCAACAGCAGAGTCTACTCTATTCTATTTTTTATTTATTTATACCAGAATCTGATTAAATAAGATACCGCAGTTGCAAGTCTATTAGCCTTATTACGTGGTTCCAGATGTCCCATGTCAAGAAAAAAAAAATTAGAATTAATTGTCATCAAATGTCTAAACTTAAATTACTTACCATCTTCCACAGCAAAGGCATTGGATATGCCCTCAAGGACACGGATTTCCTCACAACAATCCATCGCAGTTTTGACTCCAAGTCTGAGTTTTCCACTTCTTGTCCAGCTTGACACGTCATTAAAAGTGATAGCACCCAATGTCCCCATGCCTTTATCGAGGATCACAGAGAGATCACCAGTCAAGAGTGGCGTCTTCCCCTCTTGCCCCTTCATTTCATTGTTTACGAAGAACTCTGCCGTCCAATTTTTACCAGCTTCTTCATCAAAGTCACCTCCAATAACCGTCACAATCAACTTCAGCATTGACAAGGGTCCAAATTGCACAACCCTACCTGCACTGGAATCTACCAAGATGACATGAATAGGAGTTCCTCTCTCCCCCTTAACCTGATCACCTTTGACTAGGCTCAATGGTAGTTTAGTTATAAAATGAAGACGTAAATGCTTTTTGCTCTCACCATCTTTTCTCACTGATGCAGACCTGTCGATAGAAAGAAGAATTTAACAATTTACCCAATAAAAATCTGCACTGCAGAAGGTAGTGATGAGGACAGCCTTCTTGCCAACAGCATAGTCATGCAAAGGAAGAGAATGCTGAGGGCCAAATCCAACATATGGTATCATTCTAGCAGGTGATTCACATTTCCATGAAAATCGCAGTTAATTGATGATCAAACATAGGGCCTTTTAGCATTCACTAGCTTGAACATATTGATCTCACCTAGTCTTTTGAAGAATGGAAAAGAAGCAGAGACACCGATACTCATCATCATAAGAAATGATGCTGTCCCGGTCTCCATCATCAACACATATAAATATACTTGGAAGGAATTCACTAATTCAAATAGTGTTGCAAATTAACTTAAGGTGAACTCCTGCGGAAGACCAATACAAAAGAGCAAAAACATTCATAGTGACATGATCTTTCACTACCGTCATATTTGATTCTACCTCTAGTAAATCATCCTGCATTGTTGGTGACAAATCAGCTTGGCATGCATTTAAATCGCAATTTATCACTATAAGTGTCGCAACAAATGTCCTTACCAACTATTTTGTTTTCCATCTGATAAAGGAACTTTGATCTCATTCAATAGATCATGAGTGAAATTCTCATTGATAAACTCTGAAAAATCAGGGAGTTCTCTGAGTTTCACGAGATCGAGTGGCTTCCTAAATTTTTCTTTCATTGTGTTGAAATTGTCCATCAGTAATGCATTTGTCCTCAAATACAGATAATCGTCCATCACTGCAGGCATCAATGGCTCCCTCTTCGCAGTTTGAGCAGTTTCAAACGCACTCAAACTCTCCCTGCAGAACGAAGTGCTGCAGGGTTGGCTTAGGATTCGAATTGCGTACTTCTTCAATACAGGAAGGACATCACCGCAATAGTCCCACCAGTCACCTTTATATGCAACACTATTAGTATATAATTTTCAAATTGAAAACATATAATATATGGAATTAAATCAATGCGGTTAATTGATTAAAGAATAGACGCCTACAAGGATGAGATGTTCGTAACATTGTCACTGCCATAGTAGTGAACAACTTTGGCACTTTGTTACGATAGAGCAGCATTTCTTGCACAAATATTTCCTTTTCTTCACCATCTACCAGTTTTTCCAACATTATATTCATGCCATGTTTCATTGCATCATTCTCTATGTACTTCTCGCTACACATGTAGGCAGGGTTAAGAAAAGCAGCAGCAGCATGTATTGGTTGAATGATATCACCCCGCCATCGCTTGAAAATCTTCCATAAACTCTGATACTTAGTTACATTAGTCTCATATATTTGTCCAATAGCCTCATCTGCCATTTCCACAGCTGCATACAAGAACCCAGAAGTAGCGTTGTAGCCATCAACTAGACAGAGTACTTGAAATATCGGTTCTAGAGCATGCAAGACTTCTTTCCCTCCACTCCAAAATTCAGAACTCTGAATTATTTCACCCACTTCTACGCCTGATTCATCCTTGTCAAAACTCAACGAAAGCCACTCAGATGATGAAACAAGCAATCGCAGCTCACTTTCAATCGCCATGATTGATTGAAGCATATAATAGTTTGAGTAAAGTATTGTTGTTGATGATTGTTTCATGTCCCTGCAGTTTGTGAACTGCTTCATCGATGATAAGATGCTATCATGCTTCTGAATCTTAGTGACAACTGCTCTTGCTTGATCAAATGCCTTTCGAACCCAGTGGATATCATAATAAATAGTCTCGAAGAGTAATTGTACTTCATGGGCAACACATTTAGTCTTGTACACATGAGGATGGTCATCATTTGGCATAATTTCAAATAATTGTTCTTCTCCAGCATTGTTGGTTATGTACTGCACGGCATTGTTGGCCCCAATTTCTTCAGTGACAAAATATGAAATCTCACTTAGCAAATTGCTTGTTGACTCATCATTTTTTATTTCCAACGCATTCAATAGGATCGCCCCTTCAATAGAATAAGCGAAGATATAAATGAAGGATCTCTCCTTATCACTCCAACTATCATAGATGAGTGTGCAACCAGTTCTAACCCATGATTTCTTCACATTTGCCACATGCTCTCCAATTGCGTTTTCCAAATCAGGCACTAACTTTGTTTTGACTACTGAACAACATGGCAACTTCTAATGGGAACCATGGTCAATCATAGCATTTACAAAGTCAATGAAGGATGGCCTTCGCACAATGTTGACATCGATATCATTCAACAGGATGAACTTAACAAGCAATTTATCCAGCAAAACCTCATCCTTATTGGGATGCATTTTTAGCGAAGTCCTTTCAGTCTTAACTGGACAGGCTTCAACCTTGGCTCTTTTATTGGGACCAAAAATTGCTTCAGTAGCGGCAACTCGAACATCTTCAGGAACCTTGGTGCATATATCTATACCAGAGCCTTTAATTCCAGATAAATGCGATTTAACTCTTGGAACACCACCAGCAAATTTTCTTTCACAAAACTTGCACTTAAATTTGCCATCCACACGCTCTACATATTCCCAAAATTGATCTCTCTTTCTGACCATGTCTATATACACAAAAGAAAAGCGAATTAAAGTTTCCCCATATATAGCAAAAAAAAAAAAAAAAAAATTCAATAGCCAAGTTATTGATGACACCGGGAACTATAACCATGTTGTACAGTATATGCACGTAAGGTTTAGCCCTGCATATTGCCTTAAGATCTTCGCCAAGCAATAGTTAAACTCATGCACTAAAATATCACGCAATTGACATTCACACTAATGTCTCTTCTTCATCAAAACAAAACAAGGTAGTTTCACCAAAATTGTTGGTGGGTCAACAAAACTTAAGGAAGCTTTTTTTCCCCACTATGAATATGCACACAAAGTGTTATGAGAGCTCCAATTCATAAGACTGATATTTAAGCTAACCTTCAATTGAATAGAGATAAGAGTACGAGTCACTTGAACGAAAAATGAAATTCATTATTTTGGGATCAAAATTAAATGAGAATTGCTAGCTATATATATATATATATATATATATATATATGTTTGGGTTCTTCGAGAGAGAGGACCAAACAAATTAGTCAAAGGCCTTTACTCAATAATTGTTTAATTTAGGGGCATTTATCCCCAAACAATGGTATAGGAAAGAAACAAATTAGCTTATTAATCTAACATGAAAATCTGCTATCCAGGAAATATCGAAACAAATGATATCCTCTAACAATGTCTCCAAAAAAATTCTCCAACAAGGAATTTTTTGATACGTATAAATTTACTTCAACGCTGTACACTAGCTTGCTTCCCAAGAGCGATACAGAGTATCTAGAATTCTAGCTAACCACTCAAAACCAACATGACTACAAAAATGAGGGAAAGCACTTGAAATAATTGAAACGCCCAGAATTCCTCAACCAACTATCGTAGCTCATATTCACATCCCTAGAAATTGAGGGAAAGACTTGAGGAGAAAGACCTGATGGTGGCACGAAGAAGCAGAGGTAAACGAAATTTCTCACGCGGCGCGACACCTGAAGAGGGAAGAGCGACCAGATCACCAACTTACACAGAGTCGGGGAGGGCAAGTGGCAAAGAGCTTCTCGTTAGGTGCTTGAATTTCGCCAGTTTATATATAGATGCTGTTTTACTTTTCTGCTCCTTTTCGCTCAACGTCGTTTTATGTTTTTTTTTTTTTTTTTTTTTTTTTCCCGCCTTCTGTCTGGTAGAGAAAATATAGCGGTCAGCGATGTGGCATTTTTAATAGCAAATCGACACGTCTGCCGACATGGAATATAACTTAAAAAAAAAAAAAAAAAAAAAAAAAGAATCCGCTATCCGTTCACCCATGGATGCTTCCCCCGTGCTCTTGCTTGTCTCCGTCTTCCACCGTCGTCACTTCTGGCCAGCTCTGTCGTCCCTTGCAGTCGGCTAGTGGTTGGCCCCACCGACGGCCGAGCCACCCCCTCATCGCCACGGCGGCTCGAAGTCGTTTTCCATCCAGATCTGGTCTCGTCCATGGCGATGGGCGAGGTCGAGATCTCGAAGGCGATGGACAGAGCTCAAATATCAAGGAAAAAGGCAGAGAAGCCGTCTTCTTGCAGTCGGCTCATGGTCCGCCATGGCGACAGGCGAGGTCGAGATCTCGGAGGCATCGACAGAGCTCTCAAATGTCGAGATCTGTGGTCCATTTCCGTCAGCTCGTGGTTGGCCATGGATAAACCGTAAAGACTTCCCCTGAACGCGTTCGACCATGGTTGAACGATGCCGACGACAGCCATGGACGAGCGCGGACGATTTCGGCCATGGATGGCCAGATCTCGATATGGAGAAAACAGAGGAGCTGGCCATGCTCGCTTGGACGCAGAGGTGGGCAGCTTGGTCACAGTGCCGGCGACTCCGCCGCTGGTGACGACAGGGAGGAACCGAGGTCCGCCGGCTATGAACTGAGGCGGAAGAAGCGAAAGATGAAAATATTTTGAGATTTTTTACTTAGGCCATGTTCGGTAAATTTTGTTTTTGTTGTCCGGAACAATTATTTTAGTTCTTTTGTTTCAGAGGACGAAAAAAGAATATAAACTTGTTTAGTAAAACTTTTATTCCTAAGAACAAAAAAATATATTTTTTCATTTTTAGAAATAGATTTGAAACAAAAAATAAAAAGTAGAAAAATGTAATTTTTTATTTTAGAACAATTTCTAAAATCTATTTTTTTTCTTTCTTCTCTCTTCTTTTCTTTCTTTTCTTCTTTTTCTTCTTCTTCTTCCTTTTGGCGGGTCTCCAGCCTTGGTCATGGCCAACATCGGCGATCGACTAGACAAAGGCTAGCGACCTCGCTAGAAGATCGCCGCCCGAGACGCCGAACACGCGAGGCTCGTCAACCCGAGAATATAAACTTTGGGAAGTTACTAAACACATTCTTTTGTTCAGAAATTATTCGCAAGAACATAATAAGAAAAAATCATTTCTGATAAAAAATTATTACTTAAAACAGAATCGTTATGAAACGCGTTTTAAGATTTCAGGGCGGTTGCTGGCATGGATTGCTGGACAGGTGTCGATATATTAGTGGAGCGGATATGAGTGAAAATAATATATGCAACCTTAGCGCCTCATGATGTGATACCACCAAACCACTTAATATTTTTCCGCACTCCGGTCTGCGTCAAATTGGCAGGGCACGTTTCGTTCAATCGCACGCGTACATACGTGAATGGTTGCGAAAGCAAAAGTACGCGTTCTTTTCAAAGTCACGGCTCTCACGTTTGTTTCGTCGGTTTCGTTAGCTTCGCGACAGTCTTGAGCTATTCTTCTCCTTTTCACATTATCCAACCACCGTCGCACCCAAAACATCTTTTATGAGTGCTCAAACCTAAACTCAAATAACTTTTTCCAGTTGTAACCGGCTATAGCAGTTTTCTCACGTCCATCGAATGAAAAGTCACCGACATGCACATATATTCCAAATTATTTTGATATACATAGAAAGACTATTCATTGCACTACCCACATAAAAAATTTTATTTCTGATGCTAAAATTTGTTGAGAAAATGGTCATTTTTTTTCCTTTAGGACATGGGGTTAAAATTACTTTGTTGGTATTAAAGTTAATATTAACATAGAGAATTTGCTAACTGCTGGAAGGTCGAAGTTTAATTTTTCTAGTTTGGAGTTACTTGTCCCATAAAAGAATACTACTTATCAATAGCTACGTGTTATTCTTTTAAAAAAAAAAATGCCAAGCAGATGGGATTCAAACATGTGAGTGAAAATGCAAGGCAAATGAATGATGCTATGCAAATTAAAATTTACACATATATGTAGTTAAGTACAAAACATTGTCACTATAGTCGTGTTCCGCCGGCCATTGGGGAACGACGATGAAAATGACAATTATCCATCGGTAGAAGGTCTCCCTACGGAGATTTCTTCTCTTTTGGTGGGATTCACATGGTCTGTGATGGGATGCATCAGGTTTTTGCAGTTCTTCGGTAGGACATCCAAGCCGAATTTCAACCGCTCCATCAATTTGCTTAGTTTTCCTCCAAAATCCTCTCATCTTTCATATATATATTCTCCTCCACCACCACCTTATTAGATCTTTATATGTTTCTTCCAGAACATTGTAACTTGTTTCTTTCGGATATATCTTTTATATAGACATTTAAACTTGGGTAACGTTGGATTGTTGCACTTCTCAGGGTCCCTTTGACCTTTTTGATGTTATGACGAAAGGGAAAGATTGCGTATGATATTGAACTGGATAGATGAGCCTGCTTGCAAGGGGGAGCTTAATAGCTTATGACTTAAAATTTTATCAAGGAAGTCTATTAATTTTCGAAAAAAGAATAGCATGTTTAGGGAGAGTTTCTTGATTGGAAATTTTTGTTTGATTTGGGTTGGTTTTCACATCATCAAAAAGGGGGTATTGTTGACTCCAAGTTAACTTAGTTACAAAACTTAATCAAATATGTTATTGATTATTTGGAATCATATTGGTTATATTCAAGTTTCTTTTGCAAGATTCCGAAAGGGAATAATAAGACTGCCCCCATGAAGAACAAGCTGGGTACTTGGCAACTTCATCTCTGAACACCTAGCTCCTGTAGTTCAAAATTAAATCTCGTTCACCCATTTCAGAAATTGTCCGGGCCTTTTTGGCCAACCACTCTGAAATCTCAACGGTCGAATTTGTAACAATTGAAATGTTTGTAATGACTAGTTGGGCTTATTTTTCTCATAATTAGGGTAGCCCATTGCCTTAAGCATTATAGATTTATTACATGCTAAAAACTCTTGTCGGCACTTTGCGATCAAAATTATTGAGAGATTAAACTTGCGGGAGAGAAATACTTTGTAAAAGAGTGCACTCTATTTGTGAAGGAAAATTAGCTCTATTATAAACCCACCTTCACAAGGGATTTCAAATATAGTGGATTGAGCATAACAATCATATTATTGACAATACCGTGAACTGTAACCCATGACTTACAGTCTATGCACATAGGTTTTAAGGTTTTTTTTTTTTTTTTGGTCGAAAGGTTTTAAGGTTTAGTATCTACAAATTCCCTTAACGTCTTTGCAGCGTCTTTGCAGAGCAATAATTAAACCCATGTGCTGGAATATCAGGCAATTGACATTCACACTAATGTCCCTCCTACATCAAAGCAAGCGAGTTTCACCAAAATTGTTGGTGGGTCGACATGACATAGGCTCTGTCTATTTTAGGAAAAATGTGAAACTTTTGGAAAATATTTTTCATAAAGTCATTTTCAGTAACAATATTTTCTGATGTTGAGTTAAAATCTGAAAATGAATTAATTTTTTTTTTGTCATTTGGTGTGGAAAATTTTATTTGACTTGTCAAAAGATATACACTATTCCGGCACTACTAACTTGCGCATGGGCAACCGGAGAACCAATACGGCATCAGAATCTCAAGTCTAGCCTCAATGGACCCCGACTTGAGCTTGGGGGGTTGAGGATGGGCATTTGGGTCCTGAGCCCGACCTTGACAAATTAGGGCATGAGCATTGGGTATCGACCTTAGCCTCGATAGAACTTGAGTTTGCATTGGGGTCTTGAGCCTTAGCCTAGATAGATTTTGGCTTGAGCATCAAGGACTTGAGCACCAGCGTCGAGGATCCAAGGCTAAATGCGAGGGACTAGAGCTCAAGTGCTAGGCATCGGGCACAAGCACCAGGGGTTTGTGCCCAGCCTCGATTGACACGCTAGTGCTAGGGTCTTAGGCATGAGAACCAAGGTCACGAGCACTAGGGTCATGAACCTGGCCTCAATGGCTCTAAGCTTGGGCGTTGGATACCTACCTTGGATGCTACTTGGAACCAACATTAAGATTTGTGTGCCTAAACGTAGAAATTTGGTTCCAAGCACTGATACCTAGTTATTTATGGAAAATGATTTTCATTTGGTTAAAGAGGAAATCATTTTTTTTTTAACTTAGGCATAGGTTTTCTATTGACTCATTTTCCTAAGCAAACTAAACTTTGGAAATTGTTTAAAAAATCTTTTTTGCAAAACAAACGGAACCTTATGGTGATTTGGAAAATATTTTTCAAAAAATAATCACTTGTATTGCTTACAATAGTAAACAAATAGAAAATTGCTTCATTGCCCACGAAAATAGTTAGGCATACTTTGAAGTCAATCCAACTTCCTTCTAACTAGCGACAATCAAAAACTCCCTCCTCAAAGCAGATCGGTGTCACTATGCTTAACACATGGCCTTCTCAATCCTTCTCAACCATGGCCGAATTGTTATTAATGATTCCGTTGACTAATTTATCTAAATGATATAAACAATTATTCTTCAGAAAATATTTTTAAAATCACTCATTTTTTGCAAAATGAACGCACCTTAAAAAAGAAAATTTGCCCCCCCTATATACACATGCATTGTTACGTGAGCTCCAATACATAACACTGATAATTGAATTGACCTTCACTGAACAGAAAAAAAAAAATTTAAACATCTAGACCGAACGTAGAATGAATTCAATTATTTCGAAATCAAATTCAATGAGAATGGCTTTACATACATATAAAGAAGAGACTGGGAAGTGGAAATATGGTTAATCTAAACGTCTACGTTTGTGTTTATTGAATTAAGAATGAAAAAAGATTAGTTACTTCAATATCTAAATAACAATCAAAGAAATCTATGTGATCACAAGTGATTTATATGGTTAGATGTATATGTCCTATACAAAGGAATAATATAAAACTAATTATTATAAAAGACGTAAGGTTTATTTTCGAGTTTAAAGTCATAAAATAAAGTGTGGACCTATATATAGTGTGGGATCTGCAAGAGACAGGAATAGAAAAATTAGTCAAAAATTACGTTTAATCAATAAATGAACTTTTTGATCTATTGCAACTGAACAATACTTATTGGAAAGAAAATAGAGTTAGCTTAATATAACAAGGAAACTACTTATTCTACAACATAAGGAAATAGCAAATAATTTCTTTGACAATATTTTCTAGTAAGAATTTCTTTAATGTCCATAAATTTATTTCAACGCTATACACTAGCTTGCTTCGTGAGAGCAATACAGAGAACTATAATTTCTCTATTATCCATAAATTTATATATGATCTGCTTTTTCTTTTTCTTTTTTTCCATTTTTTGGGGTTTTGGTCTTCGGTCAACGTTTCTTTTTTTTTTTTATTTGTTTTCTCCGTGGTCTACGTCAAAGTGGCAGGGCACGTTCTGTTCATTCGCACGTGCACAAACGCGAACGGTTGTGAAAGCTAACGGACGCGTCCTTTTCAAAGTTGCGTCTCTTACGTTTGTTTCGTTGGTTTCGTGTACGAGGAAAATATATGGCGGGCTTCTAATGGTTCATGTTTTAGCTTTCAGACAATCTTGAGCTATGTTTCTCCTGTTCACACTAATCTACCTTCCATATGCGGCCAAACTAAACCCATGGTAACTTCATCCAATGGTAACCAGCTACAGCTGAAATATTCGGGATATTAATCAAGTAAAAAATAAAATAAAAAATTGTGGGGCCCAAGAATAAGAAAGGGTGACAAGTCAACAAAAAGAGGAGAAATAGGTGCGCTCAACTTATCAAGACCGAGAGCTGGCGCAGAACAAAGGGGAGGAAAAGAGAAAGAAAATAAAAGAGAGAAAAGAAAAGGAAAGAAAGAAGGGTTTTGCACCATAGATCTCGCCAAGCTGATTCAAATCTGATTCACAATGTTCAATAAGTGTTCATGCCCCTCATTCATCCAATTGGAGTGACTTTCATATTAAGGGCTTAAACTCAAAGTTTTGTGAAAATCAAGTCACGAAATCCAATTTTTGAGTTGTGGAACTTCGAGATTTTATGAAAATGATAGATTTTGTCCTTATAGAGCCATGGGATTTAATGGAGGCTGATTAGAAGCAACGGTTTGGTTGGAGCAAAATTTTAGGGTTTCACGAGTGAGTTTCGTGTTGCATTTACATTTGAATAACTAAGCAATTTGTTAGCATTTATGAGTCATTTTATTAGCGTTTAGGCTTAGTTTAGTCGTTTCATAATTGAGATAGAGTTTTATTTGGTTTTAATATCGATGCTCATTTAGTTATTAGGATTACGAGATCATTAGTTCAATTTAGCTTTCTTGTTTGGCCTTAGGTATTTCCAAGGTGAGTGGTATTATCTCTAATTTGAATTTGTAAACTCATGTCTTGAAAGTTATAAAAATTTGATATGTCATAAGTTATTAAAAGCATGTTTTGTTCGATAAAATGTAGATCAGACATTTACTACGATTTGATATTTGTGTAGTTTGAGAGTTGTTTTAAGAAATGTGTTGCAAGATGTTATATATTGATTTATGAACTAGTCTATGAAATGAATTCTGAAATAGTTTGGGAAATGTATTGTGATTTATGAAATGCTTTATGGATTTAGCTTTGCGGGTTGTGAATGATGTCGGTGTGAATTTGTGTCAATGCTAAATATTGATGTAAGCTCAATGAGGGGCTTGTAGCTATGTATACTAGTTTAGGATATCATCATGGGCCAATCATTGACAATATAAGTGAAGACCTTGCCAACGCGAGAGCTTGGTTCCCTTGTCACAAGGCATTATGCGTGACCATGGTAGATATTTGAGTAAGAGTTTGGCCAACGGAATGGACGATTGACATGTGATTTCGTTAAGATTGATCAATGGACTTGACTATTATTATTTGTATTGTGATGATGGATTTAAATGAGTATCTACGCCATGAAAAGGATATGTTGAAGTAATATATGACTCATTTTAATCTTAGACTCCGTTTGTTTCACAAAAAATAACTTCAGGGAAAATGTTTTCCGAATTTTTTGACGTCGTTTTACAGAAAATAAATTGCTCGAGGAAAACATTTTCCTCACTTAATCTCTTTTTTTCACACCCTCATAAACCTTCTTCCTCCTCCTCCTCCTCCTCCTCTTCCTTTTTCTTATTTTAATTCAAATTATTTTTTTCCTTTATTCTCCCTCTTCTTCTTTATTTTAATGTTTTTTTAATTGAGTTTTAAATTCTTTTTCTTTTTCTTCCCTTTTTTTTTTTCTTCTTCCTTGGCTGATCGCCAACCACCGACCGCCGGCCATAGGCCAACTCCAGCCTTGCCCAAGGCCAAATCTAACAAGGGCGAGACTCGAGCTCGTCAGATCTAGTGAGTGGCGAGCTCGCCGGCCTCGGCGGAGCTCGGGCTCGCCTGGATTAGGCAAGTCGTGAGCTTGCCGGCTTCGGTGAAGCTCGAGCTCGCCGGATCTCGACGAGCCGACTAAGCCTCGTCCGTTGTTCGACGAGCTCGTGGCTTACCTAGAACGGCCAAGCCTTGAGCTCGCCGGATCTAGCGATTGCGTCTTGGTCGACCGCTGAGTAGTTGGCCACGTCGACGCATGCAACAGTAGAGGAAGGAGGAGGAGGAAGGATGGAGGAAAAGAAAAAGGGAAAAAGGAAAAGAAAGAAAAAAGAAAAATTAAAAATAATAAAAAAATTGATTTTAAAAAATAAAATTAATTAAAAATTTAATTTTTTTGGTAATTTTTCCCAAAAAATCAAATTAGATAACGAACAATGGAAAACATTTTCTACTTAAATTTCAAGTTTCAACCGAATACCAGAAAATATAGTTATTTTTTGGAAAATGATTTCCTGGAAAATATTTTCAGAAAGACGTGATATTTCCGCTAAACGAACGGATCCTTAAAGTTTGTTGTCTTTCGGATTTGGTGTAAATGAGTTACGATACTAGGTGCTTGATCTATTTAGAAGAAATGCGTGCTACTCTCTAAGTAATGGTTGCTCATCTCTTTTTCCCAATCTTTTGAGGTTCTTAGTTAGTGGTTATAGAACGAGAGCAATATCATTGATGACTTTTGGAAGTTGGTTTGTGAGTGGTTTGAGGTTGCATCCTTTGGGTGATAGGACAGCCATGTCATCCCCCATTCTTAATGATTTTGGGATGTGACAATAACAAGTCAGGTGAGTCTAACATGTTAAAAATAATTATCTGTAGCCACATCATTTAGTTTAAAAAAAAAACCAAACAGGTGGGAATTCAACATGTGAATTGAATTAACAAAGCAAATGAATGATGCTATGCGAAAAACAATTTGAAGATATAGGAACCTAGGAATTCGAATATGACCCACTGGAATGGCATCATTCACAGCATTGATAATTATTAGCCTTATTACATCTGATACGTTACTCACAATATAATTGGTCATCTCTTTCTATTGCTTCTCAAGTAACCTCCTCATGAAGATCATCATGCTGGGATTTGCTTTTACTTTCTTAACTGTTCTTCATTGAGATGTCTTGGAAGATCAATTCCCTTGCGTTGAACTTCTCTTGATGCTCTACCATGGCTTAAGACTCAAAATATGTAGCAACTTCATTTCAAGTTTGTGATACTGGATTGAGGATGCCAACGGCATTGTCTATCTCTTGTTAATTTTTTGTTCTTGCCATGAAAGCTTCCTCAGGTCAACAAACAAGAGTTCTATTAGGAGCGCCAAAAATATGTTCTAATAGAAAGGGTGAAATACTCGAACTATAACAGACTAGTCCAGTCTACCAAAGGTTGAAGGATCCTTTGTGTAATGTACAAGGAAGCGGCTGTTGGGATTTTGTTTCGAAAACAAAAATATTTGTATAGGTAAATTGAATAAAAAATGATTCACAATGGAATCAAAACGCCCATACACGTATTTCCTTAGCATTATTTGTGCATTTTAATAAGAAGCGTGAAGATAAGAGAAGGAGGCTAATCACATTACCGTGCTCAAAAAGTTTGGTTCTAATGTTCCTACGTCCAATGTCACGCAATGTTGGTTCTGACGTTATTTAGATTATAATCATAAATGTCTGATCTCCTCATAGCATTTCTAGAGTATTCCGTTCCAATGTTCTTCAATTCTAGCCTCACTATTGGACCTTTAGTTTAGACACACCCACTAATCTTGCATTAAACTATAAAGAGAAATTGAGAGAGCTTAAAACTACAATTGTGTTAGCAACTACTCTGCCATGTGAATAATTCGATTGATCACCATCATCTCTCGATCATCTCATGATCCTCTCTCAATCGCCTTTTATAATCAATCTCATATCACATTTATTTAAATCAATTTAACTCTAAAACCATTTTAAAGCATTAATTCAGCCGTAATGTCTAAACTTATTTTAAACTTTGAATATGGACATAAATTCTGAAACTGTTTCGGAATATTAATTCGGACATTATTTCTGTAGAGCATCAGAACTTTATTCTAGACATTAACTTTATAAGTATTATAAAACTTTATATCAACCGTTAAGTCTGAAACTATTTCTAAATATTGATTTGCCCATTGATTCTGAAACCATTTCAATTCATTACTGTGGCGGTTAAGTTTGAAACAGTTTCAAATATTTCAAATCATTGAAGACATTTCAAAACTTTAATTCGCCTATTGATTTTGAACTCACTTCAGATCATTAATGCGGTTATTGATTTTGAACTCACTTCAGATAATTAATACAGTCATTAATTTTGAACTCACTTTAGATCATTAATATGGCCATTGATTCTAACTTCCCTTAGATCATAAATGCTGCCATTGATTCTAAATTCACTTCAGCTTATTAATGCGGCTATTGATTCTGAACTCATTTCAAACTATTAATTCGGCTATTGAATTTAAACCCACTTTAGATTTTTTATTTAGTTGTAAAGTCTAAAATCGTTTCAAATCTTTAATATAGCCTATAAAATCTAAAACTACTTCAAAACTTATATTTTTAGCCTGATCAATCTAATTATCTCAATTGCAAATAGTAGGACTTCTACAAACATATTAGCACAACCAAGAGAATTGATTGTCCAATCAATTTCTAGTTTCTATAAATCATGAGTAACATCTAGCAGTATGTCATGGTTATCTAGACAGTGTATATATTTCAAAAAAATAATGGACGCGTTAACTTTGGCGATCATATAATTTAATCCTTTTGTTTCACTATGTCCTAATCGAATAGAGGCCCTATAAATGTTTGTCAACCCATCAATTCGATCATATGATCAAATGTAACTAATATATATTTCTACGAGATATGAACCATTCATTCTCGGTTACAAACGATTACAAAATCCAAGATTATTGACTCCACTACTTGACAATTGCATCTTGCATTCCTCCCCATCAACGAGTCGGTTTACTTTACTTGTTGACTCTTCACTCTAGCACCTAACCGTTTTGTTGAAATCTCTATAGATCAAAATTGAGCATTTTTTCACCGCCGCGCGCATGGCTCGGATTGGATAAGTCTTTCATGATCCTTTGCGAGAGGAGAGGAGTTCGAATCCGTGGCCGCACAGGATCTTAAGTGTGACGTCGGGGTGGTGGGTCCTCCGCTAGCGTCGCCCAGGGTTTACCCCCGTTACCGGGCCCGGGCCCGGGCCTATCGGGCTGTCCGTGTTGGTACGGTGCGCAGGGTTCCCTGAGTCATAAAAAAAAAAAAAAAATTGAGCCTTTTCTTCGACCAACTGTACTTTATGGATTAACTACTCCCATCACTTAGTAATCTTCTGCTCTTTTTGTCAATTTTTGTGGCTTCTATTGACGAAGTTGCTGGTCAAAACACTTGGACAGTTTATTACGTGTTCTACGTAAGTTCACATTGATGCCAAATTTGCTAAATTGCTTTCTATATCAGCAAAAAAGAACTGTTTTGATTGTGTGCAATCGTGCTCGTTTCGCATTAAATATTGCATCCCTACTTGATTCTACCTCGAGTATAATATGCTATCCTGTGGAAGCTCTCCTTTTCAAGATCTTCATCTTTTTTATGGCCTTAAGGAAAAATATGTCGGTTGCTTTCTTCTTTATTCTTGCCACTTCACCATTGAATGCGGCTAGGTTCTATCGTTTGCGGACATTTGTATGCAAAAGGACAAAATATTGGGTAGGTTTTAAATTCCACGTAGGCGAAATGTATCACCATTCAAAAGTGGACACGTGGCAAATTTGGGCCCACCTGTCAGCGCCCACTCTCTCCGTTAACTCCGTCTCTCTCCCATTTACTCTCTCTCCTCCCCTCCGTTTCTGCCCACAACTCTCTCTCCCCCTCTTCTCTCTCCACTTCTCTTTTCTTTCCTCTCGCGTCTGCCATGGCTCGAGCTCGAGTCAGCTCATGGCCGCTTCAGGTCAAGGAGGGACGGCAAGCTGCTGGATGGAGACTGCGTTGAGCTTCGTTTGCGGTGAGATAGCTTGAGGCCGAGCTTGAAACTCGAGCGCTAACCAAAGCTCCGAGTTTGAGGTCGAGCAAGTGTTGTCCATGGCCGGCTGCGAGTGTCGTCCATGGTGGATGGGAAAAAACAATACCCAAGAACAGGCGTTCCGCCCCCCCCGCACAAGCGGTGACAGCCATGTATGAGCGTCGGCGTGCTTGTGAGCCCCTTGATCATATGCCCTCCGAACCGCACAAAGTCCCCGCGAGGCATCAGCGTGAAGCCTCCCGCCTCCGCCGGTCCATGGTCCGGACCCTTTCGGCGTCTCCGCCTTTAGATTGCGAAGAAGAACAGCGTGGCGACGACCAGTGAGCTGGCCACAGTGGCCGCCACTGCCTTGACGATCGTCTTGCTTGAGGAAGATGACGAGTCCAGCGGCGGCGCTTGGAGCGAGTCTATTACGGAAGGAGGAGGAGAGTTGGTGACGGTGGTGGCGGTTGGAGAAAAGAGAAGTAGATAGAGAAGAGGGCGAGTTGTGTATACATGTACACAAAGTGAGTGTCTGCGTGTGCTGTCTGCTGTGTGGCTTTCACATGTCGTGAGTTGGCCTGAGTTGTGAGTCTCAGTCCTAGTCTCTGATATGGCAGTGTAATAGATCGGAATTATGGGGATGTAACATGACTATAGTAACTTCTGTTTTATGTGATATCGGTTCCTCAAAATCTTTCGGTTTTCTCGCATTTCGCTTCCCCTTTCAGCACCGAATTCGCTTACAACCTTGTCCCAAGGGACTTAAGTTAGTTTTTTTTGGGATGGTTAATTCATTCTCTTGGAAGGATTCCTGTGAAGTGCATGTGTTGTAACTCGCAGGTTGTGATCATTATTATTTTTTTTTTTTTTTTCAATTGGGTTTGTGGGTACCTGCAAATTGCATTGAGAGAAGCTGACAACTTTCAGGATGAAACCAGGCTTAAAACCATGATGCTCCTTTTGAGCTCAGTGCGAGCTGCAGGGTTTCTTATGCTGCATTGTATTGGGTTTGTCAGATAACAAGACTAGATATCCCAACAAGTGTTTTATTTCCGCTCGATCATCATCAGATCAGAGATAACAAGATCAGATATCTTTTCCTGATGCTTAGCTCGATTTCGTCTTTGAAAGCTGCGGGTTTCATCCCCATCAACCATGAGTCTCCTCACCGCTTGCTCCATCTCTCTCTGGTTTAGATCACCCTCCAACTCCAATCCCACCATCCAAACATGGCACGAGTACCTTGCCTTCACATTCTGGTCCCTACGGTTGGTGTATTGTTGGGACTCCTAACGAAATAATTTCCAAGGTCGAATTCTATCTGCAATGGCATCGTCGGTGGCGGAACAACAGCAGCGTCGTCGATGGTGGAACAGAATCAGCGACGCTGGTGACGGAACGGCAAGAACGTCGACTGATTGCAAGAGGGAAGGCGGTGACAAGTTACAAACGTCGGGTCACGTCCGCAGTGGCAAGCAAGGGTACCTCGGCGCTCGGGGCAGCGGCAGCGGCGGCGTGCCGGGAAAAACAACGGCGTCAGGAGCGGCTCGTCGAGGCGGTGGGAAGCAGCGGCGTCGGGAGTGGGGGATACTCGGTCGAAGATGACCGAAGAAGAAGACTTCCTCCGTCGCTTTCTTTTCTTCTTTCCCACCCCACTCTCTCTCTCTCTCTCTCTCTGCTTTTCTTGTCTTTTCCCTTGCGTGTGTCAGACTAACAAGGGAAATTTTCAAGACAAAAGAGAAGTAAGAGGGAAGAGGGAAAGAGAGGTGTGGGCAGAAACAAAGGGGAAGAGAGAGAGTAAAGGGGAGAGAGACGGAGCATTAACGGAGAAGTTGAACTGACAGGTGGGCTCAAATTTGCCACGTGTCGGCTTTTGTATGGTGATACATTTCGCGTACGTGGAGGGTAAAACCCACCCAATATTTTCTCAAAAGAATTGACCGGCACTTTATCAAAAGGAACAGGATGTGTTCCCTCTTTATCAAGTTTAAAAGTTGTGTTTCTCTCCCTCCCTCTCTCCATGCTGGCCCGATCTAAATTTGTGAAACTCGGTTTTATGTTTATCTCTTAAACGTGAGATAAAGAATATTTTACTCTCAGCGGCTCCGTTATGTTGTGGAATTTTTGATTCCAAGCATGGCCACTCCATTTCATCCTCAATGGTTCCCCCGACACTGCCCAATCGCGACCTGCCACATCAGCCCCCAATAGGATGCACCACCTGTCACCGAAAGCAAATCTACAATGAAAGATTCACAAAGGTCATGTCTAATATCTACATCTATCTACTTTCTATCAATTACTTTTCCATATTAATAAAAATATTTTCCCTCGTTATCAGTCATAACTGTCTGCTGCTCATGAAGATTAGGGTTTTTATTTTCCTTTATTGGCAAGCCCATTGCCCAAATTTTTATTTTTATTTTTATTTTTTGTTATTTGGCTAGACCTGATATGTGGTTTACCAAATCACATTTGGGAATCTCTTTCCTTACTCAGATGAGATTATATCTATCCTTTTCATGACAACGAAAGTATTTTTTTCCCAATTATATCCATTTTTGGCTCACTTGGCATGTCTTTCTTCAAGGTTCTCGTCAACTTTGGAGAACTTCGATTGTTATCAATCATTCGAAATGCCATCTCTTTCTCTTTTTTCCTTATTGAAATAAATTACAGGGTTTACATGATTTTTTACCCCACGCACATCCAATTGCTCTACGTGAAGCTAAGATGAATAAGACGAGTAACACCGAACGAGTCTGAAGGAGGAGATATTCTGTGGATGGGCTTTTTTGTTTATTTTAATAGGCCTCTTCTTGATGGGCTACGAACGAAATATAATGGGCTTCATTAACTGAATTCATGGCCCAGGCTCAGTTTTCTGATCTCATGAAGTCTCATGGGCTCCGTTCACGTCCTCTGATTTGTGGGTTTAATTGGGCTTGGCGAGCAGGCTTTTCCTACTTGATAAACTCTGGGCCGAATTGGATTGAACGAATTGGGCAGAAAAGATCAACGTGATCTGGTGAGGCTTGAGTTTTATCATTTCATTTTCTTTTCTCTCCTTTTCCATTTACTTAATTAATAATTTATATTTGAATTATTAGCAAAAACTCAGTGTCAACAGCTTAGAGCCAAAACATCTATCTACATCAAAGCGATAAAAAGGAAGCATTTACATATCATAGTTAGGTACGATTTGCATCATATGGCTTTATTCTCCAAAACAAATGCTCGGAATCTAAGAAAATGCTAAAGAAACAAAAAAAATTCCTAAAGACAAGAAAAATCTTAGGCTATGTTTGGTTGTCCGGATTTCTAATAAGGATATGATTTGATAAGATATAATATAAAATCCAGAGGATTTTGTAATATTCTATAAATTGTTTGGTGATTGTAGTAATAAAGTCGAATATATTCACATCGTATCATATATATTATTTGGTATAAACGACACATCAATATAAATGAACCACAAATTTTACAAATGGAAGTGGTAAAAATCTCTCACAACACTTTTGTCTAATTTATTTTTATTTTATTTTCATTCATTCTTAAGTAATTTCTTTTTTATTTCTTTCTTTCCCTTTCATCATTCTCTAATAATTTGTTTTTTAAAATAGAAAATTGTACTAATACACCTAAAATAATAAACACTTCAAATTTATTAATGTGTAATAAATATATATTTGTATTTATTTATAAAATTAAATTAAATTCACATATATAAATAAAAATCTAAGATTAAATTAAAAAATAAATTGTTGTGTTGAATTTCTTATATTACAATTCAAATATTATTTATATTGAAATATAATTTTAAATTTGTTAATTTAAATTTTTTTTTATTTGAGCATAATAACTTTCCTAATTTGAATATTACAAATCCTATTTACTTTTATCCCACATTTTCTATGAGATTCCTTCTTATATATGATTTTATCCTATCTTAAGCAATCACTAAATGTAGAATGGGATAAATTTTATCCTAGCCTCCAAACACAGCTTTACCGAGTGTCGGACACTTGGAAAGCCAAAACTTGGCACGGAGTGATACTTAAGTGTCAAAAGTTAAGAAAGTGATACTTAAGTACCAAAATCGAACAAAATGAATCGTGCCAATTCGGCAAAAATCCGCCAAAATGCCAACGTGGCGATTTTTGGTGAAGTGTAAAAAAGCATCATTTTGCATGCTAATATGGCTAGACAATGCAAAAACGATATCGTTTTTGTGGTGACGTGATAAAAAATTAATAAAAAATTAATTAAATTAAATTTAAAACTAAATTTATTTAAAAATTTTAAATAAAAAATACAAATATTAAAAACATTATTTTATTTATTTATTTATTTAAAAAAAAAAAAAAAAAAAGAGGCACGCGGCTAAGGGCTGAGCCCTCATCGTCGTCACCTCCCCCGGCCCTCGGGAAGGGGCGGGCGACGGAGGGGGCTCGGCAACCCCGGCCGACCCTCCCCCTCCGTCGCCGATCCTTAAGGCATCGGCGGGGAGGTAGTGGCGGCGAGGGCTCAGCCCTCAGCCGCCCCCTTCCCTTTTTGTTTTTGTTTTGTTTTGTTTTTTTTTTTAATTTTTTTTATTTTTAAATGGTTTAAATAGATTTAGTTTTAAATTTAATTTAATTAATTTTTATATTTATTTTTTATCACGTCAACGTGCAAAACGACGCTATTTTGCACTTACTTTGCCAGAAAATCGTCACATTAGTATTTTGGCCGGATTGATATTTAAGTGATCTATTTTGCTTCGATTTTGACACTTAAGTGTCTATTCGTACCAAGTTTTGGCATTTGGGATGTACTCTTGCCCAACTTTACTGTTTAGAACAATGGCTGGACAACGAAATGCTGCTCTCTTGATTCGATGTCGCAAAAGAAGATGGAGCGCGCATTCCGAGGAGGGCCGGGGGGAGGGGGTAGCAGTACGAGACGATGAAGTGTATGCAAAAGAATCAAAAAGCCTCAATGGGAGCAGTAGACCTCGAAGGCTGTGATGGGTATAGTGAGATCAAACCTCCCCTTCTCTATAAAGACTGAGCAGGGTCCACACCTATACTATCCACCCAAGTATGAACTGTATAACCTAATTTCCAGTGAATTGGCTCACATGACCGAAATCCTTTTGCTAAAAGTACCAAAATAAGTCAAACAACTTACGTAACACTAAGAAAATAACAGCAAATAGTACAAAGATGAATTTAAAAAACTGAACACTGAAATGAAGAAGCTGTGAATCAGCATAATATGCATAACCTAAGATAATATGTCAATCAAGATATACACAATCAAATTGATATATACATGCAATACACGTGCAATTTCAAGAGATACATATAGTCAACATAGATACTCACCTCCTCATTACTTAGTTCTTCTTCTATCTCGTTGACTTGAGAGAGGGACGACACATCTTCACTGTTCTCTTCTCCTTCTCCTCTTCCTTCATATAGACGTAATAGGAACACCCGGTAACTTTCATCTTCACCGAATGGAAGTTCCAAGACATTTTTGCCTCACTAGAGTAGGCACGGAAGGAGCTCTTAGTCAAAGCTCTCACTGGCGTTTACTTTGCAAAACTCACTCAAAGTAGCTCTGAGTTGCAATCGCAACTCTCACTCACTCGAAGCAGCACTAAGTCATAGCTCTCGCTCACTCGTATTTATTTGCGAAACTCACTCGAAGAAATTGCAACTTGATAAAAATCGCTTAATTGACGTTAAAGTGTGATAATTAACTTTAATGTCAAGAGGTTTGGAATACTTCTCTGATTTTTTTTTCAAACTTTAGATAAACATAAAATGTGAAAGTTTTAGCCTAGATTAACCAATTGATCGGATCCCATCACATCGTTGAATTTTATGGCACTAAGTGAAGATCAACTAAATATTGTCAATTCAAGAGACATGTACAAAATATCATTAAGTTGAGAATAATAAAGCGGAATAGGCAACAAAGGAATTTTTTGTATATTTCAATGTTTATATTAGGGTTAATACCCTGAAAAACCCCCACACTGGTACACCTGTGACAAATTTACCCAAAACTATTTTTTTTTATTACCAAAAACCCCAAACTGGTTACGTTTGACAAATTTACCCCAAACTGGTACACTTGTGATAATTTTTACCCTTTGTTAGTTCTCATTAAATTTTACTATTAAATTATTAAGTTAAATGACACGTGACAGTTGACCGATATACCAATTTGGGATTTTACGCTCCGTTTGTCACAATTTACCATTTTTGTGATTTTTTTTTTGTGGTATTAATCCAATTTAGCGGATGGTATATTTATCAGTTTTGGGTTTTTTGCGGTTGAATAAATTAGTTTGGGATAAATTTGTCATAGATGTACCAGTTTATGATTTTTTATGATCGTCGGGGTAAATTTGTTACGAGATATATTAGTTTGGGGTTTTTCAAGGTATTAACCCTTTATATTAATGAATAATATGTCAATATATTTATAAGTTTTGTCAGATAATTATTTTAAAACAATATCTTGATCATGATATGCACAATTAGATGGAGATATAAGTACAATACACGTGAAATGGATAATCAACATTAATATCAACCTCTTCATCACTCGGTTCTTCTTCTAATTCGTTGACTTGAGCAGGAGCAAACATGTCTTTGCTGTCCTCTTCTTCTTCTCTTCCTTCTTTACATAGGTCTACCAGGAACATCGAGTAACTTTCATCTTCACCAAATGAAAGTTCCGAGGCATTTTTATTGTCTCCTCCTCCTCCTCCTCCTTTGAATAGGCGCAGTGAGAGCTCCCACTAACTTTCATCTTCGCTAGACAACTCTTCACAATGGTCATCTTTGGCTTCGTGGTTGTCGTTCGTTGTACTCTACTTCTCTTCCTTGTTCATCACGTTCGAGGTCATTCTTGCTTCATCTCTTTTTGAGTCAGCCACGAGAGATCTACCGAGAGAAAGAGAACCCTTAAGACATGTGCAATGTTAGCCTACACAAAGAATATTACTCATAAGTAGCTATGTGTTTTTCAGGAGAAAATTGTCCAAAAAGTCTTAAACCTATTACACTTTTGTCAATTCAGTCATAAACCTTTTAATTTTGCCAATTCAGTCCTAAACATTTTCATTTCTTGCCGATTCAGTCCATCTGACCAATTTTGGCCGGAAAATGCTAACGTGGACGTCAACAGTGCCACATAGGACTGCTGGCGCTAATGTGAACAATTTTTAATAATATTTTAGTATTTTTATTATTTTTTTCTTTTTTTTTCTTTCTTTTCTTTTGGGCTTTCTTCTTTGCTTTTTCTGCTGGCTGACCACCAGCCACAACCAGTTGGCTAGCCTCGTCCACCACAGGCAAGGCCCAGCTGGGCGAGGAGGAGCCCCGGCGAGGGAAGCCCTCGCCTAGGCCAAGGCGGCCTCACCGGGCGTCGACCGAGGGATGGCAACGCCGGGCAAGGCTACCCCGGCCTAGGCGAGGGTTGACTCGCCAGATCTGGTGAGGCTCGCCCTCGCCCACGCGAGTGTCGGCCTCACCCCGGCCGTTCAACGCCCGGTGAGGCCGCCCTAGCCGGGCGAGGGCCGGCCTTGCCAGATCCGGGGTTTGGGTGAGGTCGACACTCGCCGGGCGAGGGAGAGCCCCGGTGAGGGCTTTCCTTCCGGCGAGGCCAGCCCTCGCCCGGGCCGTGGCGGCCTCGCCCGGCCTTGGCCGGCGACCCTGGCGGGTCGCACTGGCGAGGGTTGCCCTCACTAGGGCTCCTCCTTGCCCGGCCGAGCCTCGCTTGTGGCGGCGAGGCCGGTCGGTTGGCTATGGCCGGTGACCGATGGCCAGCCACTGGAAAAGGTAAAGAAAGCCAAAAAGAAAAGAGAAAAGAAAAAAAGAGAAAAACAGAAAAAAATAATAAAAATTTAAAAAATATTAAAAATATTATTAAAAATTATTAACGTCGCGCCGGTAGTCTTACGTGGCACCGTCGGCATCCACGTCAGTATTTTTTGGCCAAAATTGGCTGGATGGACTGAATCAACAAGAAGTGAAAAGGTTTAGGACTAAATTGGCAAAAGTGCAATAGGTTTAGGACTTTTTGGACAATTTTCCATGTTTTTCAATTTAAAGAAAATATGGATAAGTGTAATGTAAATTTTAAAACTTATAAAAAATGCAATCAAATCTTAAAAATTTGTCAACTTGATGCTATAGAGTCATTTATTTAATTCCATCCAATTAGACTAACAAGAAATGCTTGTTGTTTTTTAATATTTTCTCTCTTGTATGGATCTCCAATATATCCTATTTTGACCGCCTATAACAAGTTTCTCGCTTGAGTCTTAATAAAAAAATTTACTCCACCGAATAAAAAGGTACCGACATATACATAACCTTACTTATATATACATACACATAACCTTACTTTAATATATATATATATATATATATATATATATATATCTATATAAACTTACATATCACCCATGAACATTACTTGTAGATGAAAAGTTACAAGTCACATAAAATTTGTTATTTCTAATGTTAGAAATTATTGAGAAATCGATATTATGACTATTTTCTTGTCACCTTTGCCCGACGTGCCCATCCATGAACAATTTGGCCAGGTCGTTTTTCAGGCCACTCTACCTACGGCATGTGCAGCTCCATTCGAAACTCCCACATGCCAACTCTCAACGCCTCTTCATCAAGACCCATTCCGTTATAGAGAAGACATGCTGGCCCAGTCTCTCTCCTCGAACTCTTCCTCCGGTGACTTGGACAAGGTAGCGGCAAGCTGGCCCCCTTCAAGGACGTGATTAGATATGCTAAACGGGTGAGTCAGGTCGAGTTTGGGTCAAGTTATAAATGATCCAGCCCAAATCGACCAATTTAACCCTTTTATGAACCATTTATCATAATGTCAAATTTTTTACCCATACCCAATCCAACATGTACTCGACCCATTTAACTAAATTTAAGAAAACATATTTCTTATGATTTTTTTAAAAAAAAAAATGGTATTCCTAAATATTGTTATGCAATACAAATTTAATGGACAATTTTAATATATCTTTTTTAAAAAAGTCGAATTTTTAATTATTATTTTTTTTATTTTTAAAAAATCGAATTTTTAATTATTTTTACTTTTTATTTTTTAAAATATAATTTTTAATTTTTCTTTCTTTCTTTTTCTTCTTCTTCTTTGGCTGCCCCCTACCATGACGATGACCATCGATTGACCACGGGTGAGCCTTGAGCTCGTTGGCCTCGCCGATCTAGTGAGCTCATCTCCGCCTCGTCAGTCTAACGAGCTTGAGCTCGCCCGATGCCGATGAGCTCGAGGCTCACCAGATCGGCAAGGCTCGAGCCTCATTCGACATCGGCGAGCTCGAGTCTCGCTAGATCAGCGAGGCCTTTGCCTCGCCAAATCCGACAAGTTCAAGCTCACTCCGACGCCGGAGAGCTCGAGTCTCGCTAGACGTTTGTGAGGCCTCCACCATGTTATATCCTGCAAGCTTGAGCTCGCCAGATCGGCGAGGCTCAAGCCCCACCTAACCTTGGCGAGCTCGAGTCTCACCAAATCAGCGAGGCTTGAGCCTTGCCTAGCCGGTGGCCATACCAAACACTGGCAAGGGGGAGAAGGGAAAAAAAGGAAAGAAAAAAGAAACTAAAAAAGAAATATAAAAATAATAATAATTTCGATTTTTCTAAAAAAAATAGTTTTTATAAAATTAAAGAGAGAGGAGAGATTGTGAGGCTTAAGTTGGAAATGGGTTCTAAGTCCAATCCATTTAAGACCTATTTATTTTAAATTTTTAATTTTTAAACCCATTTGGCTAGTCTTTTCAAAAAGTAAATGACTAATATATGATCCATTTATGATTTAAATGGATCATAAATGTGTCTAAGACCCATTTTGATACCTCTAGACGTGAGTAATACTTCATCACTACCACCCTTCTTGCCAGAGGACCCGCGAAAGCTCGGGGACATTCCGATTGTGGGGCTTCTTCTCAAATCGCCTGCTCATAATCCCTTTCACGAACTTGCGCTTCATCTTCCTAATCTTATTCGATTGTTGCGACTCGTTGCAGATGAAGTCAAACTTAATGGAATTCTGAAATGATATAATGCGTGTATGTGGATCAAAGGGTATAGGCTCTTCCCATGTTGGAATTTGAGCAACATTTCGAGGACCACGATTTCCGCGCTCTCGCTTTAGATGAGCTTATATTTGACTAGCTCCTCTCGGTAGGTAGAACCAATGGGTCGGACCCGTTGCCAGCACCGCCGCTCTTCCTCGCCCTCTTAGTGGTCGAGGACTAGCTGGCATGGTGACTCACTGGACAGTGCCGACCACATCTTTAAGTTGGGACTCAGAATTGGGACACTATTCTTATTCTTTGCCCTTCCTCACCCTCATTTAAAAATTTTCCTGATTTGATGAATCAGATACTTTTGCACCTACGGCATAATTTTTCCCTCTGATGTTTCGTTAACTTGATTTTTATCTTAGGGAAATCCGTGACCCAATTTTTCCAATCCATCAAATTGTGGGAAATTTTAAAAAATTATATACATCTGATATTTACACAAATTTGGCAAAACTTTTACCGTGCTAACTTTTCTGTCAAACATTCTATTAACTCGATTTTTGCACCTACAAAAAGTCCATGAACCGATCTTTTCAATTCATCAAATAGGGAAAATTTTTGAAAAATTATATTCATGTGGTTTTTACACAAATTTGGCCAAATATTTAGGGGGCATAACTTTTCCGTCAAATATCCCGTTGTGCTAATTTTGATACCTACAAAATATTATGAGCTGATGTTTTGAATTCATCAAATTAGGAAAATTTTTGAAAAATTATATTTATGTGATTTTCACTCGATTTTTTCATTTATGGAAAGCCCTTAATCACATTGAGACAAAGAGTCTCCCACGAAAGTTGGAGTATGTGAATCAATAATGATAAATAATATCCCGATACATCCTTAACTGACATGATGAAATAAAGCATGTTTAGCACTTGAATTTCTCGTTGTTTGTGGATGATTGTTTCAACTCCCTTCATTGCCATCATACTCGTTCAAATGCCTTTTGAACCCATTCTATTCCATTGGAGATAACCTCAAAGAGTAAATGTATTTCATGGGCAACGCATTTCTTGAGTGACCAAACATATGAACTCCTGCAGCAAAATGCTTGTTAAGATAGAGAGGAGATTTAGAAAAAAAACTGTGTATTGCATTAAGGCACGAGGCTAGAATAAATAGGTAGAATGAAGCTTAATCTATGAGATATTTTAGGAATATACAAAATCCCTAAGATATTATAACACCCCCTTCAAACTCAAGGTGGATCAAACAACGAGAGTCTGGAAAGTAGACATTGAAAACGTGGTGCTGTAGGAGCTTTTGTAAAACCATCAGCTAATTGATCTGCTGTCCCAACAAAAGGAAGAGAGATGGTGCGAGTCTGGAGATGATGACGAGTAAGATGGCAGTCGATCTTAATATGTTTGGTGCGCTCATGAAAAATAGGATTAGCCCCAATATGGATGGCACTTTTTTTGTCACAATATATCTTGGAGCGAGATACCCATGTCAGCAAGCAAACGACGAAGCTAGACAATCTCAACAGTAGTGTCAGCCATAGCACGATACTAAGACTCAGTAGAGGAGTGCGAGATAATATGTTGTTTTTTGGCACACTAAGAAATGAGAAAATAGCCAAGGAAAATATAGAATCCTGTGACGGACCGACTATCAGTTACATCAGAAGCCTAATCAGCATTGGAATAAGCACGTAACTCGAGAGGAGAAGAGGACAGTAAAAACAAAGACAGCGTCAAAGTACCCCGAAGGTACCGCAAGATCTATAGAACAACAGCGTAATGAGTATATCGAGGGGCAACAACAAACTGGTTGACAACATGAACTGCATACGTAATGTCAAGCCATGAAATAGTGAGATACACAAGACTACCAACCAGAGTCCGATAACGAGTCACATCAAAAATAGGCTCTTTGTTGTTAGAGCGAAGCTTTTGATTCAACTCAATAGGAGTGACCCCAGTACAAGAATCAGGAAGAGTAGCCCTAGAGGGAATATCAGCAATATACTTTTGCTGAGAAAGAAGAATACCATGAGAACTTCAAGCAATCTCAAGCCCAAGAAAATAACGCAATGGACCAAGATTCTTCATGGCAAAATGTCGTTGAAGATGCCTCTCGATATGCACAATATAATCGAAGTCATTGCCAGTAATGATCATCTCATCCACATAAAGAAGAAGGATATTACAACCAAAAGACAAAATATGAATAAACATAGCATGACCTGCCTCACTCTAAACAAAGTCAGCAGAGCACATAGCATAAATAAACTTCTCCAACCAAGCACATGGTGCTTGTTTGAAGCCATAAAGAGTCTGTTGAAGACGACAAACCTAACCAGGGGCATGGGCAAGACTAGGTGGTGGCTGCATAAAGATTTCCTCCTGAAGATCCCCATGAAGAAAAGCATTCTTCACATCGAGCTAATAGAGAGGCCAGTTGCGAACAGAAGCATTGGCTAAAAGAGTACGAATAGAACTCATCTTTGGTACTAACAGTGTAAGCCTTCCCGGGCAAATGTTTTATTGGTTATTGTATGGAGACTTCCTTCCTCCATATTCTCGCATAATTAGTCTCTTTGAAATGCTAGGGGATTCCTTTTAACTTTTGTACCTCATCTAATTAATGATATTAACATATTTACACAAATATATATAATATTTACACATACATCTTGCTATAACTTCCTGAATCTACTAACAAATGCCCATCTTAGGGATTTGTGTAGTTTTACCTAGCATGAAAGTTGGTCTCTATAGAAATGACTTAGAATGAGTGATAGGATTCTAGGTTCTTCCGGTATGACTAAGATATCTTAGAGAGCTATGATTAGATAGAATCAAAGAACGGCTCATTAAAAATTCAGCTTACTCTCTAACCCTTTTTAGGGTTGGGGTGAAATTCAAAAATATTACTCAAGTTAAAAAAAATTATGAAAAGCCTGCATGTGAATCTACATATGTCAACTGTTGCATATTTCAAATGTTTAGAGTTAGAACAAGAGTCGAATGGATGTAACACAAGATTTAGATTAGAAAAAAGTGCAAAATAAAAATTGATTCAGATGGACCCTAAGTTCATGCACTTATGCAATTTTATCATGTCATAGTTTGTGAATAAAATACCAAGTTGATCCATTCTCAATTATTGTGACACTGGTGTAATTACCAAGCAAAGAAAAGTTTTATTTCAATGCCAGGTCAAAGTAAAAAAAAAAAAAGGCTAAAAAAAGAACTCTAAGAAAAATTATGACTACGTGCAGCATGCACATATCGGTACCCCCGATGTCTTGGCACAATAAGGGGCATAAGCGCAATTTTACTGGTGCCACTCCGGTCGGTTCAATTGTTCGGGACTTCGGGCTAAATACTCGGAGAGTGTATCTATTTCCCATTTCTATGTTCTGTTTAGCAACTTCCAACAATATTAAGAATGACACTCCCAAATTTCAATTGGTTTGTTGGGATTCAGATGCAAGTTGACTTTGAACCTGGTATTCTATTTATGGCATTTATTAGACTATTAAGCGAATAATTGCCATGCGAGACAAGAGTACGAGCGAAAATTAATTTGGCCTTTTTATCACTATGATTTGAAAAGGTTATTAGGCCCTTCTAGTAGTTTTCTTTTTTATTTCAGATGACGATTTAAGTCAATCAAACATCTAGTTAGACATCCAAGGCTCCGAACTATCTTTCCATGTAGTCCAACTACCTATGTTCAGAGAACCGTTTATATTTTCTTCCACAATTAATTAGAATAAGCGTTGGAATTTTTTTCAGCCGGTTGCTAAGTTCTCTTAATCTATTGTTATCTATGTCTATCTCTACTATATGTAACCAGTTTTCAATAACCATAGTACCCTCATATCATCTCACTATATAAAAGTAAAGAGAATGTAAGGTATCACTTTGTAATTAAAATTTGATATCTCTAGATGATTACCTAACTAATCTCACATTTTCAATTGCGCACTTGTCCTTAATTTTGAGATGTATATCCGTAATCTCCTGCTAAAAACAGCCAAATCCATGTTGTGCCAAGAAATTAATTAATCAAACGTTAAGTTCAAAAATCAGGTTGGAACCATTCGGCTTCATAGATATGACGCCTGCTAGTTGGATCCAAGAGACAATAGCTGGTAGGATCAAAGAGACAACTGCTACTTGCATCGAGGTACGTCACCAATTTTCTGTCCTCCATGCTGTAACACTTCATTTTATCATCTTCGTAATCCGCGCAGTAGACGCGGTTTGGCTTGAGCCCAGGAAGGCAGACTTGGCATTGAACTCCACCGAGAACGAAGAGTTACCGTTCAAGAAGAGATATATTCCCCAGGCTTTTGACCTCTTCCTCAGTTCCCTTCTCCATATCAACTTTGAAAACTCGAATCTTTTCCACGTGTCCATCATACATTTCGCTCCGGATTGTCCAAGCCACTAGCAATGAGCCAGAACATTCAATGAGACAAGGATTCCCATTATCATAAAAATTCAGCCCTAGAATTAGTCTCCACTCCATGCGACTCTTTTTCTCGTTAAAAGTCATTATTTGACACTCCGAATCCAAGGTCACAAATAGCCCGTGGTAACAAATCAGTTGAAAGACGGTACACCAAGGCATAAGCATCGCACGAATCACTACCGTCCACGCATCTTCTCCTGATCTGAGAAAAGCAAACCCTAGCCCTGGTGATGCGGTATAAGAAGTCATGACTGAGTACCTGGACAAAGAAAGTTTTCAGGACAAATAGATCATGTGGATGTGATGTAGTTCGTGTTGAAGCTTCTCCAAAGCGGGTAATTCAATGCTGATGCAAGAAAGTGGATTGGCGATACGGTGTTCACTGTACCCATTTGCCCCGAGTATCCATCCTCGTGTAGATAATGTCTGGCAATACGATCCTGGCAACTGCACTGGGTAAATTCTCCCTGTAGAGGGGTTGGAGAACTCAGCTATTCGGTTGTACGCATAAATCATGAGCCACGAGGCGTTAGATTTCGCATTGCACGTCTCCTTGGCGGCAGTGGTCCGCCATGAGGTGCACACCTGTCGAATAGTTAAAAATTCTTCCGTGGCTAGTCGACGAACAATGAGTTCCAGGATCACTTGTGGGAGTTCTTCCCAATTCGCCATTTCTTCGTCGTAGATTGAATGATCAATTGTCCTCAGAACACGAGGAGGGTCCTTTCTTATGTGAGGAAAGACAACTTTTGGGGATTCAATTTCCCTATCCGTGAGGATTAACACAATCTACTTCCGATTATGTTTTTTTTTTCACAAATCTTACCCTACCTTTTTACTTTTTTGAATAACTATTCCTTTGTGGTTCGGCAAGATACAGTTTTCTCTTGGTTTGAGGTTTTAAAATTCAAATCATTCTATAAAATACAGTTGATCTAAATGATAGTTTAATCTCCGAGCATTTTCAAATAAAATCCATAAAGAGCACATATATATTATTTAAGTAAATGATAATTTTATTCAAATCTATGTCATATGTTTTTAACCCTTCTTACTTTGTAAAAAAGTTTGGGTCTATTTTCCTAAATAAACGAAAATTTTCAAATATTTTTTGCCCAGCACATTTTTTCTTATTTATGTTTCCATATACGTGTGCTCTTTCCCTAGGCAAAGTTTCAGTAAGCAAAAGCTACACTTCAAATTAAGTAGTTTTTTACTAGAACAAGACGAAGAACAAAAAGAAAGGGTAAACAAGTAGCGACCCGCTATTGTTGGACCATAATATCAGTTGGGGCGGAGACGATGATGTTATCCTCTGACAAGATAATTTTTTTTCAAGGGGAAAATAATACTAATAGTCCCTAAATTTTTGTTCAATGTGCAATATTATCCTTGAATTTACAATTGTTGTGACTAGGTCCCTCGACCTCTCTTCAATGTGCAATGTTGCATCCTGAATTACTTTAAAATGTTCAATTGTCACCCTTCCATTAATTTAGCTTATTGAAATTTGTCATCATTTACACCGTCCAATCAGTCTACCACTATAGAAAAATGCAGATGTATTTACGATAAGAAGTTGTTTCCAACATTTTCTAATTGTTGAAAATAACTCTCTTTTGACCAATCAAATAGCTTTTTCACTATTATCTAAAGTATCTCGGTCGTTTATTTAATCAAATAGCTTTATCCTAACTATTTATTCTCATCCATCGCCATTTCCTTCTCAACTCATTTCTTCTCCCCCCCTTTTCCCTTCAACAATACGAAAGACCATCTTCGGGAATTTGGTTTCTTTCAACACATTGTTTCACAAATCTTGTTACTTATTTTCTTTATCTTAAATGAATATGCCTTTGTTGAGTCTGGCAAGATACACTGCCATCTTGATTTTGATGTTTTAATATTTAAATCTTTCTATAAAATACAGAAAATCAAAAAGCTAGTTTGATTTTCAAGCTTTTAGGAATAAAATCCCACAGGAAGACCATACATATTATATAAGCGAATGATAATTGTACCACAAAAAATGATGCATGGAATTATAACTTAAAGTTAAATTGACTAAACACTTAAATTTTCTTTAATATAAAAAACTATACATACCATTTTAATAAGAAACTTGTTTTCCTTAAGAGCAAAAAAATATATTGCAATTCCTATTTTGAATAATTCGACTTTTAATTCAATGTTTCCAATCTCTTTCAGTATCCACATAAGAATATGAATGAATTATATTAAAATATACATGGCGTTAATAATATAATACTAAAGTATATATTGTGGTATTTGTATTGAATTGGTTAAAAATTTAATTATTCAATATCATTTGTGCTTATAATAGTCAAGTTGAAATTAGTTTGTAAGAAAACATAAATATCAAAAAGTCCATTTAAAATAAGATATGTCAATTTAATCTCTTTATAAGCAAAATATTTAAATCATATTGATTATTTTAAATTTAAAATCTAGATGGTAATTTGCAGTTATAAAATATTGTCCACAAAAAGTTCCGTATTAAAAATAATTCACATCAAAAAATTGTAAACTATTGTAGCCATTTTCTATGTTTTTTCACTTTCTCCACTATTAACAACTAAATTTTGACCTTTTTCAAAGATTTAATCGCGTAGTAACTTAGGGATTAATTTTTAACCCATAAATAAAAATTATTTTTCATTAAATTGCATCACATATATAAATTAGGAATATTTGCATTGCTAGAATTAATTATCAAAGTTTTCAGAAAATTACTATTTAAAAAAATAATTAAAATTAGGTCACTTGCGGCGGGCCGGGGTAGGGCCAGCCTTAGCTCGGCCCCTTCTTCTTTGCCCTTTCCTTTTTCCCCTCCTGGGCCGGCCCAGCCCATTTCTTCTGCCCTTTTCCCTTGGCCCGGCTCTCTTCTTCTCGCCCCCTTCTCTCCATTGGACGAAACCTCGACGACAAACGCAGCGAAGGACGGCACGGAGAGGAGGAACATTGACAGGGAAGCAGAGCAGGGATCTCTCTCTCTTCTTCGGGAGGGAAGAAGAAAGAGAGATCCGAGCTAGGAGAGAGGGAGAGGGGCTTTCAAAGAGGTTGAGAAAGAGGAAAGAGATTCGGAGAGAGAGCTCGAGGGAGAGAGAGAGAGAAATTGGAGGAGGGAAGAAAGGGGTCTGGTTCTTCTTCTTCTTTGGGGCTGCTCTGGCCCTTGAACCTGAGAGTTCTGGGCATCGTTCTAAGGAATACACAGAGAGGAGAGAGAGAGAGAGCTCGGAGAGTGAGCTGCCGGACGGAAGAGAGCTTCAGCGGGAATCCGAAAGAGAAACGGGGAAGCTAGAGAGTGAAAGAGAGCGCTCAAGAGAGAGAGATGGAGAAAGGAAAGCAGAGGAAAGAAGCCAGAGAAGAAGCGGTATTTCTTCATCTTCTTCAGGACTGTTTCCACCACTGTGCGGTCCTCGTGCTTGCACAACCGCGAGCTCCCCCCCTCGCGCACCGACGCTCCGCCAGCATATGCAGTGATCTCCGGTGACGCTCTCAACGATGGCTAGCTTCAGGTTTTCCGACGCTGGTCAGGACCTTGAGGCGCCTCAGATCTCCAGGGCGTCTCCACATGGCTCGACGCCATAGCCACCGCAGCAACAAGCTGTCGTCAAGCTTATCTCAGCAACCTTGCCGTGACTCGCCCCTGCTCCAACTCGTTTTTCATCCACCACTCAACGCGGACGCCAAATTTGCAAGCAAGCATGCCTACGGTCATCACCTCAATCAGGTCGACATCGCTCCCTCTCCGAGACCCTGATGTTGGCACTAGCTGCTGCACCAAGTGAGCCAGCCGCGCGTATTCCACTACCACTATGGTCGCGTTTCATCGATAGTTACCCTGGCGTTGCACCTTGTCAAGCATCGCTTCGAGCAAGTACCACCACCACCGTGGCCGTGAGTTGAGCAGCAACACAAAACACACACGGAGACGTGCCAACGAGAGGTGACGCTGCTGCACCAGCATCTCGAGCTTGCCCTGTTTTCCTTTGTGTTTTGCGGATCGTCCGTGAATTCCCAGTGATCCCGGTGGACATCTAATGTGCCGCAAGCCTCCACATCACGCCAAGATCCCCAACGTGTGAGATCGTCCTTGCCTAGCCGCCACAACTGGATCTTTCTCGTTGCTGGTTTTCTTCAGTCGAGTTGGAGTCCAACCCCACGACTTACGAGGAGAAAGATACGAGAAAAAGAGAAGGGGAGGGCAACAAGCACACTTGAGCCGAATAAATTTTGTGTTTTGCAGGTTCACGATGGCATTGCTCCTACGCACCGCCACTTGGACCGCAAGACTTGCTGTTGCCTTTGGTTGGGGGAAAATTGTTGGAGAAAACTCTTTTACTATTTTAAAGTTGACAAAACCTTTCCAAGTCTAAGTCTGAAGATTTCTAGACTCTATCGTCAAAGTCGAAGACCGCCGACTTTAGTTTCAAAGTATGACCTCTTTCCGCAGATCGAAGAATGAATTATCCAGATGCAGGATTATCTTCAAGGATTCGATTCGTATGGTTTATGGATGACCTTATGGCTGGATATAGCACCTACTTGTTCGATTATCTTTATTGGAAACAATTCCGATTTGAAGATCTTTTGAGGGGCGAGTAAACTTAGAATGTTCTACTTATAGAAACCAAGATCCTAATTGTATGGACGAACATGATTGACAGGCTTTCATCACAAATCATTTAACGACTTGAGATCACCTTAATTGATTCTGTCCAACGGGTAGATTGGAAGAATTTCTTTAGAAAGTGCCAACGATAGTGAAGGCATGAAGGAGTATTTAAGGCAGACCCTCCAGTTGTTTGAAGAAGTGCGTGAAAAGAAGAATTTCAAAGTCTGAAACTTTCTAGTCTCTTGCTTTTTCATTCATCGAGCTCAAAGTTGTAAACAAAAGAGAGAAACTCTTAGTGAGACTTTGTGAGAGACCAGTAGAGACTCTTCACTGAGAAAGTCAAGATCACAAGCTGTAAAATCTCTTTTGATTCATAGTGGAATCTAGCCAGTGGGCTGTCAACATAGGAGAGTAGACGCAGGCTTGATCTAAGCCGAACCACTATAAACTTTGTGTTTCAATTTTCTTTCCCTGAACTCCTGAACTCCTTACTTTTATTCGTAGATTCATTTAATTGTTCAAAGCTGAAATACATTTATAGTCCGTTATCTTCTATAAGTAATTTACTTCTACTAAGTCTTGCAAAATTTTTATTACACCTATTCACCCCTCTAGGTGTTTGTACTAGCCCTCTCAAAAATTTCACATAAGAACTTAAAGTAGAGCTGTTTTCTCATATAAATGCCTAGGGTGAATTTTGTATCAAATAAGGGTCTAAAGTTGCCAACTCTGTCTCAAATGAGGGCCCTTAACTCGCTAATCGGCCAAATTTTCACCAGTGGACTTATTCCAGCGATTGGAGAATGAGCATTTTTGAATGGTAAAAAAAAGGTAAATTAAAGATTCCAAATTATATTCTGGGCTTTTTGAATAATTTATTTCTTTCCCATGTCGATCTTCAATTTTCTTAGTGTAGATTTTTCTTCCAATCAAATCAAATTAGAGAGAATACTCTCCGCTCTTGAATTCTCTTTATAGATTCTCTCCCATTTAAATTAGAAAGATCCCAAATTGATTTTGTCCAAAAAAAATCTATTTTCATCCAAATTAAAGAATTCCGACTCGAATCCTCTCCCCCGTGTCCCGAGCTTCTCATGGAGCCTCTCCTTGGCCTCTCTTACCACTCCTCCAAGCTTCTTGGCTTGATAGCAGTATCAATTTCTTCAGAAAATAGGCTTGAAATGAAATCTTTGAAGGAAAGAGAAGCATGTATTTAATATTGGGCTTTTATAAATAAAAAAATATTGGGCTTTTATAAGATAACTGCAACCGAGGTCAAATTAATTTTGGTAATTGCTTGGAACCAATTTAATTTATAACTCTCTAGTCCAATTTTTGCCAGCTTCTTCGTCAAAGTCACCTCCAATCATCGTAACGGTCAACTCTAGCTTTGATGGGCGTCCAGATTGCACAACACTACCTGTCCTGGAATCTACCGAGACGACAAGAATAGGAGCTCCTCTCTCACCCTTGACCTCATTACCTTTAACTAGGCTTGATGGTAGTTCATTTATAAAATGAAGACGTAAATCCTTTTCGCTCTCACCATCTTCTCTTGATAATGCAAACCTGTCAATAGAAATAAAAATTAAACGATTAACCCAATGGAAGTCTGCACTGCAGAAAGCAGTGCCCAGGACACAATATGAGGGCAGCCTTCTTGCCAACGGCATAGTCATACAAAGGAAGAGAATGCCGAGGGCCAAATCCAACATATGAAATCATTCTAACGGGTGATTCACATTACCATAGAAATCGCAATCAATTGACAATCAAAACCTATGGCCTTAACAACCACTAGTTCGAACACATCAATCTCACTTAAGTCTTTTGAAGTATGGAAAAGAAGCACAGATATAAGTAGGCGAAGAACGCTTCAAGTGCCAAAAGTTGGCACAAAGGGACACTTAAGTGCCAAAAGTTACGAAAAGGTACACTTAAGTGTCACATTCGAAGAAAAACGGATCACTTAAGTGACACTCCGGCCAAAGTCCGCCAAAAGGCTGACGTGGCATTTTTCCGACGAATTTCTAACGAAGTGAACCCAAAACGACGCCGTTTTGACGCGACGCGTGGCAAATAATGCAAAAACGGCGTCGCTTTGGGCTGACGTGGTAAAAAAATAATATAAAAATTAAATAAATTAAATTTAAAATTAGATTTAGTTAAAATATTAAAAAATAATAATTTTAAAATTAAATTTAGTTAAAGTATTAAAAAATAATAATTCTAAAATTAGATTTAGTTAAAGTATTAAAAAATAATAATTCTAAAATTAGATTTAGTTAAAGTATTAAAAAATAATAATTTTAAAATTAAATTTAGTTAAAATATTAAAAAAATAATAATTTTAAAAATTATTAAAAAATAATAATTTACAATTTAAAAAATTTTAAAAAATAATTTTAAAATAATAATTTTAAAATTAGATTTAGTTAAAATATTTTTAAAATAATTTTAAATTAAATTTAGTTAAAATATTTAAAAAATAATAATTTTAAAATTAAAAAAATCTAAAAAAATTAAAAATAATAATTTTAAAATTAAAAAAATCTAAAAAAATTAAAAATAATAATTTTAAAATTAGATTTAGTTAAAAAATTTTAAAAATAATAATTTTAAAATTAAATTTAGTTAAAATATTATAAAATAATAATTTTAAAAATAAAACATTAAAAAAATAAATAATAATAATTTTAAAATTAGATTTAGTTAAAATATTTTAAAAAAATAATTTTAAAATTAAATTTAGTTAAAATATTAAAAAATAATAATTTAAAATTTTAAAAATTTAAAAAAAAGGGGGGGCGGTGGCTAAGGATGCCCTCAGCCACCCCCCCTTTTTATTAATTTTTATTAATTTTTTTAAATTTTTAATCTTAAAATTTTTATTTTTTAATATTTTAACTAAATTTAATTTTAAAATTTTTTTAATATTTTAACTAAACTTAATTTTAAATTTATTTTTTAATATTTTAACTAAATCTAATTTTAAATTTAATTTATTTAATTTTTATATTATTTTTTATCACGGAGCCCAAAACGACGCCTTTTTTTGCATTATTTGGCCATGTCGGCGTGCAAAACGGCGTCGTTTTGGGCTCGATTCGTCGAAAAAATGCCACGTCGGCATTTTGGCCGGATTTTGGCCGGATTGGCACTCAAGTGATCAATTTTGCTCCGATTTTGGCACTTAAGTGTACCTTTCGTAACTTTTGGCACTTAAGTGTCCATTTGTGCCAACTTTTGGCACTCCAGGGGTTCTTGTCCCGATATAAGTACTTATGATAAAAGGAAATGATGCCTTGCCTGTCTCTATTGTCGATACATACAAATATACTTGGTAGGAATACACATTTGAACAGTGTTGCATATATACTTAAAATTAATTCTTGCGGAAGATCAGTATAAAAATTAAAAACATGTCTCAGTGACCTTTTGATTCGCTACTGTCATATTTTATTCTAGCTCTGGTAGATCACCCCAAGTTATTGGTGACAAATCATCTTGCCATGCATCCAAAATTGCAATCATCTATAAAATGTCTCAACAAAGATTCTTACCAACAATTTAGCTTTCCATCTGATAAAGGGACTTCATTCTCGTTCACTAGATCATGAGTACAATCAGGAAGTTCACCGAGTTTCTCAAGATCAAGTGGCTTCCTAATTTTTTCTTTCATTGTTTTGAAATTCTCCATCAGTAATGCATTTGTCCTCAAATGTAGATAATCGTCAATCACTGTAGGCATCAATGGCTCCCTCTTCTCAGTTTGAGCAGTTTCAAATGCACTCAAACTCTGCCTGCAGAACGAAGTGCTGCAGGGTTGGCTTAGAATTTGAATTGCGTACTTCTTCAATACAGGAAGGCCATCACCGCAAAAGTCCCACCAGTCACCTTTATAATCAACATTGTTAGTATACAATTTACACATTGAAAACGACTAAATTATGAAATTAAATCAATGCGGTGAAATAATAAAATAGATGCTTACAAGGGTGAGATGTTCGCAACATTGTCATTGCTATACAATTGAACAACTTTGGGTCTTTGCTACGATAGAGGAGCATTTCTTTCACAAATTTTTCCTTTTCTTCATCATCCCCTACCAATTTGTCCAATATGAAATTTATGCCCTCTTTCATTGCATTGTTCATTTCAAACTTCTCGCGACCAAAGTAAACAGGGTTAAGAAAAGCTGCAGCAGCATGTATTGGATAAATGATATTACTCTTCCGTAGCTTGAAAAATGCCCATAACCTCTCATACTTATCTACATTAGTCTCATATATTGGTCTAATAGCCTCCTCCGCCATTTCCACAGCTGCATACAAGAACCCAGAAGTAGCACCATAGCTATCAACTAGACATAGTACTTGAAATATAGGTTCTAGAGCATGCAAGACTTCTTTCCCTTCATACCAAAATTCAGAACTACGAAGGATTTGACCCAGTTCTACACCTAATTCATCCTTCTCAAAACCCAACTGTTAAAAATTTTGGATGTGTGCGCTGCGGAAGTATGATTTTGGTATTGATGATAGTTTTTTATCAGTGATGTTGTGTGCAAATGTATGATATAATTTGTAGAGGATGGACAAGGGATAAACTAGGATAATGAAGGACAAAGAACATGGGATATGGGAAATAGTTTCATTAGTTGGATAAAATAATTTTACAATAGTTGAAGGAAGTGTTGGTTTTTATGGTTAGCTCCCACCCAAAACATGGAGCACTTGCTCCTTTATATAAGCTACCAAAGTCGGTGGAGGAAGTCTCTAGACTTCTCTACAAATAGCTACTATTATTTTATAGTAACATAAGATGGAGTGTTCTAGAACACACAAGAGATGGCAGCTTGTAGACTCTTCTAGAATTTTTCTTGAATTTTCTAGCTCAAATCTATCTTGAAGTTTCTAGAATTGGATCACAAATTCCAACACCAATGAAAGCCACCTAGATGATGAAACAAGCAACTGCAGCTCTTTTTCAACCCCCATGATTGATTGGAGCATATAATAATTTGAGTAAAATTTGGTTGTTGATGATTGTTTCAACTCCCAGTTGTTTGTGAACAACTGCTTCATTGATAATAAGATGCCATCATGCCCGTGAACTTTAGCGACAACCGCTTTTGCTTGATCAAATACCTTTCTAATCCATTTGATATTATTGTAAATATCCTTAAAGAGTGCGCGTATTTCAAAGGCAACGCAATTAGTCTAGTACAAATTGGGATAATTGCTAATGAAGATATCCTCATTACGTAATTTCTGAGCAGAGTTAGTTATGTACTGCACAATGCACCCCCTTTCTTGAAAGATAGAATATAAAGTATCACCCTGTTCATTGGCCTCCCACAGCAAAGCGCATGTTGTTAACTCATCTTTGGGGATTTCCAACGTCTTCAATAGTACCATCCCTTCAGCAGAATAGGCAAAGAAATAAATGAAGCATCTATCCTCATCACATGAAATAGCAGAAATGAGTGTACAGCCAGTTCTAACCCATGATTTCTTCACATTTGCCACTTGCTCTCCAATTTCCTCTTTCAAATCAGGCACTAACTTTGTTTTGACTTCCGAACAACATGGTAACCTATAACTAGAACCATGTTCAGCCACGGCATTCACATAGTTAATGAAGGATGGCCTCCGCATAATATCGATATCGAGATCATTCAACAGGATGAACTTAGCGATCAATTTATCCAGTAAAACGCCATCCTTACTGATAAGCATTTTTGGCAAAGTCTCCTCGGTCTTAACTGAACAGGCTTCAGCCTTGGCTCTCTTGTGAGGATTAGCAGAAATTGCTTCAGCAGCGGCAACTCGAACATCTTCAGAGACCTCGGTGCATATGTCTATCCCACCGCCTCTAATCCCAGATAAATGCGACTTAACTCTTGAAACACCGCCGGGAAATGTTTTGTGGCAGAAATTGCACGTAAATTTGCCATCTTCTTTCTTTGCACAATCCCAAAAATGATCTCTCTTTCTAACCATGTCTACTTCCTCGGCCTATATACACAAAAGAAGAGCAATTAATTGTTTTCCCACGGACGTGAATGAAGTTGTTGATAGTCACATTATTGACAACACCGAGAACTATAACCCACGACTTCCAATCTATGCAAGTAGGTTTTAAGGTTTAGCGGCCACATACTCCCTTAACATCTTCACTGAGCAATGATAAAGCCCTTGTAATGAAATATCATGCAATTGACATTCACTTTAAAGTCCCTCCTTCATCAAAGTAAAGGAGTTTCACCAGAATTGTCGGTGGGTCGACAAGACCTAAGCAAGCTTTTTTTACCACTACTAGTATACACACATATTGCTATGAGAGCTCCAAATCATAACACTAATATCTAAGCTGACCTTCAATTGAACAGAAATAAAACATTAAGTATCTTGACAGATAAATGAAATTCATTGTTTCGAGATCAAACTCAATAAGAATTGCTAACTATATATATGTATTCTGGGATATTCAGAAGAATGGAATAGACAAAGTAGTCAAAGACCACTTTACTCAACAATTGTTAAAATGGAGGGGTATTTATACCCAAGAGACCCAGCTAACTAGGAAATAATCAAACAAATAATGCCCTCGAGATCAAATATATCTCTAACAAGAAATTATCTACTATCCATAACTTCAACGCTGTACACTAGCATGCTTCCTGAGAGCAATACAGAGTACCTAGAATAGCAACTATCCATTAAGAAATGCCCAGAACTTGTTAATTGTCGCTCATATTCACAATGCAACTATGGACAGGATCACAGTCCGAGGATGAAAATTCTTACTGATCAATTCAAATGATTGGACACCATAACTCATATATCTAGTTGTTTGTATGCATCAAAAAAGTAGATGGATAAGATTACAGTGTTTCAAAATTAACCATACTTTCATTAAACAACTTTAACTTTTAGATCAATTGGCATTGATCTCACAAAATTTCTCATGATATCAAAGCCTTAAGTCCCGTGTATGAATCACTTCAAGCCCCTTCTTTGCTTGTCCAATGATTAAATCCAACTTATGCATGAGGGGGGGGGCTACAATATCTAAATAAAAGTCATTGCTTTAATCTAACAATTCAAGTTTTGAATCAATTAACGGTGGTCTCACAAAATTCTACAGTGACAAAGTTTCCAAAGATATTTCTCATCCAAAGTTATGTAACCAATAAGCAAAGAAAATACAAATAGAGAAATCATATTTTATGATGCAAAGTAAAAAAAAAAAAAAATGGGCCATAATTAATGCATTGACATAGATTTCGGTGCGTCATCACCGTATTGATACAACTAAACACAATTTAAAGTTGAACACCACATTCTCTTACTTTAATAAAATCAAGTCCGTACACATCATAACATATCTAACAAGCCACAATGACAATTAAAGTTTACTAAAATCTCAGGCGAGCTCAAAAGACAGCTTCTTCTAAGTAAAAGTCACCATCAATTCCATGGCCATAAACGCTGTAAAAGTGATTCGATTTTCAAAACTTATTGCTAATGCAACTGATTCCGAAAGCACACTAGAAACACCAAATCTATTTTGTTTGTTATGAGTAGGTTTCACGAGTTCAACTTCACTGAATTGGGAAATTCAGACAGGCAAGGCACTATCTGCTCATTTTTTGTTGTTCCTTTCAGGGTACCCATTTCTAGGATTATGGATTCTGCAAACAGCAACCAAACCTGAAATTCAGACAACTACAGAGTCTGCTCTGCTCTAAAATTGTTTTAAAAAATCAAAGCATACTAGATTCTGATTAAACACGATACTGCTGTTGCAAGTCTCTTAGCCTAGTCTATGTATCTTATTATGTGGTTCCAGACGTGTCAAGAAAAGAAAAAACAGAAAATCTTAAATGTCATCAAGTGTCTAAACCTGAATCACGACTTAACATCCCCAACAGTGAAGACCAACGAAAAAAGAACATAAAAGCTGTCATCAAGAGTTTAAATTTGAATGACTCACCATCTTCCACAGTGAAGGCATTAGATGTGCCCTCAAGGACACGGATTCCCTCACAACAACCCAACGCAGTTTTGACTCCAAGCCTGAATTTTCCACTACTCGTCCAGCTTGATACATCATTGAAAGTGATAGCACCCAATCTCCCCAAGCCTTTTTTGAGGGTCACAGAGAAATCACCATTCAAGAGTGGCATATTCCCTTCTCGGCTCTTTAGTTCATTGCTCCCAAAGAATTCTTTAGTCCAATTTCTACCAGCTTCGTCATCAAAGTCACCTCCAATCACTGTCACCATCAACTCTTGCATTGACAAGGGTCCAGATTGCACAACCCTACCTGTACTGGAATCTACCAAGATGACATGAATAGGAGTTCCTCTCCAACCTTTAATCCTGTCACCTTTAACTAGGCTCGATGGTAGTTTAGTTATAAATTGAAGACGTAAATGCTTTTCGCTCTCACTGTCTTTACTCACCGATGCAGACCTGTTAATAGAAAGACGAATTTAGGGATTCATCGAGAGACATTAACACTGCAGAAGATAGTGCCTAGTATGCCCACTATAAGGACAGCCTTCTCGCCAAACAGCAGTCTTGCAAAAAACAAAATCATGATGGGGGCCGAATCCAACATATGAAATCATTCTAGCAGGTCATTCGGATTACCATAATAATTGGATTAAATTGACTATCAAAACCTATGACCATTTAACAATCACTAGCTTGAACACATTGATCTCACTCAGTCTTCGAAGTACGGAAATGAAGCACAGATACTCATACTCATGATAAAAAGAAATGATGCCATTGTCCCTATCTATGTCATGGATACATAGATATACTTGGTATGAATTCACGAATTCAAACAGTGTTGCAAATAAACTAAAGGTGAATTCCTGCGGAAGATCAATAAAAAAAATGCAGAAACATTCTCAGTGATATTATCATTCACCACCGTCATATTTGATTCTAACTCTAGTAAATCATCCTGCTTTGTTCGTGAATCAGCTTGGCATGCATTTAAATCGCAATATCTCTAAAGTGTCTCAACAAAATGGATTCTTACCAACAATTTAGCTTTCCATCTAATAAAGGAACTTTGGTCTCATTCGGTAGATCACGAGTGAAATTCTCATTCATAAACTCTGTAAAATCAGGAAGTTCACCGAGTTTCTCAAGATCAAGTGGCTTCCTAATTTTTTCTTTCATATTGTTGAAAATCTGCATCAGTAACGCATTTGTCCTCAAATATAAATAATCGTCCATCACTGCAGGCACGAATTGCTCCCACTGCTCAGTTTGAGCAGTTTCAAATGCACTCATAATCTGCCTGCAGAAAGAAGTGCTGCAGGGTTGGCTTAGGATTCGAATTGCGTACTTCTTCAATACAGGAAGGACATCACCGCAAGAGTCCCACCAGTCACCTTCATACGCAACACTATTAGTATACAATTTTCACATTGAAAACAAATAAAATATAAAATTAAATTAACACGATTAATTGATTAAAGAACAGATGCTTACAAGGGTGAGATGTTCCTGTTAGAAGATATGCGATATTTCTTTAGGAGATTTGGATTTGATTTGATTATGTACATATCAATTAAAGATTAGATTTAGATCTAGATTGATACATAGAATTCTTTATTTCCATTAATTGTACAAACCTAGCTCTATATCTTTAGGATCTGTACACTTTACACATACATTGGAGGAAAATACAGAAAACCTTTACTCCTCTCTTCATCACCTTCGGTTTCTTTCATGGTATCAGAGCAGCCAAGCTTCTGATTTGCTTCCGCTTTGTTCTTCTGCCAAAAAAGTTCTTCGACCTACAAAAAAAGAAGAAGTTGTATTTGGCATTAGAATCAATACCCGAAGGAACTTTTTTTTAACTTACCATGACCTCCCCGCAAACCAGCATTCCTATCCCCGGAAATCCACCAACTGGAGAAGTGATACCCCAAGATTTGCAGCTGAACACCAACCTGCGATACTTCCAGCCACAGATCAGCAGATACAATTACAACCAGTACAGTGGCGGCCCACGCAGACTCAGCTCAATGTAGGGCAACCCTTGGCGGGTCAACCATACCAGTGGATTCCGTATCCACTCTATTTTGGGCCGAGCCCAAGCCCATCATCGTCTGCATATGTGGGCCACCGAGCTACGTCCAAGCCGATGGGGGCCCACCAATCACAAATGGGGCAAGCCCGGCCATCGGATCGGAGCGAGATGAGCGGGTCGGGAGAGCCGGGTATTGGAACAAGTCCTTACCCGGGTTTTTATCATGCGGGTTATCCATTTGGGGCGAGCGAATCGGGTCAAGGAACGAATACCTACCCGAACCTCGCGCCCGGTTTTCTACCTTTTCCAGCGGCGGCGCTAGCCGGACGACTAGAACCCGGTGACCCATTGTTCGTTTCTAATGCCGACGGACCCAGTGCGGCTCATCGGCCCAGCAATTGACCGGGCGTAAAACTATACAAGATGGTCGCAAGAATTCCGGCGCGCCCCGGCAACCAAAGACAAAGATGGTTTCCTCGACGGAACCATCCCGGTTCCGTGGACGAACGCCTAGCCCGACTCGGAGGAAGAGCAACCGCCGATCCGAACCTCGGATCGGCAACCGCGTCTCCTCCGAGGTCGCGGCCGGACTCCCACCAACAGAAGATGCAAAAGAAATGTGGGAGAATATCCAGGAAATGTACGGGAAGCTGGACCAGGCGAAAATTTTTAATCTAATGCAGGAGCTCAGCGAATTGAAGCAAGGAAATATGACGGTCACGCCTGTTTTTAACAAGCTCTCGTCTCTATGGAACAATCTCGAATCGGCCGAGGAGAAACTCGTTGGACCGGAATCCACTCTCAAACAATACAGATCCATCAAAGACAGGGAGAAAGCTACACGCTTTCTCCTCATTCTAAACGAAACATACCTCGGATTCCGCTCACAGATCCTTGCCATGGATCCCATGCCGCCGATTGGGCGGATATTTCAATTGGCTGTGCAGGAAGAGAGCCAGCGACACGCGACGCCGGACCACACCAGGAGCAGCGAGAGCGTCGCACTCGCAGCCCGCGGAGATCGGCGAGACGCGGCCACCAAGGCTCAAACCCTAAATCGAGAGAGGGAGAGACGAGCGGCCAATTTAGGGTTCGCGAAGAGAAACTCCGGCTATTTAAAACAGATCGGATGGACGGCCGGGATGTGATGCGAGGATCGGACGGCTCGCGAGCCTTCGATCTCCCGATCGGATCCAACGGCGGACAGGAGGCCGCAATTAAAGGATCGGACGGTCAGATCCTAGCTGCGATTAAAGGATCGGACGGCCAGATGTTTGCCACGTCATCAAGGAATTTCGGAAGAAATTTTAAAGGCAAGAATAAATTATTTTGTGATTATTGCAAACGTTCTAATCACTCAATTGATAATTGCTGGAAATTGCATGGAAAGCCCGGTGAAAAAGAAAAAAAGATTTCAGCAGCTTACCAAGTTACTGGGTCGACCGGTAAAAAAACTGACCAGCCTATCTCATATAGTCAGTATCATCAGTTGATGGAGGCACTTCAAAAAATGGATACAACGAACAGAGGAGCGAGTTTCTCAGGTATTACCCATTGCTTGATTAATTCAATATCCAGAAAGGCATGGATAATTGATTCAGGGGCCAGCGACCATATTATATGTGACAGGGGATTTTTTTCAAGTATAAATGACAGATTGAATTTCCCTATTTCCGTGCAATTACCCAATGGGGATATTACTCATGTCCATGAAACAGGGGACAGTCAATCTCAGCTCACAAATTACTCTTAGAAATGTTCTCTATATCCCGAGAATTCCAATTTAATCGATCTCGTGTCAAAAGCTTGTCAAGAAAACTCATGCCGGATCACTTTCAATGCGACACATGTTTCTTTCGGGACCTTTCGATTTGGGAAACCGATGGGCTTGGGTAGTCTCTCCGAAGGCCTTTTTTTTCTGGAATAGTTTTTCAAGTAATTTCAATAAACCATCATTGTGTAACTTGACTACCAATGATAGAAATTCTATTATGCATTTGAGATTAGGTCACGGTGCTTCCTTTCCATGTCCACAATGTCCTATATGTCCCCTTGCTAAACAATCTCGTGCGCCATTTCCGTCTAGCAACACACGAACCAGTGAAATTTTTTCCTTGATTCATGTGGATATATGGGGACCCTATCACACATTAAATCATGATGGGTCTCGATATTTTCTCACTATAGTCGATGATTATTCTCGTGCGACATGGATTTTCTTGATGCAATCTAAGAATCAGACTTATTCCCATTTGAAAAGTTTTCTCTCACTCTCAAAAAATCAGTTTGGGAAATCCATACAGCGGATCCGTACTGATAATGGAAGAGAATTCTTTAGCCATGATTGCTCTTCATTATTTACTACACATGGCGTACAACATGAGAGCTCATGTATCTATTCACCACAACAAAATGGCGTGGTAGAACGGAAACATCGTCATCTATTGGAAGTCGCACGAGCCTTGAAGTTCCAAGCGTCAGTTCCAGACGATTATTGGGGAGATTGCGTGGTCACAGCCGCTTACCTAATCAATCGAATGCCGACTCGGATACTTAAAGGGAAAACCCCATTTGAGTTATTGTTCCGAAAGAAACCAGAGCTCCAGCATCTCAAGGTCTTCGGATGTCTCTGTTTCGTTGCAACAGTAGGACCTAGAGACAAATTCAGTCCACGTGCTCGGCGATGCATTTTCATGGGATATCCCAATTTGTAGAAAGGATATCGGGTTCTTGACATTTCCACCAAGGAATTTCTGGTGAGTCGTGATGTCATCTTTCATGAAGACATTTTTCCTTTTTCTGAGCAGACAACTATAGATACAAATACGGGGATAACAACCTCTCCTCGTAGCATCCTATCTCGATGAAGCAATGCCTCAAGGCCCTACCTATATTCCAATGACAGAATCGAGGTATATTCCTCCCACCAATTCATTTCCTCCAGTATCAATGTCCACTCCTGCTGAGAGGACCAACTGCTCAGAAGAAAGTTTAGAACCACAACCCGAAGCTTCCCATGATACTGAAGAAAGTCAGCATATTGAGTCGCCATCCACTAATGAGACAAATACGGACACTACTCATCCAAGGCGTTCCGGTCGAACTACACGACCCCCCACCTGGACTAAAGACTATATCTGTGCAACACACCATTCTCCAGGTACTCAGTATCCCGTCTCATCATATGTTTCCTTTCATAGATTATCACAGGAACATAGATGTTGCATTAGTCGACTATCAGAAGAACAGGAGCCATCTTGTTATGATGAGGCATCTATTGACCCAAAATGGCAACAGGCCATGAAGGCGGAACTTCGTGCATCGATTGACAATAAAACATGGGATCTTGTCCCGCTCCCCTCGATCGCAAGCCAATTGGTTGCAAGTGGGTCTACAAGATTAAGTATCGTGCTTTGATGGTTCCATTGAACGATACAAGGCACGGTTGGTTGCCAAAGGATTCACACAAAAGGAAGGTTTTGACTATCACGAGACCTTTTCTCCGGTTGCCACCGATGTCACGATTCGTTCCTTTTTTTACCGTTGCTGCTATTAATAATTGGACTCTACATCAAATGGATGTGCATAATGCTTTCTTGCACGGCGATCTAGATGAGGAAATTTATATGGATATTCCTCAAGGCTTATGGAGACAGGGGGAGAATAGAGTATGTCGTCTCCGTAAATCCCTTTACGGATTGAAGCAAGCATCCAGACAATGGTATGCCAAATTTGCAAATGCTCTTACAATAGCAGGCTTCAAGCAGTCTAGACATGACTATGCTTTATTCACACGGACTAAAGGTACGTCATCCATTTATTTGATGATATATGTCGATGACATACTTCTTATGGGAAATGATAAGGCTGCCATAGACAAATTCAAGGATTATTTACATGCTACCTTTCACATTAAAGACTTAGGAGCACCTAAATACTTCCTTGGAATTGAAATTGCTCGATCTGACCAAGGGATTTCCCTTAGTCAACGGAAATTTGTCTTAGAGATTATATCAGAAGCAGGCCTATCAGGATGCAGACCAGCCGTGATTCCTATTGAGCAGAACATTAAGTTGACTACTGCAGAATATGATAGGGGTACATCACAAAATGATGATCCCATTCTCAAAGATCCATCAGGGTATCAAAGACTTGTCGGGAAACTCATATACCTAACCATGACTAGACCTGATATCTCTTATGCAGTACAGACACTTAGTCAGTTCATGCATAGTCCAAAGCGATCTCATTTGGAAGCTGCATTGAAGGTTGTGAAGTATTTGAAAAAGTGTCCAGGACTTGGGATTCTTTTATCCAAACAATGTGACATGAAGATGAGGGCATACTGCGATGCTGATTATGCTACATGCCCTACTAGCCGGAGATCAGTCACTGGATACTGCATCAAATTAGGAGACTCACTTCTCTCATGGAAGACCAAGAAACAACCATCGTATCTTTGTCTTCGGCCGAAGCTGAGTACCGAGCTATGGCGAAAACCACTTGTCAGGTTGTGTGGATACGAGGGTTGCTTAAGGACCTCGGAATACAAGTACGAGGAGCGACAAAGTTATATTGCGACAATGATGCAGCTCTCAAATTGGCAGCAAACCCTATAGTGCACGAGAGAACTAAGCACATAGAAGTGGACTGTCATTTTACACGAGACAAGATTCAAGAAGGGGTGATTCAAACGAAGGAATTGGCACGGGCGGCCAGTGAGACATCTTCACCAAACCCCTATGTCATCGACAAAGACGCATATCTATTAAGCAAGCTAGGCGTCTTGGACATCTACAAGCCACCGGCTTGAGGGGGAGTGTTAGAAGATATGCGATATTTCTTTAGGAGATTTGGATTTGATTTGATTATGTACATATCAATTAAAGATTAGATTTAGATCTAGATTGATACATAGAATTCTTTATTTCCATTAATTGTACAAACCTAGCTCTATATCTTTAGGATCTGTACACTTTACACATACATTGGAGGAAAATACAGAAAACCTTTACTCCTCTCTTCATCACCTTCGGTTTCTTTCAGTTCCTAACATTGCCTTTGCGAACAACTTCGGCAATTGGTCACGATAGCGAAGCATTTCTTCCTCAAATTTTTCCTTTTCTTCAACACCTACCAATATTTTGCACATGATATTCATGCCATGTTTCATTGCATCATTTTCTATGAACTTCTTGCCACACATATAAGCAGGGTTAAGAAAAGCAGCAGCAGCATATAATGGATGACTAATATCATCCTGCCAATGCTTGAATATCTCCTGTAATGTCTGATATTTAGGAACATTAGTCTCATATATTTGTCTAATAGCCTCATCTGCCATTTCCACAGCTGCATACAAGAACCCAAAAGTAGCGCCATAGCCATCAACTAGACAGAGTACTCGAAATATTGGTTCTAAAGCACGCAAGACTTCTTTCCCTTCACTCCAAAATTCAGAACTGCGAATGATTTCACCCACTTCTATGCCTGATTCATCCTTCTCAAAACCCAACGAAAGCCACTTAGATGATGAAACAAGAAATCGCAGCTCAGTTTCAAGTCTCATGATTGATTGAAGCATATAGTAGTCAGAGTCAAATTCTATCATTGATGATTGTTGCAACCCTACGTAGTCTGTGAACTGCTTCATCGATGATAAGATGCCATCATGCTCTTGAATCGTAGTGACAACTGTTCTTGCTTGATCAAATGCGTTTTGAATCCATACTATATTGTCATATATGTCCTTGAACAAATGTTGTGTTTTATAGGCAACACATGTAGTCTTGTACACATAGGGATCGTCGTCATTTGTTGTACTTTCAAAAAAAGAATTATCATTTCCGGATATGCACTGCACGACATTGTTGGCCCCAATTTCTTGAGTGACGAAATATAAAATCTCTTTGGACAAACATGTCGCTGAATAATACTGGGGGATTTCCAACGCATTCAATAGGACCACCCCTTCAATTGAATAAGCAAAGATACAAATGAAGATTCTGTCCTCATCCTCCCAACAATCATAGATGAGTGTGCAGCCAGTTCTAACCCATGATTTCTTCACATTTGCCACATACACTCCGATTTCCTTTTGCAAATCAGGCACTAACTTTGTTTTAACTACCGAACAATGTGGCAACTTATAATGAGAACCATGTTTAGCCACAGCATTCACAAAGTCAATGAAGGATGGCCTCTGCACAATGTTGACATCAACACCATTAAAGAGGATGAACTTAGCGAGCAATTGATCCGGCATAACGCCATCCTTACTGATAAGCATTTTTGGCAAAGTCTCCTCGGTCTTAACTGAACAGGCTTCAGCCTTGGCTCTCTTGTGAGGATTAGCAGAAATTGCTTCAGCAGAGGCAACTCGAACATCTTCAGAGACCTTGGTGCATATGCCTATACCACCGCCTCTAATCCCAGATAAATGCGACTTAAGTCTTGAAACACCGCCAGGAAATGTTTTGTGGCAGAAATTGCACGTAAATTTGCCATCATCTTTCTTTGCACAATCCCAAAATTGATCTCTCTTTCTAACCATGTCTACTTCCTCGGCCTATATACACAAAAGAAGAGCAATTAATTGTTTCCCACGGACATGAATGAAGTTATTGATAGTCACATTATTGACAACACCGAGAACTATAACCCACGACTTCCAATCTATGCAAGTAGGTTTTAAGGTTTAGCGGCCACATACTCCCTTAACATCTTCACTGACCAATAATTAAACCCCTTGCAATGAAATATCGTGCAATTGACATTCACGCTAAAGTCCCTCCTTCATCAAAGTAAGGGAGTTTCACCAGAATTGTCCGTGCGTCGACAAGACCTAAGCAAGCTTTTTTTACCACTACTAGGATACACACATATTGCTATGAGAGCTCCAAATCATAACACTAATATCTAAGCTGACTTTCAATTGAACAGAAATAAAACATTAGGTATCTTGACAGATAAATGAAATTCATTGTTTCGAGATCAAACTCAATAAGAATTGCTAACTATATGTATGTATTCTGGGATATTCAGAAGAATGGAATAGACAAAGTAGTCAAAGACCACTTTACTCAACAATTGTTAAAATCGAGGGGTATTTATACCCAAGAGACCCAGCTAACTTGGAAATAATCAAACAAATAATGCCCTCGAGATCAAATATATCTCTAACAAGAAATTATTTACTATCCATAACTTCAACGCTGTACACTAGCATGCTGCCTAAGAGCAATACAGAGTACCTAGAATAGCAACTATCCATTCAGAAATGCCCAGAACTTGTTAATCGTCGCTCATATTCACATACACGGAAGTTGAGAGAGAGAGAGAGAGAGAGAGAGAGAGAGAGGATGTGACCTGATTATAGCACGAACAAGACGCAGAGAGGAGCGATATTTCTCACGCGGCGTGACGCCTGAAGAGGGAAGAGTGACCAAATCACAAACTTACACTGAATCGGAAGCAGAGGGAAGCGAAATCTCTCACGCGGTGCGACGCCTGGAGAGTGAAGAATGACCAAATCACAAACTTATGCAGTGTTGGGGAGAACGAGAGAGCCTGCACATGTGCTTGAATTTTACCTGTTTATATAGGCGCCACTTTTTTTTTTTTGGGTGGGGGGTTGTTGTTCTGTGGGTCAATGTTTTTGTTTCTTTGCCTTTTCCCGCGGTCTGCGTCTAATTTTTATTTTTTTTGGGTCAGACGTCTGCGTCTAATTGGCAGGGCACGTTTCTTTGACTTGGAGGCGTGCGTACGCGAATTATTGCAAAAACAAAAGTACGCATTCTTATTAAAGACACGTCTTTACGTTTAGTTAATTGTCCCGAGTCCGAATCCGAGAAAATGATATGGTGAGTTCCAGTACATAAATAGAACAATTGCGGTTCGAACAGTATTAGGGCAGTAAGTTAAAGAGCACATTTAAATCCACAACTTGTGTAGTTACTTCCTAAAAGATTAATCGCTAATTAGTTTTCCAAACTTTCATACATTTATTTTGTTTGAAATGATTAGTCCATAGAAAAATATTTTTGACTAAAAAAATGCATACAAAAATTAGGAAAATATGATCTCAGTCATTAGATCTGAATAGATTCTTAAAAGGTTTAAGGGGGAAAATAGATAGCAGATCCATCTTAGAGAGATCTTATGTTTCTGTTCTCTTCTGGTCTGTTTTGGAGTGTTGCTTTGCGGTCAATGTTCTACCTTTTGGCTTCTTGGCTTTTTCCCACTGTGTGCGTCAAGTTGGCACGCATGCCCACGCGAAGTATTGCGAAAACAAAAGTACGCGTTCTTTTCGAAAATTCGTCGTCCCTTACATTTTATTTGACTGTTGTGTCCGAGGAAAACTTATGGTGTGTTTCAGTATATGAAAAGAACCGTTGCGATTCGAACGGTATTAGGAGCGATATTTCTCCCGTTGCGTGAAGCGCGGAGAGGGAAGTGTTGAATTATGACTCGAGTTTGAGCATTTACAAAAATGCGATTTGCTGAATTTACAAAAGAGAAAATATATAAAAATAAAATTAAAAAATAAAACTAAGCGAAGTTTCTTCTTCTATTTTGCGGAACCTGCAGAAGCCGAAAGTTTATTACGTGGACCCAAGTCTGCACGCGCAAGAAGCCGACGATGCAAAGAAGCCGAAGACGTTATCCACGGTGGGCCCAGCACACACAATATTAAAACAAGTGAAGCCTCTGCACGTGAATGGATAGTGGTGGGGCCCAAGGGCAAACTTTTGACCTTGGGCACACGCACATAAGGAGCAGAATCGTATTCCTTTTTGTTACTGGCGTGAAGCGGCGGAATAAAACCCTACGAAGCTACAACTTTACGTAGAAGGGAGCCGCGAGCCGTCCGTGTGAGGCTTTGATTAACAAAACGCGAAGCGTTTTGTTTCGAGCTTGAACGCGCGGTAATTTTGTATCATGAGTTTATATTCAAGTGAGTTATTTATTTATAAACATTTTGGGTTTGAGATTAGATCTAGGTGTGGGAAACACTCGAGCGTGTGAGAGATTGTAAATTCTGATTCTCCTATTATAATGGATTATTTGCTACTGGTTCTCTCCGTGGACGTAGGTACCGATACTCGGACCGAACCACGTAAATTTCCGGTGTCCTTATTTTTCTCGTTTAATTCTCTGGTGATTTTCGCGTTGACGTAAATTGCAAAATCCTGTCGTTTCCGCGTATTATATCCCAACAATTGGTATCAGAGCTTGGAATTGGATTTCTTGATTGTGATTTGGAGCTTTTACTTGTCTGATTATTATCTGGAAATTCTGTCACTGCAATTATGTTTGAGAGGAAATCTGAAATTGAGAAATTTAACGGGAGTAACAACTTTGTGTTGCGGAGCATCAAGATGCGGGCATTATTTACAACACAAGGTTTGGCCAAGGCACTGGATGGTGAAGATGAGTTGCTGATTATAATGAAAGTCTCAGAAATGGTAGAGTTGATGGAAAAAGCAAAGAGTATAATCCTATTAAATTTGACGAATGAGGTCTTACTAGAGGTTGCTGAGAAGAAGGATACCACAGCATTATGGGCAAAACTTCAAGCACTCTATGTGAAGAAAGGTTTGAACAATCGCTCGTACATGCTGAAGAAGATGTTTCAATTTAGATATACTGAAGGTACGTCTATCAAAACCCACCTAGATGAATTTAATAAACTCATGTTGGATCTGAAGAACGTTTGTAAGATACTTGATGATGAAGAGCAGGGCATGATGTTGTTAGCCTTTTTACCAGAGTCATGGGAGCACTTTATTGATTCATTGTTGCAGGGGCGTACTACTATTGTCTCAGAAGAGGTAAAGTCCGCCTTATTCTCTAAAGAGTGGCAGAGAAAGTTGCGAGATGACGGTCTGGCATAAGGAGCAGCGCAAGCAATGACGATTCGGGGTAGAGAACAACATCGAGGGCCTAGCAGCAGCAGAGGTAAAAGTAGATCAAAATCACGCCATAGAAAGTCCAAGGGACGCGTGAAGTGTTTTGAGTGTCACGAGGAGGGGCACATCAGGAGAGACTGTCCTAAGCAAAGAAATAAAGTTGATAGGCAGAATGCCACAAATAGTGTGGCAAACGTTGTTGAGGGGAGCACTAGTGATGTAGAAGTTGTTTTATGTGTGATTGCTACTTCGTCAGGAGATGAATGGGTGCTAGATTTGGGGTGTTCTTATCACATGACTCCTCATAAGAACTGGTTTACTACTTACCAAACTGCAGATGGTAGTAGAGTTCTTTTGGGGAATAATGCAGTTTGTAAGGCTGTGGGGATAGGGACAATTCGGATTCGAATGCACGATGGGGTGGTGCGCACATTGACAGATGTGAGGCATGTACCGGAGCTCAAGAAGAACCTTATTTCTCTGGGGACACTCGATGACATCGGGTGTAGGTACACCGCTGAAGGTGGAGTACTGGAGATCTCTTGGGGTGCCATGACAGTGATGAAAGGGAAGAAAGTGAATACCCTCTATCATTTACTAGGAGAGACCATAACCGGAACGGCTACAGTTTCATCAGGTGAGTTAGATTCTAACTTGACTCAGTTATGGCATATGCATTTAGGGCACATGAGTGAGGCAGGTATGACGATACTGAGTGAAAGGAGGTCGTTGAAGGTTCAGAAGACACGAAAGCTGGACTTATGTGAGCACTGCATCTATGGGAAGCAGCACCGAGTTAAGTTTACTACAGCTATTCATTGGACCAAACAACCGGTTGAATATATCCACTCAGACGTCTGGGGCCCGTCTTCGGTTCCTTCGAAAGGAGTTACCCGATATATGCTGACATTTATCGACGATTATTCGAGGAATGTATGGGTTTACTTTCTGAAGCACAAATATGATGTGTTTGATCGGTTCAAGAAATTTAAGGCATTGATTGAGAAGCAGTCAGATAAACAAATCAAGTGTCTGAGAACCAATAATGGCATAGAGTTCTGTGGTAAAGATTTTACCGAATTCTACTAGAAAGAATGTATTGTAAGACACCGTACAGTACCTGGAACACCACAACAGAATGGCGTGGCAGAACAAAAGAACAGAACTTTACTTGAGCGAGCTCGATGCATGCTTTCGCATGCAGGACTTGGCAAGGAATTTTGGGCCGAAACAGTTAACATGGCGTGTTACCTGGTTAATCGATCTCCATCATCTGCTATAGAGTGGAAGACTCTTGAGGAAGTATGGTCGGAGAAACCTATTGATTATTCCGGATTATGTATATTTGGATGTCTTGCGTATGCTAATGCGAGTGATGGTAAGCTTGAGCCGAGGGCAAAAAAATGCATATTTCTAGGTTATGCACATGGGGTGAAAGGCTACCGGCTATGGTGCACTGATCCCAGATCACCCGGTTTTCTAATTAGCAGAGATGTGATCTTCGACAAGACTGCAATGCTTCAATAGAGGAGTTCTGAGACACAACAAGCAGAGAAGACAGATCATGGTGTCATGAGTGAGGTGGAGCTTCAGGTGGAGACTTCGGAGACCTCGAAGGTAACGAAGTTGAGATTGCGAGATGAAGCCGCAGCGGTTCGAAGTCGGTGATAGTGAACAACCAGCAAAGCCGCAGCGAGACTATAGCCACGAGATAGATAAAGAAGGCAAATTAAATCACCGGTACGTTATGGTTATACGAGATATTGCTTATGCATTGACTGTAGGTGATGAGGTGGAGACGGATGAGCCTTCGTCTTACACTGAGGCGATGGCTAGTTCGGAGTCGTCGCATGAGTGAAGAGATGAAATCACTCCATCGAAATCAGACATGGGAGTTGGTCAAAGTACCCAAGAGTCAAAAGATTGTCGGAAGTAAATGGGTCTTCAAACGGAAAGATGGCATTTCTGGTGTCGAGGTAGCGAGGTATAAGGCGAGAGTTGTGGCGAAGGGGTATACACAGCGTGAGGGCATTGACTACAATGAGGTGTTCTCTCCTGTGGTAAGACATACTTCAATTCGTGTTTTACTTGCCTTAGTTGCTTCGCAGGATCTCGAGTTAGAGCAGCTAGATGTGAAAACTGCGTTTCTTCACAGTGAGTTGGAGGAGCAAATTTACATGAGGCAACCAGAGCGATTTACTATTCCGGGTAAGGAATATCATGTTTGCTTGTTAAAGAAATCTTTGTATGGGCTAAAACAGTCTCCTAGGCAGTGGAATAAACGTTTTGATGCTTTCATGGCTAGTCAAGACTATTAAAAAAGTCAGATGGATAGTTGTGTTTACTATAGGAGATTGGAGAATGGTTCTTTGATTTATCTGCTTTTATATGTTGATGACATGCTGATATCAGTTAAGAATATGTATGATCTTGATGTGCTAAAGAGGCAGTTAAATACTGAATTTGAGATGAAAGATTTAGGTGCTGCAAAGAAAATTTTGGTTATGGAGATTTTGCGTGACAGGACTGCAGGAGTTTTACGTCTATCTCAGAAGAAATACATTGAGAAGATTGTAACACATTTTAATATGCAGTCAGCAAAATTTGTAAGTACACATTTAGCGAAGCACTTTAAACTTTCAGATAAATTATCACCGCAGACTGAGGAGGAGGAAGAGTATATGTCCCGTGTTCCTTATTCTAGTGCCGTGGGTAGTATTATGTATGCTATGGTGTGCGCTAGGCCTGATATTTCACAAACTGTGAGCGTGGTTAGTCGCTACATGAAGCGTCCTAGTAAAGCTCATTGGGAAGCTGTGAAGTGGATCCTCAGATATTTGAAGGGGACAACAGACATGGGTATAAAGTACCGGAGGGACATCAATGGTAGTGAGACCACTGGTTTTGTGGATTCAGATCATGCCGGTGACTTGGATGATTGCAGGTCTTTAGCAGGGTACGTGTTTACGCTAGCGGGTAGTGCAGTTAGTTGGAAAGCGTCCTTACAGGATCATATTGCCTTGTCTTCAACTGAGACAGAGTACATTGCACTAATGTTTGTAGCGAAGGAGGCGATATGGTTACAAAGTTTGCTCTCGGACTTTGGGTTAGAACAGAAAAGTGTGGATATACACTGTGATAACCAAGGTACAATATATTTGGCGTATAATCCAGTTTATCACGAGCGAACGAAGTATATCAACATCAGGTACCACTTCATCCGAGATGCCTTAGCTAAGGATAATGTTATTGTTAAAAAGATTGCTACAGCAAATAACCCGGCAGACATAATGACTAAGTCTATTCTTTTGGGGAAGCTCAAGCTCTGCTTGAGCTCTATTGGCGTTTGTAGAGAGTGAGTGCTTGCCGGGGCGTTAGGAGAGCAGCATGGATGATAAGCACTATAACTTGACTTCAAATATCGAGCCAAGGTGGAGAATTGTTGAATTATGACTCGAGTTTGAGCATTTGCAAAAACGCGATTTGCTGGATTTACAAAAGATGAAATGTGAAAAAAAAAAAAAAAAAACTAAGCAAAGTTTCTTCTTCTATTTTGCAGAACCTGCGGAAGCCGAAAGTTTATTACGTGGGCTCAAGTCTGCACGCGCAAGAAGCCGGTGACGCAAAGAAGCCGAAGACGTTATCCACGGTGGGCCCAGCACACACAATATTAAAACAAGTGAAGCCTCTGCATGTGAACAGATAGTGGTGGGGCCCAAGGTCAAACTTTTGACCTTGAGCACACACGCACATAAGGAGCAGAAACGTATTCCTTTTTGTTACTGGCGTGAAGCGGCGGAATAAAACCCTACGAAGCTACAACTTTACGTAGAAGGGAGCCGCGAGCCGTCCGTGTGAAGCTTTGATTAATAAAACGCAAAGCCGTACGTAGAGCGTTTTGTTTCGAGCTTGAATATGCGGTAAGAGCTTGAATATGCGGTAATTTTATGCCGTGAATTTATACCCAAATGAGTTGTTTACTTATAAACACTTTGGATTTGGGGTTAAATCTAGGTATGGGAAACACTCGAGAGTGTGAGAGATTGTAAAACTGAACCACGTAAATTTCTGGTGTCCTTATTTTTCTCGTTTAATTCTTTGGTGATTTTCGCGTTGACGTAAATTGCAAAATTATATCGTTTCTCCGTATTATATCCCAATAGGAAGAGCGATCAAATTACGAAGTTAAGATCATGTCGTTTCTCCGTATTATATCTCAATAGGAAGAGCGATCAAATCACAAAGTTACGCTGAATCGGAAGCAAAGGTAAGCCAAATCTTTCACGCCGTGCGGCACCTGAAGGGTGAAGAACGACCAAATCACGAACTTATGCAGTGGTCGGGAGAACGAGAGAAAGCTTGCATGGGTGCTTGAATTTTACCTGTTTATATAGTTTTTGTTTTTTGTTTTTCGAGAGAGCTTCCCAATGAACGTTGGTTTTGGTTTGGGGGTGTTTGGGGTTGTTCTCGGGGTCAATGTTCTGTTTCTTTGCCTTTTCCTGCAGTGCACGTTTGATTGACTTGTGAGCGTGCACTCGCGAATTATTGCGAAAACAAAAGTACACGTTCTTTTCAAAGATACACCCCTTACGTTTTATTTAATTTGTACGTGTCTGAGGAAAAAATATGGTGTGTTTCAGCACATGAAAATAACAATTGCGGTTGGATCAGGGCTATAAGTTGAAGGGCACATTTAAATACACAGCTTGAATAGCTGCTTCCTAAAAAATTAGTCGCTAATTAATTTTTCCAAACTTTTGTGCATTTGTTTTGTTCAAAAGGGTTAATCAATAGAAAAATATTTTTCTCTAAGGAAAACACATAGAAAAATTAAGAAAATATAATTTCATTATTGAATATGAGCATATCCTAAAAGGCTAACTGGAAAGAAATAGGTAACAGATCTGTTCTAAGATAAGAGATTCTATGCATTTTTTCTCTTTTCTTTTCTGTTTTTGGGTTGTCGTTCTGTGGGTCAATGTTCCCTTTTTTGGCTTTTTCCCGAGGCCTGCGTCAAATAGGCAGGGCACGTTTGTTTGGCTTGAAGGCGTGCATACGCGAATTATTACGTAAACAAAAGTCCGCGTTCTTTTCAAAGATACTTCTTTTACGTTTATTTAATTGTTACGTGTCCAAGAGAAAGATGTGATGGGTTTCAATACATAAAAAGACCAATTGCAGTTAGAACAGCATTAGGGCAATAAGTTAAAGGGCACAATGTTCTGGGAGTCAATGTTCTGTTTCTTTGCCTTTTCCTACTGTGCACGTTTCATTGACTTTCGAGCAAGCATCCGCGAATTATTGCGAAAATAAGAATACGCGTTCATATCAAAGACACATCTTTTATGTTTATTTAATTGTTACGAGTCCCAAGCAAAGATATGGTGTGTTCCAGTACATAAAGAGAACAATTGCGGCTTGAACAATATTAGGGCAATAAGTTGAAGGGACATTTAAATCCACAATTTAAATAGCTGCTTCTTAAGAGATTAGTTGCTAATTAGTTTTCCAAACTTTTGTCCATTTATTTCGTTCGAAAGGGTTAGTCAATAGAAAAAAAAAATTGACTAAGGAAAACACATACAAAAATTAGGAAAATATAATTTTGATTATTGGATGTAAATAGGTCGTTAAAAGGTTTAAGTGGAAGAAATAGGTGGGCAATGGGTGAGAGATCTTACATTCTTTTTCTTGTCTGTTCTGTTTTGGGGTGTTGTTCCATGGTCAATGTTCTGCTTTTTGGCCTTTTCTCACGGTCGGCGTCATATTGGCAGGGCGCGTTTCTTTGACTTGCACGCGTGCCGCGAATCATTGCAAAAACAAAAGTACGTGTTCTTTTCAAAGACACGTCCCTTACGTTTTATTTAATTGTTATGGATATGAGGAAAACATATGGTGTGTTTCAATACATGAAAAGAACAATTGCGGTTCGAACAGCATTAGGGCAATAATTGAAGGGCACAAATTCACAGCTTCAATAGCTGCTTCCTAAAAGATTAATCGCTAATTAACTTTCCAAACTCCTGTGCATTTATTTCATTTGAAAGGGTTAATCAATAGATTTTTTCTTTTTTTTTGTCTAAGGAAAACACATACAAAGATTAGGAAAATATAGTCTCGGTTATGAATTAAGGATACCAAACATGACAAGCATCTACTCACAAAAACTCATCAGCTTCTTCACTTTCTATTTTACAATAGAGTTTTGCATGCTTTTCAATATACCACTAAATAAAACAAATCTAACAATTTTCCTTGAAGAAATATCCACAAAAAGCATTCTTATATCATGAAATTGACCGCAAAACAATTGTATCCTAATCTCTTTTCATCTTTGCATTTTTCGAATGAAGAAAAATACAAAATCTACTTTCAATTTGCAGACTAATAGATGAAAACTTGTTGGCAAGTTCATGGCTTCTTGTACGGCCATCCATCCGTATCCAATTTTAATCGAGTATAACAAGTTTCTCACGTGAGTTGGATAAAAGTTACTCCATCAAATAAAATGTTTGTAATATATATACATATTTTTTTAATATATATATATACACATGCGCGCGCATGGACATTACTTGTAGATTAAAAGTAGCTAGCCACATAAATTTGTTATATCTCATACTAGAACTTATCAGGATATTAATATTTACTTCAGTGGTCAATTATTTTTTTTTTTCAGGACATAGGGTCAAACTTACTTTATCGTATGAAAGGTAATATCCATATAGAAAATTTGCTCACCTTTGAAAGGTCGAAGATTAATTTTTCTAGTTTTGAGTTACTTATCACATAAAAGAATACTAGTTATCAGTCGGCACAAACTTTTCAATTGAAAAAAGTGCCACGCATATTGGGAATGTGAAGCAAATAAATGATGCTATGCTAAAAAAATTCTAACATATATGTACCTACGAATTCAAATATAAGCATCGTCAACGCATTAGGTAGATCGTCTAAATTGAATGGGACTGTTAACACTTGAATTTTGATTAACAGATCGAATGTACATTTTTGGTAAAAAAATTAGTATAATTAAATAAGATGAAATAAAGAACATACATAGTAGACTATAAATGACCAATAATTACCAAATAAATATTAAGAGAAAAAGAGAGAATATTATTAAAAAGGGGGGCTTCGATTCGGTCAATACGGAAAGGGCCTGATCTAATTCGCGCAACCCACTGATTCAAATCCGCGGCCCGTTAGTCCAGTTCACGTCCGCTTCAGTGGGCTTTGCCCTGTCATTCAGTTCATCTCAGCACTCTCTCTGTCTCTCGTGCTACCCTGGGAGCGGAGCGAGCAAATTCAGATAGAAGTTGAGGTCCCGCGGATGGAGGTGACGAACGGAATAGTGATTCCTTCCCTTATAAAGAAACGGAATTCATGCTGGAGTTCTGGACAATTCCTGGACGGTTATCCTCTTCCATCGCCTTCTGATGTCCTCGCCACTGCCGGTCAACACCAATGGCCGCTCCTCATCTTGCTCTGCCGAGCTCTGTATATTGGTCGAGAAGCTCGAAGCAGTTCATTCTCGTGTGAAGCTCCTTCGAGGCTATCGATTTTCAACGGAGAGGCTTTCAGGACTTCCTCTGGTTAGTTGAGCAGCCCATCGTGACCGGTAAGCGCTCCTCACCAAGGTAAATGATCGATGCTCTGTTTCGGTTATTCTTCACACATAACAGAGGCCGAGACTTTAGGTGTGTTTTGTGCGAAAATAAGCTTTACTTGAGTTCTGTGTTCTAATTTGATGTGCCCTCAAGGACACGGATTCCCTCACAACAACCCAACGCAGTTTTGACTCCAAGCCTGAAATTTCGACTACTCGTCCAGTTTGATACATCATTGAAAGTGATAGCACCCAATCTCCCCAAGCCTTTATTTTGAGGGTCACGGAGAGATCACCATTCAAGAGTGGCATATTCCCTTCTCGCCTCTTTAGTTCATTGCTCTCAAAGAACTCTTTAGTCCAATTTTTACCAGCTTTGTCATCAAAGTCACCTCCAATCACCGTCACCATCAACTTTAGCATTGACAAGGGTCCAGATTGCACAACCCTACCTGTACTGGAATCTACCAAGATGACATGAATAGGAGTTCCTGTCCAACCTTTAATTTTGCTACCGTTAAATAGGCTTGATGGTAGTTTAGTTATAAATTGAAGACGTAAGTGCTTTTCGCTCTCACCGTCTTTACTCACCGATGCAGACCTGTTAATAGAAAGACGAATTTAAGGATTCATCGAGAGACATTAACACTGCAGAAGTTAGTGCCTCGTACGCCCACTATAAGGACAGCCTTCTCGCCAAACAGCAGTTTTGCAAAAAGCAAAATCATGCTGGGGGCCAAATCCAACATATGAAATCATTCTAGCAGGTCATTCGGATTACCATAATAATTGGATTCAATTGACTATCAAAACCTACGACCTTTTAACAATCACTAGCTTGAACGCATTGATCTCACTCAGTCTTCGAAGTACGGAAATGAAGCACAGATACTCATACTCATGATAAAAAGAAATGATGCCATCGTCCCTATCTTTGTCATGGATACATAGATATACTTGGTATGAATTCACGAATTCAAACAGTGTTGCAAATAAACTAAAGGTGAATTCCTGCGGAAGATCAATTAAAAAATGCAGAAACATTCTCAGTGATATTATCATTCACCACTGTCATATTTGATTCTAACTCTAGTAAATCATCCTGCTTTGTTGGTGAATCAGCTTGGCATGCATTTAAATCGCAATATCTCTAAAGTGTCAGCAAAAAAGATTCTTACCAACAATTTAGCTTTCCATCTAATAAAGGAACTTTGGTCTCATTCAGTAGATCACGAGTGAAATTCTCATTCATAACCTCTGTAAAATCAGGAAGTTCACCGAGTTTCTCAAGATCAAGTGGCTTCCTAATTTTTTCTTTCATGTTGTTGAAAATCTGCATCAGTAACGCATTTGTCCTCAAATATAGATAATCGTCCATCACTGCAGTTTGAGCAGTTTGAGCAGTTTGAGCAGTTCCAATTGCACTCATAATCTGCCTGCAGAAAGAAGTGCTGCAGGGTTGGCTTACGATTCGAATTGCGTACTTCTTCAATACGGGAAGGACATCACCGCAAGAGTCCCACCAGTCACCTTCATACGCAACACTATTAGTATACAATTTTCACATTGAAAACAAATAAAATATAAAATGAAATTAACACGTTTATTTGTTTAAAGAACAGATGCTTACAAGGGTGAGATGTTCCTAACATTGCCTTTGCGAACAACTTCGGCAATTGGTCACGATAGCGAAGCATTTCTTCCTCAAAATTTTCCTTTTCTTCAACACCTACCAATATTTTGCACGTGATATTCATGCCATGTTTCATTGCATCATTTTCTATGAACTTCTTGCCACACATATAAGCAGGGTTAAGAAAAGCAGCAGCAGCATATAATGGATGACTAATAATAATATCATCCTGCCAATGCTTGAATATCTCCCGTAATGTCTTATATTTAGGAACATTAGTCTCATATATTTGTCTAATAGCCTCATCTGCCATTTCCACAGCTGCATACAAGAACCCAAAAGTAGCGCCATAGCCATCAACTATACAGAGTACTCGAAATATTGGTTCTAAAGCACGCAAGACTTCTTTCCCTTCACTCCAAAATTCAGAACTGCGAATGATGTCACCCACTTCTATGCCTGATTCATCCTTCTCAAAACCTAACGAAAGCCACTTAGATTATGAAACAAGAAATCGCAGCTCAGTTTCAAGTCTCATGATTGATTGAAGCATATAGTAGTCAGAGTAAAATTCTATCATTGATGATTGTTGCAACCCTACGTAGTCTGTGAACTGCTTCATCAATGATAAGATGCCATCATGCTCTTGAATCTTAGTGACGACTGCTCTTGCTTGATCAAATGCGTATTGAATCCATACTATATTGTCATATATTTCCTTGAACATGTTGTGTTTTATTGGCAACACATGTAGTCTTGTACACAGAGGGATTGTCGTCATTTGTTGTACTTTCAAAAAAAGAACTATCATTTCTGGATATGCGCTGCACGACGTTGTTGGCCCCAATTTCTTGAGTGACGAAATATAAAATCTCTTTGGACAAACATGTCGCTGAATAATACTGGGGGATTTCCAACGCATTCAATAGGACCACCCCTTCAATTGAATAAGCAAAGATACAAATGAAGAATCTGTCCTCATCCTCCCAACAATCATAGATGAGTGTGCAGCCAGTTCTAACCCATGATTTCTTCACATTTGCCACATACTCTTCAATTTCCTTTTGCAAATCAGGCACTAACTTTGTTTTAACTAGCGAACAACGTGGCAACTTATAATGAGAACCATGTTTAGCCACAGCATTCACAAAGTCAATGAAGGATGGTCTCTGCACAATGTTGACATCAACACCATTAAAGAGGATGAACTTAGCAAGCAATTGATCCGGCGTAATGCCATCCTTACTGATAAGCATTGTCGGCAAAGTCTCCTCGGTCTGAACTGAACAGGCTTCAGCCTTGGCTCTCTTGTGAGGATTAGCAGAAATTGCTTCAGCAGCGGAAACTTGAACATCTTTAGAGACCTCGGTGCATAGGTCTATACCACCGCCTCTAGTCCCAGATAAATGCGACTTAAGTCTTGAAACACCGCCAGGAAATGTCTTGTGGCAGAAATTGAACGTAAATTTGCCATCTTCTTTCTTTGCACAATCCCAAAATTGATCTCTCTTTCTAACCATGTCTACTTCCTCGGCCTATATACACAAAAGAAGAGCAATTAATTGTTTCCCACGGACGTGAATGAAGTTATTGATAGTCACATTAGTGACAACACCGAGAACTATAACCCACGACTTCCAATCTATGCAAGTAGGTTTTAAGGTTAAGCGGCCACATACTCCCTTAACATCTTCACCGAGCAATAATTAAACCCCTTGCAATGAAATATCATGCAATTGACATTCACGCTAAAGTCCCTCCTTCATCAAAGTAAGGGAGTTTCACCAGAATTGTCAGTGGGTCGACAAGACTTGAGCAGACCTTTTTACCACTACTAGCATACGCACGTATTGCTATGAGAGCTCCGAATCATAACACTGACATTTAAGCCGACCTTGAATTGAACATAATCAAAACATTAAGTATCTTTACTGAAAAATGAAATTCGCTGTTTTGAGATCAAACTCAATAGGAATTGCTAACTATATATATGTATTCTGGGATAGTCAGAAGAATGGAATGGACAAAGTAGTCAAAGGCCACTTTACTCAACAATTGTTAAACTCGAGGGGTATTCATACCCAAGAGACCCAGCTAACTTGGACATAATCAAACAAATAATGCCCTCAAGATCAAATAACATCTCTAACAAGAAATTATCTACTATCCATAACTTTTCTTCAACGCTGTACACTAGCATGCTTCCTGAGAGCAATACAGAGTACCTAGAATAGCAACTATCCCTTCAGAAACAGGACTTGAAATAATTGAAATGCTTAGAACCGATTTATCGTCGCTCATAGTCACATACACGGAAGTTGAGAGAGAGAGAGAGAGAGGATATGACCTGATTATAGCACGAAGAAGACACAGAGAGGAGCGATATTTCTCCCACGGCGTGAAGCCTGAAGAGGGAAGAGCGACGAAATCACGAACTTACGCTGAATCGGAAGCAGAGGGAAGCGAAATCTCTCACGCTGTGCGGCACCTGAATAGTGAAGAATGACCAAATCACGAACTTATGCAGTGTTGGGGAGAACGCGAGAGAGCTTTCATTGGTGCTTGAATTTTGCATGTTTATATAGGTGCCTCTTTCTTTTTCTTTTTTTTTGGGGGTGTTGTTCTGTTTCTTTGCCTTTTCCCGCGCTCTGCGTCTAATTGGCAGGGCACGTACGCGAATTATTGCGAAAACAAAAGTACGCGTTCTTATCAAAGACACGTCTTTTACGTTTACTTAATCGTTACGAGTCCGAGGAAAAGAAATAGTGTGTTCCACAGTACATAAAGAGAACAATTGCGGTTCGAACAGTATTAGGGCAATAAGTTTTTTTTTTTGGTCGGTATTAGGGCAATAAGTTGAAAAGCACATTTAAATCTACAACTTGCATAACTACTTCCTAAAGGATTAATTGCTAATTAGTTTTCCAAACTTGCATTAATTTATTTCATTTGCAATAGTTAGTCAATAAAAAAAATGTTGGCTAAAAAACGCATACAAAAATTAGGAAAATATGATCTCAGTCATTATAAAATCTTTTTTAGATACACAGGATTAGAGTGGTTAGGTATACTCGGAGCGAGTAAGCGTGCGAAGGGATATTGCTCTTACGATACAATGCAATGATTTTTGTTTTATGGAAAAATTTCAAATAAGGATCCAAAGTTGATCAATTTTCTCAAATAAGGACCCGAAATGAACTTAGTGTCAAATAAAGACCTAAAGTGCACCCATTGTCTCAAATAAGGACCCGAAGTTGACCAATTTTCTCAAATAAGGACCTGAAATAAACTTTGTGTCAGATAAAGACCTAAAGTGGACCAATTGTCTCAAATAAAGACCTCAATTCCAAATAAGAATCTGAGCTTACTGGTTAGTCAAATATTCGCTGGCTATTAAGCATGTGACATTTTCGATGACCGGAGTTTGGGCAATTTTGTCCAAAAAAAAATATAGGGAAAATTAACAAATCCTAAAACAGAAACAAAAAACCCTAGGTTTTCTACGGTCTCCCCGTTCCTTGTACCCATCATCCGCAAAGTCGAAGATCCAAATTCTCCGCCGATTGAGGCACGAATTCAAAAATAAGAAGAAAACCAGACGCTTCTTGTTTTGTTTTGTTTTGTTTTGTTTTTTTTTTTTTTTTTTTTTTTTTTTTGCGGAGACCCAAATTCTATGTCGGTTGAGCAAGTGAGGAGCAGTGACGGAGAAGAAAGAAGAAAACGTAAACATCTAAATAGATAACCTAAACTTAAATAATATAGAATTTTCCCTTTTTTTTCCAATCACAAATTTCTAACAAAATTGCCTCTATTTTAATTGTCGAAAAATGTTTACCTGCGAGCTAAGGTCCTTAATAGAAATTAACTTGATCACTTCGGGTCCTTATTTGACACAAAATTCACTTCGGGTTCTTATTTGAAACAATGGGTCCACTTCGGGTCCTTATATGACACAAAGTTCACTTTAGGTCCTTATTTGAGAAAATAGATTTATTTCGGATCCTTATTTGGAATTTTCTCTTTTTTTTGTAAAGAAAAAGAAAGGATTCATCTTTTTTTAGGTTGGTCACGTCAATTCCTAAAAGGCAAAAAATAAATAAAAGATCCATCCTGAGGTGCGAGAGATCTTATGTTCTTTTTCTTTTCTGGTCTATTTGGGAGTGTTGCTTTGTGGTTAAGTTCTACTTTTTTGCTTTTTCGCTTTTTCCCACGGTCTGCATCAAGTTGGCACGCGTGCCTACGCGATTTATTGCGAAAACAAAATTATGCATTCTTTCCAAAAATTCGTCGTCCCCTGCATTTTATTTAATTGTTATGTGTCCGGGGAAAGCATACGATGTGTTTCAATGCATGAAAAGAATAATTGCGGTTCGAACACTATCAAGGCAATAAAGTTGAAGGGAACATTTAAATAATCCACAGCTTAAATAGCTGCTTCCTAAAAATTAATCGCTAATTAATTTTTCTAAATTTTCGTGCATTTATTACTTTCGAAAGAGTTAATCAATAGAAAAATATTTTTGTATAAGGAAAACACATACAAATATTTGGAAAATGTAGTAGTCTCGGTTGTGAATTAAGGATACCAAACATGACAAGCATCTACTCACAAAAACTCATCAACTTCTTCACTTTCTATTTTACAGTAGAGTTTTACATGCTTCTCAACATGCCACCAAAAAAAACAAAACTAATAATTTTCCTTAAAAAAATCCACGGAAAGAATTTATTTTTTATCGTGAAATTTATCGCAAAACAAATGCACCCTAATAACTGTTCATCTTTGCATTTTTTGAATGAGGAAGAATACAAAATCTACTTTCAATTTTTAGACTAATAGATGAAAACGTGTCGGCAAGTTTGTGACTTCTTGTACAAGCGTCCATCCCGTTCTAATTTTAACTGAGTACAACAAGTTTCTCACTTGAGTTGGGTAAATACCGAAAGGACCTGATCTGATCATTTGGACTAGAGCGTTCTTTGAGAGCCATGAAAATAAAATAATGGGGCAAGAGGGGAAGATGCCGCTCTTGAATGGTGATCTCTCTGTGCTTCTCGATGAAGGTATGGGGACATTGGGAACTATCACTTTTAATGACGTATCAAGCTGGATAGGAAGTGGCGAATTCAGGCTTGGAGTCAAAACTAAGGAGGGTTATTGTGAAGGAATTCGTGTTTATGAGGGCACGTCCAATGCCTTCGCTGTGGAAGATGATAAGTCATTTAACTTTAGACACTTGATGAAATTATATTAAATTTATATATATATATATATATTTGGGCCTTCGCTGTTGAAGATTGTAATAAGTCATGATTCCGGTTAGAAACTTGATGCCAATCACTTCTTTTGTTCATATAGGACATCTGGAACTTCGTAAAAACATACAGAGGCTAGGCTAAAAGACTTGCAACAGCAGTATCTTGTTAAATCAGAATTTGGTAGGCTCTGATTTTTTTTAAAAATAATTTAGAGCAGAGCAGGCTCTGCAGCTGCCTGAATTTCAGTTATGGCTGCTGTTTGTAGAATCCATAATCTTAAAAATGATTATGCTTGAAAGAAGCAACAAAAGATGAGAAGACACTGCCTTGCCTATCTGAAGTTTCTTATTCGGTGAAGTTGAACTCATCCTACTCATAACAAACAAAATAGATTTGGTGTTTCTAGTGCGCTTTCCGAATCAGTTGCGCTAGCAGTAAGTTTTGAAAGCGGAATCACCTTGACAGCATTCATGGCCATTGAATTGATGGTGTCTATTGTTTAGAGGAAGCTGACTTTAGTAAACTTTAATTGTCATTTTAGCTTGTTAGATATGTTATGTGGTGTCCGGATTTAATTTTATTAGAGTAAGAGAATGTGTTATTCAACTTTAAATTGTACTCAGTTATATCGATACGATGATGACTCTCTGAAATATATGTCAATCCATTAAATATGGCCCATTTTGCTTTGCATCATAAAATATGATTTCTCTATTTGTATTTTCTTTGTTCATTGCTCACGTAACTTCGAAATGAGTGGTGGCAGCTCCATTTCCTCTGCCGCCGTCACTGCAGCTGCCGCCGCCTCCGCAGGGAGCCTATCCACCTGTTCAGGGCACCGATGTGTTCAGGGATCATTGGGAATATTCAAGACTTCTTCAGCAACAACCTTCGAGCTTGTTGGAACAGATGCTGCACGCTTCCCAGCTTCAACAGCCCTAACTCGCATCCAAGTCGTCGTTCTCGTTCTCGGTCTCATTCTCCACTCCATCATCATCCTCATCGTCATGATCATCTTCTTGGGCAGATGCCGTCGTTCCGGGACAGTTGTTTTTGGCAGCCTCCATTCAACACCTTCTACCACTTTTCCTCGGCTTTACTCCGGGAGGCATCAGTGAGCCAGCTACTGGAGGCAGCAGCCATCGCCGCTGGAAGATCAGGGGAGCAGCGGCATGGATGTCCCGGTGCCGCGGTTGCCACTGTGGCCCGGTTCAGGCCAATATCCTTCATCTACTGGCTCATGACAGTCCTAGACTCCTACTCATATACTGGATCCTTTGATTAACAAAAGTAAACATAAAATAATTTCACGCGATCGTTTTTAGGCCCCTTTTTTTTTTTTTTTTTTTCGCTTCCTCTTTGTAATCTTGCTTCTCTTCTCATAGAGATTGCATTGTAAAAGACAGAAGACAGGAAAATTAAAAAAAAAAAAAAGGTCATGATGTCTTAATTACGATTTGTCCTTTTAACTCCATTATCCATACGAGCATCAAATCAAAACATGTAGAAGCATGTCATCGACGCTTTACAGCCGAAAGTTTTGTTCTAGATATTTTATTAAAAGTAAAGAAAGTTGTTCCCTTTCGGTAACAAACCTATGTCATCGCTTAGATATCCTCGCGAGTGGGTGTCGACTGTTATGATATCTTCGGGAGCAGGTATGCACCTGCGGAGTAGAAAATTTACTAGTAATTTTTTTTTTCCTAACATTGAAAATAAAAACTTTCACTTTTCGCAAAACGAACACACCTTGTAAAATAATTGGGATTTGGCAATATAGACTATACAATACATATGTGATGAAATGACAAATCATGGAGAATCCACCATCCAAACTATGTGCATCCTTGTGATGGCCCAACTTGGCATTATATACCAAAAGACTGAGTATAGCCCATGCAAATTAGTTGATGTTCATTTTTCCGGAGGTTACATGTACTCCAAGGTGACTGGGGGAAGGGTTGGCCACTCATGTCACATTTGGCAATTTGAATTTGAAGCCCCTATTCTGTGCAGCATGTATAAGTCAACATATTATTTATCTTACCCTGCAAAAGAATGTACTATTCTGAGTTTCTCCGCATGGTTGCTTATCATTTCCTTCATCATGTTATGTGGCATTACCAGTTATTTTTTACCTTCTTGTCTGTCTTGCTGAATGCTGATGCCCATTTCCTTTCTCTCGAACTATATACAGAAAACTCTAGATTCCCAATGGCACAAGATTCCCTCTAGCCAAGAGGACGCCATAAAGCTATGCATTGCCAGATTGGGAACGGCCTCCCGTGGTGAGCAGGAGCTTCGGTGATGCACAAAAAGCTGCTTGCAGCAGAGTAAATGATGCAGTTTCGGGCCTTGCCAGTACTTCTTGCCACACCATAGATTCGCCTCTGTCTAATAAGTGTCACCTACTTGCAGATTATTTCGCAGAAAACCACGCTGGAGGATCCAACATACTCTTCTTGGCTTTGACATGAAACTAAACAATTTCCAATTAGGGAAAATACCAAAAACGGGCTCGAGTTTTGGACCCTAGCCTCACACCTCTGCCGTCGCTGTATGCGGTCGTAGCTAAATTTCTCTCTTCCCCTTTCCCTCTGTACCTCCTTCCACCCTCTCTCTCTACCCCTCTCAAATCTGGTTTGCAGCTTTCTCTCTCTAATTCACAGGTCACTGCCAGCCACGGCGAGATCTGCAGTGGCAGTTGCAACCCTGAATTGAGGTTACGACGCCATGGCCGACCGTGATCTGAGGTCACTGCGGCCGTCAGAGGTTTCCAGGCAAGTCACGGCGGCTTGCCTTTGTTCGAGACAGAGATTGAATCGGCAAGGAGACTGAGCACAACGACCCCTCTTGAGGTTGTGGAGATGTCAGAGAAGGCTGATTTGCCTGGTGGCAGAGCAAGTGTTGCGTGTGTGCGCTTTATTAGGGTTTGGATATGTAGGTGAAAACTCATAAATATTGTTTGTATTTTCCATTCCCAATTATCACAAGCTTCTGTCAAAACAGAGGATGGAAATGTCCCCTATTCTTGTAAGGAAAGGAAGGATGTTTTCAGTGAACCCGACCCAATTTGTGCATTGGGTCGCTGATGAACTATAGAGATTTGGATGGTGATTGATCCTACACCCTCATTCAAGGAGAAAACTCCATCGAAGAGGCATTTGATCAGTTTAAGGAACACAGGTCCACTCGAAACAAGAATGACTTAACCACTTCTATTGTTTACACTTTCGGATCTAATAGTCTTTCGCCTATGTCGTACCTTTCAATTTCTTGCATTTTAGTTCCTATCCAAAAATCAATAAAGAACACCTCAAACTAGGTGAGTCCTCTAGGAGCCTGAGAGTTAATTGCATCAGAGACTAGAGTGCTTGCAGTGCTATCTACAGTATGAAGATAATTTACTTATTTATTTACTTTCAGAAGTTTTCACTTTCTTAGTTTGATTAAGCCACCAATCCTTAGAACGGATTTTTCATGTGTGTATACATGTGTGTGTGTGTATGTATGTGTGTGTGTATGAATATGCATACGCATGTATATATTTTACGCATTCGACCTGGCCGAGCGCTTCCAGCGAAAATCATGAGCGGGATAGCCGATGGCTTTCACCAATAATTTTCTGCGAGTCGGGGCGCTTGAAGGCGTCTACTACTTCACCGTCAACTAAGCGGCCAAAGGCTTTCGCTTGAGAATACTCATGATTTGGGCCCGAGCGACCGGTGACTTTCGCTCCAGAACCGTACTCCGACAAGCAAAGGCTTTCCCTTGAGAACAATAATGATAAGGACCGGGTCGGTCGGTGGCTTTCCCTCCAAGAACTGCGTCCACGAGACCAAAGGGTTTTGTTTCAAAAACACTTACGGTACGGGTTCTGGCGGCCGTTGGCTTTCCCTCTAAGAGCGCATTCCAGTGGCCAAAGGCTTTCGCTCGAGAACACTAAGACATGAGCGCAGGTAGGTAAAGGCTTTTGCCGTGAATATGGCTGAAGGCTTTTGCTATAAATGAAGATCATGTTGAAATAATTTGTTATTGTTAAAGATATATCTAGGATATTTTGTGATTCTATATATCATTATATGATTCTGAATATTTTTCTTGATTAATACTGATTTGTTCTTTTAGATAGTCATCATGTGAGGCTATAACTAATAACTCTTGTATATCTAACTGTAATGTTCCTTGCCATGACATGCGTTAAAAAAAAAAATCACTTTAATGAAATGATTAAATTGAAGGATATTATGGCAAATCTTTCTATTTTCTCACTATCTCCTCTCTCCCATGATCTTCATTACTTTCATTTTATTTTCATCAACCACTCCCGTACATTTTTCACTTGCTCTCACCATCTAAATCTATTTTTTTTTTTAATATTGTGCGTAATTTTTTTCTTGTCATAATATTGTGAGTAAGTGAAGAGGAATGCGTAGAAAATGGAATTTATTTAAGAAAATTATTATAGCTTTTTGTTTAGTATTACGTACATGCAAATGAAATCATACATGTGGCACCCCTCGACGGCCCCCAAACCGTTAGGGTCGCCACAGTCCGCTTACCTTTCACTTGACCTGATAATATAATACTCTGATACCAAGGAATTTCATTATAATTCATAAATCCCGGGGGTTTACTTCTTTTAGATCGGTCCCTGCGCAATTTATATGGCGGAAGCACATCCATCAACTCCCTTCCCTATATTCAGAAAACGATGCACACCAACTAAACATTTATAGGTAAAAGTCGAACACTTTTATTTACTTAAATCAGATGGACATCATTCATCGGTACATCAAAATGCCGTAGTCTTCTATACTCGGCTATACTTCAAAAGATGACCGACATCTTTTACAACGATCGTATACTTAAGGTCCATCGACCAAAGTGTCGGCGTCCAAAAGTTCATTCCTTTGCTATCCTCCTCCTCACGGTCATATCCAACCACTTGATCCATCTACTGGTGGCAGTGGTAGTAGAGGCATCTTGTCTAGTCTGAAATGTTAGTCCCCAAACGGGGTGAGTACAACCATTCAGCAGTAAAGATCCATCAAACTACACAATGCGTCAGACAGAACAATCAAGGTATCACAAATAAGGCACATATCATCCATGCAAACAAGCATACATCACCATGCAGTCATGCATATATCTCCATGCAGTCATGCATATTTCACCATGCAATCGTGCTTATATTTCCATGAGGTTCATTCCATGCCATATGCATATACATATGCATGATGCATATCATCCACACAATCATGTGTATATTCCCATGAGATCCATTCAAGTTTTCAGGATCGCATTCTCAATGTCATATAGTATCAATTTACTTTCATAAGCATATCATACATCATGCCATATGCACACACCCATGCACATGATTCAATTTTCAATTTTATCTTTCAAAAGGATCTCATTTCATTTTTCTTCCTAGGGAACAGTGTTTGCATCCCTCATATATCGCTCGCACCCAACCTGGCATCGCGAGGAACCTCCAGCACACACCTCCGAGCATCTCGCATCCCACCTAGCATCACAAGGAATCGCCGGGGCTCGCCATTAAAATGGTTACCCTTGCCTTCCGGAATTACGTACTGACATACCACCAGGCATTTCCTAGAATTACGTACTGATATACCACCGGGCATCCTGAAACTCCCGAGGACATCCGGCTCACACCTCCGGGCAGCCGGCACCCACACTCTGGGCATCCCGACACTCCCGGGGCATCGTTGGCTCACACCTCCGACGGTATCATCATTATCATAATTTATATTCACATATGTGTCTCATTTTCAACATGGCATTTGATGCAATAATATCAAAGGTCTAAACCAGTTTTTGATGTTATAGGACATGCCAAATGTCACCACATATGCAGCATAATCAACCACTTAAGACATTATATCACATAGAACAATTCATTTTTTGTTTTTTGAAAATACAGCAATTTTCGGATAAAAAACATAATAGACTCCATTGGTTAAAATGCTTGAAGAATTAGTAAACGGTCTTAATAAATTCTAAATATTTGATATGTTATAGACGATATCTAGAGGAAGATATTTCATGAAGAACATCATATTAAAAGAACATCATACAAGTGGGTACGATCCATGCATCACAGTCATTAAAATTTCATAATATTGCCATGCATAGTTTCATTCACAAATTCGGTAAAAACCCTAAATCAGCTCCAAAAATTCTGAAATTTTGATATATTATAGACAAAACCTAGAAGTAAACATTTCATGAAGAACTCGAAATCAAATTCATAATATATTAAAAAAATATAATTACCATAACCGTCCCTAACCCTCGGCATCAAATTCCAGATCTAATCATTTTGGATAAAAATCGTTTCACCAAACTGCACTCCGCTGTTTCCTCTCAAATTTTTATATGTTACTCCACAATCTATCATATACAACTTTCCTTAAGAACATGAGATCAAATTTCAACCAGATAATTTTATAAAATTCACATAATCACACTAGGTCAGTATTACGATTTTCATATCTAACTTCTTCAAAGAAAAATAGATTCACCGACCTATACTTGTTCATTTCCTCTGAAATTTTGATATGTTACTCTCCAAGAAGTCCTCTACAACTTTCATCAATAAGTCGTAGCGAGATTCTAACTAGAAAATTACATGCAGCTCACGAAATCATCAAAGGTCGGACTGCCTTTCTAGAAAATAGGATGCTAGGCCAACTTACTTCTCCCAAAAGCTCCGAAATTCATCACCTCTATCACACCCAAAGTCTACCATCCCTCACAAAACATATCACAATAAGCAAAGGGTAGATTAATGGACTCTACTTGCCTCTAGTCCAAGCAAAATCACAGCAAGCAAGCGGAGAACTCGGGGTCTCGGATGTGGCTCGGCGACGGCGAACTCGAGCGGCGTCGGCAAAGCACGAACGGAGGGGCAGTCTCTTCCCTCTCCCTTCGCTGCACAAATCTGCTCGGTTAATCCCTTTCTTCTCTCAAAATCGAGCCTTATTTTGTTCCCTCTGAATATCAATTAAGCTAATGATGATTTCTTGCATGTAGGGGTTTCGGTGGATGCATGCATGGAGGACAGGTGGAGGAGGCGAGGACAGGTGGGTGTGAGACGTGGCTGCCTGCATGCGGAATTCCCCTCTTGCCGTGCCAACTCAAAGCCTCATGCGGGGCGTGTCTTCCGCAAAGCCCCATCCTTCCTTTTGCTGTCCACCGAGAGAAGAGCCACCTGGCGTTTAGTCAATAATCTTTTTCCTTAATTGACCGGCCAAAGAAAAGTAATTATGGAGCTGTCCTTCGGTGGTTATAATTCCTCACGTCCGCCCGCATGCTTTTGGATGTTCTCTTAAGTTAATTGACTTCTTTAGTCAATAAATACAAATTCGCAGGGTAGCTTGGACGGAAAAACAGTCCCTATGCATCATCAAATCTTCCTTTTGTTAGCTGCCTATAGAAATAAACGTGCATGAAGTTTTTAAGGTTTCCTATTTTGCATGCACATAAGTAAACGGACAGCTTCCAATGGCCAATCCTCGGACGTTTCTTCATTGGCGTACCCGAGTTGGCAGGGTCGAGAATCATTTGGAATGAGTCTTGGTCTCGTATGAAAGATTTCCGACAAGACTATAGCTTATATGACAATCGGATCATTACTAAACGAAATGCATTGGTCCAACGACGATACGAACTAATGTTCGTATATAACGCCAATGTCATAATCCGACAATACTCTCGTCACTTAATCTTGGACTGCCGCGCATCCAAGGGTTGTCGAAATTTCCGGATGCCACAATACATGTGTATATATATGTAACATTAAATAAGAATGATAGAGTAAAAATAGTTTCCATATTGTAATGAAGTTTGGATGGAGTAAATCAATTAAATTATTTTGACCATTTTTCCTAATTTGGCTATAATATTTCGCGCAATGTTCTTAGTTTTTTTTTTTTTTTTGGGTCAAATGTTATGCTCTTAGTTAAAATAATCACTTTAATTAATGAGTTGATTGAATCGATGGATACTGTGGTAATGATTATATTTTCAAACTTTCTTCAGTCTCCCATTATCTTCGTCACTTTCATTTTCTCTTCTTCAATTATTGATACAATTCCCTACTTTGTCCACCCTCTCCCTATATAAACCATCCTTTTCTTTTTCCATATTGTGAGTGAGTGAAGACGATAAAAATGCATAACTATATGGCATTGGTAAAAAATACTTTCCTAAGTTTTTAGTTTAATGTTACATAAATGCAATTATAAGTACACAACATTAAATAAGAATGATGGAATTAAAGTATTTTCTTATTTAGTAATGGAGTCTAAATGGAGTAATTGAAAAATATTTGCATGTTAAAACATGATATGGCCATGGAAAAGGGTAGAAATTTTTCTTAAAAAAAAGAAAGGGGGTCGGAGTGCAATACATATTGACTGCACCTTCACCAAATTATAATTTATATGAGGAATTGATGAAGAGAAAATTGCAACTTAGTGGAGATAATGGAAGACTGGATCTCGCGACCTATCTCTTGATAGGGAAAATAGGCTTAGAGACTACCTAAAAGATGGGCCTACGGCTTTACCCTATGCGACATTGGGTATTCAAATTGATGCTATAAGAATTTTTTAATGATGAGTCACCATTAACACATTGAGATCGGTTAGAAACCAAGTGAGGTATAAAGTGTACCTCACTTCCTATGCAATCAAATAATTTGGGGTTGAGGATTTGATTACACTAATTAAACGATTAGTGCCATTTCAGTACTTGATATTGTTCAATTTAATATTTTTTCTTTCAACGGTCTAGATTGATTTTAAATTAATCCACTAACATATGAGGTGATCATGTGGGTGTGAAATCATTGATGAAACACCCAATGATTAAAGCAGTTAATAAATTGCAAGGAAAGGGAAGGCTACTTACGTTAAAGCAATGTATGCATCTACATGGTTAATTAGAAGAAACACATATTCAACCTATATATGGTTTCTAATTAACACACAATTTCAACAAACTATTTTTGTGTTTTATATTGAATAATGAAAACTATTCTTTATGCAATGTGAGCTTACTCTATATGCAATGATGTAAAGAAGTGATGATATTCGACTATGTGTCCTAATTTTAAGGATGGGAAATAATCAATATGCATTTTATCCTAGCATGACATGCGTTTTGATTTAATGACCCTAACATACAATCACTGAATAGCATGTGAACGATGACATGACACATATGGACGATGATAGGGCAAATGATGTGGCATGATGGTAGACACGATGACGTGGCATAAGGATGTAGCACGATGGCGTGGCAAAATGATGATGTGAGTTGTTGACACATAAATTTTGGCGACCCAGTTATTTATCTATTGCTTAAAAAATTAGGGATTAATTTTTAACCCCTAAAACAAATTAATTAATTACATAGCATATAATTTTAGGTGCATTTATTTATTATTATTGCATTTGCATTGGGCTGGTGAATATGGGTTTGATTTGGTAGTTCTGAACTTTAATTTGACGAGTTTGATTAAGCCCACGAAATGAGCAAATTAGCCCGAGCTCGTTTTTTATGACTGAAAATAAATGGAGATTTGATATTTTCAGTAATATGACGGTGGATTACGAGCTCATCTTTACAAGATTTGGATATCGAGAAAATCTTATTATAATTTTGAATCTTTATCAATATGTGATAAAAACGGTGGAGGATATTGCGTTCGGGAGGTGATCTTTGTGGATGTTGATTTGAAGAAGGAAATAAAGCCCTAGTCCTTGGCCTATAAAAGCGTTGCTCGCGTACGGAGACACGGGAGGGCCACATTGAATATACAAACACATAAGAGGGTTTTTTTTTTTTTCTTTTTTTTGTGTAAAAGTCAACAAAGAGAGGGCATGCATTGAATACACGGCCACATGGAGTCAAAAATTTCCTAATATGAGAATACACAGAGAGCACGTTGGTTCATGAGGGAAGAGAGGGTCGGCAATCAGAATCTTAGAGTAGACACTAGAGAAAATATACATGAGAGGAGAGGGAGCTCTACCAAGAACTCTTCACACCAAGACACCCCTTAGTCGGCGCTTCTCCTTGCTGAACAACGCAGCTGCGATCTCTACCGGTGCTGCTGCTTCCCGACGAGCTCGCCGTCAAAATATCCCAACGCCAACCAGCTTCGATGAGGCACCAGACTTCGCTGCGAGCAAATCCAATATTGGCGAGTCTCAAAGTCTCGTCTTCGTGGCTTTAGTTCCCTCAAAGTGTAGCCCAGCAAAGGAGTCCATGACGTCCACAAAAGATACAAAGGGAGAGATGGCCACAATAGAGAGAGAAACGTGGCAGTGAAGGTGATCCAACATTGATGTTTGTGGTCTTTTTTGTGAAGTACGGTTTGACTTGGTCAAGTTTTCCTTGCGGTCAAGTTCAAGATGCCCACTAGGAGGATTTTCATGCCCCTCGCACGACGCAGGTGAAGAACGGACGCTCCCTACGTGCTCGCAGCTTTCGCCTTGTCAATGGCTATTACCGCACTTTGTGCTCAAGCTTTCATCATCATGAGTCCCTCGGTTTGGCTGACAAACGCTGGAGTTGCCGTCTCACATAACGAGACTCCCTATTCCCTCCATCGTGATCCACGAAGTTTGCTAAGCCGCATTTAGAAGCCGAAAGTCAAATAAGGTAGATTTTTTTTTCTTTATTTGAAATATTTCTTGATGCACATGATTGAAATCCCCAGCGTGATATTCGCAACTCGAGTTGCCTTTTAAATTAGGGATTAATCCCTAATTTCGCAATAGTCCGATTTTCGCGCCCAAAATCTGACTCGCAATCGCATGGAAAAATCGCCAATCTGATCTCACACTCAAGATTCGATTCGCGATTTTGTTTAAAATTGGCCAATCTGATCTCATGTACGATAATTCGTCAATTTATGGATATCAATCTTATCTTACCTGATTTGCCGTTGTGTTATTTGAATCGATTTTGTTTTCGTAAGAGAAACCCAAAAAATATTTTAGTTAGGATTAGGTTCATTTTAAAATATTTCTTGTTTTTAGGGTTATTTTTCATATTTTGCATAGTAGATTTATTATTTCGAATTTAAAAAAAAACAAAAAAACATTAATTTAGGATATTAGCTTCTTTTTTTATTAATTTAGGTTGCATGTTTAATTATGTGACAATTTTAATTTCGAATTTCATGAAAAATACAAAAAAGATTTATTCTCTAGGATAGATTGCATGTTTATTAAGAAAATAAATATATCATGTGCACGTCATATAGAATTAGGTTCAGAAGTGCATGTCATTTAGTGGTTGTTGCTAGGTCTATTTAGTTAGAGATTGGCGGTCATTAGAATTAGGTCATTTGGTTAGATGGCATTGCATATAGATTAGATTCTCATTAAATAAGTGAAAGCAAAAATTAAGTGATTGCGTGTTAATTAGAAATCATATCTAAGATTGTTGATGTGAATTCTGATCTAACATTGCAGACTCTTTCGTTTCTATGAGGTAAGTCCTGCAATTTATTTATTGCTTTATTTGGGTGTTAAATTAGTGGTTTGCGCACTTGCATGATAACTTCACATGTTAGGAAAATAAATTAAAATTAATTTAAGTTGCTTGTAAAACATTTTTTTTTTCAAAATAAAAGAGAAAGGTACTTAAAGGGCGTTAGAGAAAATTTAGCGTAATCAAGTCCCCGAACTTATAAATCTTTGGTTCATAGGAGTAAAGTAAATCTCCATTGATCCACCAAAAACAGATTAATGGCGACTCATAATTAAAAAATCATTTGCATGTTAAGAACTTGAACCTAAGTCACGAATTAGTATGGGCTTGGGAGAGCCCAAGCTAAGCTTAGGCTTAGTAATCCATTAGCCAAACCCTAGATGGTTCACCTGAAATTTAGGTTGCGACATGAGTAAAAGCTATATGACATGCACATTGTTCAAATTTTTTTAGCATAGCATCATTCATTTGCTTTGCGTTTTCAATTCACATGTTAGAATTCCCATTTGCATGGCACATTTTTCAACCGAAAAACTCGTGCCTATTGATAGCTAGTATTCTTTTATGTGATAAGTAACTCAAAACTAGAAATATTAATCTTCGACCTTTCAATGGTTAGCAAATTTTCTATGTGGATATTGCCTTTTCATACGATAAAGTAAGTTTGACCCTATGTCCTAACGAAAAAATTGACCATTGAAGTAAATATTAATTTTTCAGTAAATTCTAGCATGAGATATAACAAATTTATGTGGCTAGTTACTTTTCATCTACAAGTAATGTTCAAATTCGCGCAGCCCACTGATTCAAATTTGCGGCCTGTTAGCCCAGCTCATGTCCACTTCAGTGGGCTTGCCCTGTCGTTTGGTTTATCCTCAGCTCTCTCTTTATGTCTCTCTCTCTCTCTCTCTCTCGTGCTACCCCAGGAGCGAAGCGAGCAATTCAGATTGATGGAGGTGACGATATTCCTCTCTCTCATCTAACCAACCGGATTCCCTTATAAGAAACGGGATTCATGCTCGAGTTCTGGACAATTCCTGGACGGTTATCCTCTTCCATCGCCTTCTTATGTCCTCGCCACCGCCGGTCAACACCAATGGCTGCTCCTCATCTTGCTCTGTCGAGCTCTGTATATTGGTCGAGACGCTCGAAGCAGTTCATTGTCTTGTGAAGCTCCTTCACGGGTATCGGTTCTCAACAGAGACTTCCAGGACTTCCCGCTTGTTAGTTGAGCAACCCACGGTGACCGGTAATCGCTCCTCACTACGGTAAATGATGGATGCTCTGTTTCGGTTATTCTTCACACATAACAGAGGCCGAGACTTTAGGTGTGTTTTGTGGGAAAATGGGCTTTAATTGAGGATCTATTTTTTAAGGGAATCTGCTTTGATAATGTTTCGGTATAACTGCTGTGAATCCTCTGATGTTATCTGGGATCCGAAACATTGGACTGAAAATGTATATCATGTGTTCGATGAAATTCTTGAACGATGTTAGTGTCTGTTCAGGTTCAAATCTTACCGAGATTGAGTTCTGTGTTCTAATTTGTTTGTTGTTTCTATCAAATAAATTGTTTGAATTTGGTTTCCCTTCGTCCAGTAGTTGTCCGTGTTGCAGCTCCTTGACTTCGAAGTTTCAGTTTAGTTCAATAGCCGAGAATCACTCATACGAAGTTTTAGTCTGATGTGTTCTGTCGATCCCAAATGAAACTGAGTTTGATTTCAATGTTCAAATTGTCATTTCTGAATTAAAGCATGTTCTGTTTATGATTTCCTGATTGATTTTTGCTGGATTAATGTTGAATCCTGAACGTAAGAGTTTATAGTGCTTTTTACTGTGGATGAATGCTGAATGTGTTTGCCTACCATTAATGAACAAAAACGGGGGTTTGTGCATAAAAGAAATGGAGGGAGCTTAACTGATAATAATATCATTAGCTTTGGAAGGCATGGGCGTGGCAATAGAATGAAGAAGATGATGGCTGATTCATCTCAATGGAGAACATAGGACTGTACAGTAGATTCAAGGTGCTTGGGCATCTGGAATGAAAAAAAAAAAAAAGGAAAGAGGAAGAGGTTCAGTGCATTTTGGGACGAGGGACCAAATGAGAAAGGAAAATGGAAAATAAATAATAATAATAATAATAATAATAATAGATTAAATAAATAATAAGAAATAAAGTTTTTTTTTGGAAAGCTAGTTTGATCAACAGGGGTTGACATGTTCTTTATTGATTTTTGGATAGGAAAAAGCAATGCAAGAAATTGAAAGGTACGACATAGGCAAAAGACTATTAGATCCAAAAGCGTAAGCAATGGATGTGGTTAAGTCATCCTTAAACTGATCAAATGCCTCTTCAGTGGAGTTTTCTCCTCGAAAGAGAGTGTAGGATCAATCAGCATTCAAATATGTATAGTTCATCAGCGACCCAATGCAGAAATTGGGTCGAGTTCATCGACAACATCCTTCTTTACCTTTCAAGAACAGGGGACATTTCCATCCTCTGTTTTGACAGAAACTCGTGAATGTCTGCAAGTATAATTAGCAATGGAAAATAAAAACAATATTTATGGGTTTTCACCTACATATCTAAACCCTAGCTAATAAAGCACACACCCAACACTTGCTCTTCCACAATAGCCCCACCGTTGCCATCTGCCGCAATCCACCATCAAGATCTCAGGCAAGTGGCACAGCCTTCACTAACGTCGCCACAACCTCAGGAGAGTATGTCAAATCCTCCAGCGCTGTTTTCCGTGAAATAATCTGCAGGCAAGAAGTACCGGCAGGGACCGAAATTGCATTGTTTACTCTGCTGCAAGTAGTTTCTTGTGCATCACCGAAGCTCCTGCTTACCACGGGAGACCTGTTCCCAAATCGGCAATGTGACCTTGACAACGATTATTGCTCTACGGATAATCCCACTTAGTGAAGGATAGGAAAAGCTGTTGGGAAAATATGGCTTCAAATTGGGTAGAACAATGAAGTCGGATCTTTAGAGTACTCAAGTCGGACTTTGAGGCATGATATCACTTTCTTTAAGGATTTATTTGCCCCACAAAGTTGCTAATTGTCACTGGCAAATTTCTTTTAGGATACAACAAAGTCTCAAAATAAGAATACTAGATAGAGATTCTAGTATTTCTCTAGGGTCTCTCATGGGAAACAATTAGAAACAATGGCTTTAGTTTCTTTCGAAAGAAAATGAAAAAATAGAAGAAGATGTTTGATTGATCTCAGAACAAACGTACTTATCTTTGTCTTTCGAATAGAGGCAACCCTTCAAAAGGTTGCAAAAAGAACAAGGCAATCTTTCGGGAAAGGTTCAAAAGGTTGCAAAAAGAACAAAGGCAACCTTTAGGAAAGGTTCAAAAGGTTGCAAAAAGGACAAAGGCAACCTTAAAGGCAACCTTTCGGGAAAGGTTACAAAATGAACAAGTATGTTTCAAAAGTTACGTTGAAAAGATATAAAAAAATTCGAAATTAAATAATAAAATATAAAAAATAATTGTAACTTTTCGTTAACAACCGCACTGTTTTAACAAGATTTATAATTAACTTTTTTATAGAAATAAATTTGAATTTTTAATAAATAAAAATAATGATCGTCTGTCTGTGCCAAATCTCGTCCACGTGCGCACTCACATCTTTTTGATGTGGGACAAGGCACCTCTTCATTTGTTTTATAAACAAACTACCAACAATCCCCCACTTTGTTTGTAAAACAAAGATTTCAAAATTAAAATTTTAAAACCGTACAGCCAAAATTCAATAAGATTAATATACATACATAAAGGTCTCTTTCGAGTTAAACCTTTACTTAGTGCAAGTATATCAAAACTCTATCAAAGTGACAAGTAGCTTGGCTTTAAACTTATATATAGAACCGGACATACCACACATACACTAACCTCTTGTTTCAGTGAGAAGTTCTATATTACTCCACATTATTATGGCCTTGTGCTTGATCCTGTTTCATGAGCTCTCTCGAAAGCAGCCCTCACTTTTGTAAGAAGCGGCATCACTTCTAAGCTCATATAGGTGAAGTATCTACCATGTGTTTCTGTTACTATCAATACATTACAAGTTTGTACTATACCTCATTAAGAATTCAATCCAACTTACAAAACGTAACAGACGATACCGACTTCTCATATCAGGGCTACGTTAGTATCAAACAATGACATTCAATAACTTGTATTTACCCATAAATCTTGTAACTAGTGATGTTCTAAAAAAAGGTCAGGTTACCATTATTGGTGATTTCAATTAAAGGGTTTCAGCCCCGTTTCTTGTGAGATCGTTATTACCATGTCTCTTGGTAAATCATTTGTCAATAGATCGACTAGATTATTACTTGACCTCATGTAGATAATTATTATTGTACAATCTTTAATCAATTGTCTCACATATTCATGTCTTAGACTAATATGTCTAGACTTACCATTATAGGTGCTATTATAGGCTCTTGTCAAAGTAGCCTAACTATCACAGTGGTTAGAAATAGGAGGCATAGGAATAGGCCATAAATTGATATTCAACAACAAATTTCTAATCCATTCGGCCTCTTTTCCAGTTGCTGCTAAAGCAACAAATTCAGATTCTATCATTGAGTAAGTTATATATATATTTGTTTCTTGCTCGCCTAAGAAATAACACATTCACGTAATGTGAAAATCCATCCAGAAGTTTCATCTCCCATACTTGTAATCCAACTAGTATCGGTGTATCTTTGTAATACAACCAAATAATTATTATAGAACAATCACAAATTTTAAGTTCTCTTAAAATAACCAAAAAAATTCTAATAATAGCCTTTCAATGTTCTATATTTGGATTACCAGTATATCTACTCAACTTGCATATATAAAAAGTAATATCAGGTCTAGTATAATGCATCGCATACATTAAAGACCAATATCACTCACATTAAAAACTCTCCACTAGGAATCAAATGGAGTACTCATATATTTGAAAAGAAGATGTTTAAATCTATACATCTTCTCCATGTAATCACTTTAATACTTAAGATAGTATCTGCATTTCCTAAATCTTTCATTTTGAAAATGAAAGCTAAATACTTCTTAGTCTCAATGATTCCAATCATATTATTTCCAAAGTCCCCTTCGGACATACCCCCACTTCAAGAATATTCCAAGAGGCAATTAATAGAAATTATGCATCATCAAATTTTCATCCTCGATGAAATACATACATCAAAATAGAAAATCAATGCAATTCTACTCTCTTGGCTCATTTATGCTAATCCATAGAATCAAATCTGAGGGGCAAGGACAACAAATAGAACACATTAGAACCAAACAAGGGACACCCGAAAAACCCATTCGGTATCTCCAGATTGCCTCCATAAGTAGAGCATTACATATCAGCCCATGCATGTAACAACATTCTCTAACAATTCAGTAAATGCGAGTGAATCGAGTATCGAGGTATCAAAAAGTGCATAAACTAGAATTGAGAGAAGCGAAAAGAAGATACCGGCAACTCTAGGAATGGAATCAACAACATCGTATAATCCGAAACCTTCTAAAAGGTATAATTAGAGCCATACCTCATTTCTTCATCAAATTGCACGCAAGGGCAAAACCATAAATTTAACATTATGATGCTTGAAACCATTAGCTAATATGATTGGATCGAATTTTCATGCCACTGCTTATGTGCTTGCATAAGCCCATAATAACATAAACATTCGTGAACATATTAATCAAGGACATCAAGCAATCAAGCCGATTCCAATTAATCTTGTGCTTGAATGCATGGTCAAAAATACTAAAGCATGAAACTAATCAAGGCGAAAAGTCTAGCTCAATCACACAATACCAAAATTCTATAGACACCTTCCAGTTCTCGTTCAAAATTCACATGCTCGTGTCAATCTCGTAATGCATTGCGACTGAACTCACCTTTCTTGGTCAACCGCCTACAACGATCAACAACTCAAGCATACACATGCGTACCATTTTCTTGTTAATGAAGTCTTAAATAGGGGCATATCGCATCTCTTCAATTCTATCATCATCCCACACATGGAATTGAACACACACGCCAAAAGATGACTAAAAACTAAGAGCAAGTATGAAACCCTCAATGACAAATAGTGTAGTAGTTTACGTGCTAAACACGGAGCTAAAAATATCGCATACCTTAGCATATAAGCCGATAAGCAAAAAGCAATACCTCAGTACATTCGCAAGTAATCCTCCAAAACATCCATGAATGACCCAACATTTGCCTTCTAGAAGAAACTCCCCACTCTCTGGACTTGACCTCTTTGTGACCAATGCTCTATTCTCCAGTATCATTTCTTCATCATTGGATGCACAGATAAGACTCGATGAATCACTATCAAATGCCCATCGTGACTTCGAGATGGTCCTCTCATGAACAAATTCTCCATCCTCGACCATACTGTCAATCTGATCACCAGCCTCACTTTGCTCCTGCTGCAATGCCTGGGCCTTGCATCCAGATGCACTGAGAGATATAGATTGATCAACCACAGGAAGATCAGATCCATGTACCGGATCCAATGAGATATAGGAGTTCAAAACATAGCCACCAGACTCATCATTCGATGACATTGTAGATGGAGCCATAGGAGGACTTAAAATAGTGGTGACCGAAACCACTCGGTTCTTGGATGATATCCTGATTTCCCTGTCCTCCACATCCCATAACATCGGGAGAACTTCCTCTTCTTCTCAGGGGATGTTGCACACCATCTTGGTACAACTTGGCACCCCTCTGCACCTCAACAAGCTGATGCTCCTTATCTCAATTCTTGGACTCCATCTTGCTCCCATCACTCTACTTATCTGCATGGCCACGATACTGGCTAAATTTGCCGCGACAAGTCTTGCGAATCGCATCGCAACCATCCCTTCTAGAGGAAGAGTTACAATCCAATCTCCTAGAAACACGATATTTCCCCTTGCACATAAATGCACCCGGCACCTAAGGCGTTGTGACCGACCTCGCTGTTGCCCATGTCATCGTCCGTGGGAAGCCCCACCGCAGTTCCATGAGCCTTTATCAATCTCCACTTGTCAGGAGCACCCTTTCTGAAAGAATCCATGGCTGACGTCTCAATACACAAAAAAAAAATAAAAAAAAAAATAAAAAATAAAAAATAAAAAAAAATAAAATTAACAACCGCCGCGATCCCCAAAACGACAGTAGGAGCGAAGCAATCGAACGGATCACCCTTTCAAAACCCAATCGAATCAGAACCAGAAAAATCACACAATCCTACGACAGGAAACCTAACCAATAGCCCGACCAGGATCACTTTCCGGTCAACAACAGATCGTCTAGGAACCTAGTCACAACCCTAAAGTAAATGAGAGAGAACACGAAATGAAAGTTGCAGATTGGATGTCAATTGGCAACGACAGACACCGAAACCGATTCAAACGGATCGGGAATGGAACCGGGAAGGAAATCTGAAAACCCTAGACGCGACGAAACGAGGGGCTTTCGGACGTCGCTCCTTCGAAATCCGCAGGTACTAAAAGCCTTACTTTGTTGAATATGAACACCTCTAACTCGTTTTGTGCACTTCATTAACTTGACTCCATTGTTACCAAATAAATCCTTAAAATTGTTGGGAAAACATGGTTTCGAATTGGGTAGAACAATGAAGTCGGGTCTTTAGAGTACTCAAGTCGGACTTTGAGGCGTGATATCACTTTCTTTAAGGATTTATTTGCCCCACAAAGTTACTAATGGTCACCGGCAAATTTCCTTTAGGATACAACAAAGTCTCAAAATGAGAATACTAGATAGCAATTCTAGTATTTCTCCAGAGTCTCTCATGGGAAACAATTAGAAACAATGGATGTAGTTTCTTTTGAAAGAAAACGAAAAAATGGAAGAAGATGTTTGTTTGATCTCAGAACAAACTTACTTATCTTTGTTTTTTGAATAGAGGCAACCCTTCAAAAGGTTGCAAAAAGAACAAAGGTAACCTTTCGGGAAAGATTCAAAAGGTTGTAAAAAGAACAAAGGCAACCTTTCGGGAAATGTTACAAAATGAACAAGTATGTTTCAAAAGTTACGTTGAAAAGATATAAAAAATTCGGAATTAAATAATAAAAAATAAAAAATAATCGTAACTTTTCGTCAACAATCGCACTGTTTTAACAAGATTTATAATTAATTTTTTTATAGAAATAAATCCGAATTTTTAATAAAATAAAAATAATGATCGTCGGTTAGTGTCAAATCTTATTCACGTGCGCACTCACATCTTTTTGATGTGGGACGAGACACCTCTTCATTTGTTTTATAAATAAACTACCATCCATTTCCTAATTCGAGAGAAAAGGAAATGGGCATCAGCAAGACATACAAGAAGTTTAAACAGAAATGTTAGTGCCACGTAACATGGTGAATGAAGAGAATGCAATTATTGCCGAGAACTCAAAATAGTACATTCTTTGCAGGCTAAGATAGATAGGTTATATACTGTCTTATACATGCTGCACAGAATAAGTGCTTCAAATTCAGATTGCCAAATGGGACATAAGGGGCCAACCCTTCCGAAATGACCAACAACTAATTTACATTGACAGAACTCAGTCTTTCGGTATATACTGTCAAGTTAGGCCGTTAAAACTATCGAGGAGCTATGTAATCATGATATTCCCTGTGTGGCTGCAAGTAGGGACAATCTCAATGACGATGTCCTTGACCCCATGCTAAAACATGATCGACCAATTTGTCTTCTGATTCTTAGGAGCCGTACAGAATGTCACTATCTAACAAGAAAACAGCGGAACTGTGGACATGTTCGCAGTCCAAGGATGAAGGCAAAAGTCCTTACCATGTCCACTGCATCATATTCTTCTGTCGACAGATCCTCAGACATATCTTTTCCTTCTGGCGTCCTCCTGCATGTGATTACAAAGAAAAAAAGTGCTAGGAAAATTGCTTCCTGACCAATTCAAATGACCGGACACTATTACTCATACATCTAGTCGTTTGTCTGCATCAATAAAGTAATTGGATAAGGTCACAATGCTTCAAAATTAACCACACATTCGTCGAACAACCTAAGCTTTTAAATCAATTGGCGTTGATTTCACAAAATTTCACATGATATTAGAGCTTTAGTCCTGTCTATGAATCACTTCAAGCCCCTTGTTTTCCTCGCCGATGACTACAATTCCAACTTTAACCTAAGGTCATTTCCAACAAATGCATGAGAGGGAGGCTAGATTATCTAAATAAAAGTCATGTCTTTATCTAATAACTCAAGTTTTGAATCAATTGATGGTGGTTTGACAAAATTCTATGGTGACAAAGTTTTGAAAATATTTCTCATCAAAGTTATGTGAGCAATGAATAAAGAAAATAAAAATGGAGCAATCATATGTGATGATGCAAAGTAACAAGGACCATATTTAATATTTAATGCATTGACATAGATTTCAGGGAGTCATTATCGTATTGATACAACTAAGCACAATTTGAAGTTGAACACCTCATTCTCTTACTATAATAAAATCAAATATGTACACATCATAACATATCTAACCAGCTAAAATGACAATTAAAGTTTACTATAAATCTCAGACGAGCTCAAAAGACAGCTTCCTCTAAGCAAAAGTCACCATCAATTCAATGGCCATGAATGCTGTCAAAGTGATTTCATTTTCAACAGTTTTTGCTAACACAACTAATTTGGAAAGCACACTACAAACACCAAATCCATTTTGTTTGATATGAGTAGGTTCCATGAGTTCAACTTCACTGAATTAGGAAATTCAGATAGGCAAGGCACTGTCTGCTCATTTTTTGTTGTTCCTTTCAAGCATACCCATTTCTAGGATTATGGATTCTGCAAACAGCAACCAAACCTGAAATTTAGACAGCTATAGAGTATGCTCTCCTCTAAAATTGTTTTAAAAAATCAAAGCATACTAGATTCTGATTAAACACGATACTGTTGTTGCAAGTCTCTTAGCCTATTCTATGTATCTTATTATGTGGTTCCAAACATGTCAAGAAAAGAAAAAAAACAGAAAATCTTAAATGTCATTAAGTGTCTAAACCTAAATCATGACTTAACATCCCCAACAGTGAAGTGACAGAAAGCGTAATGGAGATTTGGGAAAATGCTTTCTCTCAATTGATTGTATACATGTGACTTAATATGATGGGTTTGTGCAAAATGGATGCATAAATGATAGGCATTAATAATTCGTGCATATATGTCTGATATGTTCATATCGATAGCTTCAGCAACTAAAAGCATAATTGCTAAGTTGAACAAAGAAGAAAAATTGAACGGCGAAAATTGTGAAATATTGAATAAGAAAATTCAATATGTGCTTGAAAAGTAAGAAGCACTAAAAGCTCTTGACCATGTTGTGAAAGAACTTGAGGATGCTATGCGCCACCTTGAGTTAGCAGAGGACCGCCTAAAGGCATTTGAGCGGGAAATAGATATTTGCTGTGCTGCTTCCAGCTCAGAAAGGGCTTTAAGCTCTAAGCGCAAGCACATTGATTCGTTCAAAAAGTGGAAATGCAAGGGATCAAGTCCTTCTTGCAAGAAACCAAGAATTAACCAACATAAGAGAGGAAAACGTCCTCGTGTGAAGAGTATTTCGAGGGTTAAGTGTTACAATTGTGACAAGAAGGGTCACTATGCTCGCGACTGTTGCGAGCCAAAGAAGGTAGATACCCCTTGTACTTTTGAGAACTTTGTTTATGTGTCAAGTTCTGTATTCTTAACTAAATCTAATCTTTTGTGGACTATAGATTCGAGAGCAATAGACCATGTAGCGAAGGATAGAGAATCCTTCGTGGAATTTCGACTAGTACCAATTGGAACTAAATGGATCTATGTATGAAACAACTCTAGAGTTGAAGTAAAAGGGATTGGCACCTGCCAATTAAACATGCATGGTGGACGCACTTTGTTCCTACACGATGTATTATATGCTTTGGAGATTCGTCGAAATTTAGTGTCTGTTTTAGTATTGGTAAAGCTTGGTTTTAGTTTGAACTTCCATAATAGTGGTGTGGATTTGTATTTAAATACAAACTACTATGGTTGTGGTTATTTTCTATATAGTTTTATTGTATTAAATGTTGACTGTGGTAATGTCAATGTTTGTTATTCCCTTTCACGTCTTTTAATTCATATGATAATGATGTGAATAAGTGGCATGCTAGACGTGGTCATATTAGCCAACAACGTATAAATAGACTAGCCAAAGAGGGCTTGTTGGGCAACATTGAAAATGTCGATTTGCCCATATGTGAGCATTGCTTAGTAGGGAAAACGACAAGGAAATCATTTGGAAAAGGTAAAAAAGCTGAATTTCCTTTACATTTAATCCATTTTGACGTCTATGGTCCAATGAATGTGAGAGGAAGGCATGGGGTTATTTATTTCATCATGTTTATAGATGATTATACTCGATTCGGATATGTCTATTTGATTTCTCATAAATCTGAAGCATTGAGGTGTTTCAAAAAGTTTATTTGCTTGGTAGAAAATCAATTAGATAAGAAAATAAAAATATTGAGATCTGATTGAGGTCGAGAATATTTATCTGATGAGTTCAGAAATTTATGTAATGAAAAAGAAATAGAAAAACAGTTGTCTATTCCCTAAACTCCTCAACAAAATGGTGTTGCGGAAAGAAGAAATAGAACCCTACTGGAAATCCATGATGTCGCATGCTAACTTACCTATCACTTTTTGGAGTGTTACTTTATTAACTGTTGTCTTTATACTTAACCGTGTGCCTTCCAAATCAGTTACTTCCACTCCATATGAGTTATGGACAGGTAGAAAACCATATTTAAGTTTTTTTTTTTTTTTTTAAACCGTGGGGTTGCGCTACCTATACTCATGAACCCTCTCGCAAATTTGGGAAATTGGATCCCAGAAGCAAGAAAAGTATTTTCATAAGATACTCAGAACACTCGAAATGGTACGTGTTTATAGGTGAGCAGGAAAGTGAAAGTATAACTAAATTCGAATCACGCTATGTCACATTCTTAGAGAATGAATTTCCTAAGAAGGGCGAAATAGGTGATGATACTCCCTATTTAAAACCTTGGATCAAGATAATGAATTTAGTGGAGTTCGTGCAAGTGGGAGTAACATGAGAGGTGATGAATTTAATTCAACTCACTCTCAATTACAACCATATGATGAGACAATATCGTCATTATCTAATCCGAGTGGGAGCATAATGGGGAATGATGTGCAAAGTATACAATATCCCATATGGCGAACAAGTCGCAAAAGTATTCCCCATTGACATTTCGACATTGAAGGGAAAACTTTTATGATTGCTCCATAAGATGAAGATGAGCCAAGAGATGTAAATGAGGCTCTATATTGCCATAGTAAGGAAAAATGGATGCATGCAATGGAAGAGGAGATGGAGTCAATGAAGTCAAACCATGTTTAGGAACTGGTTGATCTTCCAAAAAGATGCAAAGCCATTGTGAACAAGTGGGTTCTCAAAATAAAGCGTAAAGCCGATGGCTCAATAGAAATACATAAAGCTTGTCTTGTGGCGAAGGGGTATAATCAATATAAATGAATTGATTATGAGGAAACATTTTCTCCTGTAGTGAGATTTACCTTGATTCGCATAATTCTGACAATGGTAACTAGTATGGATCTTGAGTTACATCAAATGAATGTAAAGACTGCTTTTCTTAATGGAGAATTAGAGGAAGAAATATATATGGAACAACATGTTGGTTTCATTATGAAAGGCTAAGAAGAAGAGGTATGTCAACTTTTGAGATCGATATATGGCCTTAAGCAGTCATCGAGACAATGATATATATACGTTTTCATAATGCCATAATGGCATATGATTTTTCAATGATTGATGAGGATCATTGTGTATATATCAAAATATCCAAAAATCAATATGTGATCATATCATTATATGTTTATGATATACTAATTGCCGGAAGCAATATGGAGTTTGTTAATACTGTCAAGAGTTGGTTATCTTCCAACTTTGAGATGAAAGACATGGGTGAGGCTGCATACATTCTTGGAGTTAAGATTTCAAGAGATCATTCAAAGAGATTATTATTTGTTTCACAAGAAACATACATAAATGGGGTTCTTGAACGATTTTGTATGCAAGATTGTAAACTCATAGATACTCCTATTGCAAAAGGTGAATGATTGAGTTATAGAATGTGTCCAAGGACTTCACAAGAGAATGAATAAATGCAACATGTTTCTTTTGCTAGTGCTATTGGAAGCTTAATATACGCTATGATGTGTACAAGACCTAACATATGTTTTGCAGTTGGAATGGTGAGTAGATACCAATCCAATTTAGGTCAAGCACATTGGAAAGCCGTTAAAAGAATACTGAGATATCTTAAGGAAACTGCTGATTATACGCTGAGTTATCAAGGAAAGAATCTGCGACTTGAAGGCTATTCAGATGTTGATTGGGGAGGAGATTTAAATGAAAGGAAATCTACCTCTAGATTTGTTTTCTTACCAAATAATGGCATCATATCTTTGAGCAGTAAGAAACAAACGTGTACAGCCTTGTTCATGATGGAAGCTGAATTCGTGGCATTATCAGCAACAATACAAGAATGTGTTTGGCTTAAGAGATTTTTAGATCATTTAGGTGTTATTGAGAATGCTGCAGACTCATTATTAGTTAACTGTGATAGCTAAGCAGTAATAGTGTACACCGAAGATCCAAATATCATGGCAAGACCAAACATATAGATATCAAATATAATTTTGTCAAAGATATGGTTGCACGAAAAGATGTGAACTTACAGTACATATCTACGCATAGAATGGTAGCAGATCCCATGACAAAGCCAATACCTAGAGATGTGTTTTGTGGTCATGTGAAATCTCTAGGACTACGTAGAGGCTGATGTACTGAATATTGTAATTTCCCTTAAATGTTCACATTTAATGAATTTGTGTTTTCATTATTAATGCCTATGAATCTTTGTTTAACGTTTATGCATCTTAATGCTTAGTGCATTATATATAAAATTGAAAAAGTATGTCAGACAGATAAAAGATTAGACCACTCACACAGGTAATCGCATCTATTTACTATGTGATAAATAGGGATGTGACGGTTTTTAAGCTTATTATCTAGGTGATAATCGAAAGCTCAAGCTTAAAATATATATGTCACCTTAACTAAGTGTTAGGATGATGACATAATATGTACTATGTTCGAAAGTAAAATAACCCACATATTTTACTTTATCTGTCTATGATGCTAGATGTGAGTTCTGATGAATTCTATGAAAGAGTAGATACATGAACTCAAGTTAGATATTAGGTATGTCTGAACTATCATCTGTATGGTATTGAAGGTGTAGACATATGTTTCATGAGAAATGAGTTAATATCTTAATACGTATTTCATACTACGTATGCATGAGACAACCAATAAGAGTGGCAAAAGTTTTGATCTCAACTTTTATGCCATGTGAGACTCTTGAGGAAAAGAGTTCCTCAATTTAGTGCCCTTATGACTCTTACTTATTCTCAAGATTTCTATTCAGTATTTGCTATCTTAGAATGTTGCCAATGATCATGAATTGATTCGATCTAATGGAACATTTCTAGAATAGTAAGTTGAACTGAGATTGATAGTTTTAAGGAAAGAGGAAGATCGAATTTAGAGAATCACGTTCTTGTTTTGTATTCACAGGTCGACCAATTATGATTGTTTTTGGGATGATTATAATTGTGAATACAATATATCATTGTTTAAAAGAGATCAAGAGATATATAAATGTGATCAATCGATTTAGGGTACTACATACTAAATCTACTCATATTGTGATGCCCATTATGAGCTGCTATATATTCCTAACAGATGTATGGCAACGAGCTCTCAAAGTATGCTGGTCGCACGGATTATTCACTGGTATGAATGTTGTAGAGAGGTAAAGAGGATTCTGTTCGGCCCACCATGTGCGAGTGGGAGATGATGGGCTTTTTTATGGGCCTACTTAGGCCCGTCCGCCCATGTTGGGCCCAAAAACCCGGCCAGTAAGTTAAGGGCCCATGGAGGAAGTTATGATATCTGAGCGGTTCAGATATATGAGAAGTTACATTATTTTTGTTAGAGAAAACTCCTTTATTGTTTTAAAGTTGACAAAACATTTCCAAAGTCTATATTTGAAGATCTGAAGATTTTATCGTCAAGGTCTGAAGACCAACAAACCATCAGATTTTAATCTCAAAATTTATCATCACTGACAGTTCCAGATTGAAGTATGAAGATTTATCCAAACGCGGGATTATTATCCAGATGAAGATTATCTTCAAAGTTTTGTTTTGTATGGTTATTGGAAGATCTTATAGTTGGATTTCACGCATACTTGATTGATTATTCTTATTGGAAACTACTTCGATATGAAGATCTTTGAAAAGCGAGCTAAACTTGGAAGGTTCTACTTATGGAAACTCAAGATCCTGATTTGTGTGGGCGAGCATGATTGACAGGCTTTCAACACAAATTATCTAATGACTCGAGATCACCTTAATTGATTCTGTCCAACTGGTAGATTAGAAGAATTCCTTTGGAAAGTGCCAATGGTCGAGAAGGCATGAAGGAGAATTTAAGGATTGACTCTTTGGTTGTTCGATATGGTGCTTGAGAGAGAATTTCAAAGTCTGAAGCTTTCCAGTCTCTTACTTTTTCATTCATCGAGCTAAACATTGTATACAAAAGAGAAAAACCCGTAGTGAGACTGTGTGAGAGTTCGATAGAAACTCATCACCTTGATAGTCAAGATCATGAGCTGTAACATCTCTTTTGATACTTAGTGGAATCCAGCCAATAGGCTGTTAGCGAGGAGAGTGGACGTAGGCTTGGTCTAAGCTGAACTACCATAAACTCTATGTTCATTTTCTCTTATCCCTAAACTTCTTACATTTATTTACTGATTGTATATTTACTCAAAGTTGAAATACGATTTATGTCTAACATCTTCTAAAATCAATTTACTTTCATTAAGTCCTACATAAATTTTTATTTACACCTATTCACCCCCCCTCTAGGTGTATTCACTAGCCCTTTTAATTGGTATCAGAGCCTGTGTCATTATTTGTTGAAGTGTTTTACTTCTTAAGCTAAAGATCTATGGCTAGTATTTTGGCTCCAAGACTGGTTGAAGGTCAAAGCAACACCAAACCTTCTTATTTTGATGGGAAGGAATACAACGTATGGAAGAACAAGATGAAAGCATTCCTAAGATCGAAAGATCCCCTGGAATGGGATGTGGTAGAAAGATGGATTATTCCTAAAGTCACATCAACTTCAGAAAGAGGAAAAGAAGTGGCAGATGCTGGCGAAATGACACAAGTAGACATAACCAAGAGACAAGCTCTTAATGCTAAAGTTATCTACTCTTTATATTGTGCTTTATCTCCTACTGAGTATAACAAAATTTCATCTTGTGAAATAGCGAAAGAAGTCTAGGACAGGTTGCATGTTACTTATGAAGGAACTGATCGAGTTAAAGAAACAAAGATCAACATTCTACTCAGACAGTATGAAGCCTTCAAAATGAAGCCATGAGAATCCATCACTGATATGTTCAGTCATTTTACAAAGATTGTAAACGGTCTTATATATCATGCACAGCCAATCTCAGGACAGATGAAAGTCAACAAGTTGCTGCGAGGACTCTCCAAAGACTGGAATCACATTAAGACTTCCATTAAAGAAACACAGAGGATCGTGCCTCTATCAATGGATGAACTAGTGGGCACACTTCAATCCTATGAAGTGGAACAAATCAATGAGGAAGAAGATCATAAAGGTAAGAAGTCAATTGCTTTAAAGTCTAATGATGATTCTGAGATGACCTGGACGATGAAGAACTAGCACTCATTATTAGGAAGTTCAGAAAGTTAAACTAGAAATTGAAGAAAGTACAATTGGAGGAAGTAGGGTACTCAAAGACCTCAGAATAAATCAACTGAAGACAATGAGTTCAACAAAGATGTGATTTGCTTTGAATGCAAGAAGAAATGACAGATCAGATCCAACTGTCTTCTATTGAAGAAAAAGAAGGGAAATACAGAGAAATTCAAAAAGGCTCTCAAAGCAGAGACTTAGAGCGACACCGAATGTGAAGAGAGTGATGAAGAATATGCCAACATTTGTTTAATGGCAAATTCAGAATTAGACTCAGACTCTGAAACAGATTCATATAAGGAAAGCGAGGTTAGTAATTTTAAAATTCCTGCTAAAGTTTCAAAGTATATTGATGAACTCTGTCTTAGTCTCAAGGTATCTCTTAAAAGAATTTCCGAACTAAAGAAGGAAAATTCCATACTGAGGCAACAGGAAATTTCTTGGAAAGAAAACTTTGAAAATCTAAACAAAAACTTTGTTGTTTTAAAAGAAAATGCAGATTCTTTTTCGAAGGAAAACATCTTTTTGAAAGAAGATATTTCAAATATCTCAAAGAAGTTTTCAAATGGATCTGAAAAGCTAGATAAAATTATTTCAATTCAAAGACCTTATTTCAACAAATCAGGTCTAGGAATGACACCATAAACTATTCCCTTAATTGACTTTCTAAAAGTAAAAGATAGAATCAAACAAAGACCTACAAAAATCTTTTACAAAAATCATTTTCAAATTTTTTTTTGTAAAACCTGTTAGCCGAAGTGCTCTCAAATGTTCAAAGTGTAACAGCTCAGAACATTTCGAGAAAGATTGTCCTAAAGTTTGGAGACCTATTAAGAGAGATTGGGTAAAGATTGTTTTTGGAACTAACTCTTCTAGACCCAAGAAAATATGGGTACCAAAGAAAACTTGAAATCTTTTTATAACTGCAGGTCACTATCGAGAAAAAGATCAAATGATATTTAGATAGTGACTGTTCGAGACATATGAGAGGAGATTCAAATTGCTTTATAAAGCTTACTCAAATAAATGGTGGAAAAGTCTCTTTTTGTGGAAATAGCAAGGGAAAAATTGTTGGATGTGGAACTGTCAAGATTGGAAGTCTCACAATCAACAATGTTTCCTTAGTGGAAGGCTTGAACTATAATCTACTCAACATAAGTCAACTGTGTGACTGGATTCAAAATCAACTTTCAAGAAGGCATTTGCTTAGGAACTAGTAAAGATTTGTCTCAATCTTTTACTGGACGAAGACATGGATACATCTATCTACTAGATATAAAACCAAAAAGCTCTCAGTGTCTAATTTCTGTTCAAGATGAAGAAAATCTTTGGCATCAAAAGCTCGGTCATGTCAATATGAAGCAGATAGCCAAAATTTCCTCCAAGAAGCTTGTTCATGGGCTACCAAATTTGGCCTATCGAAGAACTGAATCATGCACACATTGCATTTTGAGTAAACATGTTAAGAGTTCTTTTAAGCCCATAAATCAGGTTTCTACTAATCGTGTTTTGCAGCTTCTGCATATGGATCTTTTTGGACCAACCAGAACTCAAAGTATTGGTGGAAAGAAATACTGCTTAGTAATTGTGGATGATTACTCTCGTTTTACATGGGTATTCTTCTTGGCAAGTAATTCTAAAGCATTTTCTCATTTTTCAAAGTTTGCTAAGAAAATTCAGAATGAGAAAGGATATGCTATAACAAGCATACGAACAGATCATGGAGGTGAGTTTGAAAATGAAGACTTTGCAAATTTCTGTGATGAATTTGGTTTGAAGCATGTTTTCTCTTCCCCATATACTTCAGGGCAAAATGGGGTTATTGAAAGAAAGAATAGATCGTTACAAGAAATGTCAAGAACTCTTTTAATTGAAAGCAATATTTTTTTCTCGTTTTTGAACTGAAGCAGTTCCTACAGTTTGTTATATCATTAATAGAATATTTTTAGGCATATTTTAGAGAAAACTCCTTATGAGGTGTTTAAAGGAAAAAAAACCAAATGTTTCTTATTTTCACGTGTTTGGTTGTAAGTGTTTTATTTTGAAAAATGCAAATGATCGAACTGGTAAGTTTGAAGAAAAGTCAGATGAATGAATTTTTCTCGGCTACTCAACATCAAGCAAAGCCTACAGAGCATTCAACAAAAAAACTCAGTCTGTTGAAGAATCTATGAATGTCAAGTTTCAAGACTCTACACAGAATCAAGTGGTAGAGACTCAACTTGAAGAAATGGAACCTGCTCGAGATGTTACAAAGTCTACTTCCCCCGCAGAAGTTCAGACTCCTGAAATTCAACAACAGGAAGAACCAAAAGATTCAACTAAAGTAGAGGATGAGCAGACTCACAAATCAACCAGCAATTGGAAGCATAAGTCTAGTCATCCCAAAAAACTCATCATTGGCAACATTGATGAAGGAATTCGTACCAGATCCAAAAGGTAAGAAGAGTCTAGTGCTTTGGCACTTATTTCTGAAATTGAACCCAAAAGTATAGAAGAAGTCTTGGTTGATAAAAGCTGGATTGAAACCATGCAAGAAGAACTCAGACAGTTCATCATTAATGATGTTCGTGAATTAATTCATAAACCAAAAGGTAAATATATTATTGGAGCTAAATGGATTTTCTGGAACAAAGTGGACGAGAAATGAAAAGTAATCAGGAACAAAGCAAAACTCATGGCCAAAGGATATACACATGAAGAAGGGATAGACTATGACGAGACATATCACCAGTAGCGAGGTTAGAAGCAATTAGATTACTTCTTCTTTTGCTTGCTTTAAAAGTTTCAGGTTATTCCAAATAGATGTAAAGAGCGCATTCATAAATGGATTTATCCGAGAAGAAGTTTATGTGGAACAACCACCTGGTTTTGAAAATCCAAGAAAGCCAAATTCAGTTTACAGACTGAAAAATGCTCTGTATGGACTGAAGCAAGCACCTCAAGCCTGGTATGAAAGGTTAAGTAATTTTTTAATTCAAAATGGATTTGTTAAAGGAAAAGTAGATACTACCTTGTTCATTAAAAAGGAAGGTAAAGATTTTCTACTTGTTCAAATTTATGTTAATGACATTATTTTTGGATTACCTAATGAAAATCTATGCAAGAAGTTTTCTAGATGCATGCAGGATGAATTCAAAATGAGCATGATGGGTGAGCTAAATTTCTTTTTGGGATTACAAGTAAAACAATCAAAGGAAGGAATTTTCATTTACCAAGAGAAGTATGTGAAAGATCTCATCAAGAAGTTTGGATTGGAAAACTGCAAAAAGACAGAGACACCTATGTCAAGTTCTTCAAAGCTAGATAAAGATGAAGAAGGAAAGACTGTGGATAAAAAGCTATACAGGAACATAATTGGATCACTTCTTTACCTTACTGCATCTAGACCTGACATTTTATTTAGTGTTTGTATCTGTGCTAGATTCCAATCAAATCCCAAAGAATCTCATCTTAGTGCAATAAAGCGAATCATCAAATATGTTGCAACTACTCCAAAGCTAGATCTATGGTATCCCAAAGAATGAGACTTTACTCTCCTTGGATATTCAGAAGCAGATCTGGCAGGATGCAAAGTGGATAGAAAAAGTACTTCTGGTACATGTCAACTGCTTGGCAACAAACTTGTATCTTGGTTTTCAAGAAAACAAAGTACCGTAGCTCTTTCAACAGCTGAAGCGAAATATGTAGCACTTAGGAGTTGTTGTTCTCAAATCTTATGGATGAGGTAACAGCTAAGAGACTTTGGAATTGAAGAATCATGCACTAAAATCAAATGCGACAACACAAGCGCCATCAATCTCACAAAAAACCCAATTCTTCATTCAAGAGCAAAGCATATAGAAATACGTCATCATTTTATTAGAGATCATGTTCAGAATGGAGAAGTCTTGATTCAATTCATTGACTCGAAGAATCAACTGGCGGACATATTTATAAAACCACTAAATAAAAGCTTATTTGAGTCTATTCGTGCAAGATTGAACATTCTATCTTTTGCCGAGTAAAGTCTGAAGGTGTTCAGACTCAAAATTTCTAGATGTTACGACTGTAAGTAAATTTTTCTTCTATTTTAATATGAAGTTATTTTTGGATAAAATTTTGAAAAGGTACGATATCTTTTAATTGCTTTTTTGTCTATTTTATTTTTAGAAGTTATCTTGATTGACATTTGTTCATTTTCAAAAAAGAAGTTATTATTTTTGAAAAATGCAGTTATTTTTGAAAAAGGGTAGTTTATCATTTTCAAAAAGGGTAGTTTTTATCTTTTCCTTGTGACGCTTCGTATACTTGTTTTATATATTGTCGAAACTCGTCTTCTCCATTTACGCTCTCTTTTTGAAACCCTAGAATACTGTGATCTTACTTTTTATCATTTACTTGAGTTTCATCCAAAAAGTCTTTTCGAAAGAGCGAGTTTGAGAAATTCTCCTAGATTTTGACAATGTCTTCCTAAAGAAAGTCTTCGAGAACCGCGAGTAGGAGACCACCGCGTATGCGTGAGGGGCCTACGCATTTTGATTTGATCGAGGAAGAAGATTCTCCTCAACGACAACAACAGCAACAACAAAGACAACATTCTCAACCGCGCCAACAAGCAACACAAGATCCTCCTCCACAGCAAGAACAAAAAGAAGTTATTGAAGACGTTGAACCTATAAGGACTCAAAAACCCCAATTTATCTATAGATTATATTCGAACTTGAAGAGGGGTGGTTCTGCTATGAACTTGATCGATAAGTTCTTAAAAGCGCACGGTTAGAAAAATGAGACTTTTTTCTTGAACACTATGGAAAAAATAGGAGTTGTGCCTCAGGGTTTGGCAAAATGGTCGTTTGAGAATTTTTCTAGTGATCCGAGTGTTGGTCAGCTAGAGGAGAAAGACGACGATGAAAAGTTGTTTGTTCATTTTCAGCCCAAGATGGGCGTTGCTGCGAAGGTTGGTGGTGAAGGGATGAACTTATTTCATTCCAAGGACCACAAAAAGTGTTACTTGAGTTTGCTGAAAAGAGGGGTTATGAACCCTAGGAGCATGGATTTCGATTTTCTTGATTCTTTAAAGATTAATTTGAGAGAAAAGCTTGGTTTGCTTCAACTTGAACGTTTTTGCACCGAGACGACCGTCGCATATCCCGAACTTACTACCTACTTTTATTCAAATCTGTCATTTATAGATGCGAATAAATTTAGCTTTACTGTGAGGGATAAATAATTCGTAGTTGATGTAGACACTTTGGCTGATATAATTGGTGTGGAAAGAGGAAGATTCCAACCAATTGGTGCGTCTTATGCCCATGCTACCTTGTCCATAGTGAATGACAGAATGGTCGAAGGCAAGATTTCTTATTCAAGGATGAATGCCCCCAATATCCTTCTTCACAAGGTGGTGATTAACTGCATTAGGCCAAAGTCTACCTCAAAGACAGACGTTTCTCGTTCTAAAGTGAAATTAATGTACACGATTAACACTGGTTGCAAGTTCTCTCTGCCTCACACAATTCTCATGCACGTGTATAGAACTGTGGTGAAAGATAAGGGACAACTCCCTTACTCTGCGCTTATCTCACAACTATTCAAGCATTTCAAGACCGAAGTCCTTGCTCCTCTTTGTGTTAGAACCATTCCTCCAATGGTTATTAGTCTCAAAATGGTTTCTAAAATGAGGCTGAAGGAACTGAGTAAGGAGCAGAGCGCTTTAAGAAGAAGTCTCCTGTGAAGGCAAAGCAAGACTCTGCTGCAAATAAAATGAAGGAAAATAAGCCTATGACAGAACCTGTGAAGAAAAGGAGATCTCTTATCTTAAAAGATGAAGAAGAAGAAGATGATGATCTCACTATCTCAGCTCTTGCCCTACGGAAACTACAGAGTTTTGTAAGCCATACAAAGAACAAAGAAGAAGAAAGAGAAGAAGAAAGGAGAAAAGAAGAAGAAGAAGGAAGAGAAAGAGAAGAAGAAGAAGAAGAAGAAGAAGAAGGAAGACGAAGCAAAGAAGGAAGGAGTCGCGATGACTCTTTTGAACCAACACTGGCTGCATCTGATGATTCGGAGAAGACAAGGAGTGAGAAGACTGGAGAAAAACATCACTACAGTGCCGAAGTAGAGCTTGAAGAAGAACATATCTCTCCACCTGAAGGCACGAAGACAAGGGGAGATGTTGTAAATCGAGATACTTCTTCACCCATCTTTACTAGTGATGTTAGTAGATCTTCGAAGAGGTCTATGCCACTCAATTCCCTGAAGCAAATTTCGAGGCATACACTCCTAGTTCTGGTGATAGAACAACTAATATTCCCCCTCATTTTCAAACTCTTGCAACTAATTTGACTGGTCCCAGCACTGCTATAGATCACTCTGCAGATTTTCAGCGAGTGATAGAACTTCTTTTGGAATTAAAGGGACAGCAATATACTTTTGAGTTTGAAATGAAGCACATGATGACTGCCTTTAAGGCATCTACAGACTCTCTTCAAGAACAGATTCAAGCCCTCAAGCAAGAACAGGCAAAGGGTGTGGATATTCAACAGCTTAAGGAGTCTTTGCAGAAGCTTGAAGACATTGTCAAGTCCATGGGGGATTTCCAACTCATTCATATCCCCAAGCAGCCCTAATTCAAACCAACTTTTTTCAATCGTTTTTGTCTCCACTTTTTGTTGATTGCAAAAAAGGGGAGAGTTTGGGTGCAGATTTGGTTTTTATGTTATGTTTGATTTGATTATGGTTTTTATGACTTTGAGTGTTCAGTGGACATTTTTATTATGGTTTGGTTTGACATTTGACTTTCGATATTGTTAATCTTTTGATGCTTGCAAGTGCAGTGATTTTGTTTGCGATATTACTTATAACTGGTTTGGACTAACGTGTGTTATGTGGTTGCAGAATCAAAGTTTTCAAAGTCCTAATCAATTTTATAAGATATTATATATTGCATAAGTACTGTTTTGCAGGTCAAGAAGTTTTCCAAATCTGTAGGACAGTTTTGTCACCATCAAAAAGAGGGAGATTGTTAGAGAAAACTCATTTATTGTTTTGAAGTTGACAAAACATTTCCAAACTATATATATGAAGATCTGAAGACTTTATCGTCAAAGTCTGAAGACCAACAAACCACCAGATTTTAATCTCAAAGTCTATCCTCACTGACAGTTCTAGACTAAAGTATGAAGATTTATCCAAACACAGGATTATTATCCATATGAAGATTATCTTCGAAGTTTTGTTTCGTATGGTTATTGGACTATCTTATAGCTGGATTTCACACATACTTGATTGATTATTCTTATTGGAAATTACTCCGATATGAAGATCTTTGAAAGGCGAGCTAAACTTGGAAGGTTCTACTTATGGAAACTCAAGATCCTGATTTGTATGGGCGAGCAGGATTGACGAGCTTTCAACACAGATTATCTAATGACTCGAGATCACCTTAATTGATTATGTCCAACGGGTAGATTGGAAGAATTCCTTTGGAAAGTGCCAACGGTCGAGAAGGCATGAAGGAGTATTTAAGGATTGACTCTTTGGTTGTTCGATACGGTGCTTGTGAGAGAATTCTAAAATCTGAAGCTTTCCAGTCTCTTGCTTTTTCAATCATCGAGCTAAACATTGTATACAAAAGAGAGAAACCCTTAGTGAGACTGTGTGAGAGTTTGATAGAAACTCATCACCTTGATAGTCAAGATCATAAGCTGTAATATCTCTTTTGATACTTAGTGGAATCCAGCCAATAGGCTATCAGCGAGGAGAGTGGATGTAGGCTTGGTCTAAGCCGAACCACTATAAACTTCGTGTTCATTTTCTCTTATCCCTGAACTTCTTATATTTATTTACTGATTGTCTATATACTTAAAGTTGAAATACGATTTATGTCTAGCATCTTCTAAAATCAATTTACTTTCATTAAGTCCTGCGGGAATTTTTAATTACACCTATTCACCCCCCTCTAAGTGTATTCACTAGCCCTTTCAATTTTGAAGTAGCGTTTTAAAAAAATAGAGATTATGTTATCTTAGTTTTACACTCTCAAAAGGTTTCTCCCAAAATAGAACAGTGTTCTCCTCGGAAGAACAATATCGGGATTCCTCTCCGAACTGCAACATCGGTGTTTTAATCTGTGAAAGACAAGGTGCGTTCGACTCCGTAATGTACTTTTGATCGGTGATACATATGTTATCTGGGTTTGTTTTTCTGCGTTCGTTATTTTTGGGGTTCGATTGAGTGTCGGATCGCTATTTTTGGGAATCCGTTTTCCTTACAAGAGGCATCATCTTAAGTCCTCGTCCCTCAACTCCTCGAGACTGTGTAACAAGGTGGTGAGTAGAATTTTGACGGGTAACCCTGTTCTTGAGTACCTTAAGTTGGAGGAATGTTGGGGTCTAACAAACACCAAAGTCCATTCGAGAAGTTTAAGCGCTCCCCACTAAGGTAAATGATCAATGCTCTGTTTGGGTTATTCTTCACACCTAACAGAGGCCGAGACTTTAGGTGTGTTTTGTGCGAAAATAAGCTTTACTTGAGTTCTCTGTTCTAATTTGTCTGTTTTTTCCTATCGAATAAATTGTTTGAATTTGGTTTCCCTTCATCCAGTAGTTGTCCGTGTTGCAGCTCATTGACTTCTAAGTTTCAGTTTAGTTCAATAGCCGAGAATCAATCATACAAAATAAGTTTGAATCCGATGTGTTCTGTCGATCCCAAATGAAACTGAGTTTGATTTCAATGTTTGAATTGTCATTTCTAAATTAGAGCATGCTCACCGACCAAAAATAAAATAAAATTAGAGCATGCTCTGTTCATGATTTCCTGATTGATTTTTATTAGATTAATGTTGAATTCTGAATGCAAGAGTTTATAGTGCTTTTTACCGTGGATGAATGCTGAATGTGTTTGCATACCATTAATGAACAAAAACGGGAGTTTGTGCGTAAAAGAAATGGAGGGAGCTTGACAGATGATAATTTCATTAGCTATGGAGCGCACAGGCATGGCAATAGAATGAAGAAGATGATGTTTGATTCTTCTCAATGGAGAATATAGGACTGTACAGTAGATTCAAGGTGTTTGGGCATGTGGAATGAAAAAAAAAAGGAAAGAGGCAGAGGTTCAGTGCATTTTGAGACGAGGAACCGAATGAGAAAGGAAAATGGAAAGTAATAATAATAACAATAATAATAATAATAATAATAATAATAATAATAAATATATAAATGAATAGATAATAAGAAATAAAGTTCCTTTGGAAAACTAGTCTGATCAACAAGTACGACATAGGCAAAAGACTATTAGATCCATAAATCAGCATTCAAAGTTCTATAGTTCATCAGCAACCCAATGCATAAATTGGGTAGGGTTCATTGACAGCGTCCTTCTCTACCCTCAAGAACAGGGGACATTTCCATCCTCTGTTTTTGCACAAACTTGTGAATGTCTGCAAATATAATTGGGAATGTAAAGTACACACCCACCACTTGCTCTGCCACAACAGCCCCACCGCCGCCATCCACCACAGTCAACCATCAAGATCTCAGGCAAGTCACCCAGCCTTTACTGACATCACAGCAACTTCAGGAGAGTATGTCAAATCCCCCAGCGTTGTTTTCTGTGAAATAATCTGCAGCAGCTGTGGCAAGAAGTGCTGGCAGGGGCAGGGACCGAAACTGCATCATTTACTCTGCTGCAAGCAGTTTCTTGTGCATCACCAAAGCTCCTGCTCACCACAGGAGACACATTCCCAAATCAGCAATGTGACCTTGACGATGATTCTTGCTTTACGACTTCCATTGATGAGGGTTTAATCGCTGAGCCCGTTCTACACTTCCTAGTCATAAAAACCATAAGAGCGGAGATTGGGACATTCACCCGAGGGGTCATTTGAGGAGCCTGCACATCCTTCAAGAGAAAAGGGAATGGGCATCAGCAAGACAAACAAGAAGGTTAAACAGAACTGCTAGTGCCATGTCACGGTAAAGGAAATGACATGCAACTATTGCCAGGAACTCGAAATAGTACATTCTTTTTTAGGCTAAGATAGGTTACATGCTGTCTTATACATGCTGCGCAGAATAAGTGCTTCAAATTCAGATTGCCAAATGGGACATAAGGAGCCAACCCTTCCGAAATGACCATCAACTAATTTACATTGACGGAACTCGGTCTTTCGGTATATAATGTCAAGTTGGGCCATTAAAACTATCGAGGAGCTATGTAATCAAGATATTCCCAGCGTGGCGGCAAGTGGGGACAATCTCAGTGACAATATCCATGACCCCATGCTAAAACAAGATTGACCGATTTGTCTTCTGATTCTAGGGAGCCGTGCAGAATGTCATTATCTAACAAGAAAACGACGCAACTATGGACATGTTTGCAGTCCAAGTATGAAGGCAAAAATCCTTACTCTGGCCAGTACTCTGCCTCATTCATCTGGATTCTGCCCCGACAAATATTTGGATATCCTGCCTGTGATTACAAAGAAAAAAAGTGCCAGGAAAATTGCTTCCTGATCAATTCAAATGACCGGACCCTATTACTCATATATCTAGTTGTTTGTCTGCATCAATAACGTATTTGGATAAGGTTACAATGTTTCAAAATTAACCACACATTTGTCACCTAAGCTTTTAGATTAATTGGCATTGATCTCACAAAATGTCACATGAATTCAAAGTCTCAATCTAGTTTAAGAATCACTTCAAGCCCCTTGTTTGCCTCACCTATGATTAAATTTCACACTTTAACCTTAGCTTACATTCCAACTTCTAAATGAGAGGGAGGGCTACAATATCTAAACCAAAATCATGACTTTATCTAATAACTCGAGTTTTGAATCAATTGACAGTGGTCTGACAAAATTCTATGGTGACAAAGTTTTGAAAATATTTCTCATTCAAAGTTATGAGTAATGAATAAAGAAAATAAAAATGGAGCAATCATATGTGATGTTGCAAAGTAACAAGGGCCATATTTAATCCATTTACATAGATTTCGGTGAGTCATCATATTGATACGACTGAGCACAATTTAAAGTTGAACATCACATTCTCTTACTCCAACAAAATAAAACCCGTACACATCATAACATAACTAATAAGCTAAAATGACAATTAAAGTTTACTATAAATCTCAGACGAGCTCAAAAGACAACTTCCTCTAAGAAAAAGTCACCATCAAAACAATGGCCATGAATGCTGTCAAAGTGATTTCATTTTCGACAGTTACTGCTAACACAACTGATTCGGAAAGCACACTACAAACACCAAATCTATTTTGTTTGATATGAGTAGGTTTCATGAGTTCAACTTCACTGAATTAGGAAATTCAGACAGGCAAGGCACTGTCTGCTCATTTTTGGTTGTTCCTTCAAGCATACCCATTTCTAGGATTATGGATTCTGCAAACAGCAACCAAACCTGAAATTCAGACAATTATAGAGTCTGCTCTGCTCTAAAATTGTTTTAAAAAATCAAAGCATACTAGATTCTGATTAAACACGATACTGCTGTTGCAAGTCTCTTAGCCTAGTCTATGCATCTTATTATGTGGTTCCAGACATGTCAAGAAAAGAAAAACCAGAAAATCTTAAATGTCATTAAGTGTCTAAACCTGAATCATGACTTAACATCCCCAACAGTGAAGGCCAACGAAAAAAGAACATAAAAGCTGTCATCAATAGTTTAAATTTGAATGACTCACCATCTTCCACCGTGAAGGCATTAGATGTGCCCTCAAGGACACGGATTCCCTCACAACAACCCAACGCAGTTTTGACTCCAAGCCTGAATTTTCCACTACTCGTCCAGCTTAATACATCATTGAAAGTGACAGCACCCAAGCTCCCCAAGCCTTTTTTGAGGGTCACAGAGAGGTCACCAATCAAGAGTGGCATATTCCCTTCTCGCCCCTTTAGTTCATTGCTATCAAAGAACTCTTTAGTCCAATTTTTACCAGCTTTGTCATCAAAGTCACCTCCAATCACTGTCACCATCAACTTTAGCATTGACAAGGGTCCAGATTGCACAACCCTACCAGTACTGGAATCTACCAAGATGACATGGATACGAGTTCCTGTCCAACCTTTAATTTCGCAACCTTTAAATAGGCTTGATGGTAGTTTAGTTATAAATTGAAGACGTAAGTGCTTTTCACTCTCACCGTCTTTACTCACCGATGCAGACCTGTCAATAGAAAGACGAATTTAAGGATTCATTGAGAGACATTAACACTGCAGAAGAGAGTGCCTAGTACGCCCACTACAAGGACAGCCTTCTCGCCAAGCAGCAGTCTTGCAAAAAACAAAATCATGCTGGGGGCCAAATCCAACATATGAAATCATTCTAGCAGGTCATTCGGATTACCATAATAATTGGATTCAATTGACTATCAAAACCTACGACCTTTTAGCAATCACTAGCTTGAACACATTGATCTCACTCAGTCTTCGAAGTATGGAAATGAAGCACAGATACTCATACTCATGATAAAAAGAAATGATGCCATTGTCCCTATCTCTGTCATGGATACATAGATATACTTGGTATGAATTCATGAATTCAAACAGTGTTGCAAATAAACTAAAGGTGAATTGCTGTGGAAGATCAATAAAAAAATGCAGAAACATTCTTAGTGATATTATCATTCACCACTGTCATATTTGATTCTAACTCTAGTAAATCAATCCTGCTTTGTTCGTGAATCAGCTTGGCATGCATTTAAATCGCAATATCTCTAAAGTGTCTCAACAAAAAAGATTCTTACCAACAATTTAGCTTTTCATCTAATAAAGGAACTTTGGTCTCATTCATAAACTCTGTAAAATCAGGAAGTTCACCGAGTTTCTCAAGATCAAGTGGCTTCCTAATTTTTTCTTTCATGTTGTTGAAAATCTGCATCAGTAACGCATTTGTCCTCAAATATAGATAATCGTCCATCACTGCAGGCACGAATTGCTCCCACTGCTCAGTTTGAACAGTTTCAATTGCACTCAAAATCTGCCTGCAGAAAGAAGTGCTGCAGGGTTGGCTTAGGATTCGAATTGCGTACTTCTTCAGTACAGGAAGGACATCACCGCAAGAGTCCCACCAGTCACCTTCAGACGCAACACTATTAGTATACAATTTTCACATTTAAAACAAATAAAGTATAAAATTAAATTAACACGGTTAATTGATTAAAGAACAGATGCTTACAAGGGTGAGATGTTCCTAACATTGCCTTTGCGAACAACTTCGGCAATTGGTCACGATAGCGCAGCATTTCTTCCTTACATTTTTCCTTTTCTTCAACACCTACCAATTTTTCCAGCATGAAATCCATGCCCTCTTTCATTGCAACATTCTGTATGAACTTCTCGCCACACATGTAAGCAGGGTTAAGAAAAGCAGCAGCAGCATATAATGGATGACTAATAACATCCTGCCACTGCTTGAATATCTCCCATAAAGTCTGATATTTAGGAACATTAGTCTCATATATTTGTCTAATAGCCTCATCTGCCATTTCCACAGCTGCATACAAGAACCCAAAAGTAGCGCCATAGCCATCAACTAGACAGAGTACTCGAAATATTGGTTCTAAAGCACGCAAGACTTCTTTCCCTTCACTCCAAAATTCAGAACTGCGAATGATTTCACCCACTTCTATGCCTGATTCATCCTTCTCAAAACCCAACGAAAGCCACTTAGATGATGAAACAAGAAATCGCAGCTCAGTTTCAAGTCTCATGATTGATTGAAGCATATAATAGTCAGAGTAAAATTCTATCATTGATGATTGTTGCAACCTTACGTAGTCTGTGAACTGCTTCATCGATGATAAGATGCCATCATGCTCTTGAATCTTAGTGACAACTGCTCTTGCTTGATCAAATGCGTTTTGAATCCATACTATATTGTCATATATTTCCTCGAACAAATGTTGTGTTTTATAGGCAACACATGTAGTCTTGTACACATAGGGATGGTCGTCATTTGGCATACTTTCAAAAAAATACTTTCTGGATATGCGCTGCACGACGTTGTTGGCCCCAATTTCTTGAGTGACGAAATATAAAATCTCTTTGGACAAATATAACACTGAATAATACCGTGGCATTTCCAACGCATTCAATAGGACCACCCCTTCAATTGAATAAGCAAAGATACAAATGAAGAATCTGTCCTCATCCTCCCAACAATCATAGATGAGTGTGCAGCCAGTTCTAACCCATGATTCCTTCACATTTGCCACATACTCTCCGATTTCCTTTTGCAAATCAGGCACTAAGTTTGTTTTGACTACTGAACAACGTGGCAACTTATAATGAGAACCATGTTTACCCACAGCATTCACAAAGTCAATGAAGGATGGCCTCCGCACAATGTCAACATCAACACCATTAAATAGGATGAACTTAATGAGCAATTTATTAAGCATAACATCATCCTTACTGATATGCATTTTTAGTGAAGTCTCTTCGGTCTTACCTGAACAAGCTTCAATCTTTGCTCTCTTATTAGGACCAGATTTTGCTTCAGCAGCGGCAATTCGAACATCTTCAGGGACTTTGGTGCATATATCTATTCCATGGCCTTTAATTCCAGATAAATGCGATTTAACTCTTGGAACACCACCGGCAAACTCTCTATCGCAAAACTTGCACTTAAATTTGCCATCCAGAAGCTCCACATAATCCCAAAATTGATCTCTTTTTCTGACCATGTCTACTTCCTTGGGCCTATATACACAAAAGAAGAGGAAATTAAAGTTTCCCTTCAATAGTCAAGTTATTGATAACACAACCCACGTCTTGCAGTATATGCACGTAAGGTTTAGCCCCACATATTGCCTTCACATCTTCGCTAAGCAATAATTAAACCTCTGCACTGACATATCACGCAATTGACATTCACACTAATGACCCTCCTTCATCAAAACAAGGGAGTTTCACCAGAATTGTTGGTGGGTCAACAAAACTTAAGGAAGCTCTTTTCCCACTATGAATATATACACACATTGTTATGAGATCTCCAATTCACAAGACTGATATTTAAGTCGACCTTCAGTTGAACAGAGACAGAAGTTCAAACATCTTGAATGGAAAATGAAATTCAATATTTTGAGGTCAAAAGTAAATGAGATTGCTACCTATATATAAATGTTCTGGGTTCTTCAAGAGAGAGGAACACGGAATTTAGTCAAAGGCTACATCTTTACAGAATAACTGTTTATTTAGGCGCATTTATCCCCAATCAATAGGTATAGGAAAGAAATAGAATTAGCTATATTAATCTAACATGAAAATCTGCTATCCAGCAGATAACGAAACAAATTATATCCTTAAGATCTAACATTGTCTCTAATATTCTCTATTAAAGGAATTCTCTTATACGCATAAATTTACTTCAACGCTGTACATTAGCTTGCTTCCAGAGAGTAATACAGAGTATCTAGAAACAACATGACTACAAAAATGAGGAAAAGCGCTTGAAATAATTGAAACGCCCAGAATTCCTCAACCAACTATCGTCGCTCATATTCAAATCCACAGAAGTTGAGAGAGAGAGAGAGACTAGAGAGAGACCTGATAGTGGCACGAAGAAGAAGCCGAGTTAAGCGAAATTTCTCGCGGCGCGACACCTGAAGAGGGAAGAGCAACCAGATCACCAACTTACACAGAATCGGAGAGAGAGAGAGAGAGCTTCTTGGATTTCGCCAGTTTATATAGAGTTGCTGTGTTTCTTTTTCGGTTCTTTCTGGGTTTGGTCTGTGGGCATCGTTGTTTTATGTTTTTATGTTTTTATTTTCCCGCGGTCTGCGTTAAATTGGCAGGGCACATTTCGTTTTATCGTACGCGAACATACGCGTATCGTTGCGAAAGAAAAAGTACGCGTTCTTTTCAAAATCACGGCTCTTACGTTTGTTTCGTCGGTTTCGTTAGTTTCGCGACGGTCTTGAGCTATTCTTCTCCTTTTCACATTATCCAACCACTTTGTTGGATCCGATGCATCATTCATGTGTACTCAAACCTAAACTCAGGTAAGTTTTTCCAATTGTAACCGGCTATAACAAGTTCCTCACGAGAGTCTGAATTAAACTATTTCCATCGAATAAAAAGGTATCAACATATACATAACCTCAAAATTACTTTAACACACACACACACATGAACATTACTTGTAGATGGAAAAGCTACAAGTCACATAAAATTTGTTATTTCTGATGTTAAAATTCATATATAAGTTAATATTATGACTATTTTCCTGTCAGCTTTGCCCGACGTGCCCATCCATGAACAATTTGGCTAGGTAGTTTGTCAGGTCGCTCTAACCACGTCATGTGCAGCTCCGCCGTTAGAAAACTCTCGCATACCAACTCTCAAAACCTCTTCATCAAGACCCATCCCGTTATAGAGAAGACATGCTCGCCCAATCGCTCTCCTTGATCTCTTCCTTCAAGGACGCGAGCAATCCCTGCTCATAATCCCTTTCACGAACTTGCGCTTCATCTTCCTAATCTTATTCGGCATTGCGACTCGTTGCGGATGAAGTCAAACTTGATGGAATTCTGAAATGAGATAATGCGCGCATGTGGATCAAAGGCTCTAGGCTCTTCCCACTGCGGAATTTGAGCAACCTTTCGAGAACCACGATTTCCGCACTCTCACTCTAGATGAGCTTAAATTTGACCGGCTCCTCCCATAGGCAGAACCGATGGCTCGGCGCCGTTGCCATCACCGCCGCTCTTCCTCACCCTCCTAGTGGTTGAGGACTGGCCGGCATGGCGACTTGCTAGACAGTGCTGGTCACATCTTTGAGTTGGGACTTGGACTTGGGAGACTATTCTTATTCTTCGCTCTTCCTCACCCTCAATTAAATCTTGATTTGATGAATCGGATATTTTGCACCTGGGGCATAATTTTTATGTCCAATGTTTCATTGACTTGATTTTTGCCTTAGGGAAATCCGTGACCTGATTTTTCCAATCCATCTAATTGGGGGAAATTTCAAAAAAAAATTATACATGTGAGTTTTACACAAATTTGGCAAAACTTCTACAGGGCTAACTTTTCCATCAAACATTCCATTAACTTGATTTTTGCACCTTACCCAAAAAAAAACCATGAACGATCTTTTCAATTCATGAAATAGTGAAAAAATTTTGAAAAATTATATTCATGTGATTTTTACACAAATTTGGCCAAACTTTTAGGGGGCATAATCTTTTCGTCACTAACAAAAACAAACCTTTTTCATCGAACGTCCCATTTTTTTTAATTTTGACTACAAAAAGCCTGTCAGCTGATGTTTTCAATTCATCAAATTAGGAAAAATTTTGAAAAATTATATTTATGTGATTTTTTACTCAATTTTTTCATCTACGGAAAGTCCGGCTACCCACTTGGAAACAGCATGATTACAAAAATGAGGGAAAGGACTTGAAATAATTGAAACGCCCAGAATTCTTCAACCAACTATCGTCACTCGTATTCACGTGCATAGAAATTGAGAGAGAGACCAAATCACAAACGCACAGAGTGTTGGAGCGAGCGCCAGAGAGAGAGAGAGAGAGAGAGAGAGAGAGAGAGAGAGAGTGCTTGCACTACGTTGAAACTGAATCTTGCCAGTTTGTATACGCTCGGTTTTTTCTGTTTCTCTTTTTGGGGGATTTTGATATTCCTCAATTTCTTTTTTTAATTTCTTGATTCCGTGGTCCACGTCAAATTGGCAGGGCACGTTTTGTTCATTAGCAGGCGTACGTCTGTGATGGGTTGTGAAACTAACGTCCGCGTTCTTTTGAAAGTTGCGTCTCTTGCGTTTGTTTCCTTGATTTCGTGTCCGAGCAGAATATATGGCGCGCTTCCAGTGGCACGCTTTTAGCTTTCCGACAGTCTTGAGCTATTTTTCTTCTGTTCACACTCGTTTATCTTTCATATGCAACCAAACCAATGCTCGGACAACTTCATCCAATTGTAACCAGCTACAATAAATTTCTCGCGCGAGTCAAAAAGTTTTTGATATGTCCATGCATACAAAATTATTATTATTATTATTATTATTATTATTTTTTGATGCGGGAGAAGCAAAAACTTGACCGACAAGCGGTCTGTAGTAAGAACCCCCGGTGACGCTAGGGGAAACCACCACCCCGGCGCCACATACAAAATTATTTTGATATATATATAAACTTGAATTACCTGTCACACATCGACATTACTTCTAATGAAAAGCTACTAGCCACATCATTTTTTTTTTCTGATGCTAAAATTTATTTGAGAAAGGTCAGTTTTTATTTTATTTAGGGCAAGGGGTTCCCTACTTTATTTGTATGAAAAGTTTATATCAACCTAGAGAATTTGCAAACTATCGAAAGGTCGAAGGTTAATTTCCGGACTTGCTCATCACATAAAAGATACTAGTTCTCATTAGGCATATGCTTTTTCAATAAGAAAAAAATACAAGGCAGATGGGAATTCGAACATGTGAATTGAATATGCAAAGCAAAAGAGTGATGCTATGCAAAAAGTAATTTGCAGAAATAGGTACTTGGGATTGCAAATGTGATCCACTGGCATGGCATCGTGCACAAACGTTGAGAACCATTTGCCTTATTGCATCTGATATGTGACCGCATAATATAATTGGTCATCTCTTTCTGCTGCTCCTCGAGTGGCCTTCTCATGATTGTCATCATGCTTTCATTTGGTTTTACTTTCTTAACTGTTCTTCAATAAGATGTCTTTGGGATCAATTCCCTTGCATTGACCTTCGCTTGACGCTCCACCAATGGCTGAAGACTCAACATGTGCAGCAATTTCATTTCAAATTTGCGATATTGGATTGAGGATGCCAGCAGCATTGTCTATCTCTTGTTGATTTTAAGTTCATCCCATGAAAGGTTCCTCGTATCAGTGAACAAGAGTCCCATCACGCATGCCCGAAAAGAATTTTCACTAGAATGGGTGAAGTGCCTGTTGAACGGACAAACTAGTCCAATCCACAAAGGGTTGAAGCGTCTCCTTTATACTATGTGCAAATCCTATGAATAATTCTCGTCAGCAATATATCAAATATACTGGAAGAGAAAATTACGTTTTAAAGTAAAGACAAACAACATGTTTTATTTTATTGATTGAGTGGTGTTTCACAAAGAATACAGCTCTGGTATTTATATGAAAAATTATACATGAGCGGTCACTAAGAATTTATAGATGTTTTACGTGGCTCTACCATTTAATGGCACTTATCTACAAGCGGTTACAAAATCCGAGGTTATCTACTTTACTACTTGATAGTTGATAGTTACATCCTGCATTCCTGCCCGCTGACTGAGCCAATGAACTTTATTCATCGACTCTTCACTCCAATACTTCACCGTTTTTCGTTGACATCAATCAAAATTAAGCCTTTTTGTGGACCGACCGTACTTTATGGATTAACCGCTCCCAACACTTAGTGTAACCTCCTGCTCCTGTTGTCAATTTCTGTAATGCCCATATAGGTTCTAATTGTGTGCAATCGTGCTCCTTTCGCATTAAAAAAGATGCCTCCCTACATGAGTCTACCTCGATTTTAGACTTCCATGGTTCTTTACCCTTTTTCTTTCCTCAATCTTTTTCTTGTTGTGATTGTTTCTCTTGTATTTTATTGTTTGAATGGAATTGTCTATATACGTTAGCAATGCATACAAACAATTTGACGAATCAATCAACTGGATGACAAAAGAGTTCGATTGCATAAGTCGATGAAGTTATAATTGATTGCGAAGAAGTACATGAAGAAATTGCAAAAGCAGTGTGAATGTGGACTTAGACAATGTCCAAGCATTGCTAAAAGAATGTGTCATAAGGCGTTCATCAAATACAACACAAACATTTCCTTAACTACGGCTATTTTCATATAATCAGGTAAATAAATTATTAAACGACTAATTAATCAGTATGACAACGATGTATTGGTGAGACGACGATGATCGGACTGAGCGAGCTAGAGCAGAGCAGGTGAAATCTGAGCTTTTTGAGGGCTGCAGAGTTCTACCCAGAATGGCAGAGCATTTGCAAAGCATCAGCTCGCTTGATGTTATACTGTTTTCGGATTCCTTCTCCTTCCATTCATATACCAATCAAATGGCAGAGAGTTGCTCCGCGTCTAGACTACATCAGCCTCTTGCCCAATTGCCTCAACCCCCACATCTTCTTCTTCTTGCCCACTAAATGGTCAAGACTTGCATATTGTCAAACAGGTGGCGGATCCTCTGGAACACCGTCCTGAATCTTTCCTTCTCCATGCCGCGGGACGGTTGCAACTTGACCCTTTATCGGCATCCCCAGATCAAACGCTGCATGTGTTCTTCGCTTGTGGACAGAGTCTTACTTTCCTACGCCTCGCCTTAGGTAAAAAATATACCTGGAAATTGTCCATGTTGTTGATCACCCGTCGACCGGCAGTGTCCAAGAGCTTTCTGTTGTAGTTAAAAGTATTAAGGGTAACGTGATGTCTCTGTTCCTTTAATATTGTGCTCTTCATTCGAGGATCTGTGTAGGAAAAATTTGCCACTTCATGGACATCAGAGGCATCGGTTGGCATCATCTTAAGTCCTCGTCCCTCGACTCCTCGGGACTGTGTAACGAGGTGCTGAGTAGAATTTTGACGGGTAACCCTGTTCTTGAGTACCGTAAGTTGGAGGAATGTAGGGGTCTAACAAACGCCAAAGTCCATTCGAGAAGTTCAAGGGAGTTGGCATGGTTTTGTAGATTATTCGGAAATGGATTTCCCTTTTAAGGATCTCAGCGCCTCATTTGTTGCTGTTGCGCATAAAGGGGTATCTGTGTGATGAAGATAATTGAAGCGATGTCCCTGGTTGAAGCCAAGTTAGATTTCAAAATGGTTTTTGATCAGGGTCATTTGTGTGGGGTGTGTTGCGAAATGTTTGTGGAGATGCTTGGCAAAATTTGGAATTGATAGGTTTTTTATTTTTGATGAGCCAAGTTAAGCCCGTCCGCCTTTGTTGGGCCAAACCCTAAAAAGAAATGGCAGTTATTTTTTAAGTGAAGATAATTGCAATATATAAAATAAAAATGGGAGAACGTTATATGCTTCTCAATCTTCTTCCCTTTGAAACAAGTTATTCCCTCTTGAAGAACGGAACTCCAAGGTTTCAAACGATTCCTCTAAGATTATAACGGTACTTAATCTGTGGCAAGCAATGTATGTCCGTCTTCATGATATGCTTTCGATCGGTGTTACATGTTTCGCGGGCACGTTTCCGCATTCGTTTTCGATATTTGATCGTTCGAGTATCGATTTGATTTTTAGGAATCTATTTCCAATAGAAATGCTACTAAAATAATTGTTGCTGGTCAGTGCCTTCAGGTGACTAAAATAATTTTCTTTTGGGCATTCCTATTTATGGTCTCACTTATCAAACTGGAAATCTGCTCATACTCAAGTAAATTTAGGTCTTATATTTGTATATTGCAGGGTGTATTTACCTATACCGAGACTTTGAGAAGTCATTGGCATGTTGCATATTGATTCATAATGATTAATGCATGGCTAATTTATTAGTGGGAGAGTTTCTTTCTTTCCTTTTTTTTATTTCTTTTGCTGGGACAAGTATTGGAAAATTCGTGGTTGGTTGGAATCAGTTTTTTCCTGCATGAAAGCTTTATCACACTGAAATTGTCTGCTGGCAGAGAAGCAATACCCATTCTATAATATGCTATCCTGCGGAAGATTTTACTTCCCAAGATCTTTACCTTTTTATGGTCTTAAGGAAACATGAGACGGTTGCTTTCTTCTTTATGAATGTGGCTAGGTTCTTTCGTTTGTGGATACACATACGGGCGCCAGTTTTAATGCAGAATTACAAGTCTCTGATGCTAGACATTTGAGTTACAAATTTGGAGGGGAGAAAGAACAGCAGGAGTGCTACAACTTTCGTACAGCGTTTACTTGAGTGTCACAACTTTTTTTTTGGCTCACTTGAGTGTTACATTGGAGGAAAATCGATTACTTGAGTAATCATCCTACATGAATTTATTTTATTTATTTTTTTTTTTAAAATTTCTAAATTTTTTTTTTTTTTACTTTTTTTTTAGGGCCAATGAGGTCATTGGCAACCCTTGCTGGTCAGAAAACCCTCACCCTTGGTCGCAAAGGCCCTAGGCGAGGTTGTCGCAGCATTGCCGGATCTAGGCGACATTGCCTTGCCCAAGTCTAGCGACGGCCTTCGTGGCTAAGGGCAAGGGTTTCACGCCGACGAGCGTTGCCGATGACCCTTGTCGGCCATAAAAAAACAAAGGAAAAAAAAAAAGCAAAACAAAAAAAAAAATTCAAAAAAAATGATTAAAAATATTAAAAGATATTAGAAAAGTTATCCACATTAGCGCTATCGAAGCCACGTAGGAAGGACGACCAACTATCACGTCTAATTTTCCAACGAGACAATTGTTAATGACATTCAAGTGATCGATTTTTTAAATTTGTGACTTTCAAGTGAGCGAAAAAAAAAATATTATGATATTCAAGTGAATGTTGTACGAAGGTTATAACACTATTACTATTATTAGCCAAGTTGGAGTGTCACTCCTACTATTCGTCCCAACTTGGATTGTCCTGCTTTAGCATATACTGCTAGCAAGTTCGTATTTGGAGAAGCTGGTCATATTTTTTAAGACATTACGCTGTGGCTTCGTCTTGGTTTTCCTTACTCTACTCCTTGATATATTGATTTGGGTATTGCATTTGAAAGAATTGACCAGAGCTTTATCAAAAGGAACTGGACGTGTTTCCTCTTTATCAAGTACAAAAGTTACGTTTCTCTCACTCCCTCCATGCTTTCCCAATCTAAACTTGTGAAACTCGGTATTATGTTTTCTCTTTTACATGAGAAACAATAATATTCTGGAGCTACAGAGTGAGTTATTAAATCGTTAACAACGCATAAAAAATTCCTCCTAGAGTAGCCATTTAAAGGAATAAGAGAAACTCTATGGTAGCGAATTTTGTACATTCAATATACTCTATGGATAGAGGATTAATCTATTCCCTCATGATGTTAGAAATATTGCTCGTAAGGAGTCCTATTGAAATCAAGAAGTATAGGCTTGCCATCAACATCAGAATAAATGGAGTTTTTCCAAAAAAACTTACTAGTGGAGGAAGACCTTCTAGGGATAGGAGACATAGGGCTAAAGAGAGGACCTTTGCAGCCTTGCTAGTGGCCGGTGAGGTGGCCATCGTGCAAATCGGGCGAGGGTTTTGCAGCTTGACCTTCACGGCCCTTAAAAATCAAGGGAAAAAGGAAAATAAAAATGAAAACAAAAAAAAATTAAAAAAATCCATGTAGAATGATTAAATTGAGCAGAAAAAAAAGTTATGGCATTTAGGTGAGTATCGAAAGTTATGGCACTTACACTGTTCTTTTCTCGAATAATTGCAAGTACAAAGTGGCCACTAATTTCTTATGATACATATGTTAAAGCAATTACAGCAAAGTTAGCCATGAATAAATTTAATAGCGACGATGGGTCTACTCCAGTCGATTCCCCAAAGTCTTCGCGTTCAGGAAGAGAAAAAAAAAAAAAAAAATTGATCATAAGAAAGTACTAAAATCAGGTTGGAACCATGCGGCTGCATAATCGTGACAGCTAGTTGCATCGAAGTATGTCTCAACCTCACCGTTGTCCATGCTGTAACTCTTCTTCTTCTCATCAATGTTATCTATGAAATAGACGTGGTTTGGCTTGACCCCGAGAAGGCAAGACTCCGCGTTGAACTCCACCGAGAACGAAGAGTTGTCATTCAAGAAGAGAGATGCGTTCCCCAAGCTCTTGATCTCTTCCTCAGTTCCCTTCTCCAAATCAACTTTGAAAACTCTGATCTCTTTCACGGGTCCATACCCTTCGCCCCATATCGTCCATGCCGCCAACAATGAGCCTGAACACTCAACGAGATACGGATGACCTTCGAAAATGTTCTGCCCTAGAATCAGTCGCGATTCCATGCGATGATTTCTCTTGTTAAAAGTCATTATTTGCTTGTTCGCATCCAAGGCCACAAATAGCCCATCGTAATAGATCAGTTGAAGGACGGTGGGCCGACGCAGATGCATCGCAGGACTCACTGCCGTCCATGCATCATCTCCTGATCTGTGGAAGGCAAACCCTAGTGGTCCAAGACTCTGATGAATATGGATCATGACTACGTAGCTCCTGGTTGAAGAAGGGCCTGAGGACAACGCGATCCTGTTGATTCTGGGATGGCGGCACTGGAGCCTCTTTGGCCCATCGAGTTGCACCCTGAGACGTGATTTGCGGCGAAGGTTCTTCAAGGCAGGGAGTTCGATGCTGATGCGCGAAAGCGGATTGAAGATATGGTACTCCCTGTCCCCCTGCGACGCGAGTATCCATCCTGGTGCAGACAAGGTCCGGACATGAGATCCTGGAACTCGCATCGGGTAAATTCTCCGTGTTGTGGGGCTGCGGAACTCAGCTCTTTGGTTGTCCGCATAAATCATGAGCCACGGCGTTTTCGACTTGGTGTCGTACGTCTCTTTGGCGGCAGTGGACCGCCATGATGTGCACACCCCTCGAAAAGCTAAAAAGTCTTCTATGGCTAGCCGTCGAGCAATGAGTTCTAGGATCTCTCGTGGGAGTTCTTCCCAATTCACCATTACTTGGTCATAGATTGAATGACCAAGTCGCGTGGTGTGCAACTTCTTTGATGAATTCATTCCTCAAAACATGAGGCGGGTCCATGCTTATCTAAGGCGGGTCCACGGTTATGTAAGGGAAGACCACTATTGGGAATTCGGTTTCCTTTTTAGTGTAAGATTACCCCAATCCGACTTCCTCTTTCAACAAATTGCTTCACAAAACTTATGGCTCGATAATTTCTTTTTCTTGAATGGATATTCCTTTGTCCTGGTTGGCAAGATAAAGCTTCCTCTTATTTGATATTATAAGATTCAAATCTTTTTATAGAATATAGCATATCTATGAGATAGTTCATCTTCAAGTTTCTACGAATAAAACCCCATAAAGATCTCATACATAATATGTTTAAGTAAATGATAATTGTTTCATAGTAAACGACGCATGAAAATTGTAATTTAAAAGTAAACTGACTTGTAACACTCAATACATAATACCTAAAATATTTAATACTTTGAAAAAAAAAAAGACTATATGTACCATTTCAATAAGAAACTTGTTTTCCTCGAAAGCAAATATATGATAATTGTCACATAATAAATGATGTGTCAAAAAAATAAAGTGTGAAATTATAATTTAAAGATAAACTGACTTTCAAAACGTAAATCATAATTATCACATAGTAGGGAATTCATGAGTGCACTCCGATAAAAAAAGAAAAGAAAATGGCACTTGTGACTCGGAGGAAACAATCACTTTTTTAAATTATAAGAGCTTAATATATAGACCACTCTTTTCTTTCATTTGTACACTCTTTGTACAATTATATCTATATCCCCACTATAGTAAACTATAACCTACTGTACCACTTAAATTGGAGCCATATCAATTTAATATAACTCATTTATAGTTTTGTCTCCTTATTCTCATTTTCAATATGCTTGGTGTAAATACTAAAGGAAATAAGAATCATTAAGTACTGATCCAATTTCTAAAAATAATATTCTTGCTCCTGAGGACCATAAGATTCAAATCAAAGCCGAGTTGGATTTCAAAATGATTTTTGATTAGGGTGGCCTGTCTGGAGTATGTTTTGAAATGTTCGTGGAAATGCTTCGCAAGAATCGGAATTCTACTAAAATAATTGTTGCTGGTCGGTACCTTCAGGTGAGTAAAATCATTTTGTTTCGGGCTTCGTATTTATGGTCTCACTGATGATACTGGAATTCCCATCATTTTGTCTTGTTAGCATTTGAGGCATGAAACGAAGTCATTTAGTATCTTTTCTTCAAATAATAACCTAAATCACCAAATTGAAAGAAAGGTCCGATTTCAAACCCTAATTGCCATTGAATGAATCCTCTCACCTCAATCTGCCATGTTTCGGCAAGTCATGAAGAAGCTGCTCCACTTTCTCACCGTGAGAACCCGTCCCACCCCTTCTTGAGAAAAGAGAAGATCAAATCTCAACTTCAACTTTGATCTGAACAGAACAAAAAGAGGAGCCGGACACTATTTGGTATATGGACGATGATGGAGTTGCAACGTGTGACGAGATTCAGGACAAAAAGTTCGGCTATAACTACCGGTGGGAATTAAAGCCAACGAATAGATTTCGGGAGCGATTTCATCACTTCGTAACTGCCTCGCACTCTTCCGAAATCAATTGTTGGTGGCAGCGAACGAAGGAAGATTCACAGTGACACAGAAGCCAAGAATCAAAGCCAACAATGGTGTGTCGAGCCGGATCCGAGTTCTTTAAGAACTCGGATCGCAGAGCAGACCAGGACAATTCGCGGCACATTGATAATATTCCGACGATTGAGAGTGGATTACAATTTGGGAGCTCCATAACATTGACAGCTTTTGCTTCCTTTTCCATGTGAAAAATGTTTTTGTGGAGACTATTACCCTCCCTCCCCCTAGGTTCTCTGTGTTGTGTGTATGAACCCTTGAAAAAAGGAATCCTACTCCATCAAACCGCAAAATTAATTATGTTATATAGCTTTTCTAGGATCTTCTCGAGAGGACATTGCTTCGCCCAGCCACATGGAAGGGTGCAGGACGGACGTCTGAAGCATCGGGAGAGGGTGAACAGACAGGCGAGCTCTTTAAAAGCGAGCTCTCGGCCAAGCTTGCCGGAGACAATAGGGGTGGTTCGCGAGCGATACCGACACTCGTCCATGGTTGAGCAATTCGCGAGCGTCGGCATCACTCGACCAATCTGGCGGAGACTTCACTGGTGGCAACCTTGGAGGAGGGCTGGAGGTCGAACTCGGAGAGAGGGATGACCAGATGGGTTTTTCGAGCAAGAGGCACCGGAGGCGTGCAGATGAGGAAGAGGGCCGATACTATTATTGCATGGAGCGATCTTACGGAGAGGATAACAGAGGAGAGAGATAGAGGAAAAAAAAAATGCCCATATTTTTTCTTCTTCTTCGTTGGAGAGCAGCCAAAAAACACATGGACTGCTTTTTTTCTTTTAAATGCTAAGTTATATTAAATTTTTAATTATAAAAGTAATGTAATTTTTTGGCGGAATTTCGTATGAGGCAATTAAGTGATCGTTTTTCTCTGATTTAATAATTAAGTGAGCCGGCGAAAATTTTTGGTACTAAACTAAACGTTATATACAATTTTTGGCACTCTTAATATATTTATCCCGAGCAAAAGAAAAGTTATGGAGATGCAGGAGAGTGGAGAAATTGTGAAATAATGAAAAATATTACAATACTCTTCAATTCTTCAAATATTGTAAAAGGCGTAGAACGGAATTTTAAGGCTAAATTATTTTAGAAGAACTTGCCACCAATTTTTTTTAAAAGGAAAATAGAAGAAATAATTTAACAAATTCATTGATAAAGAAATTAAAATTACATATCTAATTTTAAATGCATTTTTTCCTGCTTACGTCGTCATACAACCTTTTTTTTAATCTTCATAACCATAAATTCATGCAAAATTGAGACATAAATATCAATCAATTTAATTAATTTGTCACCATTATATTTTAATACTATAAAGCCATATGTATTATACATTATACTCAATTATAGTTATGTTGGTTTATTTCTTATATTTCAATATGCTTGTTGTGGATATTGGAAGAGATTGTAAACATTTAATAATGTTCAATTTTTTTATAATATAACTTATGGTATATTTCTCTTGGATACCACAAGTTTTCAGTATTGCTAAAATTTATTCAGAGCTAATGAAAACTAGTACTCAACTTGCCCTACAGGCCCATCGTGGTACTCCTACAGTCATCATGTGAAAGTTTAAACTGGATAAATGATCTACTTTTCTTAAAAAATAATATTTACTATGACGGCTCAACAAGAAAAGATAATTATCAAAATAGTGGTTATTTGTACACAATCATCAGTTTAGAAGGTAGTAATTGATATTAAAACAATATTGTAAAGGAATTTTTTATTATTTTATTGTTTGAATTTCATAAAAAACTTGATGAAAATATGGATGAAAAAGATTGAATGAAAACCCAATTTATCTAAAAATAAACTAAATGGTATTTCCTCTCAAGCATTCTAAGGATTTTTTTGTTTTTGTTTAATAGATTGAGACATAATCTATTTATTTTATTTTAATTTTTTTATGGAAATTTTATTTTAAATTGAGGTACATGCCAAAGATGGTTGTTGATGATAATAATACGAAAGTACAGCTCACGGTGTATGAGTTCGTATCATCAAACAATATTCTCCTTGCTGATCACGTTGAATCCTCTTTGCTGATTACGCTTTGAATCCAACCACATAAAAGTAGATACTAGGCAACAACCCTCGGCTCATTGCTCTCTCTCTCTCTCTCTCTCTCTCTCTCTCTCTCTCTTCTTTTTCTATTTCAAATTCCTTGAATATTCAGGGAAATATCTTATCATTTGATTATATTTGAGGTGAAATTCATACTGTGTAGATAATTATTCAAAAATCCTAAATCTAGTGTGCAATGGTCAATTCACGTATAAATATTTCAATTATACCAATTTTTAGTCTTGAACAATTTAATAATTTGCCAATATAATCCTTTCGGCCAAATTGACCGAAAAATTATTGATGTGGTCATCAATAGTCATGCAAGGTGTGTTTGGAGTTAACATAAACAATTTTTGTAATTTTGTAATTTTTTTAATTTTTAATATATATATATATATATATATATATTTCTTTTTGCACAAGGGATGTGAAGCCCTTGCTTGATCTGGTGAGGTGAGGGTTTGAAGCAAGGGCTTCGCGACCCTCACCTAGAAGTATTGCCAGCCATTGTGGAAAAAATATGAAAAAAAAAAGAGAAAAAGAAAAGAAAAGAAAGAAAAGAGTAGAAAATTTTGAAAATTTTTAAAAAGGGGGAAAATAACGTGGACTGACCGATTAATGGAATTTCAAAGTCCTGTCTTTGGGGGGGGGGGGGGGGCTGGAATTCCTCTACTGGTGTCTAACCTGAGTTGGGAGCCTGAGTTGCTGCAGCCAAGTTGAAATTGCTCCACAGAGGAGAGAGAAAGAGGGGAGAGCGAGAGAGGTGAAAAGCTTTTTTGGCTTTGCAGGGTTTACTTTCACGTGCGTCTCACGTCTCACGATAAGGCCGGAGCATTTGGTCAAGTTTTTACTGTGTGTTTTTTTACTCGGAAAGAGGGAGGTGGAAAAAAAAAAAGAAAGAGGAAAACCCAGAAACCCAACCCGACCCGAATTTTGATGTAGGTCTAATGTGTTTGGGGAGGTTCGGGTCGGGTCATAGTACATGATCCCTATGATTCGGGTTGGGTCGGGTCGGGTAATATCAAAACCCGACTTGACTCGACCCGTTAACCCCCCTAATTCATTCGCATTCAATTTCATCTGACTTAAATAGAAATCTACCCCATCGAATAAAAATATTCTAACATATACATATTTTCTTTAATATATAAAAAGACTACTCATCACACATTAGCATTATTTGTAGATGAAAAGTTACTAGCCACATAAAATTTGTTATATTTGATGTTGGAATTATGGAGAAATTATTTACTACTTAAATGGTCAATTTTTTTCTTCTCGGGAAGGGTCAAACTTCATTGTATGAAATTTTATCTGGACATAGAAAATTTACTAACTATTGAAAGGTCAAGATTAAATTTTCTAGTTTGGAGTTACTTATCACATAAAAGAATACTAGCTATTAGTAGGCACGTATTTTTTCAATAAAAAAAATGCCAGGGAATTCAAATATGCGAATTGAAAGCACAAAGCAAACAAACAATGTTATGCAAGAAAAAATTCGAACATATACATAGATAAAAATTTAAATATTGGCATCATTGACATGATAAGCAAATCGTTAAAATTGAATGGGACTGTTGACACTCAAATTTTTGCTAACAAATCAAATATACATTTTTTTGTAGAAAATATTAATAATAAAATAAAATAGAGGACATGCATAATAGATTTTAAATGACCAATAAATAACAAATAAAGAAAAAGAGAGAAAGAGAGAAAATAATTTTAAAAAAGGGGCTTCAATTCGGTCAATACGAAGGGGCCTGTTCCAATTCTCACAGCCCACTAATCCAAATCCGCGGCCCGTTAGTCCAGTTCATGCCAGCTTCAGTGGGCTTCCTGGCCTGTCAATCAGTTCCATCTCAGATTCCACTCTTTCTCTATCTCTCTCGTGCTCTGAAGTGAGCGCCCGCGGACAGGGGGAGAGCGATTTTCTTCTTCCATCGCCTTCTGACGTCGTGGCCACCGCCGGTCCACACCAGTCGCGGCTCCTCATCTTGTTCTGTTCGGTTCTGTATTTTGGGCGAGAAGCACGAAGCTGTTCATTCTCGTGTGAAGCTGCTTCGCCGGAGTCAGATTTTCACCGGAGAGACTCGTTTACGATGACTGTAAATGTAACCAACCGAATCAGGTGCGTAATGTGGTAACGCAGTTGTCTGTCTGGATGTTAACTGGTGCAGGTCAATGGCATGCTGCTAATTGATTCGTGGTTGTCTGGGACTAATTTTTTTTATGCTTGAAAGCTTTATCACATTCAAATTGTCTGCCAGAAGAGAAGCGTAGTCCATCCTAAAATGTGCTGTCCTGCAGAAGCTTTTACTTTTCAAGATCTTTATCTTTGTATGGCCTAAGGAAACATGTGATTATCTTATGTTTGCCATTTTACGTTGTGGCTAGGTTCTACTACTTGTGGAGTGGAACGTGCGCCCAGTTTTGTTGCAGAATTGCAAGTCTCCGATGGTAGAAATTCGTGTTTGTGGAGTGGGATTTGTAAGACAAAATAAAATTCATATGTGGAAGCCAGGATCGTTTATAGACAAACCTCCAGCCATTGTTCTTGTTCACGTTCGTCAGAAAAACCTGAAATCAAAGAAAAATTGGGGACACGTTACTAACCCAATTCCCTCACGTACTGATGGTGTATTCCGAATGGGAGGGTTTGTGTTAGACCTTGTCATCACCCGTGAGAAATGAACGTACGTTCCTATTTATACACCGTCTCCCATCAAGACGGTTACCAAATGGGCAGTTGTCACGAAAGGGTACGAAGTGTGGAAAAATTTCATGTCGAATAGTCGCAACTTTAAGAGCAAATTTGGGTCTAAAATGTGGGATCACAAAAATAAATAACATTCTCCCACTTGATCCCATCATTTTCATCATACGGATTATTCAACTAATTCCACGAAAACTTTATGCTTAAAGAAAAGAAACAAAACACATAGATCATAGCGACATGTCCTCTAAGAGTGAGTAATATCTTCCATGTATCACAATACATCTTATTTCTTTAATGTAAGCCTATATGTGACAACATATCTTAATGAATAAACCCCATGTTTATTCCAAAACCAAGGATAAATGTTATTCTCATAAACAACAAAATGTGTACACCAAAATTGAGAATCAACATTACAACCGAATAAGAGTTTCATACAACAAAAATCGTTCATATGACGACAAATTACATGATGGGACCTATTCCCATACTAGTTACATGATCCTTATACTTCATTGGTGGCATGCCTTTAGTTAAAGGATCGGCTATCATCAATTAAGTACTAATGTGTTCAATGACCACTTTATTCTCCTTAACACGTTCCCTTATGGCTAAATACTTAATGTCGATATGCTTACTTCGACTGCCACTTTTGGCATTTTTAGCCATAAAAACTGCAGCTGAATTGTCACAATATATTCTTAATGGCCTAAAAATAGAATCAACAATTCTAAGCCCAGCAATGAAACTCTTCAACCATACACCATGTGAGGTAGCCTCAAAACAAGAAACGAACTCAGCCTCCATAATGGAAGTAGAAAGTCAAAGTCTGCTTGGCACTTCTCCATGACACGGCTCCGCCAGCTAACATAAAAATGTATCCAGATGTTGATTTTTGTGAATCAACGCAGCCCGCGAAGTCCGCATCCGAATAACCGACCACTTCCAGGTTGTCAGTCCGTCTATACATAAGCATATAGTCTTTGGTACCTTGAAGGTATCTCATCACTTTCTTTGCAGCTCTCCAGTGGTCTAAACTTGGATTACTCTGATATCTTCCCAACATTCCCATAGCAAAAGCGATGTCAGGTCGAGTGCAAACCTGAGCATACATCAAGCTTCCAACAGCAAAAGCATATGGAATGTTGTACATTTGTTCCCTTTCTAGATCGTTCTTCGGGCATTGGTTCAAATTGAACCTGTCACCCTTCACAATGGGTGCTATACTTGGTGAATAATCTTTCATCCGAAATCTCTCTAGGACCTTATTGATATAGGTTTCTTGAGATAGTCCTAAAATGCCTCGAGGTCTATCTCTATGGATCTTAATGCCAATGACATAAGATGCCTCACCCATATCCTTCATGTCAAAACTCTTAGAGAGAAATTGTTTCACCTCATGTAGCAACCCCTTATCATTGGTTGCAAGTAGTATATCATCCACATATAGTACAAGGAAACAAATTTTGCTCCCACTGATCTTCTCGTATATACATTGATCCATGACATTCTCTACAAAACCGAATGAAGAGATGACTTCATGGAACCTTAAGTACCATTGGCGGGATGCTTGTTTCAAGCCATATATAGATTTCTTAAGCTTGCACACCAAATGCTCACCTTTACTAGAGGAGAATCCTTCAGGTTGTTTCATGTAAACCTCCTCCTCTAGTTTTCCATTGAGGAACGCCGTTTTCACATCCATTTGATGTAATTCCATATCAAAATGGGCAACCAACGCCAAAACAATACGAAGAGAATCTTTCTTAGATACATGAGAAAAAGTCTCCGTGTAATCGATTCCTTCCTTTTGAGTGAATCCTTTGGCAACAAGTCTAGCTTTATATCTTTCAATGTTACCCAATGAATCCTTCTTAGTTTTGAAGACCCATTTACAACCAATGGCCTTCACACCATTAGGTAACTCAACCAAATCCCAGACTTTGTTAGATGCCATAGAACTCATCCCTTCCTTCATGGCATTGTACCACAAATTGGATTTATCACTATCCATGGCTTGTGAAAACGTTTCGGGATCATTCTCAGCTCCAATATTATAGTCAGACTCTTGTAAATACACAATATAATCACTAGGAATAGCCGATTTCTTTATTCTAGAAGATCTTCTCAATGTTGCATCAACATTCTCTTGAGGAGCGTGTTGCTCAACTGGTTGTTCAACAGTTTCCGGTAATTGCTGAACAACTGGATCTACTAGATCAATATCAGCAGGTTGTGGAAATTCAACGATTGGTTGTTCAATAGCCGGTTGAACTGAAGGGGCATTATGAGCAACAACCAATCTTAAACTTGAGGTGGAAGGTTGAGTGTCTGAATGATCTTTCTTAGGATCAAGGTCCTTCGATCGATCGCTCCCACTGATCAAGTCATTTTCAAGAAATTTAGCGTTTCTTGATTCCACAATCCTAGTGGTGTGAGATGGACAATAAAACCTGTATCCCTTAGACCTTTCGGCATATCCAATGAAATACCCACTTATGGTCCTTGGGTCCAACTTCTTTTCTTGTGGATTATAAACTCTCACTTCAGACGGGCATCCCCAAACGCGCACATGATGCAAACTCGGTTTCCAACCCTTAAATAACTCAAAAGGTGTCTTTGGGACAGCCTTGGTCGGAACTCGGTTTAATATGTACACTTGCCGTCTTAAGTGCTTCAGTCCACAAGGATTTAGGAAGTTTGGAGCTGCTAAGCATACTACGCACCATGTCCAATAAGGTCCGGTTTCTTCTTTCCGCTACGCCATTTTGGTCCGGAGAACCAGGCATAGTATATTGGGCAACTATCCCATGCTCTTGAAGAAACCTTGCAAATGGACCGGTGCTTGTCCATCTTGAGTGTATCTACCATAGAATTCTCCACCCCTATATGATCTCACGATCTTAATTTGCTTATCGCATTGTTTCTCTACTTCCGCCTTAAATACCTTAAAGGCATCTAATGCTTCATACTTATTATGAATCAAATAGAGATACATGTAACGTGAGTAATCATCGATGAAAGAGATGAAGTATTTTTGACCACATGAGTCCATATCCGGACTATAAATATCCGTGTGTATGATTTCTAATATTTCTATACTCCTCTTGGCACCTTTCTTTGTCTTGTTAGTCTGCTTTCCCTTTATGCAGTCCACACAAGTATCACAATCAGTAAAATCTAAAGTACCGAGTACTCCATCATTTACTAATCGCTTAATTCTTTCTATGGAGATATGTCCCAATCTCCGATGCCACAACATAGAGGAATGTTCTTTCACAACACATCGTTTTATACCAGCTTTATCATGAACATGCATCGCATCATAATAGGCATTGTCTTGTAAATTAATTCGAAAAAGACCATCGGACAAAGTACCACTCCCGACAATTTCAGATTTAAATGATAAACAGAAGTTTGAATCTGAAAAGTTAAAAGAGTATCCCAAAGGTACAAGTCTTGAAACTGAAATTAAGTTTCTAGAAAAACTAGGAACATAAAAGGTCTTTTCCAAATTTAAAACAAAACCACTATTGAGAACTAGTCTATATGTCCCAATAGCTTCCACATGCGAACGCATCTTGTTTCTTGAATAGATGCTTTGTTCACTTCCCACTGGCTTCCTGTGGTTTTGAAAACCCTGCATGGAATTCGAAATATGGATTGTAGATCCAGAATCAATCCACCAAGTGTTGTGACTTACATCAGTCATATTAGATTCATAACAAACACAAGAGATTGGATTACCTTTCTTCTCGAGCCAGGCCTTAAATTTGACACAATCCTTCCTTATATGCCCCTTCGTTTACAAAAGAAGCATTTGGATTCTTTCTTAATGTCAGCTTGGGGAGGTATTTTACCTTTTCCCTTATGCTTGCCATGGCCCTTATTCTTTCCTTGTGTTGCCAAATGAGCACTTTCTCCCAATTCCATAGTAAGTCTTTCTTCCTCTTGAACACACATGGTCATGAGTTCATTAATTGACCATTTATTCTTATGTGTGTTGTAAGAGATCTTGAAAGGTGCATACTTTGTTGTGGGAGAGTATTCAGAATATAATACACAAGGAATGATTCAGATATCTCAACCTCAAGGTTCTTAAGTTGAGCTGCTATGTTCCTCATTTGCATGATGTGCTCACGCACACCTCTAACACTAGTGAGCTTCAATGATGAAAACTTCATAATCAGGGTCATGGCATGCGCCTTCTCAGAACTCTCAAACTGCACATCAATGGCCTCCAATAAGGCCTTAGCATTGCTATGCTGAGCAACCGAACCACGAATACTATGAGATATCTTAACTCTTATAAACATGGCACAAACGCGGTTAGACCGCTCCCATTGGTTATAAAGAGCTATCTCAGCTGGAGTGCTCGAATCAGTAGGAGCAGGTGGTTCGTCTTTCCTTATAGCATAGTCAATGTCCATCCACCCCAATTGAAGAAGAACTGACTCCTTCCAAACTTTATAGTTCTCACCATTCAGTATGGGAACATCAAACTTAAATTCAGAAAAATTCACAGGTTGCGAAACTGCATATCAAATAATCATGCTTATGTCACAAAATTTGAGGCAAATATAAATAAATCATGTTTTACCAATGTAAACATGTCACAATATGAATCAAATAACATAAAAACTACCTGTGGGCTAAGTTTTTAATTTAAATAGATTCATAATTACTTCATGAAGAAACTACCATATTATATGCCTTTTCTTAATCCCTGTGGGTAAATTAAGAAAAATAATATGATATTTCATCCTAATTAATCATATTAATATAATGAAAATTCCCGTGGGATAAAATTCATCATATTAATATAATTAATTACAATCAATGTCCATTTCTAAATATGATCCGGAGGCTTTTAATATATAATTTAATTAATTAAAGATATTGTGGCTACTCTCTAATTAATTAATTATATGAATCATTGGACATTAAATTTCATGCATAAAATATTCATAAAAATGCATGAAATGACATAATAAATAAATACATCAAGGGCATAACAGTAAATAAATAAATTGGCCAAGGGCAAGATTGCAAAAAAAACATGAAAAATTTGGGGCAAAAGTATAAAAGCAGCCGCGGGTGGGAGACGACGGGCGGGTGCTCGGCATGCGCGCGTCCAGCGCTCAGGCGCGTGCCGAGCACGCGCCAGAATCCGCGCGGGCGCGTGTCCCACGCGCGCGGCTCAGCGCGCGTTGCACGCGCTCGGCAACTGCCGCGCGCGTGGATCCCACGCACGAAACGGTTGCCGCGCGCGTGAGAGCGCGTGGCGCGTGGATTCCACGTGCCTGCAACCGCAGCCCGCGCGTGGGCTCCACGCGCCTTCTTCCTCGCGAACGAAGCCTTTCCGTCGGTTCTTCCGCCATTTTCAGCCGCGATTTCACCACTGTTTCTTCTCCGGCAACCCATCTAAGACCAAAATAAATGATGGGTTTTGAAGAGCATGCCGGCACGACTACATGGGTTCAAGTTTAGGCGAAAATGACGAAGAAATAAGCCCCAAATCATAAGAAAATTCCCAAAAAACACAAATCCTCAACCACCGCGACTTTCGCCGCCCAATTAGCATCCGGCGAACACCAATATACAGGAAAAAACTCATGGCTAACGTTCCTCATGGCGGTGCGACCGTATGGGTCCGAAATCAAGGGGTGGGTCGTGCGGATTTTGCCCGGAATCGTCGAATCTCTCTTGGCCTCAAAACTTCAAAGTTACTGTTCATGTTCTAAAAGCCCGAAAATACAACAAAAATTCGAGAAAACAAGGCAGAGGCAATAAACATGCTCGATACCAAATGTAAGACAAAATAAAATTCATATGCGGAAGCTAGGATCGTTTATAGACAAACCTCCAGCCATTGTTCTTGTTCACGTTCGTCAGAAAAACCCGAAATCAAAGAAAAATTTGGGACACGCTACTAACCCAATTCCCTCACGTACTGATGGTGTATTCCGAATGGGAGGGTTTGTGTTAGACCTTGTCATCACCCGTCAGAAATGAACGTACGTTCCTATTTATACACCGTCTCCCATCAAGACGGTTACCAAATGGGCGGTTGTCACGAAAGGGTACGAAGCGTGGAAAAACTTCATGTCGAATAGTCGCAACTTTAAGAGAAAATTTGAGTCTAAAATGTAGGATCACAAAAATAAATAACAGGATTTCCTGCTATAGCATATATTCTAGCAAGTTTGTCACGTTTGGAGAAGCTGGTCATAGTTTTTAAGACATTACACTGTGGCTTCATCTTGGTTTTCCTTAATCTACTGCTCGATATACTGATTTGGGAATTGCATAAACGCAAAAGAATTAACTCCAAAAGGAACTGAAATGTTCCCTCTTTATTTAGTACAAAAAGTTCTGTTTCTGTTTCTCCCTTCCTCCATGATTTCCTGATCTAGATTTGTGGTTTACATTCATCTCTTTAACGCAAGAAACAAGGAGTATTTTATTATCAGTGGCTCCATTACGTTCTAGAACTTTCATTTCGAATTGCAGCTTATGTTTTAATAGCTCAGATTAAAACATTGAATGCCAAATGTTAGCATCATAAAGATGCTCTTGGATGAGCAGCAGTGCCAGGAAAACACTTGCATAGATGGACGGAAGTGGCCAAATTAGATTTTTTGTAAGCAACTTGTTTTGAAATTTTTAAATAATAAATTGGTCGGAGAATTAGAAAACTTTCCAGTTTAAGTCGGTCCTTTGCCAATGATTATTATTGTATCAAGTGACCAATTTCTACTTGTCTGGAAACTCGTTGGGTTTTACAAAACATTCAGTTTTTCTAAGTTATATGCAGTGCAAACCCAACCTGGTATCTAGAAATGTTGACGAAGAGGACTATGAAGTATTACAGATGATGAATTTGAAAGGTCGGCTAAGCACCTCAAGTATATGGAGATTGGTTGGCTCCTTGCACTGATGAAGTTTCTGGTAGGAGATGCACCTTCGCTGAAGGTCTTAAATGCTGTGAATGGTGGATGTATGAATCAGAATATGCCGAGGCAGTTAATTCCTGCAAACTGTCTGAACTGGCCCAGCGAATTTCACATCCCGAAAGAGCTTTTATTCTAGCTAAGGTTATGTTGTATCATCACAAGAGAGTTGTTATAGATGAATCCAAATCTTTTTTAGGGTTTTTTTTTTTAATCTTTTCTATTAATTTTGCTTTTATGCTAAAAGCTACACATTTATATCGGCGATAGTTAGACGCTAGCCATCAAGACGCTGAAAAAGAAAATAGAGAGGAAAGAAAAAGTGAGAAGCAAAAAGTGAGTTTTTTCTTTATAAGGGTTCTCAATCTCTTTGTATCATGATCTGGAGAGACGATTATCGTTGTATTCCAACTTTCTCCGAAGTCTAGTTGATTCATAGAGTGCCCCTGCACAAAGACGTGACCCAAGGTTGGGTGAACTTTGATAACAAACTTTCTTGCATGTTCTTCTAGTTTTGTTCTTTTATTATTATATTTTGTCTAGTGGATTGTTTGCGAGCGTTATTTTTTTTGGAATCGCCGTGCGATTTGGTAGCAACTGGTATCAGAGCCTAAGTTGGCTAATCAAGAACACTGAGGGTTTTTCGATGACATTCGATTGAAAGCAAACAATATGGCAGAAGATAAAATCAGAATTTATAAGTTCAATGGGCTGGATTTTGGATGGTGGAAACTCCAAATTGAGGACTATCTTTATTAGAAAGATCCTTATGCACCACTTGAGGGTTGGAAACCCAAGATGGCAGAAGTAGATCTAACAACATAAGTCGGATGGAAAATTCTTGATCGAAAGGCAATCGGTGTGATTCGTTTAGGGTTGACGAAAAAGACAGGTGAAAGCAAGAACTGCAAAATAAGCTATGGATCTTCTAATGAATATTTATGAGAAGCCATCCACATCAAATCGGGTATTTTTACTGAAGAAACTAATTAATATAAAGTTATCTAATAAAGGTTTTGTGGCAAAGCATATTAATAGTTTCACACAGGTCATGAGTCAGTTGGAATCCGTAGGCACAAATATGGATATGAAGCTTCAAGCTTTATTATTTTTTATGTTCCCTTCCAGAAAGCTACAACACCACAATGCACGGAATTTTGAGCATCATGAAGGATGATTTAACTCTAGGTGATGCTATGAGCAATAGTATGGATGAAGAGATGTGAAGAAAAGTGTCAGGTGGAGATAATTTTCGGCATCTACATCTTCAACAACGCTAGCAATGGAGAATTGTGGAAGAAGTAAAAGCAAAGGGAAATTCTACGGGCATGGCAAGTCATAATCAAGGGGAAAGAGATAGGTTGCAAAAGATAAACGTTGTTTTGCTACCAAACCGGACCCCGTAGGTTTCAATGTGAAGCCTACAAAAAGAAGCAATGGGATAAGAATTAAGGAGCTAACTTACTTTGTGATAAACCTTTGTTAGAGAACTTGTGTTTGTTTGCAAGGTTTGACTTGGCCACAAATAAGCAGCTTATTGATTCTGGTACTTCTTTCCATTGCCCTTCACAAAGCGATATATTTGATGATTATGCCAATAGAGATTTTTGGAAAGTGGTTGTAGGAAATGGTCACGTGTCTAATTGTTGGAAAAAGAATCGTGACTGTGAACATCTCAAGTGAAGGACGTCTAGTTTTGCGTAAAAGTAGAGATATTCCATTATTAAAGAAAAATCTAATCTCAACTAGTAAACTTGATCAAGAAGGACTTAACAACCCTTGGATGCGGAGAGTGGAAGATAACCTCAGAAGCAAGAGTAGTAGCAAAGGGAGAGCGTACGGGTATATTTTATCTTCTCCGAGGAGACAATATTAGTGATATGGTTACAACTACAATGGTTATCAAGCATTACTCAAATGTAAAGTGAGTAAAGAGAACAAGTTTCTCCATCTACTATAGTTAAAGATCAATGGAACATATATTTATATTGGGTAATTTGTGAATATAATTGTGTTGTTGGTAAGCTGCAATTTTTGTATGCAATCCATAATGAAAATGGTGGAAATGGAAGGTTGTAATATTGGTCCTAAGAACTTATGTCTTGCTTCGTTGTGGATCAAATTTGAATTGTTTAGTTTTTATTTGAGATATCTAGTTTGCTGCAATTGTTTGCTAGGAATGATTTGTTGCAATGCTTGCCAGATAACGAGTTTGCTCATTTATTGTAATTTTTGCTGCAAACGTTGGTCAAATGAAGAAGTGGTTTCAAGTTCTCAAGTATTTATTTTAGTATCATAAGTTGTATATAATGATTGTCTGAGTGCTACTTTTAGTTGAAAATGATCACTTAAGTGCCAATCATGGTAAAAAAGTGATCACTCTTGCTACATAAGTTTTTAAAGATGATTGTTTGAGTGCCAATTTTAGCTTAAAGTAATCACTTGTGCATCTTGTGCCGCACCCTACAGCAACAAACTGCTACATCAACGCCAAGCATCTTGTGCTATTACCAATACAACCTACAAGTCTCGTCTCGTATCGGATACTACTATCTGCTTCATTTCTAATCTTATACACCCACTTGTTTGACAAAGCTTTTCTACTTGTGATAACTTGGTCAACTCCTAAGTTTTGTTTTAAAATAACGAGCCCATATCGTCTTTCATAGCACGTTCCCACTATATGGGAGATCTGCCTTTCTTTGTTTCATCATAAGTCTCTAGTTCTTCCAAATTTATATATAAAATATGGCTCATAACAGTATTAGTTGATAGATAAAAAATTACCTTTGGTTCGAACGACAATTCTTGGTCATTAGGTGGCATCAAATATGTAACTACTTGAATTAGGATTTTGGGCACAAAGATTTCAGTGACCTGTAAATAGCGAACCTAACCCATCCAAATGCAGTTATATATCTAAGAATTTATTCCGCCGAATCGCACTTCCCCTTAGTCTAGGAACAACGAGATGTTTTTGTCCAACCCAAAGAGACTACCTCAAACATTCCCGACAAATGATGATTTAAGACGAGATTCAACTGTTTTGAATTACGACGCTTGTTTCCTCGTCAAAAGTTTTGCATGCAAACTATAACAACTTTAAAATTAGCTCCATTAATCAACTGAGAAAATGTGAAAGGTCAACGAGAATTTGGTAGTGTTAAAGCCGGGTACTAATTGGGTCCTTTCTCATGTGTATTGTAGAGAACGTCAGTCCTATAGGGAGAAAATCTTGTCAGGATTCAGTATCCTAACGCCTCGTTTCACAAATCTTATAGCCTTTTTATTTTTCCATCTAATGGAATTTCCTTTGGAGTGGCTGGCAAAACACAATTTCCTTTTGGTTTGATGGTTTAAAATTCTAGTCTTATTATATAAAAATGTAAATTGAGTTTTTAGCATCAAATTATATAATTCCTTAACTCTTTAGCTCTATTCAACTTTTAAATTTAAATACTCCCTTTGTATTTTAGTAAATTAAGTCCTTCTTCCTTTGTAGAAAAGTTTAGGTCAATTTTGCTAAGATATTTCACTAAACAAGCAATACTTATAATTAATTCTTTATCAAAACAAGCATTAGAGAGGGGGGTGGATTAATAAAGAGCCTTTTTGAGGACCATAATCTCTGTTGCAGTGGGGTAGAGGTGGCAAATGGCTGGGTCGAGTCGGGTTGAAAATGGGTCGACCCATATTTGACTCATTTAACCCGTTTTGACCAATATTCTTGTAGACCCGACCCATACCCAACCCACCCATATCATCGAAACACATTTATATTTATCTCAATTTAGTTAAATTAAAACTTCACACCAAATTTAAAAAGTAAATAAAATAAAAAATGTGAAAAACCTTTAAATTAAAAGTTTGATGAGCTAATAATTGACATGAAAATAATATTTATTTAAAATAAATCTTCTTGAATGCAAGAATGTATAGCTTCTTAATTGTAATTGTTTTTAATTTTGGTTGATTTATTTATTTTAGTTCACCAAGTTAAAAATCACATTATGATGTTTTGAATTTCTATTTATCAATCTAAATAGCGTCGAGAAAAGTACTTCTCCAGTATGTATATGGATATCTATCTACCAAATATCATTAAAAAAATCGACTTTTTTTTATTTTAATTTTTTTTTTGAAATTATTATATTATTATTTATTTTATTGTCTTCTTTTCTTCTTTTCTCTTTTCTTTCTTTTTCCTCCTCCTTCTTCTCCATTGTTACTCCGTCGACGGTGACCAGCCAAGCTGCAGTCCGGTGAGACCAAGCGCCGCTTGTCCGGGCGAGCCGAGCTGCTGAGCTCCATCGTGGTCGGTGAGCTCGGGGCTCGGCTGATCCAGGTGAGCCCAAACTCCGTTGCGGTCGGTGAGCTTGGGGCTCGGTCGATCCGGGCGAGCCAAAGCTCCATCGCGACCGGCAAGCTTGCGGCTCGCCAGATCTAGGCGACCCCGAGCTCGGCCATGGCCGGCGAGCTCACGGCTCGCTCGATCCAGGCGAGCCCGAGCTCCATCGCGGTCGGTGAGCTCGTGGCTCGCCTTGTGGCTCGCCAGATCCAGGCGACCCCGAGCTCGGCCATGGTCGGCGAGCTCGCGGCTCGCTCGATCCAGGCGAGCCCGAGCTTCGTCGAGGCCTTGGCCGAGGAGCTGGAGCTCGTGGGTGTGCTCGTCGGCGGAGGTGGGTGATGAAGCTCGTTGACCTTCGAGGGAGCGGCGGAGGCAAGCCTCAGAGGTGGGCGGCGGAGGCGACTCGGAGGCGAGTTGCGCGGCGGCGAGTGGCAGAGGCGAGCGGCGGAGGTGGGTTGAAAATGGGTCACCGACGAAGCCGTTGAGAAAGTTCTATGTATTTAGGTTTTGAAAATGGGTCGAAAATGGGTTAGAACGTGTGACCCATTTTCGACCCATATAGAAATGAACTCAAAACACTTTGACCCATTTCAGCTGGGCCATTATATCTTCATGACTCATATACGACCCATTAGTGAAAAATATGAGTTTAAAAATGGGTCCATGACGCATTTTGCCACCTGTACAGTGGGGGCAATGATGTTATCCGATGGTAACATGAAATATGTTAGGGGATGATAATGCTAATAGTCTCTAATTTTTGCTTGATATGATATCATTCCTTAATTTTTGTTTGGTACAATTAGGTCCCTTTCCTGTCCGATTCATGATGTCATTTCTCAACTTTTCATCAGTTTCATCAGGTCCTTGAATTACTTCAAAATGTTCAAGTGTCATGCTTCCATTGATTAACTTGTTGAAATTTGTTGACAGACACCGATTAATCTTATGAAAATGCAATCAGTTCAAGAAAATTGTAACTGTGATTATTATGCGTAACAGGTTTCTTGAAACAAGAATCTCTTTTATGTGAGTACTATACACTTCAGATCGGGAGTTTTGTTTTCCCTTTTCTCAATCACTTCAAATAGATGATCTCATCTAGTTAACAGTCTTCCGTTAAGATCTTAAGGTCGAACATTTTGAATAGTTTGGAAATCAAGGAAAAGCCACAATTACAAGGAAAAACGATTTAAAAATATCTGCTAGTATCTAACATGGAGAATTTTTAATATCTTCTTTCGTCTGTTTATTTTCCATTTGAAATGACCCCAGTTGAAAATTTGAGGATGAGGAGTGACAATTTTCCTAATTTAAAAGCTTTTATTGATTGCAAGGTTGTCACTGAACATTTTGCAATAGTTTAGAACCCAATCGAATTAATCAAAATTTCAGGAAATATTGTATATATTGGGTAGAACTTTTGAGATCTTATTAATTTTATCAATTGAAAGTTTAGGAACAACATTCTGCATCTAAAGAAAAGTACACTCACATCCTTCATTGAGCCAAGACACTAGCAGATATATATGTGCATGTAGATAAAAGTCAATTTTCCGGAAAATAGTAGTATTTTTTTGGTGCTTGCTTAAAATTGCATTGGAAATCCTTTTCCACTATTAGGTACTGGCTTTTTACCGATGGATTTTCCTTCCCAGTGAGTCCCAAACTTATGCGGGGGTGAGCTTTGAAATCTCGCCAATTTGGCGAGGCTGAGGCCCCACCCGACGCCAGCGAGCTCGAGTCTCGCTAGATCCGGCGAGGCCAAGGCTCCACCGGCGTCGGGCGAGGCTCGATCTGGCGAGGCCGAGGCCTCACCTGACGCCAGCGAGCTCGAGTCTCGCTAGATTCGGTGAGGTTCGAGCCTCGCTAGTTGTCGGCGACCTCGAGCTCGCGTGTTGGCGACCTCGAGCATCGCCTGGCCTGTCGCTGGCCGTCACCCTACCGGTCGTTGGCTAAGGAATGAAGAAAAAGAAAGAAAAAAGAAAAAGAAAGAAGAAAAGAAAAGAAAATTGATATATGAAAAATAATTATAATTCATATTTTTTTATAAAAAAACATTTTTATAAAGTTAAAGAGGGAAAAATTGTGTGGGGCTTGAGTTGAAAATTTAGAAATGGGTTCTAACTTCCAACCCACTTAATATTTTAAATGAGTCGAAAATGGGTCACAAGTTCTGACCCATTTTTAACCCATTTAAATCAGACTAACTTTTTTTACCCATTTTTAGTTGGGTTTTTAAAAACCTTTGACCCATATACAATCCATATAACTAAAATATGAGTCCAAAAATGGGTCAATTTGACACCTCTAATGTCAATGTACTTCGTACTATCATGATATTTAGAGTTTTTCACATAAGCAATAGTTATTTAACTATTACGAAAAAATTGTCACTAGTCTTGGAATGTTGGTGACAATGGCTAAATTTTCCAAGAAACATTTTAACCATGTTACTTGTTACATTGTAGCAGAGCATGCAATAAATAATGCTTCTATCATAGATAGAGTTGTGCATGTATGTTTCATTAAACAAAAACGCATATCTAGATGTCGATTTGCCCTCATCTAAATCTCCTCATCAATCAGCATTTGAGTAGCTTAATAAGCGTAAATCGTTCCCTTGAAAGTTAATAGTTCATGATGCCTTTCAAGTATCTCAAAATCCTCTTAACTACTCCTAATGTGCTTGACCAATATTTGACTAGTATCGACTCACTAAACCTACGGCATGACATATGTCGAGTCGAGTACACATCATACCATACATTAAACTTCTAATTGTACTAGTATAAGGAACAGTTTCCATTTTTTTTTTCTTTTGGAGTCTTATGACACATCCTAAAACTCAGGCCTCCACCTTACATGATGGGGGTATAAATAGGATTACAATGTTGCATTTTCAAGCGTTCAAGAATCTTCATTATATAAAATTTATAACAAAACAATGAATTTCCTTGATCAATCTCTTTTAATCTTAACTCCCAATATATAAACAGCTTTTCTTATTTCATTCATTTCAAAATTAGAGGACAACCATACTTTCTTAGCGATAATCGGATGCTTATCATTCCCAATTGACAGAATATCATCCGTATAAAGTGATAAAATCACAAATTCATCTTTGGACTGTTTAATATACATATAGTGATCTTCTTCAATCATTGTAAACCCAAAAAAAAAAAAATTATGACTCAATGAAAGCGAAAATACCACTGTTTAGATCATTGCTTAAAGCTATCTATTGATTGACGAAACTTGAAAACATTGTGCTCTTGACCTTCAGCTATGAAACCTCTTGGTTGTTTTATATAAATTTCCCCATCTAGTTCTTCATTGAGAAATGATGTTTGTACATCCATTTAATGCAATTCTATGTCCAAATTTGCGACAATAGCTAGGATAATATGTATGGAGGTAAATCTTACAATTTGTCAAAAGAAAATATGGTTTTGGACATAAGCATTGTTTGCATGAACACTTTGCCATATTTTTTTTAACCGGTTCTCTACCAAAACTATGTATCATCATATTTCACAGATTACATAGATGAGAAGAGGATATATATCATCATTTTGGATTTTATGCTTGTTTAATATTCAAACATGATGAAGTGTTTGGGCTAGTAAAGTTACCATTTGGACATACGTCTGTGCTAGAAAATATGGTCATCAATAAGAATCATAAATCACGTGAAGATCTTGAGGAAGTTAATGCACTCAAATTGCTTGTAGTGGCCCAACGACTTCAAAACTATCACAGAGCTTCTCAGCATGCTACGGTTGTATTCAAATATCTAGAAGAAGGGCTCGCGAGACACCACAGTAAAGGAGATCAGAGTAACAACAAAGCATTTGTGTGTGTCAACCATTAGAATGCAGGATTTGGAATAAGAACACGTTAAGCCACAATATCAACTTGCTTAATCTGTTTCTAGTAAGTTCTCATGTATGATTTTTAGTATTTGAAGCAATTTTTGGGATTGTATTTTGTTTCGAAATTGTTCTAACATAATATCAATCTATTTTTGGACCGGTTTTCCTAAAGAACTGGTTAGCTATCTTCTTTACTTATCGAGAGCATATCCTTTCATGTAAACATCTAGCTAGCTTTAGTTATAAATTTTATTTTTGATATCCTATGATGACACCCGAATTTTTGTCGACATTTTAAATATCCATTTATTTTGCAAAAATATAAAATTTATAAAAATGTAAAAAGCAAACAAATATATTAAAAATTTGAAAAAATGAATGAAATGAAATGAAAAGTCGGGTCCAGTGGGCCGGTTTGTTCAGCCCATCCTTCCGATCAATTTTCGGCCCTTTCAAAAGTTAAGCTTAGCTGCCCATTCATTTCTTCCTTACGGCCCACTTTTTCCCCTTCTACGTTGAGCCCATCTCTTTTAATGTTTTTATGGCCTATCAAAGTTTAAAATAACAAAGAGAGACAAGAGCCCAAAGTCATTTCTTCCTCTTCGCTTACACGAACCAACGCTCACGAAGAGGAAAAGGAAAAAGGCGCCGATGAGGAGAGGACCGTGACGAGCAAAGCAGGAACGCGTGCCCGTGAGCGATGGAGGAACAATAAGCTGTGACGCAAGCAAATGCTGGCGTGAGGGATGAGCACGGCTAACCGGAAATGATACGGAAAGGGGCATGGGCTGCGTGCATGAGGGGCCGAGGCGAGAGGCGGCTTCGCAAAAACCAGAAGACAAGGTTGCAGAGAGGAGCAAGATGGAGAGAGGAGAAGGCAAAGGCTGGTGTTCACTGAAGGCAAGAGAGAGGCTAGCGTTCACTGAAGGTAGAAGTAGAGGGATCGTCCGAGCTTGGCTTCAACCTTGGTTGAGGCGCCGCCGGCCACCGCTTTCATCTGCAGCAGGTTGCGGTATTCTGTCGAGTTCGCTGCTTCGTCGGAGGATGGAAAGGGGCATCGGTTCTCCTTTAAAGACTCCGGCGAGAAACGTCCCTAAATCAGGTGGGCTCCCGCTTGGCTTTATTACGTTATGTAAATTTTTAGTAGATTTGGAAAAACATTAAAAATTTGAAAATTCAGAAAATCCATAAAAATCTAGAAAATCCGGAAAATCATTAAAATTTTAAGAAATTCAGAAAAATCATTAAAAAAAGCTAGAAAATTTTCAAAAAAATAAAATTTAAAATTTAAAAAAAAATCTAAAAAATTAAGAAAATTTGGAAAACCCTTTAAAGAAGTAAAGCCCTAAAAAGCCCTAAAATTGGATAAGCCTTTAGAGCTTTACAATATAGATTCTTGTTTTGCGTTGTCTTGTTTTTTTTTTTTTTTTTTTTAAAGGGATAACTTTAGGATGCTTATATACTTTCTATTATAATTATAATTGACTGCACTTTGCAATATTTAGATGTTACTTCCTTGTTTTATAATAGTTAGGACAAATCTTAGATTTTTTTGATAGGCTAGTCACAAAGTTAGGTATCAAAAGAATGTTAGCCCTAAGGCTAACATGATCAAGTCCCCAAGTCCAAAATCTCTAATTGCATAAATAATAAGAAATCCTCCCATTAGACCCAAAAAAGCTAGTGACCACTCCTTAGTCAAAACTTGCATAAGCTTAATTGATTAAAAATTTGAAAGTTTGATGTCATGTGAGATATGAACTTGGAAGAATTCAAGTCAATGGATAACCACCGGCCCAAAACCCCGAAACCCCGAAAACTTAACAAACTTTCACTTCCTTGTGAGAGGGGTTAGGTCGTGACATCCTAGAAATTAGGAGAAAAGCATAGTTGTGGGAAATTTAAGTCTATTGAAAAACAAAGCTAAAAGATGAGAACGTTTGAAACATTATAAAGCTCAGCGAAATCTTAAAAATTTTAATGATTGGGTACGCTAATTCTCATTTAAGCATAAAAGAACATTGTATTTCATGGGTTGAAGAGAGATCGAAGTCGCAAGCTATTGGGATGGTTCAGTAAAAGGAAGTGGATTGCTCATTCTATTATCTTCCTTCTTCAAAAGGCTAATAAATAAAGTTTACCGCAATAAGATATTGGCAATTGTTGGATGTGATGTATCGGATCCAAGTATTGATAGACATGACTTGGAATTGAAATGGTTGCGATGATATATCCTTTACTGGGGAAATTGATGATGTGGTATATATATTGTTGTATTTATTATCAACCACTGTAGTGTGGACATTATGCTTGATGTTAAATTTAATCAAGTGATTAATCAAGAGATAAAATGATGATATTGCATATTGAGTCAAATTTTAGGTATTATTTGTGTCATTTTTCCTATTATCAATAGTGTTGTAATTTTGTTGTCTTTACAATCTTTACCGTTCAAGATGCTATTTCAAAGATGGATGGAAATTTCTTCCAATAAATGTATGTCATAACCCACAATAGAAATATTCTTAAATGACCATGAATGTTGCAACTCTCCCGATAGGTAGGGAACACAGATTAAGAGGAAAAGTCAAGTTGAGCACCAGAGATCCTCAATCGACATGAGTTCTCTAAACCTTTACCTCACCTAACGTTAAATGATTCATTTTTATTGATTAACCTATAAAAATTGTGTAATGTGAAGGAGTCGCCGGTAGCTCATCACAATCGGCTAAGATTTAAGTGAGATATGGAATGTATCTCACTTCTTACACATTGAGACATCTAAGTAAAAGTACTCTATTACACTAATTATTCAACTAATACCATTTCATTACCTAAACTTAATCACATGTCAACTAAAGTGACCACACAATTTTTTTTATCAAATTATAAATCCTAAAATTCTCATCCACCAAGTGTCAATCAATATTTTTATAGTTCATTATGATCCTCAATCGTAACCTAATCAACAAATTAAACAAACAAATCACAACAACAAAGTAATATGAAAAGAATCACTACCAATTTACCAAGAGTGGTAAGAGAAGACAAGTAAAAATAAAGTGCCTAAAGTAACTAGATATAAGTCGGGCAAAGAATATACATTTCCTCGTTTTAAGCCCTAAGACAACAACCTCTATGAGCCAAATTCATATTGTATGTATTTTTCCTAAAAACAAATCTATGTAAAATTAAACTTAACCAAATGTACCCATTAAAATCCCCAACCTATATTTATACTAACTAAAAAAGACTAAGCGAAATCAAATACTAATTCTAACCATTTTCCATTTTCCAATTTTTTATTTTTGATTTTATCTTTATTTTTATTTTTCTTTTTATTTTTCTTATTAGGTCCCAACTCAGTTTATAAGATCACAGTTTAGTTTTATTTATCTATTAGTTTTTATTTGTCTATTAGTTTTATTTTTTATTATTTTTATTTCATTTTATGTTATTTTAATACTTTCTCATTCCCAAAAAGCAGTCTATACGGTCTACGTTTGCACTTTCATTTTTCGTTTTTTTATGTTTTTATTTTGTATTTTTTGTAACTTTTCTATTTTTTATTATTTTTACTTTCTTTTTTCTGGTAGAGGAGGATTCGGAGCTAGGCCCTTGGGCCTGGTCCGAACGAAGGCTAGGCTTGGACTTCTCAGGTCTGGGTCACTGGACATTAATTGAGCTTTTCATGACAAACCTCTTTAATATGGACTTAAACTCAAACCATCAAAGTCTAATTCTCTATCCAAACCCACCTAAATTAAACCAAGCCCAAGCTTGCTAAAAGCCAACTCAAGCATATTTTTCTATTTTTCTTTTTATTTCGTTTTTTTCCTTTTTATAATTTTCTTTTAAGCCCTTCTTCGGACATTTCTTCTTGTATAGCAAAACGCACAAGCTTTTCATCACTCATTACCTAATCTATGTCAGATATACACAGACCAACATGAAACTTCCGTAAACAGCCGAGGCAACCACCACCTCGCTAGAGAATCAGTGACACAACTACTAACTTTTTTTAACCGCCACAAAACCTCCACCGTCGCTCGTTTGCCGCCCGAACACATACCGTCACAACAATCCGGAATCCCTGAACTCAAAACACATTAAGGAAAAATGTTTTGTTCTTTCTAGAATATAATGTCAGAAATGAGGATGGAAAGAGATAATGCAATTTGAGGAACAACTGAATAAAAATTTAAAAACGAGAGGGTGTAAATCTTTTATTGACTTTTTACTCAATTAGAGATAGAGTTAAAATTACATAAATAATGAGAGACATGAAAAGAAGATCTCTTCCTCAACTGCAAAGTATGTTAAATTATATATGATTATACTTATAACAAACAAAAATACGCGCCTTAATTCAAATTTGCTTATGATATAAACTCTAAGATAAGGTGTCAAAACATATGATAATAAACTCATCAGTTATTTATTATTCTTTGATTATTTATTTTTACGATTATTCTCATGAAGGGTTGTGTCCTTTAAAGATCATTCCTCTTCACCACTTAGAGTTTTTTGTTGGTCAATTTATCATTATTGTGGCAAAATTGTCCAAAAAAGTCCTTAACTTGTTGTACATAAGTTAATTTAGTCCTAAATATTTTAATTGTGTCAATTTAGTTTTAAACCTTTTGACGGTTTGTCAATTTAGTTTTAAACCTAATAAATAAATGGAGGAAAGAATTTTTGAATCTTGGCATTGACCAATAGGGATATGATTTATGTTGCAGTCCATTCGATTTTGGATTACAATGCATTCGGGGAAATCATTGGTTTTATGACAATATCATTGATAGTCTTGCCTTTCTTTCTTTACTTAAAATTGATGGTAAAAGAGATGAAGCACATCAAATTTACAAGTAAGTGATCTCTCTTGGGATTTATTACTAACGTCAATGTGATTTTTTTCTAAAATATGGAAAACCAAAGAATCGTCTTTGATCTTATGGTTGCATTAGTGAAGACTTTGAAGCTGTTGGTTTCCTTTTTTGCACCAAATTTCTTGAATTCAGATTCAAAGTTCCTTTCTTCTTACATGATCTTCACAATATCAATGGGATCGCTTCTCTTCAATATCCGAAACAGAAATGTGAATTCATATTGACTTAATTCACACCAAAAGAAGAAATTTCTCATTCTTCTTCTTCAAAAAAAAAAAAAAAAAAAAGGAAAAGAAAAAGAAGAAGAAGAGAGAGAGGCAAAATTATATGGATATTTAATGTTGTAAAATATTGCGTTGCAAATATATAATAAAGAAGAGATTGAGAAGAGAGAGCAAGTGAACACTAGAGATAGTAGAGAAAGCCAGATATTTCACTGTATTATGATTGTTGTTCTTGTACATCAAAACCAAACTCCTATTTATAGGAGAACAAGAATATACTTATCATTAATATCAATGTATCGAATGATACATGTACTGGATAAGGGAGATGAATGTTCATTGTATAGGGAGATGTACTTAGAAAGTATGATACAAATGTACCATAATAAGTACATTAGATAAGATAAATATAATGAATATTCATTCATGTATCTCATTTATTCATGTATTTCATAACACTCCCCCTTGAATATTCATTGTATTCATTTCGAATTGTGCATCGAATAATACTGCCTCATTAAAAACCTTAAGCCGGAAAAATCTAATGGGACAAAAGGGAAAAAGAGTGCAGAGCACAAATGTTATGATCTTTCCTTTTTATGGATGCATTAATTGCCTCGTTAAAAACTTTAAGCCGGAAAAACTCTGTGGGAAAAAACCAGACAAAAAGAAAAAGAGTGTAATGCATATATAACCACTACTTGGGCTAATCATTCTTGCATCTTGTGAACTCGCCGCATATCAATGCTGCAATGCATAGTTCATAATATCTCCCCTCAATTGAACCATTTAGCCACTTCTAGGGCTAATCAATCTTGCATTTTGTGAGCTCGCCGCATACCAATGCCATATACTAATTTCTCAAAACTTGATGTTGGCAATGATTTGGTAAAAAGATCTGCAAGATTATTTATGGATCGAATCTGTTTAACATCAATTTGTCAACTTTTTTGGAGTTCATGAGTATAGAAAAATTTCGACGAGATATGCTTGGTCTTATCACCATTAACATATCCTCCCCTAACTTGTGCAACACAAGCAGCATCATCTTCATAAATTATAGTGGGAGAATTTGTAACCGGTATTAAACAACAATAATTATGAATATGTGTTATAACGGATCTTAACCAAATACACTCTCTTCTAGCTTCATATAAAGCAATAATCTCAGAGTGGTTAGAAGATGTAGCTACTAGCGATTGCTTCGTAAAACGCCAAAAAATAGCGGTGCCGTTATAACAAAATAAATAACCGGTTTTGAGAGCGAGTCTTATGTGGATCAGATCTATATCCAGTATCAGCATATTCAACTAAACCAGAGTTAGTGGACTCCTTGGAATAATATAATCCCAAATCTATGGTTCCTCAGAGATAACGGAAAATATGTTTAACTCCATTCCAGTGTCTCCGAGTTGGCTCAGAACTAAAACGTGCCAATAAATTTATTGCAAAAGCGATATCTGGTCTTGTATATTGTACCAAGTACATCAAAGCCCCAATTGTATTGAGATATAGTACTTCAGGACCAAGTATCTCTTCATTAGATTCTCTAGGACGAAATGGGTCATTTTGGGGATCTAGAGACCTTACAACCATATGGGTGCTCGATGGGTGAGCTTTGTCTATGTTGAAACGTTTAAGCAATCTTTCAACGTATGTTGATTGATGGACGATTATTCCATTTGCTTTATGCTCAAGCTCTAGATCAAGACAAAGTTTGGTTTTACCCAAATCTTTAACTTCAAACTCCATTTTCAACTATTCAGCTAACTCTTCTAGAGTTCCAATTAAATTTATATCGTCGACATAAATGCTACAATAGCAAATCTGATTTCTGATTTCTTAATAAACACGTATAGGCAGATATGATCATTCTTGTACCTTTCCTTAATTAGGTACTCACTTAGGCATTGATACCACATGTGACCGGATTGTTTTAACCTGTACAAGGATCTTTGCAATTTTATTGAGAATAAATTGCGAGGAGTGCATGCTTCAAGCATTTTGAATCCCTCGGGAATTTTGATATAAATATTAGAGTCTAATGAGGCATATAGATATGCCGTCACAACGTCCATAAGACGCATTTCCAATCTTTCAAAGATTGCTAGGCTAATGAGAAAACGAAATGTAATCATATCCATCATAGGTGAATATGTCTCATTATAATCAATCCCAGATCTCTAGGAGAATCCTTGGGCAACGAGTCGGGCTTTATACTTGACAATCTCGTTTTTCTCATTTCGTTTTCGGATAAATACCCATTTATATCCAACGGGCTTTACATTATCGAGGATATGAGTTACACGTCCAAAAACCTCTCGTTTAGTTAGAGAAGCTAATTCAGCTTTAATTGCTTTCTCCCACTTAGGCCAATCTTGCCTTTGACGACATTCAATAATAGATTGCGGCTCACAATCATCATCCATAATTTTATGAGCAATTGAGAATGCAAAAACATCATCAATGATGATTTCATTTCGATCCCAAATTTCATTACAATATGTAATGGAATTCTTGGTATTCCCGGGGCTAGTGTTCCTTTCATGGGTTTGCGCCTCTTCAGGGGCAATAAGCTCTTTGGGAGCAAGTACAACGCCAAGCTCTTTTGGAGCGGATTCCCGATTATTTCCCCCTCGTATTTCGAGGAGCAGTATCTTTTGATCCTATCGGTCTACCACACTTCAAGTGCGGGGGATTTTGATCCATTTTAGTTTGTCCTTCGGGAACAGCTATCCTAGCTGGAGCATTTGCAGCTAGACTATGATAATAGTGCAAATAAATGTGCAAATGTGTCATTGTGCGTAGATAATAGGCAAACATGGGACCATCTACAGGATGCGTCCACTAATACCATAAAATATCAAAATAGTCCACTTGGTGGTTGTATTGGTCCACGAATATCACAATGAATTTTTTTGCAAGAATAAAGGAGATTCAAGATTAACCTTTGTTATAGAATGTTTGATAATGAGCTTTCCTTGTGAGCAAGCCTCACAATTATAATCTTTGGACAACAATACCTTTATATCCTTTAAAGGGTGCCATTTTGTATTTTGAATTATCCTACGCATCATTGAAGCGCCAGGATGACCAAGGCGATCATGCCACGGTCCAAATCGATCAGGGCTTACCAATCTCCAAGATGTGGTGGCGTAGGTTTTAACAGCCTTAATCATGACACAATACAAACCCATAGAAGAAGCTTCTAGCTTCTCATGGATGGTCTTCAGGCTCATCTTATAAGAGGAAATGCCAATATATTCTTTATCTTGCTCATAAATAGTCTCGATATGGTACCCATTACGGTGTACATCTTTGAAACTGAGCAGATTCCTTTTGGATCTAATGCTTAGAAACGCATTTTCAATATGCAGGGTGGTGTCATTTGGCAAAATAATTGTGGCATTTCCAAAACCATCAATAATCATAACAGGACCTGATATTGTATGGATTTGTGCCTTCTGCAATGTCATACTCGAGAAAAAGTGTCTATTACGAAATATAGTATGTGTTGTTGCACTATCAATCAAACAAACATCTTCCTTTTTCTCGGTATTTTCCATTTGCATTTATATTGACAACTTCAGGTGTCAAGTATCATAAAATTTGCATATTATCATTGCAAAATTAAATACTTATTAATTAAAAAGATTTTCAAATATCAACCGCCACTTCAGGAGCAAAATGATACTTTTAGATTTGAAATTTGGTTTCGGGCCAAGAAAAATAAAAATGAAGAATTGATAGAAGAAGATGGAGTATAAGTTGATTAATAAAAAGAATACTCACCTTGTAAAAATTATTTACTCAATTGGTAGATCTTCGTGCTTGCAGAAATTTTACTCAGTCAGTAGATCCTCGTGCTTGCAGAAATTACTTACTCAGTTGGTAGATCCTCGTGCTGATAACGTGTTATAAAATATTGTGTTGCGAATATATAATAGAGAATTGATTGAGAAGAGAAAGCAAGTGAATACTAGAGATAGTAGAGAAAGCCAAATATTTCACTGTATTGTGATTGTTGTTCTTGTACATCAAAACTAAACTCCTATTTATAGGAGAACAAGAATGTACTTATCATTAACATCAATGTATCGAATGATACATGTACTGAATAAGGGAGATCAACGTTCATTGTATAGGGAGATGTACTTAGAAAGTATGAAGCAAATGTATCATAATAAGTACATTAGATAAGATGAATATAATGAATATTCATTCATGTATCTCATTCATTCATGTATCTCATAACATTTAAGAATATATAGTGTGTCTAATACACTTTGCCATTTCTTTCTCCCTCATTTTGAAAGCTCTAGTGAGCTTAATAAAATACTAAAAGGAAGTACAAAAAGAACAACAAAGCTGTAATGGGCCTTCACAAAATCGTCTTGGACATTTAGGGAGTGCATGACAACCACCTGTTTTTATTCTAGAAACAATTTTTCTATTTCAGATTTGTTTCTGGAATAGAAATCCGTTTGATAAAATTATTCAATTTTTCTATTTTTGAAATAGATTTTTGTTCTAGAAATAGGTTTGGAATAGAAATCATAAGTAAAAATTTTCTACTTCTCTATTTCTAGAACAGAAATGAGAAATAAAAATTATTCTCATCGTTTGTCAACTGGTCCTTCATCCGTCACCGCAAACCATCGTCCCTCTGTCGTTGGCCGCCGGGCACAGGGCGCCGGTCCCCGGCCACCGGCCCACTGCCATCCGCCGCTGTCTGGAATGAAGAGATTTTGTATCGTTATCAAACGAATTTCTATTTTTAGAGTATAAATTTTATATTGTTATCAAATGGTTATTTTTACTTAGAAACTCATCTAGAAATAGAAATAGAAAAATCTATTTTTTTTTTTCCAAAAATCAATTTCTGGCCATAATGGTTATCATTCGTGCCCCGAGGGTCTGTTTGTTTGAAGAAAAACTATTTCTGGGAAATTAAAACTATTTATGGGAAATTATTTTATGACTTTCTGGTGTTTAAATGATGGAAAACTAATCGATCTATAGAAAATAATTTTCATAGGTTGAAAACAATAAGTTTTGTTAGGATATAATATGCGGAAACGACAAAATCTTGTAATTTACGTCAACGCGAAATCACCGGAGAAATTAACGAGAAAAATAAGGACATTAGAAATTTACGTGGTTCGGTCCGAGTATCGGTACCTACGTCCACGGGGAGATCCAGCAGCAAATAATCCACTATAATCGGAGAATCAAAGTTTACAATAACTCACACGCTCAATTGTTTCCCTTGCTTAGATTTAACCTCAAACCAAAGTGTTTATAAATAACAACTTGCTTGGGTATAAACTCACAACAGAAAATTACCGCGCGTTCAAGCTCAAAACAAAACGCTCTACGTATGCCTTCGCGTGTCTCTTCAAAGCTTCGTGCGGCTAGCAGCTTCAACGATCGTGTGCGGCTTCATAGGGTTTTTCTCTCTTTTGCGGCAAGCTTCGTTTCTCTCGTGGACGTGCAGCAACAACACACCGAAATAAAAAAAAAAAAAAACCTGTGTAAAAATACTTTTAGTTTTATACGTGTGCCCAAAAAGTCAAGTTCTTGACTTGGGCCCACCATCCATGTGCAGGCTTCCTCTCTCGGCGGACTTCCTTTGGGCGGCTTCTCTGGGTGAAGAAAAGAACACGCATAAAAAATATTTCTATTTTTTATGCATGTGCCCAGGTCAAACTATTTGACCTGGGCCCACCACGTTCTATTTCCACGTTTGGACTTCATGCCAAAAGTACAGAAGACATCTTTCCTTTTAATTATTTCTTCATTTGTGCAGATTTAAGGGTTCAGCGAATCGCGTTATGTAAACGCTCAAACTCGAGACATTAATTTAACAATTCTCCACATTGGCTCGATGTTTGAAGCCAAATTATAGTGCTCATCATCCATGCTGCTCTTCCAACGCCCCGACGGGCACTCACTCTCCACAGACGCCAATAGAGCTCAAGCAGAGCTTGAGCTTCCCCAAAGGAACAGACTTAGTCATCATGTCTGCTGGGTTATCTGCTGTAGCAATCTTTTTAACAATAACATTACCCTTAGCTAAGACATCTCGGATGAAATGGTACCTGATATTGATATGCTTTGTTCGCTCGTGATAAACTGTATTATATGCCAAATATATTGCACATTGGTTATCACGGTGTATATCAACACTTTTATGTTCTAATCCAAAGTCCGAGAGCAAACTTTGTAACCATATCGCCTCTTTCGCTACAAAGGTTAGTGCCATGTACTCTGCCTCAGTCGAAGACAAGGCAATATGATCCTGTAAGGACGCTTTCCAACTAACTGCATCACCTGCTAGCGTAAATATGTACCCTGCTAAAGATCTACAATCATCTAAGTCACCGGCGTGATCCGAATGCACAAAACCAGTGGTCTCATTGGCATTGCTGTCCCTCTGATATACTATACCCACGTCTGTTGTCCCCTTTAAATATCTGAGGATCCACTTCACAACTTCCCAATGAGCTTTACTAGGATGCTTCATATAACGACTAACCACGCTCACAACTTGTGAAATATCAGGCCTAATGCATACCATAGCATACATAATACTACCATGGCACTAGAAAAGAAACACGGGACATATGCTCCTCCTTATCCTTAGTCTACGGTGATAATTTATTTGAAAGTTTAAAGTGCTTCGCTAAAGGTGTACTTATAGATTTTGCTGATTGCATATTAAAACGTGCCACGACCTTCTCAATGTATTTCTTCTGAGATAGATGTAAAACTCATGCAGTCTTGTCACGCAAAATCTCCATACCCAAAATTTTCTTTGCAGCACCTAAATCTTTCATCTCAAATTCAGCATTTAACTGCCTCTTCAGCACATCAATATCAGACATATTCTTAGCTGCTATCAGCATATCATCAACATATAAGAGTAGATAAATAAAGAACCATTCTCCAATCTCCTATAGTAAATGCAGCTATCTATCTGACTTTTTGAATAGTTTTGACTAGCCATGAAAGCATCAAAGCATTTATACCATTGCCTAGGAGACTGTTTTAGCCCATACAAAGATTTCTTTAACAAGCAAACATGATCTTCCTTACCCGGGCCTCATGTTGCCTCATGCTCCTCTAACTCACCGTGAAGAAACGCAGTTTTCATATCTAGCCGCTCTAACTCGAGATCCCCGCGAAGCAACTAAGGCAAGTAAAACACGAATAGAAGTATGTCTTACCACGGGAGAGAACACCTCGATTGTAGGCAATGCCCCCACGTTGTGTATACCCCTTTGCCACAAGTCTCGCCTTATACCTCGTTACCTCGACACCATGAATGCCCTCTTTCCGTTTGAAGACCCATTTACTTCCAACAATCTTTTGGCTCTTGGGTACTTTGACCAGCTCCCATGTTTGATTTCGATGGAGTGATTCCATCTCTTCACTCATAGCCCCTAGCCACTATGATGACTCCGAACTAGCCATCGTCTCAAAGTAAGATGAAGGCTCATCTATCTCCATCTCATCACCTACAGTCAATGCATAAGCAATATATGTATAACCATAACGCACCGGTGATTTAACGTGCATTTTATGTCTATCTGCGGCTATAGTATGCTGCGGCTTTACTGGTTGTTCACTATCACCGACTTCAGGAACTACGGCTTCATCTACAGTCTCAACTTCTGTTACCTTCGAGGTCTCCAGAGTCTTCACCTGATGCTCTGCCTCACTAATGACACTTTGATCCGTCTTCTCTTCTGGTTGTGTCTCAAAACTCCTCTTTTGAAGCATTGCAGTCTTGTCAAAGATCACATCTCTGCTGATTGGAAAACCGGGTGATCTGGGATCAGTGCACCACAGCCGGTAGCCTTTCATCCGATGTGCATAACCCGGAAATATGCACTTCTTCGCCCTCGGCTCAAGCTTACCATCACTCGCATGAGCATACACATGACATCAGAATATACGTAATTCGGAATAATCAATAGGTTTCCCCGACCATACTTCCTCAGGAGTCTTCCACTTGATAGCAGACGATGGAGATCGATTAACTAGGTAACACGCCATGTTAATTGCTTCGACCCAAAATTCCTTGCTAAGTCCTGCATGCGAAAGCATACATCGAGCTCGCTTAAGCAAAGTTCTGTTCTTCCATTTTGCCACGCCATTTTGCCGTGGTGTCCCAAGTAGTGTGTGTTGTCTCACAATACCTTCTTTCTCGAGAACTCGGTAAAATCTTTACCACAGAATTCCATGCCATTATCGGTTCTTAGGCACTTGATTTGTTTATTTGACCGCTTCTCAATCAATACCTTAAATTTCTTGAACCGATCAAACACATCATATTTGTGCTTCAGAAAGTAAACCCATACCTTCCTCGAATAGTCGTCGATAATTGTCAGCTTATATCGGGCACCTCCTTTCGAAGGAACCGAAGACGGACTAGACGTCTGAATGAATATATTCAACTAGTCGTTTGGTCGAATGAATAGCTGTAGTAAACTTAACTCGGTGTTGCTTCCCAAAGATGCGGTGCTCACATAAGTCCGACTTTCCTGTTTTCTGACCCTTCAACAACCCCATTTCACTTAACATTGTCATACTTGTCTCACTCATGTACCTTAAACGCACATGTCATAATTGAGTCAAGTTAGAGTCTAACTCACCTGATTAAATTGCAGCGATTCTGGTCACGGTCTCTCCTAGTAGATGATAGAGAGTATTCACTTTCTTCCCCTTCATCACTGTAATGGCACCTCGAGAGATCTTCAGTATTCCACCTTCAGCGGTGTACCTAAACCCGATGTTATTGAGCGTCCCCAGAGAAAAAAGGTTCTTCTTAAACTCCGGTACATGCCTCACATCTATCAATGTGCGCACCACCCCATCGTGCATCCAAATCCGAATTGTCCCTATCCCCACAGCCTTACAGACTACATAATTCCCCAAAAGAACTCTACCACCATCTACAACTTGGTAAGTAGTAAACCAGTTCTTATGAGGCGTCATGTGATAAAACACCCCGAATCTAGCACCCATTCATCTCCTGGTGAAGTAGCAGTCACACATAAAATAGCTTCTGCATCACTATCGCTCCCCATGGCGACATTTGCCACACTACTTGTAGCATTCTGCCTATCAACTTTATTCCTCCGCTTTGGACAATCTCTCATGATGTGCCCCTCCTCGTGACACTCAAAGCACTTCACGCGTCCCTTGGACTTTCTATGGCGTGATTTTGATATGCTTTTACCTCTACTGCTACTAGGCCCTTGATGTTGTTCTCTACCCTGAATCGTCAGTGCTTGCGCTGCTCCTTGCGCCAGATCGTCATCTCGCAACTTTCTTTGCCACTCCTTAGAGAATAAAGCGGACTTTACCTCTTCTAAGGTAATAGTAGTACGTCCCTACAACAGTGAATTAGTAAAGTGCTCTCATGATTCTAGTAAAGAGGCTAACAATATCATGCCATGCTCTTCATTATCAAGTATTTTACCAACGTTCTTCAGATTCATCATGAGTTTATTAAATTCATCTAGGTGGGTTCTGATAGACGTACTTTTAGTATATCTAAATTGAAACATCTTCTTCAACATGTACAAGCGATTGTTCAAACCTTTCTTCACATAGAGTGCTTGAAGTTTTGCCCATAATGCTGCGGCATCCTTCTCCTCAACAACCTCTAGTAAGATCTCATCCGTTAAATTTAGCAGGATTATACTCTTTACTTTTTCCATTAGCTCTACCCTCTCAGAGGTTTTCATTATAATTGGCAACTCATCTTCACAATCTAGTGCCTTGGCCAAACCTTGTGTTGTCAATAAAGCTCGCATCTTGATGCTCCATAACACAAAGTTATTGCTCCCGTTAAACTTCTCAATTTCAGATTTCCTCTCAGACATAATTGCAGTAACATAATTTCCAGATAATAATCAGACAAGCAAAAGCTCCAAATCACAATCAAGAAATCTAACCCCAAGCTCTGATATTAATTGTTGGGATATAATACGCGGAAATGACAGAATCTTGCAATTTACGTCAACGCGAAATCACCGGAAAAATTAACAAAAAAAATAAGGACACTAGAAATTTACGTGGTTCGGTCCGAGTATCGGTACTTACGTCCACGGGGAGAGCCAGGAGCAAATAATCCACTATAATTGGAGAATTATAGTTTACAATCACTCACACGTTCAAGTGTTTCCACCGCCTATATTTAACCCAAAACCAAAGTATTTATAAATAACAACTCACTTGGGTATAAACTCACGACAGAAAATTACCTCTCGTTCAAGCTCAAAACACAATGCTCTACGTATGCCTTCTCGTGTCTCTTCAAAGCTTCGCGCATCTAGCGGCTTCAACGATCGTGTGCGGCTTCGTAGGGTTTTTCTCTCTTTCGTGGCAAGCTTTGTTTCTCTCGTGGATGTGCGACAGCAACACACTGAAAGAAAAAAAACCTTGTGTAAAAGTACTTTTGGTTTTATACGTGTGCCCAAAAAGTCAAGTTCTTGACTTGGGCCCACCATCCACGTGCAGGCTTCCTCTCTCGGCGGACTTCCTTTGGGCGGCTTCACTGGGTGAAGAAAAGAACACGCATAAAAAATATTTCTGTTTTTTATGCATGTGCCTAGGTCAAACTATTTGACCTGGGCCCACCACGTTCTATTTCCATGCCTGGAATTCACGCCAAAAGTGCAGAAGACATCTTTCCTTTTAATTATTTTTTCATTTGTGCAGATTTAAGGATCCAGCGAATCGGGTTATATAAACGCTTAAACTCGAGATATTAATTTAACAAGTTTAGATCGGAGGGAAACAACTACCCCTTCTAGCAAGAAGAAAATTCTTCTCTAAACTATCAAATAAATGAAAACTAACCATTTTTCTTAGAAATGATTTTCATGAAAAATATTTTTTTTCTTTATTATGAATATTTCAGTTAAATAAACGCACCCTCCAATAAAGAGAAACCGAAGAAGATCCAAGGGGTAGTTCTTTTATTAATGCATGCTCTAGTGAGTCTGCTGGAAGCAAAAGAAAATGTTGAATAATTTTATCAGGAAAATAATGGGACGAGGAAGTGCAATTGTAATGTTACTAGAGTGAAGACGTGAGACAGAAAAAAGGCCGAGGCAAGTTTAAAGATTGACCGGATTTCTCATATCAAGGGCGTTATGGTCACACGACAATTAAATGGGTGTTTTTGGCCAGAGAAGGGGTGGAAATAGCCCCAATCCTCAAGAAATCATCACGCCATTAGACAAGCTAATAGCTTATGATGTTTCTCAAATGGGTAGGACACTCGGGGTTACATTAAGCACCCCGTCATTTTTCCTCCAAGGACCGAGTCCGTAGACTCTTTGATGAATGAGTACAGGTCTTGGAACAGAAGACGAAAATTTGTATTATCGATCTAGGATAAATTTGTAGTCGCAGTGTTCGTCGATTACATAAGGAGAGGAGAATGATTAAACTTCAGAAGGATTAAAATTACCCGGCAATAGTAGAATAGATTGTATATTTAACTTTGGGAGAGAAAAATTGGTATTAATATCGCTACTGTTAAATAGCATCATAGAACTATTACATAAGATGACCTGTCCCACCGTTTCACTTTAGTTCGTTAAAAATGTAGTAATTTGTTTAGGAAGTGTTTTGTCTTATCTTTTAAATGCAATTAGCGCCTTGCTTGTTTAATTCTCCTATTTAATTACTTATGTGAATATTTAAAGATGCAGCGTTAAATTTTAGTGCTTGTTTTTCGGTGGGTAGATCAGAAGGTTGATTAGATACTAGGGGATTGATGCTGATAGCCTTCTGCGTTGTGCATATAAGCGGGGGCTATTAATAATTAATTCCACTCTTTGGACCGTTACTGGATTTAGGCCGATCCCAAGGCCATTCTATGATTGATTGGATGAGTTTTTCCGATTGCCTTGCTTGTTGAATGGATGACTCGAATGCAGATCGACACTATGAATGGTGATCAATGGCGGCACCCACTGAAGAGTTGGACAATTGAAGACAATGGCGTGGTCGACCGATGTCCGTGGCTGTCTTAATCTTTCTGTAAGAAGCTTTAGTTTAGATTTCTTAGTCTGGTCAATTAATAAACTTAGGCTCTAATTAGCTTGGGCTATAATTGATAGGATCAATTTAGACTTAACTTCACTTTTAAAATAAATGGTCAAGGCAGCTTAATATAGTCCCACTCTTAATGAAAATGATTAGTATTAAAATCACATTTGGTAGGTTCTAGTCTCTAGCTTTAAGCTTTCGAGGAATTGTGTCTCAAGACGCATAATGAGGTCATGTGCATTCTTTGCCTGACTCATATCGGGTTCTTATATTTAGCACCATTACTTGCCTTCAAAACTTGAGCATTTATCTATCACACTGTCTTTCAATAAATTGGATATTTATCACTTCCCTAGAATAGGTCAAGATTAGTTTAGACTTCCATGAAAATTGACCCTAAAAAAAAAAAATTGCATGATCATTTAGCAATTTTGATGCCTTTAAGAACATAATTGGTAATCAAGACCATGTGACCACTTAGATTAAACAATTTTCCAAAATAGAGGTACCGAAGAGGTGCTAATAGAAATAGTAGTGTAATCAAGTCTCCAATGCTAAAATCTCTTATTGCATAGGAATCGAGACAATGGTCTCACATCTCGATTGGTTTTTAGCTCATTCTAAAAGACTAGTGGTGACTCTTAGAATATTAGGCCGTTAAGAACTTAAATACTAAAATCCAATGTAGCATAAGGTATGGCCTTTGGAGAGTCCGTGAGAGTTGTTGGTTGGCCTTTAGGTAATGCCCCTAAAACTTATGCCTTTTCCCAACTGAAAAGGGTAGGTTATGACATTAGCATGGAGTATATTTAACTCTATATAGGTCAGCCTTTTTTATTTTATTATTACATTTGAAAATTATCAATTGCCTAATATAAGTAGATATTAAAGGTAAATAGTGTTGGAGAAATATGTCCAAGTGATTTTAATGAGGCTCAAACCATCCCTAGTATAATGTTTACTATGACACGTGCAGATATTTGTAACGTAATATCCATAATGTGATCCTAGTGGATAAAAATTGTAATGTGTTTTGATATGGTCTGTAAACAATACCAACAAATTTAAAAGATCAGCTTGTGACAATGCCTATGTCAATGCTACTAATATTAGGTTATTGATACTGTGAAATGTTTGTCGGTTTAGTAAAATAGTTGTTGTGGCTATAGATTCGCACAACAACAAAATTCAAATGGAAATAGTAATTGAGAAGTTAGGTATTTTGACAGGCTTATCAGAGACTGCAGCCCATGCTATTTTTAGATAGCCTCCAAATGTTCATGAAAATAATTGTATGGATAGTTCTATTTTTGGATAGCAGCTCAACAGTAACTCTAACGACTCTTTGCTTTTCCAATCCAGCTCTAATGGATAGATTGAAGATGGTTATAAAAGATACGATCTCTAAAACCAAATGTTAGAGAGAGAGAGAGAGAGAGAGAGAGAGAGAGAGAGAGAGAGAGAGAGAGAGAGAGAGAGAGAGAGAGAGATCTGAAAATTTGCTTCTACTTGTGTTCTAAGGGATACGTTCTCTTTGGATTGTTTTTCTAAGTATTGTATTCGTGCCATATTAGTGATTGTACTAAAGATTAAGTGTACAAGAGTAAGAGTAGCAACTGAGTCCTGATAGTGTAATCTATTATGTGATAGGATAAGTGTTTGCTAATTATAACTTTCTAAACAAATTAGTAATGCAATCCAGCTCAACTTAATGCTATTAGTTTGAAGAGCAAAGTAGGCGTGGGGATAAAATCAAATCACTATATATCTCTATCTGGTACTATTTTCTCTCTTATCACTCTCATGAGTACACAATACAATTACGAATTTTGAAACATCACCTTGACCAGATCTTTATTTAGCATAAGCTATTTTCCACAAAAGATTGTTAAGTTTTCTAAAATAAGCTATTCAACCCCCCTCTATGTTGTATTGTAAGCCCCCAACAAATAGTACAAATCTTAGAACCTTCAATTCAAGTAGTGACATCAAGATATGGTATATTTTGTAAGTATAATCTAATCTTACTAATGAAAGAATATATTTCTTTCACTCAATCTTCTATTATAGAATGATATCGAATACTGCATCCTTTTTCTTGTCAATTCCATTACTAAATGAACCTAAAATGGTAAAGCAGGAAAACTTCCATAAAAGTAATAGCCAATTCTTTTTTAGATAATTTTGATGCGGTGATTTTCATAGATGACACCTCTATACCAAAGGAGGCGCCTCGAAATTCTGTATAAATCGGCCTCTTGCCAACACAATAAAATGTTGTCTTTGTTTCTTCTCATCCTGAAACAAATCAAGTATGCTGCAATCTGCGAATGGTGATTGAGGTAAGATTCCTTAAGCTTAATCTCATTTGACATTATTTATGCAATGATACAGTATGGATCGCTCATTCTTCTTGTTGTATCAGAGAAGATCGGACCGAGCCATCATCAGAGCAAACGGAGCGTCAGATCTTCTCATGCGATTTTAATCTAACTCTTGGTTCAAGACTCAGCAACCTCATTCCGGCTCCCACTTTCATACTTGCCATCCTTTTTAGGTCCTCCTTCCTCCCTTGTTAAGGATTATTTGTGATTGAGGTTTTGTTCATCAGTTGAAGACAGTAGTCAAGATAGCCTAGTAGATTAGCAACAGAACTCTTCACGATTGGCGTTTTCTCTATGTAATCATTTTGCTTACCTTGAGATCTCGAGTCCTGTTGTTAATTAATCAAAGTAGATTATTGAGTCAAACATCTGTAACTCTCTCTCTCTCTCTCTCTAAAGTTGCTTCTATTACTCGAGTGCAGGAACTATCATAAAGATCAATACTCCCATACTCAACACACTCAACCATGTCCACTTGCAAGGTACACCCCATGGTTATCTTCTTATTCCTCTTCCTCTTGCCCAACCTCATCCCCGCCAAAAACCCCAACAGCCAACTCCAAGTCACTCACTCCAGGTGCCGAGGCACTCCCTACTCGGACCTCTGTGTCTCTGCTCTCACCTCCTTCACGGGCCTTGCCTCCATGTCCTTCCCGGAGATCATATCTGCCATGCTTCACCAGTCCGCCTCCGAAGTGATAGCCGCCTCAACGCATTGCACGGTCATGAAGAACCATTTCCTTGAGAAGCTCAGCATGCTCGAAAGGCAAGCCCTGGACATCTGCCTTGAGCTATCTCGTGACATCCTCGATGACTTTGACAATGCCGTCTCCTACCTTGAGAGGTCGAAAGTCACTATACGCCACTATTATGACCTTCAGTCCCTCCTCAGCGGAGTGATGACCAATGTTTACACTTGCACCGACGAGTTCGATCCCCACACAGATAATCTAAATCTCGGGGACAGCATGAAGGATAGGCTCTCGAACATCTCGCGCTACGTAAGCAATTCACTATTCCTCCTGACAAAGATGCGCGGCGTCAATAATCCTTCTGGACATGGTATTAGAGAGAGGTTCCCAGCGTGGATGTCTTTAGCAGATAGCCTATTGGTGCAAACACCAACGAATGCGACAAAGTTCGATCTTGTGGTGGCGAAGGATGGATCTGGTAACTTCACCTCCATCAACGATGCTGTGGCAGCTGCTCCGGACAATAGCAACACCCGGTATTTTTATAATTTTTGCACATTTAACTAGTTTTAGTAGTATTGTTTTTTCAAATTTCGATCTTAATGTGACCATTAGGGCTAATAGCTATTTCTAGTGGTGCTGTGTTCTTGAGGATTAGTTGACTAGTAAATACATTGAAAGTAGAAGATAAGGTTTCATTTGAATGCCTGAAGAAATATTTTATAATGTACAGCTGCATATGGCTTATAGCTATTTTTTTATTATTTATTTTCTACATTCACATCCTCTGCTAATGTGCATCGGATGTGTCTTGGGCTATCGCCAGTTGTTCTATGTTCTTGGTTTTTTCTTAGTTTCTTTCTTCGCAGATTACAGCTTTTTATCTATGGGAGCTGATGATTTGCTCTTCAATTAATGGCCCTTCGATTTGTTTCTCTTGCAACCTTGTACTCACTAAGTCATTGATTTATTGTCGATTTGTTCGTCTTGCGGCCTTTTACTCACTAACTAATTGATTTATTGTTTCAAAGCGTTAATTCAACCCACACTCAGAAATATTTATTTATTCACTAAAACTTCTTTTCAAGATGTAAATTTCCTTAATTTTTCCCGACTTATTCGTATTCATCAAGCTTACCGTTTATTTTCTTTTATTAAATAACACATATTCTTAAGTACTTTATCTTTGGTTAAAAAGAACTGCATGTAAACGTCATTAATGAGAGTTGTCTTTCTACAATCCGTATCAAATACTTAGGTCGATTTATAGTCAGCTTATTTAGAGAACGATGTCCTAGTTCATTTAGATGTCGATACTTATTCTTTCATTGCATGAATAGTGTTCCATTTTTTAATAAATGTGATTTAACTATAAAGCAAGGGACTTTTACAACATCAACAATCAATTACTTGTAGATGTCTATTTTGTCAAATTGCAAATACTATAAAACGGATTATTTTCCCACTTCGGATGCAGCCAAGGGGTTTTCCGATGGCCGCCACAAATATAACTAATGACTTTGTCCATTGGAAATGAGAAGAGTGGAATGGAAATGAAACTTATTCTTCTTCACTACTTCGTTTTCATTAATGTAGGGAGAGGTGTATATAAATAAGAAGGAGTGAGTATGACTAAATAAAAAAGAAAATTCCACAAATGGAGGACTACTTGTGACAAGAAAACAACTAAATCAAGAAATATGAAATAGTGGTTCTCTCATTACGTTTTTCACTTTCCTTTCACTGGCAACTTTGAAAACGAGATCTTTGTTGTTATGGTAATATTGTTATTATATTTAAAATTATAAAAACCTCCCCTTCCGTGTTCACCAATTTCCTTTCTCGTACAGGTTTGTCATCTACATCAAAGAGGGGGACTATTTGGAGTATGTCACGGTGAGCAAAACAAAGACCAACCTCATGTTTGTAGGCGACGGGATCGAGAAGACATTGATCAAGGGCAACCGGAACTACGCCGACGGGTGGTTTACTTACCGGTCGGCCACTGTTGGTAAGTTCTTGAAACTCAATTTTTAATTAAATAGAAAATACATACTCATTTCAGATCCAAAAACAAATTGCGCTCACCATGTTTCTTGTTATTTCGTTGTACCATTAAGAAAGTTATCATCAGCACTTACATTTTTATCATATAGTAATAAGACCTAGGGGTGTTCATTTTATTAATATACCATTTTTTGATACTTAGGCGTTTCTTATACTTTGGTACATACACTTCTAATTTTCATTTTATGCCAGTTGCTCTCAATTATGTTAACCTACTCGGTGCAATTCCTAAAAGGATACGTGATTAAATCAATAATATTTAATGTTTTATTCTCCATCTGCAGCTATTGAGGGTGATGGATTTCTCGCTAAGGGGATCACCTTTGAAAATTTTGCGGGGCCCAAGAAGGGTCAGGCAGTGGCTTTTCGGAGTAGGTCGGACAAGTCAGCGCTCTTCCAGTGTAACTTCTTGGGCTACCAAGACACGATGTATGTGCACAGTCATCGCCAGTTCTATCGTGACTGCGATATATATGGCACAACCGATTTTATATTTGGAGATGCGGCGGTCGTTTTCCAGAATTGCAACTTGTATGCGCGCAAACCAAACGAGGGACACCGGAATGTGTTCACTGCCCAGGGCAGAGAAGGTCCGCTTGCGCAAACCGGGATGTCGTTCCTTGGCTGCAACTTTGCAGCCGCACCAGACCTTGCACCTGTACAGTCATCATTTAAGACATTTCTTGGCCGTCCGTGGAAGAAATTCTCGAGGACCGTGATCATGGAATCGTACATTGGCGACCTGGTTGACCCAGCTGGATGGTCAGAGTACCGCGGCTCGGCTGGCTTGAGCACTCTCTTCTATGGAGAGTACCAGAATAGAGGCCCGGGTTCAAACACGAATGACCGAGTGAAATGGCCCGGGTACAAAGTTATTACCAGCTCAACAGTGGCAAATCAGTTCACTGTCGAGTCTCTCATTCAAGGTAACCAGTGGCTCGACGACACCGGTTTTCCTTATTTTTCGGGTCTAAATGAGAGAGTATTTTAATGTTTAGATTTTTCAGAGTGCCCTAGTAACGTAAAGTTCTACTTTGGTTGTGCATGCAGCTCTACTTTCTGCGTTTTTAATTATTGAGTTGGACAGAGAGACTAACAGCTCCAGTTTCTCCTTTCTGTTGGATTTGAACTGATGACTCCAGCCTGTTGACAAGTGAATTTTTGCCGGCAAATTAAAGCTGCATTTTCTCGAAAAAAAATACATGGACGAATAAAAAACATAAGGGATAAGTGTAATAGAAGTCCTAAAACTTGTCACGAAAATGCAATTGAGTCTTAAAACTTGCAAAAAGTGCAATCAAGCGTAAAACTTGTCAAATTGTTTGAATCAAGTCCTAAAATTTACACCGTCAAACTTCTTAATGGAAAATACCAATCTGGTGCGGACGTGGCTTTTTTTAGCCGTTTCTCTCTCCTACGTGGCGAATAGTTTAAAAAAAAATTTCCATGCATGCAAAATGACGTCACATCCTCCTTTCTTCTTCACCATCGTGTTCCCCCTCCCCTCACTCTCTTTCCTTCTGCTATTCTTGACTGTCCCCTTCCCAGGCGTCTCTTTTCCTTCTTCATTGTTCGAATCACATGTCTTCTTCTTCTTCTTCCCAAAATCGTCCAAACTCAAAGCCCAAACTCATGTCATTGTCTAGTTCCCTTTGAACAAAATTGACACTCGATCTCCTTCTGAACCCTAAGCCTCATATCAAATTTGACGATCTGTAGTTCTCTTGCGATTTGAGTGCCCTCCCAAGTTAAAGTTCGATGCCCATCGTTATTTGGAGTTCATAGAGCTCGAGTTTGACATTCGTTGTGAGATCGTGTTCTCTTTTTTAATGATTGTGAGTTCGTGCGAAGACTTGTCTTGCGGGAGTCTCGGCGTCTCAGTGGTGGAGCAAACAGCATCAAGGACGGCGATGGGTACAGCGACCGCGATGGCAACTCCTCCTCACGTAGGTCTCGCTCTCTGCATTATAGCATTTTGTTGTTTTCCATTTTCCAATACTAGTGACAAATTAGAACATTGATGCAATATAAAGTAAGTTATGGTTGTCTGTTCATTAGTGCATATGAAAAGATAGATGTTTTTTTTGGAGATTGAAAACATCTCCTAAATCTCTCAAGTAAACACATTGTATTATGCAGAAGTTACTACCTGAGAGATCCATGAGATGTTTTTCATTGCGTTTTGCAAAAGAAGCACACGCCTTAGCAAAGAATAAGTAATAACAATTGGTGTGTAAAGCTCCAGTATCTTGCCTTTCCACAAGAATGAAAAGGCAGTATAAATTTACCATTTAAAGTATTATTTTTCCTAAGCATTCAAGAAGTTCGTTTCTTTATGGTCCATCCCAAGCAGCTGTATAAGATTCCTTTCTTTAAGGTCCTTTCTTGCTTTCTTCTTTTGAGAGGCCAATGAGAAAAGGATGGCTCCATAAATATGGATTGTTACATTGACCCGTAGCTCATATAAGAGTCATAAGAGTCTCAAATCAGATTATGATTCTACTAGTAGTCGGATTAGCACTCTTTATCTATCATGATTTGAGTACTAGTGGGAACTTGATAAGTTTCTATTTCATTCCATATAGGACATTGTTTCTGGTATGGATAGAGTATATGTGTACATCTAGTACCTGTATATGTATCTATTCTCTATTTATATTTATTGCTTTACTTGACAATATGTTTCACCTAACAATCTATTTAAAGAGATTGGTAATATACTTATATCAAGATGTTATGAAGGAATCATAATAGAGCTAATATACTTCTATTAGGTTCCTATAATACGAAGCCTAGAAGAGTGAGGGTGCCAACATTTGAATCAAGTGGCATAACTCCTAATGAGGTCAACTCTGAGCCAACATGTTATTATGGTCTTCAATTGCCAATTCTTACGGCAAAGACAAGGAAAAACGCAGGAAGAAGGTTCTATGGATGGTCTAAGTTTGATAGTCCAAGTTGCCGCGATTTCTTTATGTGGGTTGATCCAAAGATACTAGATCATGTGAGGGACATGATAATTGACCTCCTTGAAAGAAATCAAGCATTGTGTGAATCAAGCCAATCGAGGCGTGACGAAGTCGATGTGAGCTCATTGCTAGCTGAAATGAAGAATCAAAAGGCGAAAAATAGACGTTTGAAGGAGGAGCTCGCATGAGTAAAGAAAGAAAAGATGCTATATCAATCGGCATTCATTCTATGCATGTGTTATATTGCTGTATTGGTTATATGTAATGTGAAAGTTGGTGGGAATTTTCTAAGTCTTCCATAGTACCTTGTTTCTAAGTTTCTAAGTTTGAACACTAGTTGTGGATAATTGAGATGGGAATGAAATCTGATGTGAGTTTGTAGTTTGCAAGACCAGTTGCTTGCCATGCGAGAAATCATGTTCGCATTGAAAAATGTTGCTTGATTTGTGTGCTTGTCAATAGCACTATATGAGCTATTGCCACCAGAATAAATTTGTAACTTCGAAAAAAGGTGACAACTCTCTTATTATGCAATCGATATTGTTAATTGGTTGTTTCTTCATGATTTAAATAACGAGCTTACCTCAAACATTTACAAATGGAATGTGTCAAAAACCAAGTGAAATCAAAGCAATCGGCTACAATACCTAAGTTACCTAATCAAATCTTCATGAATCATCCAACGCCGACCATAGAGACCACGCAGAGCAAGACCCCATCATCTAAAATGCAAATTTAGCAATAAGAGATGGTGGTATCGGTTACCATTAATGCCCCCGAGGGACTCGAGAAAAATGTATGGGAAAGAAGATGACAAAAGTATTGGAAGAATGAAAATTCTTCATGGCCAATTTCAGTAATCACCTATTAAAAATCCTGAAGAGCAACCACTTTTGTGCACTATCCAAACCAAAACTAAGCATCCCATATAACTCATTGAGACATGATTCATTGACAAAGTAACATGCCTACATTTTTAGTGCACAACAGGTTTTGTTCAACAAAATGCCCACACTTTCAGTGCACAAAAGATTCTTTTCAACAAAATATGCACTTTCAGTGTACAAAAGGTTTTTTGCACAAAAGCTACATGTCTCATACAGAAAATCAGTTAATAATTGACATAAATTCACCTAACAACACAAATTTCAGCAAACATATCAATCCAATATGATGATCTCCGATGGTCCAGTAGGTTCAACCTTCACTTTATTCATAATTCTGGCACTTTTCCTTATACATGGTCTCACAACGATAGGTTTAGAGGAGTTGTAGCCTGAGATGACTGAGCTAGGAACTGGCCTTAGCTTGCAATGGTGGCTTCGGCTTCACCACAATGTGTTTTCGAAGAGCTGCTGTTGCATGATATGACTGAGGTTGAGAACTAGCCTCAAATTGTGATAGTGGCTTTGGCTTCACCGCAACATGTTTTCGCGGAGCTAATGTTCATGAGATGATTTAGGTTGGGAACTTGCCTAGGGTTGTGATGGTGTCTTTCGCTTTATACCAAGATCTTCTGAGTTGTTGTAACCTAAGATGATTGAGCCTGGGAATTGGCCTTAGGTTGCGATAGTGCCTTTGGCTTCATTGCAACGTGCTTTCGAGGAGCTAATGTTGCATGAGATGATTGAGATTAGAACTTGCCTGGGGTTGTGCTTTTTGCTTTATACCAAGATGCTTCTGAGCCATTGTAGCCTGAGATGACTGAGCCTGGGAACTGGCCTTAGGTTGCAATCATGCCTTTAGCTTCATTGTAACGTGCTTTCGAGGAGCTACTGTTGCGTGAGATGTCTGAGGTTGGGAACTGGCCTTGGGTTGCAATAGTGGCTTCGACTTCACCGCAATGTGTTTTCGAGGAGCTGCTGATGTATGATATGTTTGAGGTTGGGAACTCGCCTAGGGTTGTGATGGCGCCTTTCGTATTACAGCAACATGCTTCTGAGGACAAGTTCTTCATTGTTCATGTTGTGCACTAACTTGGGAATGCACCTTTATTGTTGACGTAGCTCCTGAAACTACCAATTTGCTTGGTAGTTTAAAGATTCTTGCACCAGTTGTATTAGGCTACATAAGAATGATCATGTTTTCAGCTTAAGGAGACAAGCAATTGCTATTAGAAAATTTTAAAAATATTACTCACCTCGAGAATATGAAAGTTTGTCATTGGATTTGCGTCAACACCTAACCCTACCATTTTCATCCTCTTGGCATGTGATTCTCTTTGTATCTTGTCATTTTCAATGGCAAGTCTTTTAAACTGAAATAATAAAAAATTCATTCGACATGAGAATATAGTCACAATACATGTATGCTCGGGGATTGAGGTATTACTCATCGGAATTTTCTCAGGTCTATCCTTAGCCAGTACATTGGTCGATGCACAATAAATGCCTTCCCCTTGATCAGAATGAACTTCACCAAAAGCATTAACATCATAATGGTCTCGCCACTACATCCTCTTACATCAGTAGGAGCTGTGCATACTATATGGACTGTTGTAGTGGCACTACATCCTCTTACATCTGCACTAGCCTGAGCAGAAGCATTAACATGCCCACTATTATCTCGTATTGAATTGGCCTTTGCAGAAGCATTGGTATGGCTTTCGGATCCTCTTTTAGTTACACTTGTCGTTACTTTAGTTTTAGCCTGAATATATATTTATAATTACTAAATTGGAACCTTGACATATAAAACTTACAATAATGGTTAGATGACAACTTACTTGTCTTTTTCTTAGCCTTGGTCCAGTGGAATTAGCCTGAAATTAGCATGAGCTTCAGCTATACTTGCATTTTATTTTGCATGAGCATTGGATGTACATACATTGGCCCGCGCATTGGCCTGAGAAGCACATATTAAGCATTGATTGACAACATGTTAAAGTAACATGCCCAGCATTAAGATGATCAGTTAGTTAATGAAATACCTTTTTTAAATGACATCCTTTGCAGTTATGTCCAACCACATTGCAAGTAGAACAAGTCATTTTCTTACCTTCTTTAGTCATTCTATTACCTCTTACAAGCTCAATCGGTTGCTTTCTTTTACTCTTTTTTGGCCTACCAGGCATGTTCTTCATTAGTGGGGGTTAAGGAGTTTCTTTATTGGTTTTCTTCCAAAAATTTTGTCCTCTTACTGTAGGCATCATGAATTGATAAGCACTTAGATACTTTGCCTTGTTGAAGCACTCAGCTAGATAGTCACTCTGGTCATTTCTCTTATGGTGTATCGCACAAATGGCATAGCAATATGGAATTCCACTAACTTCCCAAGCTCTACAAGAACAAGTCTATAAATTCAAGTCAACAATATATTTGTCACCACCTTCTGTAATCTCATATCCTTCATCTCCATTCCATATCAAATAGCAATACCTACTAGCGGTTGTATTCTCATGTAACTTATGCAGAAGCCTTGGACCATAATTTCTAGTCCACCTAGCACATCCACCTTTTGAGTATGTATTCTATTCATAACCATGATTCTAATATCCTCTAGCATACTCACAATGGCCTTGCACCTAGCTTCCACGCACCACCCATTGAAAGCTTTACTGAGATTATTATCAACGACATCACATTTAAAGTTGGTGTCAAAGAAGGCTTTGCACCAATGTTTTTGCTCAATACGGAATAAATCATCATGACCTTGCTAAGTCATTTCCTTCAACCTCTATCTATGCACCTTGGAATCTGACAAATTATTACTCTTGACACATCTCCAAAATTGTCTCATCAACTGTTTTCCTTTGTATTTTTTTACCGTAGTTGGAATATATGTGCCTTGCACACATCCTATGCTCTACATTTGGCAAAAGTTCAGCTAGAGAAGAGACGAGACCCTGACAAATACCCAAAAAATATATATATGAAAAAAAAGCAAAACATTAATACTAATAAGCATTGTAATGTCACAATCAATTTACAAATGAGTCATAAAGAAGCATTGCATACCTTTTGTTGGTCAGTTATCAAAGCTCATCTGTCACCATTACACATATCGAGGTTTGACTTCAACAATTCGATAAACCAAGTCCATGTGTCCTTCTTCTTGATTCTTACCACTGCCCATGCCATTGGATACATTTGATTGTTGGCATCCCTTCCTACGAAACTCAACAACTTGCCCTTGATCAAACCCCTCAAAAAACATCCATCTAATCCAATGATCTTCCTACATCTAGCCAAAAAACCTTTCTTGCAAGCAACAAAGCAAATGTAAACCCTATCAAATAATGGTAGAGAATTTGGCAATGGCCTTTCAACTTTCAATTCAAAATTGCTTGAGGGGCTTATAGTGTAAAGCTCTCCCAAGTAGTCGTACATTTGTGCATATTCCTTCTTGTAATTGCCTTGTAGTTCCTTCAATACTTTTAGCTTTGTTCTCCTATACTGACTCAAAGTAACATTTACTCCCAATTGTTCTCTAACTAATTTCTTTAACTCAGGTGCTTTGATTTTAGGCATTGCAGAAATGAAAATTATGAAGTGCTTAGCTAAATAAGTACTAGACATTCTCTTCTTCTCAAAAGTGATATATGCTGATTTACATACCTTTTCAAATGAAATAACCTAGTTTTGCTATCAAGAGCACCATAGATCATCCAATTACAATTTTTCTAGGCACACCTAGCTCTTACAAAGCTTTTTGTGTTCTTAGTGTATTTGATTGCTCTTTGCTCAGCCACAAAATACTTCAAAATTGCATTTTTTAACTCAGTTGCATCCTCAAATGTCATGCCAACAATAAATGCTGGATTTGTATCACTTTATTCATATGATGGGAACCTACTTCTCCTCCTTGAAATAACATCAACCTCTTCGTTATCCTCATCATTTAAGCTTTATTGAAGATTGTCTTCCTCATCTGAATCAGCATACTCTGTTTCGTATTCAGAATCAACTAACGATTGAGCCTCATCCACAATCAGTGGTTAGGAAGTACCAGTTGCCTCACTATAAGCGCAAATCTTGAGCCCATGTCTTGCTGAAAATTTCTTTAATTTTCTCCTTACATCAACCAGTTCAAAATCATCATCGTCACTCAACTATTCCACATCCACCAAATTATGTGCATCATCATCCTCTTCCTCATCTAGATCCCTATTGGCGACTTCAACCCGATTCTCGTCATCATCAATATTCCCAATCACAGTTTCAAATATATTACCAGCCACATTATCAACTATTTTCCATATTCACATTATACATACCTCCAGTTTCTATCTCAATGTACCCCATCTCAGCTCCTGCCTCTTCATCATCAACATACTTAACATATAGCTCAATATTTTCAGAACGCAAATGATGATAAAATAGATCTATCACATCGGAGTTATCCTATAAATACCTAAGAGTTATTCCATCTACAAGAATCGTACTTCCAAGAATTCTGTAAAAGAGTTTCTCTATTTTACAGACATCCAAAGCCTCAATAGCTTCAATTATACTAGACAGTGAACTCTTACTTAAACTTATTTCAACAACATCAGCCTTTCCACCTGTGTATTCCAATGGTGGGCCAACTTGAAATTTACCTCCGTAGCAAACAGTGACATAAACTTTGTTCTCGGCCATTGGATCTACAAGGGAACAGAAACAAAGAGCAGAGCACTTTCAATCATCAAATTATTGAAGCAATGTTCAAGTTCTAAATTGAAGATATTTTTATAAAAGACTAACAATTAATACAGAGACAACAAATTAGCACAATGCGCTTTATAACCACAATGCAACTACATGATCAATAGTGAGAGCGAGGGATCTATTGTCGCCTTTCGGTAGGCGATGTTCTAATTTGCAGAAATGTTCTAATTTATCGCAAGAATTGGAAAATGCAAAACAACCATAATACAGAGAGTAAAACGCCACTATAGTGTAGAGAGTAAAATGCCTTTGCAAAAAAAAAAAAAAAAATCTTAATATTACCACGACATATCGAAATGCTATAATGTAGAGAGCAATACCTGTGTGAGGAGTCGCCATTGCTGTTGTCGTCCCCGTCGTCGTCCCCGATGCCGCTCGCTCTGCCATTGAGACGCCGAGATGCTCGCAAGACAGGTTTTTGCACGAACTCACAATCGTCAAAGGAGAGAACACAAAGTTGATGGGTGTCAAACTCGAGCTCTCTGAACTCTATATAATGAAGAAATGAGGACGCCAAATGACGTCGTTTTGCATAATGCATAGATTAAATAACCTTTGCAAAACAAAAGAAATTATAGCATTACCATGAGATACCCAAATGCTATAATGCAGAGAACAATACCTACGTGAGGCGGAGTTGCCATCGCTGTCATTGACCCTATCATTGTCCCCGACACCACTCACTTCGCCGCTGAGATGTCGAGACTCCCGCAAGAGAGGTCTTCACATGAACTCGCAATCGTCAAAGAAAAGAACACAAACTCACAATGAGCGTTGAACTCGTGGTCGATGAACTCCAAATAACGATGGGCGTCAAACTTTCACTTGGGAGGGGACCCAAATCGCGAGAGAACTCCAGATCATCAAATTTAATTTGGCGCTTAGGGTTTGGATGAATTTGATTTGGGGCTTAAGGTTCAGACACCGGGTCCATTTCGGCTTCCAATTAGACATTACAGGCCTAAGTTGGATTTTTAGTTTTTATTTAATTAATTGACGTAATTATTTAATTATTTATCTATTTTTCGGAAATCCAACCGGGATGACCGGTGACCGGAATTTCGTGCTGATTGCAATGGTGCTCTCTGTTTATTTAATTGAGTACCTGATCGTGCAAATTGAGTGCAATTAGTGGTTGTGGGTATTTATTTCAGAAATTGAATAAATTGGTAATTGAATGGAAAATTACCAAGCGTCGGTCTACAGTGCCAAAAATCTATTTTTGGACTGCTGAAAGAAGTGGGGGAAATAAAAGCGAAATTACTATATTTTGGCAAAGGTCGACCATGTACCTACACACGATATTTTATTGGGTATGATAAAAGATGAGAAAGAATACTGTATGACGTGGCTCGGTGATGAGATACATCACCTTGGAGAATGCACGTGACTCGTTGATTAAATACATCACCTTTGAAAATGCACGTGGCTTGGTGATTAGTTCGTCACCTTAGAGAATGCACGTGGCTCGGTAATTAAGTACGTCACCTTAGAGAATGCACGGGGCTTGGTGATTAGACATGTCACCTTAGAGAATGCACATGGCTCAGTGACTAAGTATGTCACCTTAGAGAATGCACGTGACTCAGTGACTTGATATACTATCTTGAGGATTGCATAGTATGGATTAAAATGACCGGAGAATAGTCTGATTGATATGTAAATCGACTAGGTCGATTGATCGATGTTTTGATCGGTAGTGGTTGATTGGGTGCCTATTTGAACTGTGCTGATTTGCAAGTGGAATCTGATGCCAAGGTAAGTCCTCTGACCCATGTGTGCTTAGGCAGCTCATAGTGTATTGGATTTCTAATCGGGTCGTAGGAGGGTAGAACTCGCTGAGACATAGTCTCACCCCGTTGTGGGATAACATTTCAGGCCCTTAGATGGCAGCACCTCTCCCTCCTCGTCTTCCTATGCACTTTGGCATCCCTGAAGAGGTTACAGAGATAGAATATCACTTCCATAGTTACAACCACCCCGAAGGACTAGAATACATGCTGATTAAGTTCACTGTCTGGGTTGACGTGGGTCAAGACGCCCTAAGGCCTCACAAGTATCAATCGTGGTACCGTCACTATCACGATGGGCGAAGAGAGGGTCCCATACTGAAAGATGATGTACCTTTGTACATACTGGAAGAGGCATTTGGAGAAGTGACAGCAGATCCTAAGGGTGGGTCGGTAGTGCATGCCAAGGATCCTAAACTCGAGGACGATTCTCGTACTCCCATGTACTCAATCGAAGACGCCAACTGGAGCGAAGAAGAAGGGGAGATCGTTGAGCAGGAGGAGGGACAAGAGGATAAGCCCATAGAGGAGGAACCAGAGGACGAGCCTGAGGATGAACCCGTGGATGAACTCGGGGAAGAAGATCCTAAAGAGGAGGAACCAGAAGAAGACTCTGAAGAAGAGGAGTTGGAGGAGGATCTAGAGTATGACCCGGATGAGGATTGAGACCCCCATCCTATTTTGCAAACCCTAAGTCGTGGACTGATGTATAATAGATCAAACTTCTGTGCATAGTATTGTAATATATACTATAAGGTTTGCTGTGTATAAAAGTGTGGTTGTAGTTTTTCATGTTGGAAAAATATGGCCCTACTTTTCTATCACATTGTTTTATTGTCTGGGGATTTTATTATATGCTTCCACTTGCATATTAAAGTGAAAGGGTCGGCGATGCGTCATGGGACGTCGCTATTAATCGATTAGGTGAGGGATGGGCGCGCATTCGAGGATCGGGGCATGACATTGAAGCTGTTGGTTTCCTTTTTTGCACCAAATTTCTTGAATTTTAGATTCCAAGTTCCTTTCTTCTTACATGATCTTCAGAACTTACTAATATCAACGAGATTGCTTCTCTTCAACGTCTGAAACAAAAATTTGAATTCATATCTTCTGAGGAATTATGTCTCGAGACGCATAATGAGGTCATGTGTATTCTTTGCCTGACTCCTATTGGGTTCTTACTTTCAGCCCGATTACTTGCTTTCAAAACTTGAGTGTTTATTTATCACATTGTCTTTCAATAAATTGGATATTTATCGCTTTCCTAGAATAGATCAAGATTAGTTTAGACTTCAATGTAAATTGACCCCACAAAAACGTTTGCATGATCATTTAGCAATTTTGATGCCTTTAAGACCATAATTGATAATCAAGACCATGTGACCACTTAGATTAAACAACTTTCCAAGTTAGAGGTATCAAAAGGGTGCTAATAAAATCTCTTATTGTGTAGGAATCGAGACAATGGTCTCACATCTCGATTGGTATCCAAAAAGACTAGTGGTGATTCCTAAAAAATTAAGCTGTTAAGAACTTAAATACTAAAATCCAATGTAGCATAAGGTATGGGCTTTGAAGAGTTCGTGAGAGCTGTTGGTTGGCCTTTGGGCAATGCCCCTTTTCCCAGTTGAAAAGGGTAGGTTGCGACATTGGCATGGAGTACATTTAACTCTATATAGGTCAACTTATTTTTTTTTATTACATTTGAAAATTATCAATTGCCTAATATGAGTAGATATTAAAGGTAAATAGTGTTAGAGAAATATGTCCAAGTGATTTTAATGATATTCAAACCATCTTTAGTATAATGTTTACTATGACATGTGCATATATTTTTAATAAAGGACTACATAATATCCATGATGTGATCCAATGGATAAAAATTTTAACGTGTCTTGATATGGTTTTCCGTAAACAATACCAACAAATTTAAAAGGTCAGCTTATGACAATGCCTATGTCGATGCTACTAATATTAGGTTATTGGTACTGTGAAATGTTTGTTGGTTTGGTAAAATAGCCATTGTGGCTATGGATTCGCACAACAACAAAATCCAAATGGAAATAGTAATCGAGAAGTTAGGTAATCTGACAGGTTTATCAGAGACTGCTACCCATGCTATTAGATAGCCTACAAATGTTCATGAAAAGGACTATATAGACATTTCTATTTTTGGATAGCAGCTCAACAGTAACTCTGACAACTCTTTGCTTCTCCAATCCTGCTCCAACAGATAGATTGAAGATGGTTATAAAATATAAGATCTCTAAAGCCAAATGTTAGAGAGAGAGAGAGAGCGACATAACAAGATTGAAAATTTTGCTTCTACTTGTGTTCTAAGCGATACGTTCTCTTTGGATTGTTTTTCTAAGTATTGTATTTGTACTGTTTTAGTAATTGTACTAAAGATTAAGTGTACAAGAGTAAGAGCAACAACTAAGTCCTATTAATGTGATCTATTATGTGATAGGATAAGTGTTTGCTAATTATGACTTTCTTAGCAAATTAGTAACGCAATCCAGCCCAACTTAATGCTATATATCATTATCTGCTACTATTTTCTCTCTTATCACTCTCACAAGTACACAATACGATTACAAGTTTTGAAACATCACCTTGACTAGATCTTTGTTTAGCGTAAGTTATTTTCTGCAAAAGATTGTTACGTTTTCTAAAACAACCTATTCAACCCCCCTCTATGTGGTATTGTAAGCCCCCAACAAATAGTACAAATCTTAGAACCTTCAATTCAAGTAGTGACTTCAAGATATGGTATATTTTGCTAGTATAATCTAATCTTACCAATGAGAGAACATATATTTCTTTCACTCAATCTTCTATTATAGAATGATATCGAATACTGCATCCTTTCTTTTGTCAATTCCGTAATTAAATGAACCTAAAATGGCATCCTTAAAAGTATAAAAGTAATAGCCAATTCTTTTTTAGATAATTTTGATGCGCTGATTTTCATAGATGACAACTCTATACCAAAGGAGGCGCCTCGAAATTCTGTATAAATCGGCCTCTTGCCAACACAATAAAATGTTGTCTTTGTTTCTTCTCATCCTAAAACAAATCAAGTATGCTGCAATCTGTGAATGGTGATTGAGGTAAGATTCCTTAAGCTTAATCTCATTTGACATTATTTATGCAATGATATAGTATGGATCACTCATTCTTCTTGTTGAATCAGAGAAGATCGGACCGAGCCATCATCAGAGCAAACGGAGCGTTAGATCTTCTCATACGATTTTAATCTAACTCTTGGTTGAAGACTCAGCAACCTCATTCCGGCTCCCACTTTCATACTTGCCATCCTTTTTAGGTCCTCCTTCCTCCCTTGTTAAGGATTATTTGTGATTGAGGTTTTGTTCATCAGTTGAAGACAGTAGTCAAGATAGCCTAGTAGATTAGCAACAGAACTCTTCACGATTGGCATTTTCTCTGTCATCATTTTGCTTACCTTGAGATCTCGAGTCCTGTTGTTAATTAATCAAAGTAGATTATTGAGTCAAACATCTGTAACTCTCTCTCTCTCTCTCTCTAAAGTTGCTTCTATTACTCGAGTGCAGGAACTATCATAAAGATCAATACTCCCATACTCAACACACTCAACCATGTCCACTTGCAAGGTACACCCCATGGTTATCTTCTTATTCCTCTCCCTCTAGCCCAACCTCATCCCCGCCAAAAACCCCAACAGCCAACTCCAAGTCACTCACTCCAGGTGCCGAGGCACTCCCTACTCGGACCTCTGTGTCTCTACTCTCGCCTCCTTCACGGGCCTTGCCTCCACGTCGTTCCCGGAGATCATATCCGCCATGCTTCACCAGTCCGCCTCCGAAGTGAGAGCCGCCTCAACGCATTGCACGGTCATGAAGAACCATTTCCTTGAGAAGCTCAGCATGCTCGAAAGGCAAGCCCTGGACATCTGCCTTGAGCTATTTCGTGACATCCTCGATGACTTTGACAATGCCGTCTCCTACCTTGAGAGCTCGAAAGTCACTATACGCCACTATTATGACCTTCAGTCCCTCCTTAGCGGAGCGATGACCAACGTTTACACTTGCACCGACGAATTCGATCCCCACACAGATAATTTGAATCTCAGGGACAGCATGAAGGATAGGCTCTCGAACATCTCGCGCCACGTAAGCAATTCACTATTCCTCCTGACAAAGATGCGCGGCATCGATAATCCTTCTGGACATGGTATTAGAGAGAGGTTCCCAGCGTGGATGTCTTTAGAAGATAGCCTATTGGTGCAAACACCAACGAATGCAGCAAAGTTCAATCTTGTGGTGGCGAAGGATGGATCTGGTAACTTCACCTCCATCAACGATGCTGTGGCAACTGCTCCGGACAATAGCAACACCAGGTATTTTTATAATTTTTGCACATTTAACTAGTTTTAATAGTATTGTTTTTTCAAATTTCGATCTTAATGTGACCATTAGGGCTAATAGCTATTTTAGTGGTGCTGTGTTCTTGAGGATTAGTTGACTAGTAAATACATTGCATTAACTTGAAATCGAAAGTAGAAGATAAGGTTTCATTTGGATGCCTGAAGAAATATTATATAATGTACAGCTGCATATGGCTTATAGCTATTTTTAATGTACAGCTGCATAATGGCCCTTCGATTTGTTTCTCTTGCAGCCTTGTACTCACTAACTCATTGATTTATTGTCGATTTGTTCGTCTTGCGGCCTTTTACTCACTAACTAATTGATTTATTGTTTCAAATTGTTAATTCAACCCACACTCGGAAGTATTTATTTATTCGCTAAAACTTCTTTTCAGGATGTAAATTTCCTTAATTTTTCCCGACTTATTCGTATTCATCAAGCTTACCGTTTATTTTCTTTTACTAAAGAACACATATTCTTAAATAATCTATCTTTGGTTAAAAAGAACTACATGTAAACGTCATTAATGAGAGTTGTCTTTCGACAACCGTTATTAAATACTTAGGTCGAATTATAGTCAGCTTATTTAGAGAACGATGTCCTAGTTCATTTAGACGTCAATACTTATTCTTTCATTGCATGAAAAGCGTTCCATTTTTTAATAAATGTGATTTAAATATAAAGCAAGGGACTTTTACAACATCAACAATCAATTACTTGTCTATGTCTATTTTGTCAAATTGCAAATACTATAAAACGGATTATTTTCCCACTTCTGATACAGCCAAGGGGTTTTCCGATTCCCGCTACAAATATAACTAATGACCTTGTCCATTGGAAATGAGAAGAGTCGAATGGAAATGAAACTAATTCTTCTTCACTACTTCGTTTTCATTAATGTAGGGAGAGGTGCATATAAATAAGAAGGAATGAGTATGACTAAATAAAAAAGAAAATTCCAAAAATGGAGGACTATTTGTGACAAGAAAACAACTAAATCAAGAAATATGAAATAGTGGTTCTCTCTTTACCTTTTTCACTTTCCTTTCACTGGCAACTTTGAAAACGAGATCTTTGTTGTTATTGTAATATTGTTATAATATTTAAAATTATAAAAACCTCCCCTTCCGTGTTCACCAATTTCCTTTTTCGTACAGGTTTGTCATCTACATCAAAGAGGGGGACTATTTGGAGTATGTCACGGTGAGCAAAACAAAGACCAACCTCATGTTTCTAGGCGACGGGATCGAGAAGACATTGATCAAGGGCAACCGGAACAACGCCGATGGGTGGAATGCTTACTCGTCGGCCACCGTCGGTGCGTTCTTGAAATTCAATTTCTAATAAAATAGAAAATACATATTCATTTCAGATCCAAAAACAAATTGCTCTGCTTGCCAATCGGCCACCATTTGTTCTTTTCCAAGTGAATTTATGAATCTGCGCGTTATGTTTATGTCTCTTGCGCTCACCATGTTTCTTGTTACTTCGTTGTACCATTAAGAAAGTTATCACCAGCGCTTACATTCTTATCATATAGTAATAAGACCTAGGGGTGTTCATTTTATTAATGTACCATTTTTTGATACTAAGGCGTTTCTTATACTTTGGTACATACACTTCTGATATTCATTTTATACCAGTTGCTCTCAATTATGTTAACCTACTCGGTTCAATTCCTAAAAGGATACGTAATTAAATCAATAATATTTGATGTTATTTCCTCCATCTGCAGCTATTGAAGGTGATGGATTTGTCGCTAAGGGGATCACCTATGAAAATTTTGCGGGGCCCAAGAAGGGTCAGGCAGCGGCTTTTCGGAGCAGTTCGGACAAGTCAGCGCTCTTCCAGTGTAACTTCTTGGGCTACCAAGACACGATGTTTGTGCACAGTCATCGCCAGTTCTATCGCGACTGCGATATATATGGCACAATCGATTTTATATTTGGAGATGCGGCGGTCGTTTTCCAGAATTGCAACTTGTATGCGCGCAAACCAAAGAAGGGACAAGGGAATGTGTTCACTGCCCAGGACAGAGAAGATCCGCTTGCGCAAACCGGGATGTCGTTCCTTGGCTGCAACTTTGCAGCCGCACCAGACCTTGCACCTGTACAGTCATCATTTAAGACATTTCTTGGCCGTCCGTGGAAGCAATTCTCGAGGACGGTGATCATGGAATCGTACATTGGCGACCTGGTTGACCCAGCTGGATGGTCAGAGCACCGCGGCTCGGCTGGCTTGAGCACTCTCTTCTATGGGGAGTACCAGAATAAAGGCCCGGGTTCAAACACGAATGACCGAGTGAAATGGCCCGGGTACAAAGTTATTACCAACTCAACAGTGGCAAATCAGTTCACCGTCGAGTCTTTCATTCAAGGTAACCAGTGGCTCGACGACACCGGTTTTCCTTATTATTCAGGTCTGAATTAGAGAGGAATTAAATGTTTAGATTGTTCAGAGTGCCTTAGTGTAATAAACACTACGTAAAGTTCTACTTTGGTAGTGCATGCAGCTCTACTTTCTGCGTTTTCAATTGTTGAGTTGGACAGAGAGACTAGCAGCTCTAATTTCTCCTTTCTGTTGGATTTGAACTAATGACTCCAGCCTGTTGACAAGTGAATATTTGCCGGCAAATTGAAGGTGAATTTTTCGAAAAAGAGTACATAGACGAATAAAAAACATAAAGACAAGTTCAGCCCTATTCACCAATTCGCCCATCACTGGCGTCCAAGCCCATTACCCTACGTTGTTCAATCGCTGCAAAAACCAAGTTCTCTACCTTTGGTTTCCCACTTCTGTACCGTCAGTAGCGCTGGCTTCAATAAGCTCGAAACTCCAGCAACCCCATGAGCTCCAAATCTCGGATCACGGTTATAGCAACACCATCCCACACCGGACCTCTGTGTCACTCTGTTTTCTGATCGGAGTCCTTAAAGTGCCCTTGTGCTCGCTTGATCCTTCTTCACCAGTGCTGACCACCGGCGACGATGCATCCTAGAACATATGCTTTGTCTCTGTTCTTTTGGCGCCAACGATGGCTTTTTTAGTGATATGACATCACTGTGTTGCCTTGTGATGATATAAAAGTGAGTTGTTGATAGCATCCTGCATGTAGATCATTCTACTGAAATGTATACCATTTACTCGTTGATTTTCCTGAGTGAGATCAGCGTGCAAATTTGAGGAATGCTCCTGTCTATTTTTGCTGCTTGTTTAGGATATTGCATTTCATGGTTTTTAGAGTAAAATGAATTTGAGATAGTTTTTTATTTTTTTATTATTATTATTTTTTTGGGGGGATGAAATAAATAACAAGATGCAAATAGAAATGTAAAAAAAAGTCAAATAATAATAATAAGATATAGAAAATTCACATTTACGTAGTTTCATCTTAGTAATAGGTTTAGTTTGAGTGGTTCTAATTAGTTACGGGCTTAGTTGTGTGGCCTAGAATAATTACTTTGAATAAAAATGTTAATCTTTGGTGTACTTAGGTTTTAATAATCAATGAAGTAAGTAACATTGAATGTCTTACCCTAAGGAGTAGGAGAAATCCCTGCAGGGTAGAAAGAGCAAGTACATCGAATCAAGCAAAAACCTCAGCTTACTCACTGCACTATAGAATAATGTAAAAGATCCTAAAAATCATTCATTTAAATCATGAGCATCACAAACAGAAAAGAGCTTCGAAAATCAGCAGGATCAAACACATGACAAGAAGTCCTAAACACGCTTGGTCTGAATTAAACTAACCTCAGCAAAATTGAGCAAATTTAACGAAGTTTTACTAACCTTTATATTTGTCCAACATTCATTGATGATGAAGCTCGGAAGAAGGATCAAATCACGGATCAACAGAAACATGAACTCGGAAATCCTTCGCCTGATGAATAGAACTCCAACAAGTATAAACATGAAAAATAGAGTCAAGAGGAAGGAGCGGCTGTCGAAATGCTAGAGCTCCACCGATCTTCAATCAGCAAATGGATTTCAGAATTCCTTGATCGGAGAACTGACTTCAAGTGACTGCTGGATTCATGAGATTGTGTGATGCCAACAGGAAGATATTGATCGCCAGTGAAGGAAGAACTTACGACTGAGAAAACGAGATCACTATGAACGTGAGAACGAAACAGAGAAAAATAGAGAAAAATTAGCTCTCGTTCTTCTACTGAACCACCACAAATTGAAGGAAACTGAGCTTCTTCCATTTCTTCAGTGATGTTGAGAGGACTTTCTGGTGCTGAGATTGCCGAGAGACTTGAAGATATGCTAGGAGCTTTGAGATTTTCAGGATCGTTAAATTTCCACATTGCATCAGGACTTTTCGGAGCATTACTTTGATCCGTATTAATTGGAAATTGCCTCTGAAGAATAGATCGTTTGAATTAGAAATGATTGAAGCAAACACTGAAATCATACGAACAAGACCGAGAGCAACGATTCAAGACTGATTCGAAGATTGAAACTATAGAAAGAAAGTGCACTTAGCTTCGGCCATGGTTGAATCTATCACTTTTCTCTTTCTTCAAACTTGTTCGGCTAAATGAAGACAACTAGAGAGAGATAACTAAGAGTTAATGGAGAGAATTTTGCAGGGAACGCCAGAGAAATCCTCCAAAAGAAAGAGAATGAGTGGAGTGATTGTGGAGAGAGCCGTCGGCCAAAAATGAAGAATGAGAGAGAGGGAATGGAGAGACTTTTTATGAGAGAGAAATTGCAGAGAGAGCTCATGAGAAAGGAGAGAGAATCGAGCTCGGGAGAACTCGAGCGAGAGTGAATATCGCCGAACCCAGAAGAATAGTTGCCGTCGACGAGCAAGAAGAGAGAGAGATGGAGGGAAATCCAAGAACCAAATCTAATCAAAGCCCTCTAGTTCATTCTATGGCTCTAATTGATTCTTTGATGGTTAAGCCAACTCTTAATCATTGGCTGGAATCCCTTCAAATCTAATTGGCTGAAATTTCATCACATGGATTAATGACATGGCAAGGTGAGTGGCCAATATAAAATGAATAATGGATGGCTTGGATTTCTTGCTTAATCAATAAGGAGTTTTTTTTTTTTTTTTTTTTTTTTGTCTGAAAAGAGAAACTATATTGATAATTAGAGTCCCTTACAACCGGCAGCTAAGGCGTCGGTACAAATGATATCCATTAAGTAAAAAGGAGGAAAGACAGCCCAACTCTTAAAGTTCGAAGCCCGATTATGGGCCTTTGAAGCCCAATCAGCGGCCACATTGGCCTCTCGTCTGTAGTGAACGAGGCATAGGTTAGGGAAGCGAAACGACACATCCTCGGCTTCGCTGAACAAAGACCGATCCTCCCATGGCGGCTTTCTTCTGCGATTTAAAGTCTCAATGTTCGTAAAATTCTAAACGCAAGTGAACGTGTCGAACAAGTAATATAATGATGAGAAAGAATATCATCCCACGAAGATCGATGATTAATAAACTAATTAAATACTAAAATAGATTAACTCTAAAATTTATCTAACAGATCAAAATATAATTGAGAATAAATTAAAGACAAAATTTGTAGACTAATGCAGTAAATCAATCAGATAAATATGTTAGAGCATCCGATTTCACCATAACCACTAGATATGAATTTCAGATTGTTGTGAGTACAAGAACGATATCAAACATGTGATAGCGGAATTTCCTGATCTATTTACTATCCTATCTCTAGGTATAGCAAACCTACTCAGTTTATTAATCCACTATATCTATATGTGAATTAAAATAAACATAAGTGCATGAAAAACTATGAATATTCCCGGTTTACAATGAGTCTTTTGGATCACCTTATCACCGAAAGCTACACAAATAACGCAGTATATTTCTATCCACGTTTAATTCATGGTTATATATTATAATGAGCAATTGCATATTATCACTTCTCAGTCTCAAACATGAACATCAGATCATTCAAGTGGTGACCAATCACTCAAAAGCATTAAGCACAATAATATATAACTCACATGAATGAAATCAATTGTAAAACATAAAAATCATGAAATTCACATCATCATAGTTAGGCTACATCGTAGCCCTAACAAAAGAAAATTAGAACATAGTAGATGAAAAAATAAAAATATAAATCAAACTCAGCATCTTGAATCAAAGAACAAGAATTCTGTCTCCACTTTCGTCTTCTCTTCAAAATACTTGAAAATCTCTCAGAATAGTGAAAAAACAATCTAGCAGAAAAAATAGCTTCAAAACCTAGCTGCTCTCTCTGGCTCTCCTATTTATAGGAGATATCCAAGATCCTTATCTCCAAGCAATTGCGCACAAAATCAGGGAGTAAATCAGAAGATTTTGATTTGATATCTATCTCCCACCGCCGCTTGATTCAAATTCCGAGTTTTGCAATTTCTTTTCCTTATCTTCTCCATATATCATTATCTTGCATAAATAAGGAAAATTCAAATAATCAGAAGGAAATCCAAATATTTTCTCATAGATATCGCATTAATTGTTGCCTAAAATAGGTAAAATAACTCTATTTTTATAGAGTTATCAAACCCCTAAACCTAACCTTTTGCTAGTCCTCGAGCAAAATCAAGATATAACACATAGTCAAGCTAACAACCTCCTCCATGACATCTTTCCATAATTGCTCAAATTCACAATTCAAAGAAAAACACAAATTTCATCCAAACATTGAAATTGATTTATAAGTTAAGACAAATTCTAACTATGTGATCCAAGTGTGTGTGTGTGAGAGTCCTTATCTTTTTCAAATTATATGCAATCCAGATAAATTCACATTAACATGCAACCTCTAAAAAATTCTCAATAATTATAACCAAATCTCATAGGTTTGCTTTTCATTCCTCTCTCCACTAATGTAAGCTAATTATCCAACCAAAAATCAATAGGACTTTTCTCGGTTTGTAATGTAAGGCTGGGCTAAAGGTGAGATAACGGGAATTTTAAGCTCAAATCACCCATCAACACGTTGATTTCTAGGATCTAATTAGAGCCAATGTCACTGTCCAATTTCACTCCTTCAAGATAATTTTTCTGCCACCATATATCATCATTCCTTCTTTTCTTTTTTCTTTTTTTCTCTCTTTCTCTCTTTTTTTTTTTTTTAAAATTGCTTTATGGTGGAGTTTCTCCCAAAGTCCCTCATAATATAACATGAAAAATTCCAACCCATTGAGTATCCAAAAGGCTCACTCAATTGAAAGTTAGATAGGGAACCATAAAAGCAAATTTTTTTTTTTTTTTGACAATACACCTCAAACAACCATAGCAATCACCTTTTTTTTTTTCTTTTTTTTTTTTTTTTCATACTCCATCCTTCCTCCCAAATTTCTATCAAGCTCAAATAATCCCAAAAAGAAAATCAACGTGTTCATAGGGCATGGGACAATGATATAATTTGATAAAGGCTAGGCTAAATATATATGGGTGCCAATGAAAAATTGGATAATAATTAAGGCTCAACGGGCTGACTAGGGATAAATAAACGGGGTTAGCTTGAAAGGCTCAATCGATCCAAAAACTGCCTAAATCATTTTCTCGTTAGATTTAGCTTAGGATTTCGCCTCAAGAGAAAATCAAACAAATTCTAAGATTTGGGTGAAATTTAAGAAAATCACATACTTCACATGAATGTTCTCTAGATTTACACACAATTTTAAAAAAATTAAGGACTTTTAGTGCTCAGCAAGTGGATCAACATAATCGAATTAAAATTAACTCACACATCAATTGCAAGTTTAAATAAAATTTAAATTTTCCTAAGAATCGCAAAAATTCACAACAAGGAATGCAATCATGATAGAAAAAATTTTAACCAAAAATTTTGTCTCCCCCCAAACTTGAATGAAGTAATGTCCTCAATGCGAATAATAGAAATAGGAAGAAGAAAACTCCCCTGATTTTAGGATAACTTCAGAGATAACCTTAATGATTAAACTCTTGAAAGGTGCTCCCTAAAAAATTAACCTGGATAAAATAGAGAAAAGTTAATCTTTTTTTTTTTCAAAACATAAACTTAACAATAAAAGAAAAATAATTAAAATGCTTGGGTTGCCTCCCAAGAAGCGTTTGTTTTATAGTTTTCAGCCAAACTATCTCGATGTTGCTATTCTGAAGGATGAAGTTCAAAGGTGGTCTTACGCTTGTTGTAACCACCTTCAAAGTAGGGCTTCAAACGTTGACCATTCACTACTTCTTGCATCTTCGGGTTCAAACGCCTCCGAGGTTGGATAGTGGTTTATATTGTTCCTCCATCAAAATTTTGTGCATGCAAATTGAAGGACTAATTCCCTTAATATCAGCTATTTTCCATACAATTGCACCCTTATGCTCTCTTAATACTCCGAGTAGTTTCTCCTCCATCAAATCTATCAAAGAAGAAAATAATTACCGGTAAAGAAGAAACTCCATCTAAATAAGCATATTTCAAATGAGAAGGTAAGGGTTTGAGTTCAAGAAGTGGAGGCTCTTCAATTGATGGTTTAGGCTTTGTAATATGTTCTCCCAACTCCTCAAATTTAATTGCCTTTTGCCTTGAATATGGTGGAATTGCCTCCATGAAATTTGCGTACTCCTTTATCTCCTCATTTTGAATATCTCGTGTCCCCTGGTTGAATCGAGACATGCTTCAAGTGGATCTTTAAAATTATTTTCCTGAAAAACTTTATTCACCAACTTGTCAACTGTCTCAACTCTAAAACAAGAATTATCATCAGATGGATATTTCATTGCTTTAAAAACATTAAATAAAACAAGATCATCTTGAACTCTAAGAATCAACTTCCCTTGTTGTACATCAATAAGAGCTCTTCCTGTTGCTAGAAAAGGTCGACCTAAGATAAGTGGTACCTCAAAATCTTCCTCCATGTCAAGAACTATGAAATCTGCAGGAAAGATAAATTTGTCAACTTTTACCAAAACATCTTCCACAATACCTCTCGGATATTTAATTGATCGATCAGCCAGTTGAAGTGACACTGTGGTTGCTTTTACCTCACCCAATCCTAATTTCTTGAAAACTGAATAAGGCATCAAATTAATACTTGCACCTAAATCACATAATGCCTTTTCAAAGTAAGAATCCCCAATAGTGCAAGGAATAGTAAAACTCCCTGGATCTTTTAATTTCGGAGGCAATTTGTTTTGTAGGATGGCTGAACACTCCTCATTTAATTTCACAGTTTCATAATCCTTCAGTTTCCTTTTGTTTGCCAAAATCTCCTTCAAAAATTTTGCATAACTGGGTATTTGCGCTAAGGCATCTGCAAAAGCAATGTTAATGTGCAATTTTTTAAATACATCAAGAAATTTAGAAAATTGCTTATCTATTTTGTGCTGCTGGAGTCGCTGAGGGAATGGAATTGGCGGCACATATGGCTTGGGATTATCTGGAAAAAGTTTACTCTTGCTTGTCTCCGTTGATTGTTTATTGGTCACCTCTTCCTCGTCTCTGAAAATCTCTTCTTCTCCCACTTGTTTACCACTTTTCAAGGTAATAGCCTTTATGTTTTCAATTGGACTTTTCTCTATGTTGCTCGGCAAAGAACCCTGTTGTCTTCCTGACATTATGCTTGCTAACTGACCCACTTGCATCTCCAGATTTCTGATTGAAGCTTCTTGGTTTTGAAATCTCACATCCGTGCTTTTGATGAAGTCATGAGTCGTATTAGCAAGTTTGGTGACTATATCTTCCAAATTTGACTTTGTCTCTTCCGATTGTTTGAATCCCCGTGATCTCATCACATTCTCGATTATTCCATGAAAAATTTGGATGATTGCGCCATCCCGGATTATACGTGTTGGAGTAGAGATTATTCTGTGACCTGTTAAAATTCCCAACAAAGTTAGAATTTTCACTAGATTGTTCAAAAGTATTACCTACCTGACATGCTGTGCTAACATGTCCTCCACCACAAAAATCACATGTCAAATTCTGAATTTTCATGACTGAAACACTCATATTATCAAGCTTTTTGTTGAGTGCTTCAAATTGTGCAGCAATTGTAGCAAAAGCATCCACTTCATGAACTCCGCTAACTTTTCGCATTGGTAGTCTCTCAGTAGGCCATTGATAACTATTGGATGCCATCTCCTCTAATAAATTGTAGGCTTCTTCTGGTGTTTTATTATTTAGAGTTCCTCCCGCATTTGCATCAATCATAGAACGAAGATTTGTACTAGAGCCATTATAGAAAGTTTGTACCTGCATCCATACGGGTATGATGTGGGCATCTCCTAAGAAATTCTTTGAATCTTTCCCATGCTTCATATAATGATTCATTATCCATTTGCATAAAATTAGTAATATCGTTACGCATCTTCGCAGACTTTGCAGGTGGAAAGAACTTACCAAGAAATTTTTGAGCCATATCATTCCATGTAGTGATTGATCCTGCAGGAAGAGAAGAAAGCCAACTCTTAGCTTTATCTCTAAGAGAGAATGGAAATAATCTCAATCTAATAGCATCATCTGTAACTCCATTATATTTAATGGTGTCACATAGATCAAGAAAAGCATCGATGTGAGCGTTTGGATCATCGCTTGGTAGCCCACCGAATTGCACCGATTGTTGAAGCATCTGAATGAGTGATGGCTTGATCTCAAAGTTGTTTGCTTGAATTGCAGGTCTTCTGATACTTGATGTGGTGCCTTGAATTGTTGGCGCAGCATAATCTCTTAAGAGTCTACGTGGATTTTCATTATCACAGCCTGCCATCTTCTTAGCGTGATTTCTCTGTTCTCTCAGTCGCCTTTTGAATGTACGCTCGATTTCTAGATCAAGCTTAGCAAGTCTCCCTTGTTGGCTACGTGTCATAAACCGATGTACACCCTGAAAAATAAAACAAAACAAAAGCTAGATTAAACTTAGAATTATCTGGTATCAATATTAATTAGTATTAAACAAACGATCCCCGGCAACGGCGCCAAAAACTTGTTCGTAAAATTTTAAACGCAAGTGAACGTGTCGAACAAGTAATATAATGATAAGAAAGAATATCGTCCCACGAAGATCGATGATTAATAAACTAATTAAATACTAAAATAGATTAACTCTAAAATTTATCTAACAGATCAAAATATAATTGAGAATAAATTAAAAACAAAATTTGTAGACTAATGCAGTAAATCAATAAGATAAATATGTTAGAGCATCCGATTTCACCATAACCACTAGATATGAATTTCAGATTGTTGTGAGTACAAGAACGATATCAAACATGTGATAGCGGAATTTCCTGATCTATTTACTATCCTATCTCTAGGTATAGCAAACCTACTAAGTTTATTAATCCACTATATCTTTATGTGAATTAAAATAAACATAAGTGCATGAAAAATTATGAATATTCCCGGTTTACAATGAGTCTTTTGGATCACTTTATCACCGAAAGCTACACAAATAACGCAGTATATTTCTATCCACGTTTAATTCATGGTTATATATTATAATGAGCAATTGCATATTATCACTTCTCAGTCTCAAACATGCACATCAGATCATTCAAGTGGTGGCCAATCACTCAAAAGCATTAAGCACAATAATATATAACTCACATGAATGAAATCAATTGTAAAACATAAAAATCATGAAATTCACATCATCATAGTTAGGCTACATCGTAGCCCTAACAAAAGAAAATTAGAACATAGTAGATGAAAAAATAAAAATATAAATCAAACTCAGTATCTTGAATCAAAGAACAAGAATTCTGTCTCCACTTTCGTCTTCTCTTCAAAATACTTGAAAAACTCTCGAAATGTGAAAAAACAATCTAGCAGAAAAAATAGCTTCAAAACCTAGCTGCTCTCTCGGCTCTCCTATTTATAGGAGATATCCAAGATCCTTATCTCCAAGCAATTGCGCACAAAATCAGGGAGTAAATTAGAAGATTTTGATTTGATATCTATCTCCCACTTTTGCTTGATTCAAATTCCTGAGTTTTGCAATTTCTTTTCCTTATCTTCTCCATATATCATTATCCTGCATAAATAAGGAAAATTCAAATAATCAGGAGGAAATCCAAATATTTTCTCATAGATATCGCATTAATTGTTGCCTAAAATAGGTAAAATAACTCTATTTTTATAGAGTTATCACTCAACCAGGATCAAACTATCGGATTCAAGAAGAAGACGAGCATGGTTTAAACCTTGGCGTTGCAGATGTTGAAGTGTCAGAGTGAATGCCTGGATCTCTGCCTGTAAAGCTGAGGTTGCTGCAAAGTGTGTAGAGAAACCGTCGGTAAGCCTTCCGTTATGATCCCGACAGACGCAAGCCATACTACCTTCTGTAGACCCTGGTTGATGAGATCCATCGATGTTTATTTTCAAGGTACCCGGATTTGGCGGCTTCCAAAGAGCTCCGCTGTGTTGAAGCGATCTGCCTTTGCTGGTCAAGGAAAGAGCAGCCAGCCGAGCGACATGATTTCCAGCGAGCGCTTCCTCAGCCACTTGAGAAGGTTGAAGTTCTTGATTTCGGAAAACAAAAGCATTTCGAGCTCGCCAAATCTGCCACAACACAGATGCAAGAGTCTCCAACCCAAGTAAAGTGTGCTGTCTATGAACTTGCTCTGCAATCCATTTATCAATTCTGTGTACTGCTATAGGTGATATGTGAATGTTCAATTGGGGATGAGACCAAACCTGTTTAGTCTAGGGACAGAGTAGAAATAAATGTTCGAGAGTTTCTGGTGCATTCTGATTGCATAGTAGACAAATTGAATTATCAATAATACGTCGCTGATATAGATTGGCTCTTGTGGCAAGAGCATTCTGACAAAGGGACCATATGAAGGTTCTAACTTTGGGGGGGGGGGGATTTCATTTTCCAGAGTTCCTTCCATAGCCAACTTGGATTCTGATAAGATGTAGAAGTCGATTGTGGTGTTGGAGTTGTTGTTGATGCTGTAATGGTATGATAAGCAGTTTTAATCGTGAAAGAACCATCTTTGGTAGCGGTCCATATGAGTTGATCTTCAACACAATGGGGTCTTATAGGGATAGTAGTGATCTGGTCTATTACCTGTCTGTTGAAAAGATTGTCAAGCAAGCGACATTCCAGGTACCGTTGGTCTGGTCAATAAGATCGGCCACCAAATGAGGTTCCTCGCGGACCGTAGGTCCTCCTAATATGCCCATAGGGAGCCATCGATCACCCCGAATTCTGATTAATCTCCCATCACCTATAGACCAACGTATGTTGGGTAGGATGGCGTCACGTCCAGTTAGCAGGCTCTGCCAACCCCAGGATGGACGAGATCCTCGTTCGGCATTATAGAATGTCTTCGAGTGAAAATAAATGCCTTTGAAGACCTTACTCCATAGCAAGGAAGGTTGAGTAAATAACCGCCAAGCCTGTCTGCCCAACATGGCTTTGTTAAAATTTAAGAGATCTCTAAATCCCAAACCCCATCTTCCTTTCTTTTTTTCAAGACTTCCCAACTCCGCCAATGGATGCCCGATCTACTCTTATCTGTCTACCACCAAAACCTGGCAATTCGTTTCTCAATCGATCTACAAATGGAAACAGGTAGCTTAAAAATGGACATGGCGTACTGGGGAACAGCCTGTACAACAGTTTTAAGGAGGATCTCCTTCCCACCTTTCGAGAGCAGTGTTTCTTTCCAACCTTCCAACTTGTTATTAACTCTCCCCATTATCCAAGAAAACATGTCTTTTTTTGAACGTCCCCAATCAGAAGGTATCCCCAAATGTTTCCCAGACTTCTGCAAAATAGGAACTCTTAGTTCGCTGGCCATATTTTGCTGTAAACTAACAGGGCAAGCTTTCCCAAAAAAGATGCCCGATTTATTACGATTAATTTCTTGCCCTGTAGCTACACAATACTGATGTAAGATATTCAATAAATTCTGACTTTCACGAACGGTACCATCAAGAAAGAAGATAGCATCGTCTGCGAAAAACAAATGGGATAAAGAAGAACACCACCTGTTGAGTTTGATGCATTTAAGGGTTTCCATGCTGACGGCATTATTAATTAGGACTGATACGAGATTAGCCATCAGGATGAAAAGATATGGGGAAAGGGGATCACCCTATCGAAGACCTCTGGAAGGGTGAAAATACTGTAGATGCTGCCCATTAAATTTGACACAGGAAGATTGTGTCGTTATACATTGCATAGCCCACTGAACCCACATAGGGTGAAATCCCAACTTAAGAAGATAGGCTTGTAGGAAATCCTATTCCACCGTATCATATGCCTTCATCATATCCATTTTAAGAACAGCTCGAAAAGTACGCTTCCCTTTTTTTATCCTAAGCTGGTGAAGAACTTCCTGGACTAGTAAAATATTATCCTGTATCTGCCTACCCCCCACAAAAGCAGACTGTTCTTCTGAGATGAGAACTGGTAGTAGAGGTTTCAAACGATTGGCTATGACTTTAGAGATAACTTTATAAACATAATTACACAGGCTGATAGGGCGATATTGGTCTAGGCGTTAGGGTGGGGAACTTTAGGGATCAAAGAAATCAGAGTTCGGTTAATAGATAAGGGCATAATACCATATGTGAAAAAATTGCTTACCTCTTGGAAGAGATCATTTTTTATAATGTCCTAGTGCGTCTGATAGAATAAGCCGTTGAGACCGTCCGGACCTGGAGCTTTGGTGGTCCCTAATTGAAAAGTAGCTTGATGAACCTCTTCAAAGGTTACGATAGCAGTTAAACGTTCATTCATCTCCTGTGTAACCATAGTAGGACATTGTGCCAAGATAGGTTCATAGTCGCGATTGCCAACAGTGGTATATAATCGTGAAAAGAAAGCCGTCGCCATCTCCTGTAATCTTGTAGAGTCCCGCACCCAACATTGATTATCATCCTGTAACATAGTAATTCTATTCCGCCGTCGTCGTAGAATAGTAGTGGCATGAAAGAACTTGGTATTTTTATCTCCCCATTTAAGCCAATTTAGCCTGGATCTCATAGCCCAATACTGTTCTTCATGACTCCACACCATATGTAACTCATCTTTTAAAGCTTTTGCTACCGAGTTGTCATACAAACCTTGCGGTTGATTAATTAGCTGCTGTAGCTGTAGCTGCAAATCATTCACATGAAGTCGAGTATGTGAGAATTTGGTGCGACTCCACTTTGCTAGAGCATCAAAAACTGCACGAATCTTATGTATAATCGCTGCATTCTTCAACCGATCTGAATTCCAAGAGGTATTGATAATATCCCAGACAATCTTCATCTTGGTTCCAATATGCTTCAAACATAAAGTAGCGTTGTTTGGTCCCATTGCTGGCTTAGTATTTAAAAGAAGCGGGCTATGATCTAAACCTATAGCAGGGAGTGCTTGAACTTCAGCCCCAGGAAAAAGCAGGCGCCATTCCATAGAGCATAGAACTCGGTCAAGACACTCCTTAATAAAAGCATCCCCCTGACAATTATTCGTCCAAGTAAACGCACACCCCTTTGCTTCAACCTGCACTAAACCATATTCATTCACAATAGCTTGAAAAGATGCTAATCGATTAAAATCCGCTGGTCGTCCCCCTTGCTTTTCCAGTGGTATAGAATCTCATTGAAATCTCCGATATAGACCCAAGGAAGAACATTGGCAAGACTAATCCGGAGTAGATCATGCCAAACCTGCTGACGAAGGTGTTGAACAGTAGGGGCATGAAGACAAGTAAGGCGCCAAGAATGGCCATCCACCCCTTCCTTACAAGTCAGATCAAAATAGTCGAAAGTAGAGCTGATAAAAGTTAAGGAAATGGTATCATTCCATAATACTGCTAAGCCGCTTGCTAAACCAACCGGGTTATAAACATGTAGATAACAAAAACGCAAGCGACGTTTCATGCGATGTAGAACATCTTCTTTATTTTTAGTTTCCATCAGCAATAGAAGATCGGGCTTTTCCTTAGCCACAAGGGCTTTTAGTGCTTGAACTGTCAGGGGATTGCCCAAACCCTTACAGTTCCAACTTAAGAGTTTCATTTGTAATCGGGTGACTGTTAAGGGCCAGTCACCTTTGCCCAAATCCCAGCTATAGGGATTTCCATGATCGGAGTATCCAAAAGAAAAGATTCATCCAAATCTGCTGGAGCTGCACTTCTCATATCATAGGGATTATGATGTTTTATCTTCTTTGCAGGGCTGAGTTTTGGAGTATGGCGTGATTTCTTGATCTTTTTCCCAAGTTGTAAACTACTAGGCTGCTCTTGAAACCCTTTCATCTTCTCTATTGCAGGTATCATTGCAATGTGAATATTGCTGCCATGCATAGGACGTCAAGTCCTGGCTGAGCCCGCGCTCCTGTTGTAGGAAAGGTATCCCGATGGGGCAGCGGTACAGTGACAACAGAGATAGCTTCGGCTGCTGAAGTTGTCAGCTACACAAGACCTTGACTAGCCAGCAAAGCTAGTGAAGGATGGGTGTCATTTGGAGCCTTGTGGACTGCTGAAACAGAGGTAGCATCCATTGCAGTGGCTATCAACGGCAATAAAGGAAGGGGCTGTGCATTGGTAAAAGGTGTTTCTGACACAATTTCTTCCAAACTTTCTTCATGTCTGTCAACTCATAATATATTTTCCAGTAAGGACTATGCTCCCTAACTTCTGCACGGAGCCATTGTCCATAGGGCAGCTTCTCCTTTCCATCTAATTTCTTTTCATCATATGGAAAATCTTTACACGACGTGACATAATGGCCTAACTTTCCACAGGAATAACATAAATGAGAAAGCCGCTCATATCTAAAGTCAAGCCAAAAGGTTTTGTTATTTATTCTAATAAGGCGACCTGTCTGCAGGGGTGCCAGAAGATCTAGTTCAACCCTTGTGCGACCAGACCTCAAGGTAAAATTGTCTGTTGTATCTGCCTTCATCTCTAGGACTTTGCCAATTGACTGGACTGCTCTTGAGATAGTCTGTTATGTGCACCATTCTAACAGCAGGGCAAATACTTGTACCCAAAATGCGCAGGTGGAGAAGTCATAGCAATGTAGTGGGGTATTGGGAATCCAGGCTTTAAAAACTACAAGTTTCCCAGAAAACAACCAAGGTCCGCCTTCTAAAATCCTTTGCCTATTTGCCTCCAGTTTAAATTTTGCCACATAGACTCCATTCTCTCGCTGTGATATATCTACATGTTATGTTCTCCAAACCCTTTTTAATGTACTTTGAAGGGCTTGAAAATTGATAGCAGAAGTGGAGAAAACCTTACCGATAAGTGTTAATCGGCATTCATCCAATTTTGCAGGGGATGGCGCATCATTCCAGACCTCAATTTCATGTGGTGAGCATAAACGTCCCAGGCGATGACAGAGAGCAGCCAGGCGAGTGGAATTCTCCTCGTCTTCCTGAGCCATACAAGCAGTGAACGGAATCGGGGAAAAAAGCAAAGGCAAATCGAACCTTGTGAAGTTTGCTAATCACTTGGGGGATACAATTGCTTGGGACAGGTATCGTATGGGTAAAGTTAAACATGCAACCAGCGAAAAGGGGAATCAGTGATGAAAACAGGGCAACGAGACCAGAAGAGTCAACTATACGATTAAAAGCTAGTGAAAGACAATGTGAAATTGGATGGGAACAGAATGAACAGCAGTGAAATTTGTGAATTCATGGTGAAGATACAGGATTTGAGAAGAAAGAGGATTATGGTTTAGCTACCATTCGGGTAGAGAGAAACTCTACAAAGCAGAGAGGATCGCAAGAGCAATCGAGTGGGTGCATAGCTTGCGCGTACAAAGGATAGTATCACATTGATTAACTGATAGAAATGAAGGAGATTGTCCTCATGCATACTTGCATAATCAATAAAGAGTTTACATGCTTGAATTTTCACGGCAATTTTGTAATTTCAAAGGAGCAAGGACATTTTGGTAATTTCATGTCATGAGGAGAGAGAGAGCTGGTTGGCCAGCTTAGGATGGGTTATTGTTGGCCAAATTTTGGCTAGAAAATTTGCTTGGGTCAACACCGGTCAAACAAGGTTGACCCATTGGACCAGGTTAAACTGGTTTACTATTTCCTCTAACTTCATTCTAATTGTCTTGATTTTGTCCAATTGGGTTGAATTAAAATTTTCCTAAATGATTTGCATTAAATTAAATGCAATTAGATTCAATTGAATTGACTTGATTTGATTAATTTATCATGAATGCCTCAACTCCAATTTTTGCTAAAATTGCTATACGAGCTAGTCCAATGCAAGTAATTAAAGTTCAATTGGCCAAATTAACCTCAATTGGTTCGATTGGATGCTAGTCAATCGTGGGTCAAAGTGAAAGTGTTAACCCTCATTATTTTGTTAATCACTCATGGACTAAATTGATCAAATTAAGTCCAACTAGTATGATTTTCTCAAAATTGATATTGAAATCAAGTTGCCTCTAATGAATTGGACTTGATTTCGGCTAAATTGCACAATTCAGGAAAAATCGATTGGAATCCCTGATTAGGGCCAAAATTGGGGAAATGCACCTCCAACTTGGAATCTTGAAATTGGCTTGTCAATTGAATGTAGAATGATCTCCTGATTAAATGTCATGGAGGAAAATTTTCTGTAAAAAAGACTAGAAATGAATGAGTTTTAAATTTGGCCAATTAGAAATTGAAATTCCCGATTTGGGGAAAAGTCAATTACTAATTAATTTTCATAAAATTAATGAGTTAAGAGTCAAATTAAGGTAAAATGAGTTTATTTAAGGTTTTCAATTTGTTTATTTTTTGGGAAAAAAAGTGTTCATTATAAGTCAACTTTTCCATTTGTCACCAAAAAGTCATTTAATGGGTCAAACCTTAATTATTATTATTTTTTTGAAAATTGAAATTATCAAGGTGAAATTAACACTATTTTAGGGCTTTTTATGCAAAAAGTCAATTTTTGACCAAAGATTTACTTTTTAGTGATAGTTTAATTGAAAAGTCAGCTCAAAAATTAACTTTTAACTTTTCGAAATCAATGTGTAAATGATATGAAAATGATGTGCTTATGCGAGAAAGGTGTTAAATGGCCCTATCACTACAGGAACCATTATCACTCGAGTTTCTATCTTTGTATGATATGTTTGTTAAAAATCAAGTGTCAATAATGTTGTGGCTTAGTTTAAGCTATCCAATAATGATGGTTAGGTCCCTCGCATCTTAAGGGACATTTAGGAATTTATGGATCACGATTGGAACATCTTATCTTTGATATATTGATTTTTCAAATTATTGGGAAACTGATGCACATTAATTGCGACCGGCAATGTTCTGCACCAAATTTCGTCAGTTGCCGGTCAACTTTTCCAGAGGAGTTTTGAATTTTTTACTATTTCGAAAGAGCTGTTTTTCTTTTTTCTTTTTTTTGAAAGCTCATTTGAAATGGTGTTTGCCGGTGGAGAACGAAATGACGACCTTAAAATTAGCCGCGTGAGATGAGCTTGATGCTCTCTTCTTTAGGGTTGAGCATCCGTCTAGGGTTAACCCTGGACCGACCCTGGACCGGCCCAACCCTTTAGGTCCTGGTCTGGTTCCCAGAGAGACTGGGTCGGTCCTTGGTCCTAAAATTTCTGGACCAGCACTGTGCGGGTTGGTCCTCGGTCCTGAGAGTTCCGGGTTAGTCCAACCTTATTATATATATGATATTATTTATAATTTTTTTATATAGGGAAAACCTTAAAATAAACTGTCTTAACAACATTAAACAACTCTTTAATGAGAAGTTCAAGTAATTTCTTATTGTTCTTTAATAACTTAGATTTTTAATGTCTTTTATGGCGTTAATAATTATAATTTACAAATGAAGAAAATATTTTTATAAGAAGTCTTCACAGCGTCCAAAAAGGCATAAACAGCTCTTTATGACATTGTTCTCTAGTATTCGTTCTCTTCTATCTTATTTGTCCTCTTAGTCTTTAATTTGCCAAAATCGAAAGAAACAACTTATCTGCTCGCCACTCGACACTCGCCTCGCTCGCTTTCGCTCATTCGTGCCGCTCGCCACTCGATACTCACTTGGCTTGTTGCTCCCCGCTTGACATTTGTTGCTCATTCTGTTCGATACTCACCCCACTTGAGTCTCACCGCTTGTCTTTCTTAGTTGACCTCACTCATCATCAAACCCATTAGGTCGGTACAATCCTCAGTTGCCCTTTCAAGGAGTACAAAAAATGAAATAAAAAATTATTGGTTGATCATAGGTTGACCTTGAAACCAAACCGAACATATTAGGTCAATCCGGTCTTCAATTGCTTTTTTAAGGAGTACAAAAGATGAAATAAAAAATTATCGATTGGTCCCGGGTTGACCTTGGAACCGGACTGAATCCATTGAGTCGGCCTAGTCCTTGGTCCCAAGCTCAATAGGGTCGGTCCTCAATCCCAAAAATTGAGGACCAGAACTGTGCGGGTTGGTCCTAGAGTTAGGGGGTGGACCGGCCCAACCCGGACCATGCTCACTCCTACTCTTCTTTACTTCGAGTATGATGCTTGTGTGGCCTTTTTTTTTTTTTTACCCATAGTTGACATTTTGACCCTAAAAGTTGCGTCGCCTTGTAGAGTCTTAGTTGATGCCCTAAGTTGACATTTGGTTAATGTTTCCTTGATAGGCTTTTGAAGTTTTCTGGGTAATGTAACCTTCAGTTGACTTTTGGTTGGTAGTGAGTTGTGCTTTTCACTTTATGATTTATAAGCTCCCATCTTGAAAATGACTTAAATTATATTTGTTGTAAGTTATGAAAGAGGTGCACAATTTGATATTTATGTAAGAACAAAATTTTGTGCTTAAAGCATAATTGCTATATAAAGCTTGACAGGGCAAAAATGCCCTCTTAGTTATATGAAACGGCATGGTAAAGTGTCTCTTAAAATTCGTTTGGGATTTGATTATATATAATAAAAAAAAAGTTTGACAAATGCGATATAGATTTTATATATTATTAAAATAGCTCTTCTTCTTTTCTTTTGTTTTTACAGTAAGCTCATTTGAAATGAAGTTTGCTGGAAAAAGATATGACACGCCAAATTTGCCGCGCAAGATGAGCTTACTACTTTGTCCTCCACGTCAAGTATGATGCTTGTTTGGCCTTTTTGTTGACCCATAGTTGACGTTTGGACCCTAAAAATTGCGTCGCTTGTAGAGTCATAGTTGATGTTACTTGCCAGATAAGTTGACATTCGGTAAATGTTTCTTTGTTAGGATTTTGAAGTTCATGAGTTATGCATTTAATCCATAATTTGCAATAAGATTTATGACCAAGCTTTTAATGGATAATTATGTGATAGGAAAGAAAATTCTATTATTGGCCATGTGCATTATATATTGGAATTTATGGATTTGTGACTACAAGTTTTATGGCCTTATTATTATTATACAATTAGGTATTTATTTAAATGAGGATTAAGATGTATTATTAAAAATAAACTTGGGCCATTTAAGTTTGGACTTTAGGCCCAAGAGTGTTGGCCTAAAGTGGGCCAAGAGGCCCGACCTAAGGAGCCCATGAAGTGGTCGACCAAAGGCTGGCCCAAGCCCAGCCAAATGAAGGCCCATCATGTGCATGGCAAAAATGCCAAGTGGCAAGAAAAGCTTGCCAAGTGTTGCCCCTTTTGTAGCCAAGTGTCCCTCCATGCAAGAAGTAAAGCATGCAAGGGTTTTAATTCAACAAAAAGGAAAAGGGGGAGGGGATTTCGACCAAAAGAGAGAGAAAGAGAGAGAGTATCGTCCAAAGAAAGAAGAGAGAAAGGGAGGAAGAGAGAAAGAGAGGAAGAGAGGAAGAGGAGACGCCGTCGAGCCCGCCTAGTCCCGCCGTCGTTCTTGCTGTGTTTTCCTTTGATTTGAGGCAAGTGAAGTCCTAAAACCTACTCTTTGCATTGCTGTGTGTAGGTGTAGTAGATGGTAAGTCTTGGTTGTGGTAGATGGGATGAGATTTCGGAGCTTTGAAGAGAGATTCGTTGGTCATGCATGCTGATTTCGGAAAGACCAGTCCGACCGTCCGCGAGTTTGTGTGTTGCATGTGACTTTTTAGTCGGAATATGGTAATGTAACCTTAAATTGGCTTTGGTTACATGAGTTGTGCTTTTTACTTCTATGATTTGTAAGGTGGTATATGCACGATGGCATGGTGAGATATGCATGACTGCATGGTGGTATATGCACATATGGCATGGATATGCATGAATGCTTGATGATGAGAGCGCAGTGGTATATGCACGTATGGCATGGATATGCATGAATGCTTGATAATGAGTGCATGGTGGTATATGCACATATGGCATGGATATGCATGAATGCTTGATGATGAGTGCGTAGTGGTATATGCACGTATGGCATGGTGATATATGCATGAATGCTTGATGATGAGTACATGGTGGTATATGCACATATGGCATGATGATATAAGCATGGCTGCAAGGTAAGTTATGCTTGAATGCATGAATGATACGTGCTTTGTTATGATGCCTTGATTGTTCGTTTGATGCATTGAGTAGTTTGGTGGATCTTTACTGCTGAGTGGTTGTACTCACCCCTTTTGGGGATTAACATTTCAGAATAGATAAGATACCTCTCCGCGCCACCGCCACCGTAGATGGATTAAGTACTCATGTCTTTAAATGATTGAAATTATATTTGTTATAAGTTATGAAAGAGGCATCGCACCATTTGATATTTATAAAAATAGAAAAATTTGTGTTTAAAGCATATTTGTTATATATAAAGCTCGATTGGGCAAAAATGCCCTCTCGATTTATATGAAATGGCATGGTAAAGCATGTCTTGAAATTAGTTTGGGATTTGATTTTGTATGAAATGGTTTGACAAATGCGATATAGATTTTATACTGTTTAAAGCATATTTGTTATGGAAAGCTCGACCAAACATTTATTACCCTCTCGGTATATGAAATGGCATGGTAAAGTGTCTCCTAAAATAGTTTGTGAGTTGATTATTTATGAAATAGTTTGACGAATGCTACGTAGATTTTATTTTGTCAAAAAGAGATTAATACTACTCATTGAGAAGTGACTTGCTGAAATCATCTATGTTAACTGTTTTTCCAAATATACGGCTATCAACAAATACGACGAAAGGCGCTTGGTCCAGGGTGCACCGCGCACTCTATGGGCCGTGGGCCTCCTAGTATAAGCTCGGCAGGCTCGGCAGATCCTGTGCATAAAAAAAAAAAAACAAACAAACAAACAAATACAACGAAAGGGATTTTTTAGGGAATTGGATATTGGGTAACTCTTGATCCTGACCCATAACCCGGACCTGACAAAGGTAATCGTGCAAAAGTTTATGCTTCATCGAATAGAGAGAACAAGAAACCCTAGAATCCATTCATATGCCATGGCAAGTACTTCGGCGTGGACCACCGGCCAAAAAGATCATAAGGATTACATCAGTCTCTTGCCCGATTGCCTAATCCATCATATCTTCTCCTTTTTGCCCACGAGGGACGTCGTTAAAACTTGTGTTTTGTCGAAAAGGTGGCAGTCTATTTGGACCACTATCTCGAATCTCAAGTTCTCTGTCTCTTCTTACGATGATTCATTTGTGAACAGGGTTTTGACACTATATATGTGGCGTAAGGTGGAAAAATTCCACCTTGATATCAGATCAAAGTACTTCTACCCCGTTAAGATTGATTTATGGGTTCGCTTTGCGATTGATCATGAAGTGGAAGAACTTCTTCTCAACTTGAATTGGTGGGCGTATTACACCTTGTCTCCATTGCTTTACAATTGCTCCTCGTTGACTAAGCTGAGTTTGACTGGCTGCCATTTCTCATCCAGCCAAAGAATTAGTTGGAGTTCGCTTAAGTCCTTGTCCATTCAAAACATGAAAGTGAGTGATGATGTGCTTCGACAAATTTTTATGGGCAGCCCTGTTCTTGAATACTTGAATTTGAAAAGATGCTGGGGTGTGGAAAGAATTTGTTCAAGAAGTCTGAAAGAGTTGGTGCTTGATGATGTTAATGTGGAATTTCCTTTGGAGACTTTTTCTCCCCCTTTGGAAATTTGGACTCCCCGTTTGCTGTCATTGCGTGTGAGGGGATATATTTATGAGATAATAAGAATTCTTGAAGCATCTTCATTAGTTGAAGCCGAATTAGATTTCGATTCAGCCGAATTAGATTGCTCCTTCCTAAAGGAAAGTCTTGGCAAGTTGCAGAATGCTACCCGAATTCAACTTGGTGCTTGGTGCATTTGGGTGAGCTTAATCATCTTTCTTCCTGATGAACATCAGCTTTACCATTTAGTTTTTCACTTAGCTTAGTGGACATTATTCTGCCAAAGCTTATGGATGTTTAGCGGTTATATGGATGGAATTTTGCATGAGAAAAAAACATAATGGTTTGTGATGTACTTAAGAAAAAAAAAATACTGTTTTGGCGATCTGACTTTACTTTTTGATGTGATCAGGTTATGGGGCTCCTGAAGGTAGAAGACGTGCAGTTTTCATTGTCAAATTGCAAGTCTCTCACGCTACACATGATCATCCCCCAATTTAGCTTTCCTGCTATAGCAAATATGCTAGCAACTTCCCCAAATTTGGAGAAGCTGGTCATAATCTTTGATCCACCTGATTGTGTCTCGGTATATTCCCTAAACTCTATTCACAGTTTGGAAATATTTGAAAGGATTAACTAGAATGCACCATCAAAAGTCTCTCCCTTCCTTTGTCTCCTTGAGTCCATTTAACAGTGAAACTAGTATAATGCTCTGGAAGTTTCACGGCTGTCGCAGCCTATGTTTCAAATGCTCCCTCTATTATACTCTGAAAGTTTAACTACAGTCTTACAAATTCTTGATTTTCTTCTCCTTCCTTTCGTAATGCCACTATGATTGTGACAATGAGAAGATTGAGTTTGCTTTGATGAACACAAGTATCGAAATTTTGGTTTCCATTCTTTACGATTTCCTCTAATTTGATTAGTGTAGGCTAGTCGTCTGACTGGCCAGGGGATGGGTGTGAAAACTAAATTGTGCTTTATTTGAAATGTTTAATTTGTCTTTAATCCATGTGCAGGATGTATTTGACAGAGACTACCGCAACGTTGATCACGAGAGCTGTTGGCATATAAAGAAGTTCAAGCGTTGGGCTCAGCATCTCCAGAATATTGAAATTTTTGGATTTTATGCTTGTTTAAGATTCAAATATGAGGAAGTGCTCATGTTGGTAAAGTATCTGCTTGGACATGCATCTGTGCTGGAAAACATGGTCATCAACATAACTTCATGCAAGTTGCTTGAAGTGGCCCGACTAATTCAAAGTTATGACAGAGCTTCTGAGCATGCTGCAGTTATACTCAACTGTCTGGAAGATGGGCTCGGAAGGCAGCGGCATGAAGGAGGCAGAGTAACAACAAAATGTCTGTGCATTGACAATAAGTATGCCTGATTGGAATAGGAATACTGCAAGCCACAACATCAACTAGCTTGATCTATTGCCCGTAATGTCTCATGTAAGCTTTTCATTGTTTTAAAGCAAGTTCTGGGATTGTAATTTCTTTCAATATTGTTATAAAACTACCGTAGTTTACGGACCTTTTTCCTGAAGAAGTCATTTGCCATCTTGTTTACTTATTGAGAGCATATCTTGTCATGTAAACATTTGGATGGCTTTAATTAATCATTTTTTTTTTTTGACATCCTAAGAATTAGGATTGGGATGGTTCAGTAAAGGTGTAGATGGATAAGATGTAATGAAGTTTACTGCAGTATATGATACAGGCGATTGTTGGATGAGATTTATCGGATCTAGCATCTATAGACATGACTTGTAATCAAAATTGCTATGTTGATACCCATTATTGGTGCGATCGATGGCGAGATTTGTGTGTATCTGTGTGTGTATATATATGCCTGTATATGTTATCAACCATAGCAATGTAGACCCCTTATGCTTGATGTTATATTCAACTAAGTAAAAAACCATTTTGTTGATAATGCTATGAATAGTTTTGTAATTAAATCACCATATATTATAAGACCACATTAAGGAGCACATGCCCCTCTCTCCCGTTTTTAAGGAGAGTTTGGAATTACCGGCAAGGGTCATTGGCCCTCTCACGATGACCCTGTCTCCATCTGACTTTTTTTTTCTTTTTTAGATTTCTTTTCCTCTTTTTTTTTTTTTTTTGCCGTTTTCTGGTTTTTCTCCAACTTAATCATTTTGTTTTTTTTTTCTTTTTAATTCTTTTTATTTTTACTTTTTATGTGGCGCCATAAGACACTGCGTCGACGCCACAAATGCCAAAAAAAAAAAAACTATTAAAAATGCCTCGTGAAATTACCAGCGTGCAATGTTAGCAAAATTGCCCATGAGATCATAAGAGCAATTTGATTGCATCAATTTGAAAATGTTTACAGTTTAATTGCACATTGGGCCAAATATTTATTACTGTTGATGCAATTTTCCCTTTAAATTTTACTAAAATTATGCCGAATTTTTTTTTAATGCTTAATTTAAAGAACCATATATACCATGTTTGTATCTCATACCGCAAGATCTGGATCTTTTTTATTATTATCATAACCTAAGTTTTCATTCACGGGCGCTTCTAGGACCCTTAGGAGAAAAAACGTGTCCGGTTCCTTCTGGAAGGTTGAAATCTATCTAAATTTTTCGTAATTTATCTGAAAGTGGTCTTAAGGCCTATCAAGCTTATAGATAGTAATGCAACTTTATGGACCCGAAGAAGTCGAACTTATTTGAGCTTAACAACTAGTAATTAAACTTTGTGCATGATAATTGGCTATAGATGGATGCTCAGTAACTTATGATCGTAACATTCTGTTGGGATTTTGGCCGTAGATTTGACAAATGTTTGCAGTTAATTGGGTAACTGGCCAGACTGGAAATGCTTTTGGTACTCATTCCTTACGATGAAAATGCTGTTGCTTGTGCCAATGTCGTTCGGACCTTAAGTTTGTTTGACCCACTAAACTGTTTGTCGTAAGTAGTGAGGATTCAAATTTAAGTCTTTCTTATATTCTGTTGACTTTGTATCCCCCGTTACTCTCGGTTATTTTTACCTGAATGAAATTACTCAATTTATAGTACTCTCGATTAGTTTTAGCATTGTTTCTCTTGGTTTGAATCCCGTAGCTGTTGTATTAACATTTCCACTTGGCATTCGTCTTGGATAAGATGGCGATCCTCGCCAATGGACCAAAATCTGTTGATAAAGTGGATCCTTGGAAAATGCTTGAGGCGGCTTGAGTTGTTCTAATCCTCCATGAAGGTTCTCATAATGCGGAAGCCTTTTTGGACTGTCATTTTGTAGGACCTTCCTTCGAAAGTCATGTGTAGATCTCACATCTTTGTTTGATCTCATGATGGGCTGTTGTTCATCACGTGTATGTTCTGAAAGTGTTTGGGAAATTTGTGAGACGTGATACCTGTTACAACCCGGTCTGACAAAAAGAGGAGTGGTCGTCGGGCCAGAGGGCTTAGACAAGAAGCGGTTCTTGACAGACTTCTAGGATGGCGAACAGAGCAAAAATAAACTGAACTGTGCACTAAAAGATGAGGAGAGCAACTTTGAGATACATGTGTGTGTGTGAGAAAACAGGAATTAACATCAGAGCTAGGTATACTTGAGTGGGAGCACTACTAGGATGGATAACCTCTTGAGAAGGTATCCACCCATATGCCAAATGACAAAACCGTGAGTCTCAATATAAGACGGGCCAAAGAGGACAATACTCCAGAAATTTAATTTAGGGAAGACACAACACTAGTTTGGTGTTTGAATTGTGGATCTTCCTAGTGGTATTCGAATTCATGATATTTCAATTTACTCTTCAAGATATATATATTAAATGTGACATCCCGAATTTCCAATTCTATTTTCAATAAATTGACACAGGCATTTCATCTGCACGCATATAGTTCTTTTCCCTGAACTGATCATTCATGGGATAACTAGTTTATCAGGTGAAGCCGTTAAGAAATTCTAATGCATCGACTCGAGAATTTGACCAGGAAACGATCTTTCAACGAGTTAATATGCAAGGGTCATTACGGCACGTTAAAAATCGATTAGGACCGGAGATAGGTCGACTCGACGAGGCATGTGATCGAGTGTGAGTGATTCCACCGGATCGCACAATTCTTGTCGATCGGCCTTTGGACCGGCTTTTACGTCGTTTGGGTACCCCGTGTCCGTGTTTGAAACCTTGAGATTATCGCGACAACCAAGAGTCGTCAATGTGTCAAAGATGTACATTGTGGCTTGAATTGATCAACCACAGGTCAAATGCACGAAAATTTCTAAAAGCTACCCGGTAGATTAGGACGCGCTAATATCGTGCCAGAGTGAAATTAACCGTGAAATTGAGATCGAATTCAGAAATTGGAAGTCCTGGTGTGTCACAAATCATTTTAGGAACATTGACTCATCTTCGAAAGATTTTTCATGCAAACCGAGTTTTTCAGCAAAATAATCAAAGTATGGTTAATTTGACTCGAGAAATTAGTAGGCCCGCCTTTGGTCGTGTTTTCGGGACTCAAGATGGTTTTATGGTAAAGTAAATATGTGAATTGAAATGTGGTGACATTGGATTAATTTTACGGACTTCAATTTGGCTCAATTGGAAGTGGATTGAATAGAATTGAAGAATGTGATGTACAAAGTTTAAAAATTGGTATGCCACGGCGGAAATTGAAATTGGACCTATTGGGAAGATTGTGGTGGAAGATTTGGGTGAGTGGAATGTGATGTCATCTTAGGTCATGGTGGGCCATTTTTGTTGGATTAAAGAAAGACAAAAAAGAAAAGAAATGGTCCCATCTTCTTCCTCTCTCCTCCCTCCCTCCCTCTCTCCCGTCGCCTCTCTCCTCCATCTCCGTTGTGCGAAGACCAGAAAAATGCAGAGAAGAAGCTGGAGCAGCCATGGCCGTCGCACGTCGCCAGCCGGAGCTCCACGCCGTCGCCGCCGCCGCACGCCGCCCCGCGCCGCCCGCGCGCGCTTGCCGTTCCACCGTCATGCCGTCTTCGCTTCGTCCGCCATCCAGCCGTCGTCCCTCCATCATCCAGCCACCATTCGTCGTTGTCAAGGCCGCCGGAGGTCCCGCCTAGCCGTCGTGAGCCACCGCCGAGCTGCCGCTCCTCTCCTCCGCCATTCCTCCGCCCGATCCAAGCTCGGATTCGCTTCTTCTCGGCTCCAAACTGCAGCCAAGAAAAATGGGTATGGCAGCAGCTTTGTGGCCCGTTTTGGCCGGCTTCCCGGCCCGGAGTTTAGGTCTCGCCTTTGGGAAAGTCGATCCCCTCGTCGCCCTCGTCGTTTTGGTCCGCTTGGCTTGCTAATCCGGTGAGTTTAGCTCACTAAACATCGCTTAGAGGGTTAATTATGCTTAGGGAGGTTTAGTTTATGTTAAGTGTTATTAGGTGGTTAGTTTAAGTTATTTAAGAGTGGATTAGATTAAGGTGGTGTTTTAATTTAAAGTGTGTTTAATTAGGGTTAAGAAGGTTTATTTTAAGATAAGCCTTGATGTGACTTAAAGGAATTTATTTTTGATTTAAATAAATGTTTTGAAATTATTGGATTATTTAATAATATATTATATTACAAAAATTGTTAAAATATTATTATTTAATTAATTTTCGGAATAAATTTAATTATTTAATGAATTCCGAAAATTTTGTCGGGACCCTAAATTCTCAAAATTTTACGATCGCTTTGTGTATTCGGATTTTGAAATTGATGGTTGGATATTGCAAATTGAGCATGTATTGTGATAAATATGAATATTATTATTAAATTAATTTTCGAAATAAATTTAATTATTTATTAAATTCCGAAAATTATTTCGGGACCCTAAATTCTTAGAATTTCATGTTGATCAGCTGCTGTGTGTTCAGATTTTTAATTCGATGAGTGGGTATTGCAAATTGAGTGTCGATTGTGAAAATTGTGGATTTTATTCAGAAAAATCCCAAGTGTCGGGTTTGGGACTGAAATTGGATTTTTAAGGATTACTATTGCAATTGGAGTATTTGAGTGAAATGTAAATTGTCCGGAGGTTAGTTTTGAATTGTCGTGTCTTTGGTTGAAAGACTCGATCATGAGAGGCTAAGCCAACTGGACTTGTATTCCTTTAGAATCGCCGTTAACTTAGTGATGAGACTCGGGTCACGGTAGAGGCTAGGCCAAGCTGGACTCGATTCTAAACTTAGTGACGAGGTTCGGGTCGCTTGATAGAGGCTAAGCCAACTGGACTGTATTCCTTTTTAATCGCCGTCAATATAGTGACGAGGCCCGGGTCGTGATAGAGGCTAGGCCAACCGGACCTATGCTCCTTCGAGAATGCCGTCGACGTAGTGACGAAGCCGCGCTCCAGGGGGGGGGGAGGTGATGCCCGGCATTAATGTCGTAGATAACCGAAGCTGCGAGTAGGCTATGCCCTTGTGTGGCGGTGAATAATAATGGAATGCGTGCTGAGTGTGTTTGTGGTTCCTATGAAAGTGTTGGCATTCCAATTGTTTGAATTCTTATTATTTCCTGAGTTTGTGTGATACAAATTGTGCTAACCTGCATGAAGGGATTAAGACGAGGTAAGTCTTCTGTGTGATGTGGCTAGGCCACCCGGGGTGTATTTTCTTTCTAATAGGGGTTTAGGGGGTTGAACTTGCCGTTGTGGGCCAAAATTTTAGGTCCCTAGATGGTGGTCGTGGAGGACCCGAAGCCATGGAGTCTCGGAAAGGTGGCGAAGGATCGGTGAACGTGTCCTCGCTAGTGGTCTTAGGATAGTTCCCCTTTTATTGAGCTGGTCTATTTTGTAATCAATCCAAAGTATCGTATTTAAACCTATGTGTTTATAAGCGAGTGTTTGGTATTGTGATTGATTGCCTGCTTTTCTATCTCAAGTTAAATGTTGTCAGGGGATTTGTTTCGCTTCCGATGTGTAATAAAATGAATGGGTCGGCGATGTATCCTAGGATGTCGCATGTTTGATCGACCGCAGTGGGATGTGCACGCGCTCGGGGTTCGGGGCGTGACATTAAAGGCTTTGACTATGATTCAAGCCTCTTCTTGTCCCCAATGGCTGTTTTTACCAATACAACATTATAGAGATTATCAATAAACAACATAGTGGCAGCCCTCTAGGTGAGGGCCTGCAAGCCTTCGCCTCCGGTTGGTGAGGGCGGGGTGGCGGCATCAAGGGCTGTAACTCTCACCACATGGTTTCTCCCTTTTTTTTAATTAGCTTATTTTAAAATTGAATTTAAATAAAATTATAACAAAAATCAAATTTCAACCAAAATGGCATCATTTCAGCTACATCATTGCTACGTAAGATAGAGAAAAAAATTAGGAAAAAAACAAAAGCTATGTCAAAAATTTTCATTAGCCAAATTGATAGAGTTAACAAAAAATGTTGACACTCATAGACCTACTAGTGTTTGTGCATCTTTTGATTTTCTAATCAATTAGATTAGGTGGAATTTATTGAATGTTAAGCTCATATGTATTTATAGTTGATAGATTTATTTTTCTAAATTAATGGGAGATTGTTCAAATGCACGTGTTAGTCAGTTAAAAAAATCTCACACCGCATAATTGATATGGTATGAGATAGTTAATATATCGAGTAGCCCATAACCAATTGACTTAAGCTTTTCAGTAAGTGTAGACTCGAGTGAATATATTAACTAGCTTTAACTTAAACTCTATTGGCAATCTCTCTACCTAAATATATTAGAATCGACTCGACTACAATTAATATGTGAAGGAACTCGAGCTTTAGTTTTAAAAAGCTATAATAAATGTGGGTATATTATGTCATTTTCATGACACTTACGTCGATTTTAACTAATATTTAAATAAATAAAAAAAAACGTGGCAGCTCAATTATACTCACGAGCATGTAAAATTGGGAATTGGTGCGCTTGAACTTGACTCGACAAGATATGTGAATAACTCGAGCTTGGGCTTGACTCGAGACTTTATCTCGAGCAATAATCCCGCCGGGGCCGAATGGCTCGACTTAGTTTTGATCCCGCGACCTGCGACGATGTTGCTTCAAGTTCCCACCTACTTCCAAGCCCGAGGACAGAGGAGGGCCAGCCCTAACTGAATAGTAAATGTGTCTTCAACACTAAAAGTTCTCGGTCTTTTTGACGTAATTCATGAACAAACTTCGCTACACGAACGACATGACGACACACTGCCAAGCGCCCAGCACCTATGGATGTCCCTCACGAGCAGAGCCACCACGGCACTCACTTAATAGAAAAATGTCACTCTAATACTGTTCGTAACCAGTTGGAGCAGCCCACGTGTGTGTGCGTATATATGTATACTCGCATGTCCACCGACTGAATATGTGCAACATTTGATCATCAAAGATAGTCGAAGCAGGATTCGTTCAACATAATCCGATCTTTGGACTTTCCTCCTCACGTTTTATTTGGCCTGTCTCCAGCACATGTTTAATGTTGAAATATATTTTGTGGGCCCCTTTATTTTGTTTCAATTTTCAACGATCAAGCAATCATGTATTTCACTTTCCGACGGGCTTGAAATTTGAGACATATTGTACTGCTAACCGAACAAGCTAATGCCAGGTGCATGCTAGTTACAAGAAAATATTGGGCAAGCCGGTGCTCCAAGTTGGTAAATGTCCCACGTACTCGTTGATTGTCTCGTGTCTTGCACAGGGCCCATTTAATCAAGAGGTCCTCTTGAGCTTCTCTCCCCTTTGCCTCTCTGTTACTCTCTCTCTAACACCCCTCCCTGTTAACTTTTTGTCTTCTCTCTATAGGGTTTTCAATCTCCATTTTTCTCTAGTATAGCTCGAACTCTATGATTACAAGCAAACTTCTATATTTTCTTTTCTCCACGTTGGAGTTTGCCCTAATGACCACTATTCTCACATAGTAAGGAAGAGGCGAAGGGTTCAAGTTCTCACTTTCTCAAGAAGGTTGAAGTGATGACAATTTAGTTTCGAATGAGAATTTCGACTCTCATGCCATATAAAATGGCAGGACAAGTGAGAGTTAATGTTATAATAAGAATAGAATACGACTGATAAAAGACGAAATCTCTATTTTTCTATGAATTTTCTTGGCAAAGAAGAACAGATCAACCGGGGTACCGGGGAAAGCCCATCTCAAGGATTAAAATGGAGTTTACCATTTTGGTGGAATAATCATCATTGCTAAGCAAGCTGTCGCCAGTTCCTGAGCATGTGTAAAGATTTTCTTTTCTGGCTGGTAAAGAGGAAGACAGGAAAGCAGAGAACTGCGATACTCTGCGTGGACTTCGCTGACTAGGAGCGTCGGGCCAACCTAACATTTTCTCGCTGACCACGACAAGTACTGAAAATGGTGCTCCCATAGGATAACCGTAGGTGACGCAATTTCATTATTTTTTGAATTTTCTTATATCATATTCCTCCTCATTCACGTGGCGGCCCAAAAAACGAATAAATAAAGATGAATCCCTCCATCTCTGACTTAAATGTCCTTTTCGAAAGGTGTTTTTGCATAATAATAATAATAATAATAATAATAATAATAATAAGCATGCATTTCACGCGAGTAGGAATTCGGACTTGCAGTTCACTTTGCTACTTATATATCAGTGACGTTCACCCGGAGCAAGCTCGTCGGAGAAGTGTAAGACAAAATAATTCATATATGGAAGCCAGGATCGTTTATAGACAAACCTCCAGCCATTGTTATTGTTCTCGTTTGTCTGAAAAACCTAAAATACAAAGAAAAATTAGGCACATGCTACTAACCCAATTCACTCTCGTACTGATGGTGTATGCCAAATGAGAGAGTTTGAGTTAGACCTTGTAGTTATCCGTTAGAATGAATGATCGTTTCTTTATACACCGCCTCCCATAAAGGCGGTTATCGAATGGGCGGTTGTCATGAAAGGGCACGTATGTGGAAAAACTGCATGTTGAATAACCGCCACTTTAAAGAGAAAATGTGGGTCCAAAATGTGGGATCACAAAATTAAATAACATTCTCCCACTTGATCCCATCATTGTCATCATACGGATTATCCAACTAATGTGATGGAGGATCGTGAGGCCACAATGTCAAGATTTTTGAGTGGTTTGAGTCAAGACATAGCAAGGGTGGTGGAGCTGCAACACTATGTTGAATTGGAGAAATTGGTGGACAAACTTCGCTACACGAACAACATGACGACACACTGCCAAGCGCCCAGCACCTATGGACGTCCCTCACGAGCAGAGCCACCACGGCACTCACTTAATAGAAAAATGTCACTCTAATACTGTTCGTAACCAGTTGGAGCAGCCCACGTGTGTGTGCGTATATATGTATACTCGCATGTCCACCGACTGAATATGTGCAACATTTGATCATCAAAAATAGTCGAAGCAGGATTCGTTCAACATAATCCAATCTTTGGACTTTCCTCCTCACATTTTATTTGGCCTGTCTCCGGCACATGTTTAATGTTGAAATATATTTTGTGGGCCCCTTTATTTTGTTTCAATTTTCAATGATCAAGCAATCATGTATTTCACTTTCCGACGGGCTTGAAATTTGAGACATATTGTAAAATATGTGGTGCTCTCCTCGATACTTTGACAAATTCTGGCCGTTGATAATAAGATCATTTTCGTAAATCTATAGCCGGGATCTGGTGAAATATTAGGGGAGCACCGTGTGGAGTAAAGGATCCATATTTCATACGCAGGGGAATATGATGTATAAGTACTTATGCATCATAGAATGATGACATAACTAATAGTAATTGACAAAGCTCGGCCTGATTGTAGAAACATAAAAACTAATCTTTTCCAAATAACTAATTAACAATTTAGTATCATATATACTTATTTGTCGCTTGAAAACTTTATTATTTAATAGCTCTTTGTTCAATAACATGCAGTCATCCTTAGTTTTATAAACCAATTTTTATATGTATAAAAGATAATATCTAAACATTTTATCATCAAATCCCCTAAATTATTCTACGGTAATGTTAATATTTCAATTTTTTTTTTGTCACCAAAAGTTCTAAGTTATGTCGACTATGATATTGATATAAATATTTTGTTTTATGACCGCTCTCAAACTTGCACGTGTCAGAAATACAATTATATATTGGATGTAGGATAAAGAATACGTCATAGATGAATAATGGATGCGCAGTGGTGTAGGCTCTGTGGAGCGCATCATCTGCGCATGGCCTGATTAAATTATTTTCTAACTATGCTCTAAATATTATTCATTCTCACACGTGGGATGAGGGTCAGCAGATTCGGCTTCCATTTGAATGGAAACTGTTGCATGACGCATGACTAATTAGGCAAAACGACGACGGGTAATGGTAGAGTCCACGATCATTCATTATAAAATTACACTTTTGCTGTTATTGGTAACACGTAAAAAAGAAGCTCAGGATATAGGTGTTATAGTAGACAATGTTTAGGATTTTTGTTGATAGACAAAAAGTATATCTATATCACTGCTACAAGTTTTGGATATTGATGAAACAAAAAAAGAAGTTTAAGGTATTGGTGTCAAAGTGGATATGGTATTTGTGTCACAATGAGCAAAGTTTAGGGGTATTTTTTCTAAATAGGGAGTTTTTTTTCTTATGCTAATAATTCGAGTTTGGAAGTTTTAGTGACATGAAAAAAGTTTAAGATATTGAAACTACAGTGGGCAAAAGTTAGGTCTTTAGTCGTATTTTCCCTGTATATATCTTTACTTGAAATAAGATATTCTTCCATTAATATAACCATTTAGCTTTATGGCTTGGGTTCTTAGCCCTGTGAAATATTAGTTGAGAATTCGACAGAACCTTCACGAGAATATGCAAGTTTCTAAGTATGTAAACTAGGATAGTATTACGCAAATAAATAGCCGTTGATGAAATTATTGAATAAATAATTGTGGTAAATTGGTAGGCTATTGGTATAGCTTCCCCACAGTAGCTACGTCTATAAAGAGGGTGTGGTAACTTTTATACGGGGATGCGAAAACTCCTTACAATCACAAAACATCCAAAGCTTCGACAGTTTATATCAGCTTTTATGAAGGAAGCTCACATTAGCTTTAAGGAAGCAGCCCACCTAGGTTTGAGCTGCGGTAGTTTCGAGATAATGTAATGCCAAACACATAAAATTACCTTACTTCAAAACACGGATCGACTTTCTCTACTGATGTATCCTAACCATTTATTTTTTATTTCGTGTATTTTCTATTGAATAGAAGAAATCATATCTAGTCTTAACTTACGTGACCACCGGATGATGTTTCTTTGTCCAGTCTATAAATGGTGGTGATGAAGAAAGGGCTTAAAAAAAGTGCTCTCGATGGGACTTTGTAATTTGAGAATGCAGAAATCTTTACCTTACCGTAGAAAAACTTATGGATATGGCTCCATTTCATGAAATTTTGCCATCCTAACTCTCACAAACTCGCTTCTTGACATCACAGGAAATATTCTTGGCCGGCACGGAAACAACGAGCAGCACTATCGAGTGGGCGCTGACAGAGCTCCTACTGAACCCGGACTCCAAGGTCAAGGTCGAAGCAGAGCTGTCCCAGGTTGTCGGGTCGAACCGAAAGGTCCTGGAAACCGATATGAACCAGCTCCCCTACCTGCAAGCAGTAGTGAAGGAAACCCTGAGGCTCCACCCGCCGATCCCCCTCCTCCTGCCACGGAGGGCCATTCGCGACACCATCTTCATGGGCTACAACGTACCCAAAAACACGCAGGTCTTTGTGAACGCTTGGGCGATCGGTAGGGACCCGGACGTCTGGGAAGACCCTATGGCTTTCAAGCCCGAGAGGTTCGTTGGGTCGAAGTTGGATTATAAGGGTCAACACTACGAGTTCATTCCGTCTGGAGCCGGTCGAAGGATGTGTGCCGGCTTGTCCTTGGCACATCGGGTTCTTCATCTGGCTCTGGGCTCACTGCTTCATGAGTTCGATTGGGAGTTCGATGACCGCATGGATCCGAAGACGATCGACATGAGAGATAGGGTGGGGTTGGCCACGAGGAAGTATGTGCCCTTGCTGGTGGTGCCCAAAAGAAGAGCAGCATGAGACTGGGTTTCAGCTCGGAATTTCTGCGTGTTTGCTCAAGTAATGTTAGTCTGAACATTTCTTTGCTTCCTGAATTGCTACTGCACGCGTGGACACTCGTCGTTTATAAGTCGAATAACAACAGGGCTATGTCATTTTCAAAATTGTATAGTGCATCATTGAAAAAATTTACTCAACCGGGCATGCTGAGCACATCCAATGAGGACTCATCCATATTTATCGCCTCGTCTTGCATACATTAATTTATATTTTTAAAAAGATTGAGATCCTCTAAAAGTAGGAATACTTCACCATTTAAAACTCTTATGTAGAAGACCCACCCCAACTAGTTTCAAGCGATGTGAATCGGAAACTTAAGGTCGGCGTTGACTTTTAGATCTCAAACTAATTAAATTTCTTTTGAAGTCTAACAACTTGGATAATAGATGGTAGAGTAGACTACAGCGAGCGGATAGTTTTAGTCGCTTATCACAAGTTCATCCCTTTATAGGAAGATTGTTCAAGCCTTTGCCTATAGTACGGTCCCTATCTTCATTGAACTAGCAATTTGCCCTATTAATCGTTTAGGGCCCAAATAACCACACCAAGGTAATAAACTCCATAGCCACATTATCTATCTTAGAATATTTTGGATCTTATTGAATTGATACGCACTTTCTATTTTCGAAGAACATGTTTCTTCCGGTTCGGGGGCAGATAAAAGAATTAGCAATTGATCCATTAAGCATATATATATATACCTCACAATCGATTGCGCCAATTGTGGATATCTACACAACTTTGATTACGAGTCACATCTGCCAATACCTGGATTGGATACACCTCATCCTTCAATTGCAAATGTCATGTAATCGAAAGAGGAAACTAATAGAATGAAGCATCTACTCCTTTTACTGAATCATCCCAATAGCCCTGCGACTTCAATCTCTCTTCAACCCATAAGATGCAATATCTTTCTAAGTCAAATTACATGTACGATTAAACATAATAGCATTAAAGCTTAAAAGTGAATAAGTGGACCCAATCACTAGAAATTTTAAGATTTTGTCGAGTTTGTAATGTTTCAAGCACTCTCATCTTTTATCTTGCTTTCTATAGACTCAATTTCCCATGACTAATTTGACCCCGTGCTATAAATTTGTCGTCTTCTCATTAAGCCATTAAAAAGGCAATGTCGAGAATTTAAAAAAGAAAAGATTAATTAGAGCCATTTGGATGCTTACATGACAAGAAATGCCCTCTTCATGAAAAGGGCCAAGTGGGGGTTGTCACTATGGGAGCTCTTTTTCCGTTGAAAGTGTACACATGGTAATGACATGACAAAAGCCAAGTTGGGTTGTCACTGTCACGAGGTTCCATATGGGTTCCCTAGAACGACATCACTTATGTGAACGGGGAATTTCTTGCAGCAACACGTTCTTCAACTTTGTAAAACAATTTCAAAACAAAAATGCAATCCAGAACTGTCTTCATAACACTGAAAAATTTACCATAGACATTACGAACAACAGATCAAGCTAGTGATGTTGTGGCTTACTGTATTCCTATTCCAATCAAGCATTTTGAGGGCTGATGCACAAACATTTTGTCGGTTACTCTTAACTCCTTTTCTTTTGCCCCTTTTCATGTGCTTGTTCTAGATAATCGAGTATCATTGCAGCACGCCTAGAAGCTCTATGACACTTTTGAAGTCGTTGGGTCACTTCAAGTAATTTTCATGAATCAACTACCTCAAGATTTTTATCTTCTTGTAAATTATGATTCTTAACTTTGATGACCATATTTTCTAGCACAAATGCATGTTCGATTAGAAAATTTATTAGCATGAACACTTCCTCATATTTCAATCTTAAACAACCATAAAACCCTAATATCTCAAGATTCTTGTTGCTGAGCCCAACACTTGAACTTCTCTATATGCTAGTAGCTCTTGTGATCAACTTTGCCGGAGTCTAAGTTAGATTCATACTGCACACGGATAAAAGACAAAGTGAACATTTTAGAATCAATTGAAAACATTGCAACACCAAATCTTATTTGAATTAAAGAACATACTATTGCTCTTTATTTCAAAAGAGTAGCCACACATGTCCAAACAAGACACGGAAACTAAGTTCCATCCAAAGAAAGGTACATAAAATGTGTTTCTTAGCATCAAATTAAAACTAGAATCTAGAATTAAAATGACATCTCACACGAACTCGACTTTGACTTTATTGCTATTTCCCATAGTGAGCTTCAATTCATCCTAATTTGGCTTTTTCCAGTTTATGAATCCATGTATGGTAAGTGCAACATGATTTATTGCATCGTTATCTAGCCACCATGAACTGGACAAGGTTTCTAATAGATTGGATTTATAAATAAATGTCAAATAATCATTACTTGCAGGCTCAAGTTTGAATAACCAAGTTTTATTTTTTCGCAGTATTTCTTTATGTAACCTTTCTTCTTACAAAAGAAGCAACAGTTACCATCTTTCTTGAAGATTGCTTACTTAAGATGCATACTGATCAGTGATTTCATGAATTCCTTTATGAGTATAACTTTTAGACTTAAGATCTACTATCCTTAGGATGTAACCTCTGACCCATGAAAGCCGTGAAAACAAAACCTAAGATATCCATAGCTAGAATCTGGAACACATGCAATCGAGTAAAAGAAATTTGCGCACCTGATTTAGAATCCATCATTCTTGATGCAGAATAGCAATGATTCAAAGCTCAAGCACTTCTATTGTCATTTGCATCATTAGCTCAATGAGACTACCCCTCACCTTCAAGGTTCTAGTAAACGCTCCTTGTGTGAGGATATTTATACGTAGGGTTAGTTGAGAGAATTGAATACTATTTATAGAGTTTTAAGCCACAAAACCTCTCATCACAGGCTGAGCATTACTCGGCCCATACTAGCCAAACCTATGTTGGACTAATTAAGAAAACTTATATATCATTTATTAGACCAATACTTAAAACGGAAAATTATAATATCAATTAATATAGCTCACATCAGAAAAACTATTACAACACCAACCTAAATCCCATGAACAAAAGTCGCAGGGCAATGGCCTTTAAAAACATTGAGAATAAAATCCCAATTCAAAGAGTCGAAATTTTTCATGATATCGGCTTAAAAATTGTCAACATCAACACCAATCGTTCTTTAGCTGTGTCACGTAAGACAGCTAGTATTCATGTCAATAATTTCTGACTAAAATTGGCCGAATAGACTCAACTGGCTAAACATAAAAGGTTTAAGACTCAATTAATAAAATTGAAAGGTTGATAACTGAATTGACGAAAGTGCATTAGGTTTAGCATTTTTTGGACAATTTTCTCCAGAAATATACATAAAATTTTAAAGTTAAATTTTAGTTGAAAGGGACATATGATAGGAAAATTGGAAATGAGTTTGAGAACTTTTGGCATCTTTGCAACCAATTTTGATTTAACAGTAGTGGGACATTCATATATATTGTGTAATTTTCGTTCTACATTTCATTGGCTAAGTTAAGATTTAAAATTTTGCCACCCTCTTGAGGCCAACCCCAAGGAGGTTTAACAGAGTGCCAAGTGGGTGGATACGTGAGGCATCGCTCAAGCTCAATGCAAATTATACCAAATCTTTTCGATGGCAACTTAATTTTCTTGATTAATTTTGAAAATTATTTTGACTTTTAGAGTCACCACTAAGATATTAAAAGGTTGGTGAGAGACCAAGTAAAATAGCGTCTTGTGAATTGGAGATTCTGAATACAGAAACTTAGTTAATGAGTTTTTCAAGGCTGTTTCGCTGATTATTACTGGTTTCGCTTCAAACTCGAAGAACGATTCTGTTGAGCTTTTGAGATTTCACTTCGAAATTGAACCTCTCTCTCCGGTTTTGCTTGAAGGCGATCGGGCTGATGTTGAACTCGAAGAGATATTCATTTGGGAGGCAATCGAAGTCGAAGAAGGATACGGAGGAGAGAGATCCAAAGCGAGAGGGCTCGATTGTCGGTTCGAAAGTGATGGAGTAGGAGGATGGGATGGCCGATGGTGGCGGTGAGATGAGCTGGTAAGGCGGCTCCGATCGGGAGAAGTCACCGAGGAGGTGTCGCTTGATGAGCTGAAGCGTCGTGGACACTTCAATGCTCGATGATGTCGCCATTTCTGAAGGAGCATGGGCAAATTGAGTGAGTGGGTTAGATAGATCTGCAACTAAGGCGCAACAGCATCCAAGTCATCTCGCCGTCTAGCTCGGCGCGCCTCCATTCCGCCTCCATCCTCAAGGCATCCATGGCCTTCGCCCTCTCCACCTCGACGAGCTTGATCCTCATCATCGACTCCAAGAACAACTTGAAGCTCGTCACCACACCGGACCCTAGGGGCGGCTCACCAGCTGCGTCGAAGCTCGCCGAGTCACCAGGGTCCTCGTTCGAAGTATGCGCGCCAGAGAAGAGCCCAACGAGTTTGATGTGGCCGTCGTCATCACAGGGATCTCTATCCGATGTGGTCCAAGGGGAGGATCTCGCCATTAGAGGGAGTGGAATCGTTCGACGTTGCTTTTGGAATGAAACCACTCGATTCCAGATCTGGCGACGAAGAAGAAGATGAACAAGAAAAGAGAAATAAAAAATATATATTTTTTAGATAAAAATGCCCCTAATGACCGGCAAGGTTAAATCTTTTTCTAAGACTGACCGACCTTTCTTTGAAAGAGGGTCCTCTTTAAAACCTTTTTGAGAAAATGGGATTGGGTCAACAAACTTCTAGCATCACATGACAGCCATCCACATTGACTGCTTAATAGAAGTAAACAAAGAAAGTCTATAGCCGGTTATAGCTTTTTCTGGATAGTTTCTCCTTCTGTTCGGTTAAGAAAAATTGTCTAAAAAATCCTAAACCAATTATTCTTTTGCTAAATCAATTATACACCTTTTAATTTTACCAATTAAATCCTACAGCTTCTTACATTTTGCTAATTAAGTCAATCCGATCAATTTTGGCTGAAATTTGCTGACAAAAACGTTAGACATACCACATAGGATGATCGATGTTGATGTGAACAATTTTTTATTAATATTTTAATAATTTTTTAAAATTTTTGTGGTTTTTTTTCCCTTTTCTTTGCTTTCTTTTTTTGTGGGTTTTGCAATAAGGGCAGATGAGGACCACCAAGAAAACCTTACTGGCAGATCCTCGCCAACCATAGGCAAGGACTAGTTACCCTCGCCTGCCATAGGCAAGGGTCGACCATCCCTTGTTGGGCATAGGCGAGGGTGTCGCACCCCTTGCTAGCCATGTGAGGGCTGTGATGCCCTCACCAAATCTAGCCATGTGAGGGCTTCGCGACCCTCGTGATGTGGACATCGAGCCATATCGAGGAGGAGGTGCTAAGGATCTATTATCTATTCCGACTGGTTCGATCACTCAAGTGTGGGCCAAGCAATTTAGGCAAGCTGTTGGCATCATGGTTCGTAATCTTTGACATGGAGATGACCTTGGATCAAATCTTGAAGAATTTTAGAATTCTTGGCGTAATTTTTGGCGTAGAGATGACCTTGGATCGAATCTTGAAGAATTTTGGAAATCTTGGCTCAATTTGATTATATGGTCACCAAATATTTGACCAAGTCAAAAAAAAAAATTATCTTCTTGTTTAAATATTTTCTAGATAATGACGCATTAGATGTCTACGGTTGATTTTAGGGTTTGTGTGGCAACTAGATGGCATATATAAAGGACTGGCCGACTTTCTTTGAGACACAGAGATATATTTTATTTTTGAGGAAAAAGAATTGAGAGGTTCTCTTCTACTATTCTTTTGAAGACTTGACCTTATCAAGATTCTCTTATGGCGGTCGATTTGACTTATCGAGCGAGATAGCGAATTCTTTCGCTCATGGCGTCTATAACATTGGTCGGTTGACACGCGCTCATCAACGGGTCACGTTCATACCGAGGTTGCCAATCACAGGTTTGATTAGAGGTCAAGGTTCGTAATTCGCACCATCCGGGCCTTTGTAGAACGATCTTTCCTCAACGATTCACATCATTTGGTATCAGAGCTTGCTTCTACAAGGTCTATTTATCTTAAATTTTATGTTTATATTCATCAATTTGAGATTTCTTGAGCTAGGATTTCGATTCAAGCCAATTTAGGGATCTGATTGCTTTTGTGATTTCATACGTAGTTGTTTGCTGGTAATTTTAATTTTTTTTCCTAGCATCTTAAATTGTATTTGAGTTCATCCAAAAAAAAGTTCGTGAAAAAAAAAACGCACAAAAAAAAAAAGAAGTGCGCAAGAGAAAAAAAAAACAACAGATTCGGCAAAAAAAAATAGCCGAACAAAAAAAAATCAAGAAGGCGACTCGTTTATTAGTGGACTGAATTGAAACAAAATCAGTAGTGATTTTGATTTGAAATTGTTACTTGCTGAAAAAAAAATCAGTAGTGATCTAATCTTGTTTGATTAGTTTGATTGATTGTCGTGAGGGGGTTGAAAGACAGGTTTTGAGTCCAATAAAGAGCTTGTGAAAAGAGAATACGAGAGGGAAAAGGCAAGAGTGTGTAAGCTTAATTGAGGGTAGAAAAAGCCTAGACTTGAGTTAAACACGAGGGGAGTGACAAACACTTTGAGAGAAACACGTGAGGGAGCGATTGGTGAGGATTTTTGTAACTAACGTTTACTTGCAGGTCTAAAATATGTCGCGTGAAGAAAGCACGAATCAAAGAGAGGTTGACTCCATATGAAGAGATGAAGTGCTCGTGGAAAGCATCCAACAATTGAGGGCTGTAGTAGAGGAGCTTAGTGGCCAAATGATGGAGAATGGCATGAGGATTGATGGTGACTGAGAGCTACCTCGGGGAAGGCTGCAACATCAGCGAGACACCTCTAAAACACAACACAGAAGGCAGCGGCATTATGATGATGAGGCCGACATGGAGGATGATCGAGATGCTCGATTTGGAAGGTGGAATGGAGCCCGAGAGTTTAGACACCGAGAAGATAACGAACTTGGCAATATCAAGATGAAGATTCCTTCTTTCCAAGAGAAGAATGATCCCGATGCGTATCTAGAGTGGGAGAAACGCATGGAGATGGTATTTGATTACCAACGATACTCCGAGCTCAAAAAGGTAAAAATTGCAATTGTTGAATTTACTGATTATGCTATAATTTGGTGGGATCAACTTGTGACTGGTAGGAGGCGCAATGGTGAAAGACCAATAGAGACATGGGATGAGATGAAAGCGGTGATGAGGAGGTGTTTTGTATCAAGTCATTACCATCGAGATTTGTTTCAAAGGTTACAAAATCTCACACAAGGCAATAAGAGCGTGGAAGAGTACCACAAGGAGATGGAGATTGCCATGATCCGTGCTAATGTGGTGGAGGATCGTGAGGCCACAATGTCAAGATTTTTGAGTGGTTTGAGTCGAGACATAGCAAGGGTGGTGGAGCTACAACACTATGTTGAATTGGAGAAATTGAAGGACAAACTTCGCTACACGAATGACATGACGACACACTGCCAAGCGCCCAGCACCTATGGACGTCCCTCACGAGCAGAGCCACCACGGCACTCACTTAATAGAAAAATGTCACTCTAATACTGTTCGTAACCAGTTGGAGCAGCCCACGTGTGTGTGCGTATATATGTATACTCGCATGTCCACCGACTGAATATGTGCAACATTTGATCATCAAAAATAGTCGAAGCAGGATTCGTTCAACATAATCCAATCTTTGGACTTTCCTCCTCACATTTTATTTGGCCTGTCTCCAGCACATGTTTAATGTTGAAATATATTTTGTGGGCCCCTTTATTTTGTTTCAATTTTCAACGATCATGCAATCATGTATTTCACTTTCACGTGGCCGGTTATCTTAATCACTGCATTCGGGCTGGGCTTTATCCGACAGGCTTGAAATTTGAGACATATTGCACCGCTAACCGAACAAGCTAATGCCAGGTGCATGCTAGTTACGAGAAAATATTGGGCAAGCCGATGCTCCAAGTTGGTAAATGTCCCACCTACTCGTTGATTGTCTTGTGTCCTGCACGGGCCCACTTAATCAAGAGCTCCTCTTGAGCTTCTCTCCCCTTTGCCTCTCTGTTACTCTCTCTCTAACACCCATCCCTGTTACCTTTTTGTCTTCTCTCTCTATAGGGTTTTAAATCTCCATTTCTCTCTAGTAAAAGGTGAAAGAATAGCTCGAACTCTATGGTTACAAGAAAATTTCGATATTTTCTTTTCTCTACATTGGAGTTTGTCCCAATGACCACCCTTCTCACATAGGAAGGAAGAGGCCAAGGGTTCAAGTTCTGACTGTCTCAAGAAGGTTGAAGTGATGACGATTTAGCTTCAAATAAGAATTCGACTCTCATGCCATTTAAGAAGGCATGACAAATGAGAGTTAATGTTATAATAAGAATAGAATATGACTGACAAAAAAAGAAATCTCTATTTTTCTCGGAATTTTCTTGGCGAAAAATAACAGACTAACCGGGGTACTGGGGAAAACCCATCTCGAGGATTAAAATGGAGTTTACCATTTTGGTGGAATAATCATCATTGCTAAGCAAGCTGTCGCCAGTTCCTGAGCATGTGTAAAGATTTTCTTTTCTGGTTGGCAAAGAGGAAGACAGGAAAGCAGAGAACTGCGATACTCTGCGTGGACTTCGCTGACTAGGAGCGTCGGGCCAACCTAACATTTTCTCGCTGACCACGACAAGTAATGAAAATGGTGCTCCCATAGGATAACCGTAGGTGACGCAATTTCATTATTTTTCGAATTTTCTTATATCATATTCCTCCTCATTCACGTGGCGGCCCAAAAAACGCATAAATATAGATGAATCCCTCCATCTCTGACTTAAATGTCCTTTTCGAAAGGTGTTTTTGCATAATAATAATAATAATAATAATAATAATAATAATAACAATAATAAGCATGCATTTCACGCGAGTAGGAATTCGGACTTGCAGTTCACTTTGCTACTTATATATCAGTGACGTTCACCCGGAGCAAGCTCGTCGGAGAAGTGTAAGACAAAATAATTCATATACGGAAGCCAGGATCGTTTATAGACAAACCTCTAGCCATTGTTCTTGTTCTCGTTCGTCTGAAAAACCTGAAATACAAAGAAAAATTAAGCACACGCTACTAACCCAATTCACTCTCGTACTGATGGTGTATGCCAAATAAAAGAGTTTGAGTTAGACCTTGTAGTTACCCGTTAGAATGAACGATCGTTTCTTTATACACCGCCTCCCATCAAGGCGGTTACCGAATGGATGGTTGTCATGAAAGGGTACGTATGTGGAAAAACTGCATGTTGAATAACCGCCACTTCAAAGAGAAAATGTGGGTCCAAAATGTGAGATCACCAAATTAAATAACATTCTCCCACTTGATCCCATCATTTTCATCATACGGATTATCCAACTAATGTGGTGGAAGATCGTGAGGCCACAATGTCAAGATTTTTGAGTGGTTTAAGTCGAGACATAGCAAGGGTGGTGGAGCTGCAACACTATGTTGAATTGGAGAAATTGGTGGACAAACTTCGCTACACGAACGACATGACGACACACTACCAAGCGCCCAGCACCTATGGACGTCCCTCACGAGCAGAGCCACCACGGCACTCACTTAATAGAAAAATGTCACTCTAATACTGTTCGTAACCAATTGGAGCATCCCACGTGTGTGTGCGTATATATGTATACTCGCATGTCTACCGACTGAATATGTGCAACATTTGATCATCAAAGATAGTCGAAGCATGATTCATTCAACATAATCCAATCTTTGGACTTTCCTCCTCACATTTTATTTGGCCTGTCTCCGGCACATGTTTAATGTTGAAATATATTTTGTGGGCCCCTTTATTTTGTTTCAATTTTCAATGATCAAGCAATCATGTATTTCACTTTCCGACGGGCTTGAAATTTGAGACATATTGTACCACTAACCGAACAAGCTAATGCCAGGTGCATGCTAGTTAGGAGAAAATATTGGGCAAGCTGGTGCTCCAAGTTGGTAAATGTCCCACGTACTCGTTGATTGTCTCGTGTCTTGCACGGGGCCCACTTAATCAAGAGGTCCTCTTTAGCTTCTCTCCCCTTTGCCTCTCTGTTTCTCTCTAACACCCCTCCCTGTTAACTTTTTGTCTTCTCTCTCTATAGGGTTTTAAATCTCCATTTTTCTCTAGTATAGCTCGAACTCTATGATTACAAGCAAACTTCTATATTTTCTTTTCTCCACGTTGGAGTTTGTCCCAATGACCACTATTCTCACATAGGAAGAAAGAGGCGAAGGGTTCAAGTTCTCACTTTCTCAAGAAGGTTGAAGTGATGACGATTTAGTGTCAAATGAGAATTTCGACTCTCATACCATATAAAAAGGCAGGACAAATGAGAATTAATGTTATAATAAGAATAGAATACGACTGACAAAAAACGAAATCTCTATTTTTCTCTGAATTTTCTTGGCGAAGAAGAACAGACCAACCGGGGTACCAGGGAAAACCCATCTCGAGGATTAAAATGGAGTTTACCATTTTGGTGGAATAATCATCATTGCTAAGCAAGCTGTCGCCAATTCCTGAGCATGTGAAAAGATTTTCTTTTCTGGCAGGTCAAGAGGAAGACAGTATAGCAGAGAACTGCGATACTCTGCGTGGACTTCGCTGACTAGGAGCGTGGGGCCAACCTAACATTTTCTCGCTGACCACGACAAGTGAAGAAAATGGTGCTCCCGTAGGATAACCGTAGGTGACGCAATTTCATTATTTTTCGAATTTTCTTATATCATATTCCTCCTCATTCACGTGGCGGCCCAAAAAACGCATAAATAATGATGAATCCCTCCATCTCTGACTTAATTGTCCTTTTGGAAAGGTGTTTTTGCATAATAATAACAATAATAAGCATGCATTTCACGCGAGTAGGAATTCGGACTTGCAGTTCACTTTGCTACTTATATATCAGTGACGTTCACCCGGAGCAAGCTCGTCGGAGAAGTCCATGGTACTGATCGAAACCATGACCGAACCGGCTAATTCATTCTTCGTACTGATCTCCATCGTCTTTGTGTCCACCGCTTTATTTGTTTCCCTCCGCCGGAAAAAGTCCGGGTCACGGGTGCTCCCTCCGGGACCCTCCGGATGGCCGATATTTGGCAACATATTCAGTCTTGGGACGATGCCGCATCGAACGCTAGCCGGCCTCCGCGAGAAATATGGCCCGATGATTTGGTTTAGGCTAGGCTCCATAGATACCATGGTGATTCTCTCGAGCAGAGTTGCGGCCGAGTTCTTCAAGAACCAAGACCTCAATTTCGCGGACCGAACCGTCATCGATGTCCTGCGCTGTTGGGACTACCACGAAGGATCTGTCGCCGTAGCCCCATACGGCGCATATTGGCGGGTGATGAGGCAGTTGCTGACGGACATGCTAGTCGCCAAGCGGCTCAACGAAACGGCTCTGATCCGGAGAAAATGCGTCGAAAACATGCTGGCTTGGATTGGGGAGGCGGCATCCTCGGACAAGGCCCGAGTCGGAGAAGGTATTCATCTCGCCCGCTTCGTGTTCCTCATGAATTTCAATTTGCTAGCAAACCTCATGCTGTCCCGAGACTTGTTCGATCCGGACTCGAAGACCGGATCGGAGTTCTTCACGGCGATGAACGGATTTATGGAGCTGTCGGGCCAACCTAAGGTCGTGGACCTGTTCCCATGGCTGCGGCGGTTGGACCCGCAAGGGCTGAGGAGGAAGATGGATCGGGAAATGGGGAAGGCCATGAGCATCGCTTCGGAATTAGTGAGGGAGAGGATCGAGGAGAAGAAGCAGAACGGGGGGGACGATGATCGGAGGGATTTTCTGGATGTGCTGCTTGAGTTCGAAGGAAACGGTAAGGACGAGCCCGCCAAGCTTTCCGAGAAGCAAATCAACACATTCATCCTGGTACGACCACAACCTATTTCTAGTTCCATAAGGATTGCTATGCCCAATCAAATGCGTAGTGGATAGATTACAGGTGTGTCGATATGTCTCCGCATGCATTAACTGAATTTTTAAATTTTCTGCAATGGAAAGAAAAACTTAAGTGGAGGGTCACAAACGCTTTGTTTCTATGTATGTACTGAGATAGAAGATTAAAAGCAGTTATGTTAGTATATGTAACGACCTGGTTTGAAGAGAGCGGGGGTGACCGCCAAGGCCAAAGAAGGCCCGGACATGGTGTAGCTCTGACTCTAGGATGACATGGGGGTAAGAATAGATCGGATCCTACATTGCCTGGATGTAATGAGGCGAAATGCCTTATATATGATGGCACGTGTCATAATTTGTGATAAAATCTTTTCTGGAGAAAGCCTAGAAGAACAAAATCGTGTGAGCTTTGGCCCCAAGCAGATAATATCTTTACGAGCAGGACTTTAGCTTAACAGTATAGCAATAAAAAAAATAGCAAATTTCACTAAGCTACCATAATAAATAAAGAAGCTGATGAAGAGAGAGAGAAATAGAGAGTAATTAGTATATATTTTATTTGTGTCCGTAAAAGATAGTTGATGTAAATGTTTTCAAAACGAAATCACCGACCATTTGTTGGGAGGAGCAAGTTTCCTCCGACCAAAGACTTTGAGAAACACGTGGCCCCTAGAATGAGATGAAGATTCTCTACCATATGTGGTGCTCTCCTCGATACTTTGACAAATTATGGCCGTTGATAATAAGATCATTTTCGTAAATCTATAGCCGGGATCTGGTGAAATATTAGGGGAGCACCGTGTGCAGTAAAGGATCCATATTTCATACGCAGGGGAATATGATGTATAAGTACTTATGCATCATAGAATGATGACATAACTAATAGTAATTGACAAAGCTCGGCCTGATTGTAGAAACATAAAAACTAATCTTTTCCAAATAACTAATTAACAATTTAGTATCATATATACTTATTTGTCGCTTGAAAACTTTAGTATTTAATAGCTCTTTGATCAATAACATGCAGTCATCCTTAGTTTTATAAACCAATTTTTATATGTATAAAAGATAATATATAAACATTTTATCATCAAATCCCCTAAATTATTCTACGGTAATGTTAATATTTCATTTTTTTTTTGTCACCAAAAGTTCTAAGTTATGTCGACTATGATATTGATATAAATATTTTGTTTTATGACCGCTCTCAAACTTGCACGTGTCAGAAATACAATTATATATTGGATGTAGGATAAAGAATACGTCATAGATGAATAATGGATGCGCAGTGGTGTAGGCTCTGTGGAGCGCATCATCTGCGCATGGCCTGATTAAATTATTTTCTAACTATGCTCTAAATATTATTCATTCTCACACGTGGGATGAGGGTCAGCAGATTCGGCTTCCATTTGAATGGAAACTGTTGCATGACGCATGACTAATTAGGCAAAACGACGACGGGTAATGGTAGAGTCCACGATCATTCATTATAAAATTACACTTTTGCTGTTATTGGTAACACGTAAAAAAGAAGCTCAGGATATAGGTGTTATAGTAGACAATGTTTAGGATTTTTGTTGATAGACAAAAAGTATATCTATATCACTGCTACAAGTTTTGGATATTGATGAAACAAAAAAAGAAGTTTAAGGTATTGGTGTCAAAGTGGATATGGTATTTGTGTCACAATGAGCAAAGTTTAGGGGTATTTTTTCTAAATAGGGAGTTTTTTTCTTATGCTAATAATTCGAGTTTGGAAGTTTTAGTGACATGAAAAAAGTTTAAGATATTGAAACTACAGTGGGCAAAATTTAGGTCTTTAGTCGTATTTTCCCTGTATATATCTTTACTTGAAATAAGATATTCTTCCATTAATATAACCATTTAGCTTTATGGCTTGGGTTCTTAGCCCTGTGAAATATTAGTTGAGAATTCGACAGAACCTTCACGAGAATATGCAAGTTTCTAAGTATGTAAACAAGGATAGTATTACGCAAATAAATAGCCGTTGATGAAATTATTCAATAAATAATTGTGGTAAATTGGTAGGCTATTGGTATAACTTCCCCACAGTAGCTACGTCTATAAAGAGGGTGTGGTAACTTTTATACGGGGATGCGAAAACTCCTTGCAATCACAAAACATCCAAAGCTTCGACAGTTTATATCAGCTTTTATGAAGGAAGCTCTGACAGAATATTAGTAAGAAGTGTTTTCTTGTATATCTCTGTATGCCAGTACATTGTACATTTATAATGTATGAATGAGAAAGTAAACTAGGAAAGGAAATATACATCAATATACATCAACTAGAATTTCCTATTTACCGCATTAACTAAATATCTACTGGAATCAATTCTAAGATATTCCAACACTCCCCCTCAAGCTGGTGGCCTATATATGTCGAGGACACCTAGCTTGCTCAATAGAAACCTGTGTTGTCTTTGGCATAGTGGCTTAGTGAAAATATCTGCAGGTTGATCCTTTGTTCCGATGCCTTTTGTTATGAGAACTCCTTCTTTGATCTTGTCTCGAGTGAAGTGACAGTCAACCTCTATGTGTTTCGTTCTTTCATGAAAAACTGGATTTGCTGCTAACTTAAGTGCAGCATCATTATCACAGAACAACTTACTTGGTCCATTGACTTGTACTCCCAAATCTGAGAGAAGTCCTCGTATCCAGACTATTTCGCAAGTTGTTTTCGCCATAGCTCGATATTCGACTCTCGGTGATGACAATGACACAGTAGATTGCTTCTTTGTCTTCCATGAAATCAACGATTTTCCCAATTTAATACAAAAACCAGTGATAGATCGCCTAGTCATCGGGCAAGTTGCTTAATCAGTGTCACAAAATGCTGTCATCCCCATATCACACTCCCGAGATAGAAATATACCAAGCCCCGGGCATCCCTTCAAATATCTTACAACTTTCAAAGCTGCATTCATATGTGACTCTTTTGGCATATGCATGAATTGGCTGAGTATTTGTACGGCATAACATATATCAGGTCTTGTCATGGTAAGATATATCAACTTTCCAACAAGTCGCTGATACCCTAATGGATCCCTAGGCAATGGATCATTATTTGATGAAGAAGAATTGAGATCATACTCATGTGTTGTGAACTTGGCATTCTGTTCAATAGGAATTACTGCTGGTTTGCAACCTGATAACCCTGCTTCAGAAATGATTTCCAAGACAAATTTTCTCTGACTGAGAGATATTCCTTTATTAGACCTGGCGATTTCAATGCCAAGGAAATATTTGGGAGGTCCCAAATCCTTGATGTGGAAAGTGGAATGTAAATATTCCTTGAATCTTGCAACATGAGAATCATTATTTCCCATAACCAATATGTCATCAACATATATCAACAAATAAATCGATGATTTTCCCACATTTCGTGTAAATAAAGCATAATCATGCTTAGAATGCTGAAAACCTGCATTGGTTAGTGCGGCAGTAAACTTGGCATACCATTGTCTAGATGCCTGTTTTAATCCATACAAGGATTTGCGAAGACGACATACCCGATACTCCCCCTGTCTAGGTAATCCTTGAGGAAGATCCATGTAGATCTCTTCATCTAAATCGCCATGAAGAAAAGCGTTGTTGACGTCCATCTGATGTAAGGACCAATTGCGTATTGCTGCAATGGATAGAAAAGACCGGACGGTAACTTCCTTCGCGACTGGAGAAAATGTCTCGTGATAATCAAAACCTTCTCTTTGTGTGAAACCTTTGGCTACTAACCTAGCCTTGTAGCGTTCTATAGAACCATCTGATTTGAACTTGATCTTGTAAACCCATTTACATCCGATCGGTTTTCGATGCGGTGGTAAGGGAACAACATCCCAAGTATGATTCTCCATGAGTGCAGTAAGTTCGGACTCCATTGCATGCTGCCACTTGGGATCTTTGGTTGCCTCATTAAATGAAGATGGCTCATGCTCTTCGGAAATTCGACTAATACAACACATATGTTCTGCTGATAACCGATTGAAAGAAACATAGGAGGAAACAGGATATTTTGTGCCTGAAGAGCTTGCAGCAGAACAGATATAGTCTTTCGTCCACGTAGGTGGGCGACTATGTCTACCAGAACGACGGGGTTGCTCAACCATATGCGCAGGAACCACTGATAAGTCAGCAGCCACTTCTGTCGTGTCCACTGGGGGAGGAACTGCCTCAGATGAAGCTGGTAATTCCGTCTCTGGATATGAAAATTCTACTGGTGCTGATGCCATGGAGGTTTGGGGCACCATAAGAAAGCCAGGTGCTAATGATAAGTCTTCATCAGATAGAAGAAAACGATTGTTTTCTGATAAAGTGTCTTGTGGTGGAGGCAGTGTGTCTTTGAAAGGAAATGTTTCTTCATGAAAAATAACATCTCTGCTGGTAAAGAAATGCCCTGTAGAAAACTCCATGACACGATAACCCTTTTGAAGAGAAGGGTATCCCATAAAGACACATCGTGTTGCACGGGGACTCATTTTATCTCGAGGTCCCACATTTGTTGTATAACATAAACAACCAAAAACTCTAAGATGATCATTATTTGGCTGTTTCTTGTAAAGCATCTCAAATGGAGATTTACCATGAAGAATTCGACTTGGCATGCGATTAATCAGATAGGCAGCTGTGACCACACAGTCTCCCCAAAATTCTTCAGGGATTGAGGCTTGATATTTGAGTGCATGAGCTACCTCTAAGAGATGTCTATGTTTTCTCTCAACAACTCCATTTTGCTGTGGAGTATAAGTACAAGAACTTTCATGGAGTATTCCATGAGTAGACAGCAAAGTTATGCAATCAGAAGTAAAAAATTCTCGCCCATTATCCGTACGAATTCGATGTACAGATCTATCAAATTGATTCCTAATTAAGGAAAGGAAATTTGATAAATGAGTAAATGTTTGACTCTTTGATTGCATAAGATATAGCCAAGTGGCACGACTATAATCATCAACAATGGTAAGAAAATAACGAGATCCATCACGATGAGGAGTATGATAAGGTCCCCAGATGTCCATGTGAAGCAAAGAAAAAGGATTTTTGGCTCGAGATGTACTAACTGGAAAAGATGCTCGAGTTTGTTTAGCTAAAGGGCAGATGGATCATTTTGGATAAGGAAATTTAGCACTGTGGCCCAATCGTTGATGCAAAAGAAGATTTTTATTATAACTGATTGTGTTACAATAAATGCCTTTATTCAATAATTCTAAATCTTCTGGAGAATTGATCCAAAAGTAAAGTCCTTGTGCCTCATTCCCCAAGCCCATCACTTTGCCAGTCGAAAGGTCCTGAAAGACACAATTTTTGGAATTGAATATGGCTTTACAGGAATTGTCCATACATACTTTTGCGATAGAAAGGAGATTGAACTCAAAAGCCGGAATGTATAGGACATTTTTAAGAACAAAATGCTGACCAAGACGTACGGTACCGATTTTAGTAACATGTGTAATGTTCCCATTTGGAAGACGTACCGTAACCGGAGACTGTAGATTTTGATGGATTTGGGAAAATAGGGATTCATTACAAACTATGTGGTCACTAGCGCCTGAATCGATAATCCATGCATCAATAGATAATGAATTCCTTTCATGGAGAAAAGTACCTGAGAATCCTGCACCAGCGTCACCGGTCTTGAGTTGGCTCAAAGCTTGCACAATATTTTCATATTGTTCTTGAGTTATACTCTGCTGGGATGTTCCACCACTCTTTTGTGTAGAGACTTGATATACAGAAGACTCCTTTTCGTTTTTATTGTTGGGTCTCCCATGTAATTTCCAACATGTATCTATAGTGTGGTGTGGACGTTTGCAATATTCACAATATTTATTTTTAAATTTTGAATTTTGCATACTGACCTTTCCTGCTATCGGTGCATTTCGTGCAACGGACGAAGCTTTATGTACTGGTGCTGACGTGGCAAAATGCCGAGCGTCCGATTGCACGCGATGATCCCAGACGTCCGATGGCGCGCGAGAATCCCAGCCGTCCGATGGAGAGCGAGAATCCCAGCCGTCCGATGGCGCGCGAGAATCCCAGCCGTTCGATGGCGCGTGAGAATCCCAGCCGTTCGATCTGAGGAATTGATCTAGTCCGTTCGATCCAGCTGATCTCCCTCGACCATCAGATCTCACGCCGCGATCCCAGCCGTCCATTCCAGAAGACCTAAAAAACCCTTTATCATTTCGCGAAGCTGCGGCCGCGAAACCTCGCCCTCTTCCTCTCGATTCTCCTCCGGTCTCGGCTAGGGTTTCCGTCGAGACGAATCCAGAAGGGAAGGCAGCGAAGCCTGTCCCTTCTCCGACGCGAGCGTGGTCCGTCGCGCGGTTCTCGATTTTCCCGCACGGCCAACTGGAAGATCCGGCCGAGCGGTGGTTGGGGATCCATTGCAAGAACTTGCGATCGGAACATGGCGTAGGAGTCGTTCAAGGTAAGTAAAAATCTCGTGGCTTTCTCCTTTTCCTTAATCGCGTGATATTGTCGGAGAGTGGCCTCCGGCCCCTCCAATTTGTCTTCGGCCGCTTCGATTTCGTTCCACAGGCCTGACAGCCGGTTGAAGCAGGTGGTCACCGAAAGGTTCCCCTGTTTTAGCTCGGTTAGGGCTTGTGTCAACGAGAAAAGTCTCGCCCTATCTGACTTTCCATACATCTCTTGCAGGTTATCCCAGTATTGCTTCGGATCTTCTGTCGGAGGAAGACCGGCGGCGACGTCCGGCGCCAAGCAATTGCCGATCCAGGTGCGCACCAACTGATTGCATCGCCTCCAATGTCTCTGCAGTCGTTCTTCCATCGGGTAAGGAATTTTTCCTTCGATGAATTCTTCTTTAGATTTAGTAACGAGTGCTCGTCGGAAATCGCGGGCCCAAGAGTGGTAGTTCGCCGTCCCAGTAAGAGGTTGGGTGATTAGGCGCAACTCCGGCCCGTCTGCCGGCGATGTGTAGAGTGGATCTCCGAGCTCCGCCGCCCTCCGTTGAACGGAAAAGATACGGCGGTCCGTGTGAAACCGGGTAGGGTTCCATCCCTTGACCCGGTATGAATTCGGGTCTGTGACCCGCATTCGACTGACCCGACTCACCAGTCGGGTTGATTCCATATGGATACTGACCCCATTGATGCCATGGGGCTGGAGGCCAGTAAGGATTCCGGGAATCAGTCTTGGAGCGGGCGGGCGAGACATTAGTCACCTGCCCTTCTCCAGTCGATCCATCAGGATCAGAAGCTGAAATAGTTTGATCCTGAGTTGATGAATCTTCTGCTGAGGGATTCATAACATTCTTGTCTTTTGCCATGATATTGAGAATGAATTCTTGATTGCTTTGCTAATCTGTTCTGCAGGAAGGAATCCTCAGTTACAAATCAGAAAGAAGCAATGGCAATTCAGAAGCGTTGCGGAAGCTAGGACAGTAAACGGAGCTCTGATACCATGACAGAATATTAGTAAGAAGTGTTTTCTTGTATATCTCTGTATGCCAGTACATTGTACATTTATAATGTATGAATGAGAAAGTAAACTAGGAAAGGAAATATACATCAATATACATCAACTAGAATTTCCTATTTACCGCATTAACTAAATATCTACTGGAATCACTTCTAAGATATTCCAACAAGCTCGCATTAGCTTTAAGGAAGCAGCCCACCTAGGTTTGAGCTGCGGTAGTTTCGAGATAATGTAATGCCAAACACATAAAATTACCTTACTTCAAAACACGGATCGACTCTCTCTACTGATGTATCCTAACCATTTATTTTTGATTTCGTGTATTTTCTATTGAATAGAAGAAATCATATCTAGTCTTAACTTACGTGACCACCGGATGATGTTTCTTTGTCCAGTCTATAAATGGTGGTGATGAAGAAAGGGCTTAAAAAAAGTGCTCTCGATGGGACTTTGTAATTTGAGAATGCAGAAATCTTTGCCTTACTGTAGAAAAACTTATGGATATGGCTCCATTTTCATGAAATTTTGCCATCCTAACTCTCACAAACTCGCTTCTTGACATCACAGGAAATATTCATGGCCGACACGGAAACAACGAGCAGCACTATCGAGTGGGCGCTGACAGAGCTCCCGCTGAACCCGGACACCAAGGTGAAGGTCGAAGCCGAGTTGTCCCGGGTTGTTGGGTCGAACCGGAAGGTCCTGGAAACCGATATAGACCAGCTCCCCTACCTGCAAGCAGTTGTGAAGGAAACCCTGAGGCTCCACCCGCCGATCCCCTTCCTCTTGCCACGGAGGGCCACTCGCGACACCATCTTCATGGGCTACAACGTGCCCAAAAACACGCAGGTCTTTGTGAACGCTTGGGCGATCGGTAGGGACCCGGACGTCTGGGAAGACCCTATGGCTTTCAAGCCCGAGAGGTTCGTTGGGTCGAAGTTGGATTATAAGGGTCAACACTACGAGTTCATTCCGTTTGGAGCCGGTCGAAGGATGTGTGCCGGCTTGTCCTTGGCACATCGGGTTCTTCATCTGGCTCTGGGCTCACTGCTTCATGAGTTCGATTGGGAGTTCGATGGCCGCATCGATCCGAAGACGATCGACATGAGAGATAGGGTGGGGTTGGCCACGAGGAAGTATGTGCCCTTGCTGGTGGTGCCCAAAAGAAGAGCAGCATGAGACTGGGTTTCAGCTCGGAATTTCTGCGTGTTTGCCCAAGTAATGTTAGTCTGAACATTTCTTTGCTTCCTGAATTGCTACTGCACGTGTGGACATTCGTCGTTTATAAGTCGAATAACAACAGGGCTATGTCATTTTCAAAATTGTATCGTGCATCATTGAAAAAATTTACTCAACCGGGCATGCTGAGCACATCCAATGAGGACTCATCCATATTTCTCGCCTTGTCTTGCATACATTAATTTATATTTTTAAAAAGATTGAGATCCTCTAAAAGTAGGAATACTTCACCACTTAAAACTCTTATGTAGAAGACCCACCCCAACTAGTTCCAAGCGATGTGAATCGGAAACTTAACGTCGGCGTTAACTTTTAGATCTCAAACTAATTAAATTTCTTTTGAACTCTAACAACTTGGATAATAGATGGTAGAGTAGACTACAGCGAGCGGATAGTTGTTCAATTGGTCAGAATTCCATCTCCTCCACAGTTTTAGTAGCTTATCACAAGTTCATCCCTTCATAGGAAGATTGTTCAAGCCTTTGCCTATAGTACGGTCCCTATCTTCATTGAACTAGCAATTTGCCCTGTTAATCGTTCAGGGCCCAAATAACCACACGGAGGTAATAAACTCCATAGCTAAATTATCTATCTTAGAATATTTGGATCTTATTGAATTGATACGCACTTTCTCTTTTTGAAGAATATGTTTCTTCTGGATCGGAGACAGATAAAAGAATTATATATACCTCACAATCGATTGCACCAATTGTGGATATCTACACAACTTTGATTACAAGTCACATCTACCTATACCTAGATTGGATACACCTCATCCTTCAATTGCAAATGTCATGTAATCGAAAGAGGAAACTAATAGAATGAACCATCTACTCCTTTTACTGAATCATCCCAATAGCCTGCGACTTCAATCTCTCTTCAACCCATAAGATGCAATATCTTTCTAAGTCAAATTACATGTACGATTAAACATAATAGCATTAAAGCTTAAAAGTGAATTAGCGGACCCAATCACTAGACATTTTAAGATTTTGTCAAGTTTATAATGTTTCAAGCACTCTCATATTTTATCTTGCTTTCTATAGACTCAATTTCCCATGACTAATTTGACCCCGTGCTATAATTTTGACGTCTTCTCATTAAGCCATTAAAAAGGCAATGTCGAGAATTTAAAAAAGAAAAGATTAATTAGAGCCATTCGGATGCTTACATGACAAGAAATGCCCTCTTCATGAAAAGGGGCAAGTGGGGGTTGTCACTAGAAGCAAGCCTCAGAACGAATAAAGAAAAAGCAGAACTTGCGTAAGATAGAAAGATCGATTATCCCATTTCTTGCGGGGACCTACTCTCTTTTCTATGGGATTTCTCTTTCGGTTGAAAGTGTACACATTGTAATGACATGACAAAAGCCAAGTTGGGTTGTCACTGTCACGAGGTTCGATATGGGTTTCCTAGAACGACTTCACTTATGTGAACGGGGAATTTCTTGCAGCAACACGTTGTTCAACTTTGTAAAACAATTTCGAAACAAACATGCAATCCAGAACTGGCTTCACAACACTAAAAAATTTACCATAGACATTACGAACAACAAATCAAGCTAATGATGTTGTGGCTTACTGTATTCCTATTCCAATCAAGCATTTTGAGGGCTGATGCACAAACATTTTGTTGGTTACTCTAACTGCTTTCTTCTGCCCCTTTTCATGTGCTTGTTCTAGATAATTGAGTATCATTGCAGCATGCCTAGAAGCTCTATGACACTTTTGAAGTCATTGGGTCACTTCAAGTAATTTGCATGAATCAACTACCTCAAGATTTTTATCTTCTTGTAAATTATGATTCTTAACTTTGATGACCATATTTTCTAGCACAAATGCATGTTCGATTAGAAAATTTATTAGCATGAGCACTTCCTCATATTTCAATCTTAAACAACCATAAAACCCTAATATCTCATTATTCTAGTTGCTGACCCCAACACTTGAACTTCTCTAGATGCTAATAGCTCTTGTGATCAACTTTGCCGGAGTCTAAGTCAGATTCATACTGCACACGGATAAAAGACAAAGCGAACATCATAGAATCAATTAAAAACATTGCAACACCGAATCTTATTTGAATTAAAGAACATATTATTGCTCTTTATTTCAAAAGAATAGCCACACATGTCCAAACAAGACACGGAAACTAAGTTCCATTAAAAGAAAGGTACATAAAATGTGTTTCTTAGCATCAAATTAAAACTAGAATTTAGAATTAAAATGACATCTCACACGAACTCGATGTTGACTGTAATGTTATTTCCCATAGTGAGCTTCGATTCATCTTAATTTGGCTTTTGCCGGTTTATGAATCCATGTATGGTAAGTACAACATGATTTATTGCATCGTTATCTAGCCACCATGAACTTGGATTTATAAATAAATGTCAAAGAATCATTACTTACAGGCTCATGTTTGAATAACCAAGTTTTATTTTTTTCGCAGTATTTCTTTATGTAACCTTTTTTTCTTGCAAAAGAAGCAACGGCTACCATCTTTCTTGAAGAATGCTTAATTAAGATGCATAGTGTCATAATGATCAGTGATTTCATGAATTTTTTTATGAGTATAACTTTTAGACTTAGGATATACTATCCTTAGGATGTAACTCTGACCCTATCAGAACCATCATACCTTAGTCCTTGCAAATATATCCCAATCTCAACATTTGACAATGCATTATTTCAAATGGCCAAGGATTCCATCTTCTAACTAGTAGTGCAATTAACTAGCAAACCACTTTTTAATTGTATATAAATGGATAGCTTCATTAATAACAAGTAAATTCAATTGCTCTTATCCTAGGCACCAGAGTGTGCCTTATGGGGTTTCGTAATGTCGGCAGCAAAATCCATTGGCTTATTCGTAGCAAGAACAATATGAACACTTGCTAGTTCCATTGCAAATAGAAAATCCTCTATACATTTCTTAGAGTTTGAACTAGTAAAAATCTCAATTCTAATAGAGTTGCTGTTTATAGAGAAGATAACTAAATAACAAGCAGTATATACAATTAGTGTCATGTGAGTATTGTGTAACTTGAAACCGTATAAGTACATATCTTAAGAGTTACATACATCATCATATAAATACCTTTGGACAGAATATATGACATGCAGTTATATGCTCTCCACATGACAGCAATCATGAGAACATATTCCAACATTTGTGAATTCACCACCTCTAGGTGTATGAGCTACTAGGTACAATCAATTCTCAACAATATGCGATACATGTATTTCTTTATGAATCAATGCACAATCATCTCCTTTGGAAATGTGATCATGCATTAGAATAGGAGACATCCACTATAATAAGAGATCGATATTTTTCAAACCTAACTAAGTGTGCCACTTTGACAGTCACAACCCAAGGGATATAAACTTCATTTCTTACATTTACCATATACATGTGATTTTAGACTTGAGTCATTAAAATCATATTTAATGATGTACCTGTGAGCTTGCAGCTATATTTTTTAAATCATAGATAAATACAGGAAAATAGGCAAAAATGCCCTAAAAAATACACATATATAAGGTCCGTACGTATTTTCACATCTTCAAAAGCATCAAACATATAAAATAAATACACCACAGTTAAAGCATCTCAATACAAGAGTAGGAACCAATAACGGCCCAAACAAAACTTGGGCACGCCCTCATGCACAGCATGTTGAACCACCGATCCGACCGGTTCAACTAGTCAACAAATGGTTTGACCACTCAATAAACGATCCAACTAATTGACTGGACTGGTCAATCGGGTCATATCTTGGTTTGGGTTGGATCCCATTATTGGTGCAATCGATGGCGAGATTTGTGTGTGTCTATGTGTGTGTATATATATATGCCTGTATGTGTTATCAACCATAGCAATATAGACCCCTTATGCTTGATTTTATATTCAACTAAGTAAAAAACCATTTTGTTGATAATGCTATGAATAGTTTTGTAATTAACTCACCGTGTATTATAAGACCACATTAAGGAGCAGATGCCCCTCTCTCTCGTTTTTAAGGAGTTTGGAATTATCGGCAAGGGTCATTGGCCCTCTCAGGCTCTCACGATGACCCTCTCTCTATCTGACTTGGATTTCTTTTTTCTTTTTTAGATTTTTTTCCTCTTTTTTTGGCCGTTTTCTGGCTTTTCTCCAACTTAATCATTTTGGCGTTTTTTTTCTTTTTAATTCTTTTAATTTTTACTTTTTATGTGGCGCCATAAGACACCGCGTCGACGCCACAAATGCCAAAAAAACCACTAAAAATGTCTCGTGAAATTACCGGCGTGCAACGTTACTAAAATTGTCCATGAGATCATCAAGTAATTTGATTGCATCAATTTGAAAATGTTTATAGTTTAATTGCACATTAGGCCAAACATTTATTGCTACGGATGCAATTTTCCCTTTAAATTTTACTAAAATTATGCCGAATGTTTTTTTTTTTAAAATGCTTAATTTAAAGAACCATCTATACCATGTTTGCATCTCATACCGCGAGATCTGGACCTTTTTTATTATTATCATAACCTAAGTTTTTATTCACGGGCGCTGCTAGGACCCTTAGGAGAAAAATGTGTCTAGTTCCTTCTGAAAGGTTGATATCTATCTAATTTTTTCGTAATTTATCTGAAAGTGGTCTTAAGGCCTATCAAGCTTATAGATAGTAATGTAACTTTACGGATCTGAAGTAGTCGAACTTATATGAGCTTAACAACTAGTAATTAATCTTTGTGCATGATAATTGGCTGTAGATATAAACTCGGTAACTTATGATCGTAACATTCTCTTGGGATTTTGGGCGTAGATTTGACAGATGTTTGCAATTAATTGGGTAACTGGCCAGACTGGAAATGCTTTTGGTACTCATTCCTTACGATGAAAATGATGTTGCTTGTACCAATGTCGTTCGGACCTTACATTTGTTTGACCAGCTAAACTGCTTGTCATAAGTAGTGAGGATTCAAATTAAGTCTTTCTTATATTCTGTTGACTTTGTATCCCCCGTTACTCTCGGTTATTTTTACCTGACAATGAAATTACTCAGTTTATGGTACTCTCGATTAGTTTTAGCATTGTTTCTCTTGGTTTGAATCTCGTAGCTGTTGTATTAACATTTCTACTTGGCATTCGTCTTGGATAAGATGGCGATCCTCGCCAGTGGACCAAAATCTGTTTATAAAGTGGATCCTTGGAAAATGCTTGAGGCAGCTTGAGTTGTTCTAATCCTCCATGAAGGTTCTCATAATGCGGAAGCCTTTTTGGACTGTCATTTTGTAGCATCTTCCTTCGAAAGTCATGTGCAGATCTCAAGTCTTTGTTTGAACTCATGATGGGCTGTTGTTCATCATGTGTATGTTCTGAAAGTGCTTAGGAAGTTTGTGAAACGTGATACCTGTTACAACCCGGTCTGACAAAATGAGGAGTGGTCGTCAGGCCAAACGGCTTAGACAAGAAGCGGTTCTTGACAGGCTTCTAGGATGGCAAACAGAGCAAAAATAAATTCAACTGTGCACTAAAAGATTAGGAGAGCAACTTTGAGATACATGTGTGTGTGTGTGTGTGTGTGTGTGTGTGTGTGTGTGTGTGTGTGTGTGAAAACAGGAATTAACATCAGAGCTAGGTATACCTGGGTGGGAGCACTACTAGGATGGATAACCTCTTGGGAAGATATCCACCCATATGCTGAATGACAAAACAGTGAGTCTCAATATAGGACGGGCCAAAGAGGACAATACTCCAGAAATTTAATTTAGGGAAGCCACAACACTAGTTTGGTGTTTGGATTGTGGGTCTTCCCAGTGGTATTCTGTCACGCTCCGATCCTCGAGCACGCACCCATCCCTTACTTGGTCGATTAATAGCGACATCCCATGACGCATCACCGACCCATTCTTTTTAATATACACATGCAGAACCTGATATAAAATCCCCAAACAATAAAACATTGGAATAGAACAGTAGGACTGAATTTCAAACCTTTAAAAACTTTCACTCTTATATACATTGCAAATCAGTGCACATATATATACAAGGTGAACTATTAAGTCCAATTCACATTAAGCCAGTTCAAAACAAGGTTTACAAGCAGAAGTGGGGTTCTACAAGCTACGGGTCCCCGTCCTCCTTTTCATCATCCTCCACACTCCAACTGGAGCCTTCAGCAGACCGCACCGGACTTTCGAGATCTTCAAAATCCAAGTCCGTTGCATCTAAGGACCTGAAATGGTTATTCAATAACCAATGAGACAACGTCTCAGCAAGTTATACCCCCTAAGATCTTATTAGTAAACCAATACACCTTAAAGCTGCCTATGCATAACATGAGTCAGAGGGCTTACCTTGGCCTCAGCTTCCACCTTGCATATTAGCACAGTTCAAATAGGCACCCAATCATTATCTCACGGATCGATATCTCGATCAACCGACCTAGTCGATTACATGTCAAACAGACAATTCTTGGTCATTTCAATCAATACTGTCCATTCTCTAAAATAACCCATTGAGTTACCAAGCTAGTATATTATAGGACTCATTTTCCTTAATGACATACCAAGCTACCGAGTATATTCATCATAACGTACATTCTCCAAAATGACATATTGAGTCACCGAGCCATTATGGCTGTCGTTCATTCTCCAAAATGACCTATAGAGTACCGAGCTGACATTGTATATCGAGTATATTCATCATAACGTCCATTCTCCAAAATGACATGTTGAGTCATCGAGCCGTTATGGCATGTCGTCAATTCTCCAAAATGACATATAGTCACCGAGCCAGTATAATATTTTTATTCTAAAAATACAATCAATTTACCCTTTTATCATTTCCGATAAAAGTACACGTACGTGAGCACACGGTCGGCCTTAGCCAAAATATAGTAATTTCCTTTCTATAAATCCCATCATTTTCTGTAGTCCACCAAAATATTTTTGGCACTATCAACCAATGCCCGGTTATTTTTCAATTAATAACAAAAAATTATTCAATTTAGGAATAAATCCTAAAATCACTCATAAATCAATTTAACACAAAATAAAGCTCAATTAAATAAACGGACTGCACCATAATCATCAGCATAAATTGCGGTCACCGGCCATCTCGGTTGAATTTCCGGAAAAATAATTAATTTCGAAAAATAAATAAATAAATATTAAAAATCCAATTTAGGCCCGTAATGCCTGATTGGAAGCCAAGACGGATCGAGAAAAATCCCAAGACCTATTCAATAAATATTAGAAACTCTCTACTTGCTAACAACTAAGTCTAACCACCTAACATGCATCATTAAGTCACTAATTTAATTGTTCTAAACTAATCTAACAACCTAAGTGCACTTAATTAAATATAATCAACCCCTAAGTATCATTAGCAAACTAAGAAAGCATTAGTGAGTAAAACTCACTTGATTAAAAGCGGGAACCGAATCACCACAAGGGCGATGCGACGGCGGCCGAAATCGGGCTTTCAACGACACCGGCGGGCTTGGACCAAACCTTGAACTAGGCCCAACAAATCTCAGCCCAAATATGAGATTTGCTTTTTGAATTGGGCCGGGCCTGAAGCGGGCTGACTTTGCGAGCTTGGGCTTCAAATTGGATTGCTGCAGGTTGGGCCGAACTAAACGGGCTTCGCTGAATTAGGCTGTTGTAATCTTCGTGGGCTTCAAATATGGGCTGGGCTATAAGTGGGCCTCGAGATGGGCTGAACTGCAGCTTCAAACTGGGCTGAACCAGGACTGAACATGGGCTTCAAATGGACTTACAATGGGTTGTTCGGCTTGGGCCGAACGTGCAGGCTTTGCTGGCCAACTGCTGCTCATGTGGGCTTCAAAGAGCTGGGCTGAACAGCTATTGAATTTCACGTGGGTTGCTGGCGTCGATGCTGGGTGGGGCGCTGCAATGGACCGAAGAAGCTGAGCAGATGGGCTTCGGTTGACCTGGTGAAGTGATCTGGTGTTGGGGGTTGAAGACGCGAGAGGTGGCAGCTGGCGGAAGGAAGAATTGGTGGAGCTTTGCTTCGGACAAGTGGCTGAGGAGTCAACAAAACCGGTTCTGCTTGAGAGAAACTGCTGAAGGTTGACTCAACGTGGCCGCGGCTGGGAAGAGGATTCGGTGAGTGGGCTTCAAACAGTCAACACAACAATCTTGATAAGGATATTTGACCCATGGAGGATGGACGTTGGACAAATGGCAGCAATTTTCGGTGGAGAGCTTCGGTTTAGAGAAAATCAACGAGATGGGGCAGCTTGGGGTCTTCGTGGCAGTTTGCAGCGTGAGACTTCGATTCGGTGAGTTGGCAGAGAAATGTGGAGATGTGGGCTGCACGACGAAGATGGATACACAGAAGGAGTTGGCACTGAAGGAAAGAAGGAAAATGAAAAGCAAAGTTCAAACCGATGGAGCCAACGTCGAATAGGAGGAGATAAGATGGAGGGGGAGCCGTGCGTGAGTGAGAAGCCGGCTATGAGGGGGAACAAAAGTCTCAACCTTAGCCAATTCATTAAGTGTTTGGTCCCCTTAAAGTCCACACAAAATTATCCTCTTGTCTCAAATTCTTTCTTGCTCTTTTATTTCCATAAATAGCTCAAATTGATGCCCAAAATTCCAGCCCCAAGCCTAAATCAGAATTCATCAACTTTGGACCTAAATTCCTTCTCCAATCTCTCAATTTGATGACCAATTTAATCGTAGAAAAAGCCCATACCAATTCTACAAGTCCCCATCACCAAATAACTCGGTTTGACAGTCAAAAATCTCTTCAATTCGGCCAATCTGAAATTCCGTTAATTTTCCGTAAAAATCTCGGAATCTTCAAAAAAATCTTTTGAGATTGAGTCGACATTCCTGGAATTTATTATGACATGATAGAAACTTCAAATTTTGAAATCGGACTTGAATTCACAGTTAATTTCACTTGGTGCGTTTTTAGCGTGATCTAAGCTACCGGGTAACTTTCAGAAATTTTTAGTGCAAATGACCCGTGGTCGATTTTCTTCAAGCCACTGTGAACCCACTCAACTCATCGGCGACTATTGATTGTCGTGAAAACCTCGAGGATCAAAATACAGACACAGTGTACCAAAACGATAGAAAAATCAGTCTAATGCTGGTCGACGAGAATTTTCTAATTTAGTGGTGTCATCCACGATTAGTCACACATCTCAGTCGAACCGACCTATCTGTGATCTCTAATCAATTTATATCTGTGCCGTAATGATCTCAGTAGATTAGCACAGTCGAACAGCCGATTCCTGATCGAATTCTCAAGTCTATTTGCCTTAAAATTCTTAATGACTTCCCTAGATAGTCTAGTTATCTCAAGAGTGATCAGTTCTGAGAACAGCCCTATAGACGCATCAATGAAATGCCCGATTTATTCAGTAGAAAACAAGACTGAAAATCTGGGATGTCACATATTCGAATTCATGATAGTTTAATTTACACTTCAAGATAAATATATTAAAGGCTTTGACTATGATTCAAGCCTCTTCTTGTCCCCAATGGCTGTTTTTACAAATACAACATTATAGAGATTATCAACAAACAGCATAGTGGCAGCCCTGTAGATGAGGGCCTGCAAGCCTTCAGCTCCGATTGGTGAGGACGGGATGGCGGCATCAAGGGCTGTAACTCTCACCACCTGGTTTCTCCCTTTTTTTAATTAGCTTATTTTTAAATTGAATTTAAATAAATTTATAATAAAAATCAAATTTGAACCGAAATGGCATCATTTCAGCCAAGTCATTTCTATGTAAGATAGAGAAAATAATTAGAAACCAAAAAAAAAAAAAGCAATTTCAAAATTTTTCATTAGCCAAATTGGATAGAGTTAACGAAAAATGTCAACACTCATAGACCTACTAGTGTATGTGCATCTTTTGATTTTCTAATCAATTAGATTAAGTGAAATTTATTGACTGTTAAGCTCGTATGTATTTACAATTGATAGATTTATTTTTCTAAATTAAAGGGAGATTGTTCAAATGCACGTGTCAGTCGCATTAAAAAAATCTCACACCACATAATTGATATGGTATAGGATAGTTAATTTATCATAGTAGCCCATAACCAATTGACTTAAGCTTTTCAGTAAATGTAGACTCAAGTGAATATATTAACTGGCTTTAACTTAAAACTCTTTTATCTGAATATATTAGAATAGACTCGACTACAATTAATTTGTGAAGGAACTCGAGCTTTAGTTATAAAAAGCTATAATAAATGTGCGTATATTATGTCACTTACGTCGATTTTAACTAATATTTTTTTAAAATAAACGTGGCAGCTCAATTATACTCACGAGCATGTAAAATTGGGAATTGGGGCGCTCGAACTTGACTTGACAAGATATGTGAGTAACTCGAGCTTGGGCTTGACTCGAGACTTCATCTCGAGCAATAATCCCGCCGAGCCCAAATGGCTCGACTTAGTTTTGATCCCGCGGCCTACGAAGACGTTGCTTCAAGTTCCCATCTACTTCCAAGCCCGAGGACAGAGGAGGGCCAGCCCTAACTGAACAGTAAATGTGTCTTCAACACAAAAAGTTCTCGGTCTTTTCGACGTAATTGATGAACAAACTTGACTACACGAACGACATGACGACACACTGCCAAGCGCCCAGCACCTATGGACGTCCCTCACGAGCAGAGTCACCACGGCACTCACTTAACAGAAAAATGTCACTTTAATACTGTCTTCGTAACCAGCCGGAACAGCCCACGTGTGTGTGTGTATATATGTATACTCGTATGTCCACCGCCTGAATAAGTGCAACATTTGATCATCAAAGATAGTCAAAGCAGGATTCGGTCAACAAAATCCAATCTTTGGACTTTCCTCCTCACGTTTTGTTTGGCCTGTCTCCAGCACATGTTTAATGTTGAAATATATTTTGTGGGCCCCTTTATTTTGTTTCAATTTTCAACGATCAAGCAATCATGTATTTCACTTTCACGTGGCCGGTTATCTTAATCACTGCATTTGGGCTGGGTTTTATCGGACAGGCTAGAAATTTGAGACATATTCTACCGCCAACCGAATAAAAAAAATTCCAACCAACTCTTTCAATGCAAATGCCAAGTGCATGCCGGCTGACCACGAGAAAATATTAGGCAGGCCGTGCTCCAAGTCAATAAGGGCCTGTTTGTTTTTACTCCAAATAGTGTTTGATTCAATTCTTTTGTTCCTCGAAATAAAAAAAGAATAGACATTCATTTGGTAAAATTTTTGTTCCTGGAAGTAGATTTGGAATAGAATCAAGAAGTACAAAATAGTAGCTTTTTGTTCCCAAATACAATTTCTAGAATCAATTCTTATTTTTTTTCTTTTCTTCTATTTTTTTTTTTCTCTTCTTCTCTCCCCGTTTCTTCTTCTTCCCTTTGGCCAGTTGCCGGCCTCGGCTATGGCCAGTGATCGGCCAAACGAGGGCCGAGCAACCTTGTCGGAGCGTTGCTGGCCCCTGATGACACCTAGCCACGACGAGGCTCGGCCTCGCCTTGGCTAGGCGAGGTCGACCTCACCCAGAACCGGCAAGGCCGAGCTCGCCCAACCACCGCGAGGCTTGGCCTCGCCGAGCCACCTCCAGTCGGGTCGCGCCTAACGGTCGCCCGGCGAAGCTGAGCCTCGCCGGTAGCTGGGCGAGATCGGCCTCGTCAGACAGGTCGGCGACCGGCTCAAAGAAGAAGGAGGAAGAAGAGAAAGAAAATATAATAAAAGTATTAAAAATTAAAAGAAACAAAAAATTTATGAATTTTACCAAACGCATTTCTATCCTGAGAATAGAAATTTTCAACAATTACCAAATATGTTCTTTTATTCAGAAATTGTTTAGGGAGCGAGAATCAGAAAAAATCATTTCTAATAAAAAAATTATTCCCCAAATCATAATGGTTACCAAACACGCCATAAATATCCCATCTACTCGTTGATTGCCACGTGTTCAGCATTGAGCATGTGTAAACATTTTCTTTTCTGGCCGGTAAAGAGGAAGACAGGAAAGCAGAGAACTGCGATACTCTGCGTGGACTTCGCTGACTAGGAGCGTCGGGCCAACCTAACATTTTCTCGCTGACCACGACAAGTAATGAAAATGGTGCTCCCATAGGATAACCGTAGGTGACGCAATTTCATTATTTTTCGAATTTTCTTATATCATATTCCTCCTCATTCACGTGGCGGCCCAAAAAACGCATAAATAATGATGAATCCCTCCATCTCTGACTTTATTGTCCTTTTTGAAAGGTGTTTTTGCATAATAATAATAATAATAATAATAATAATAATAAGCATGCATTTCACGCGAGTACGAATTCCGACTTGCAGTTTACTTTGCTACTTATATATCAGTGACGCTCACCCGGAGCAAGCTCGTCGGAGAAGTCCCCGGTACTGATCGAAGCCATGACCGAACCGGCTAATTCATTCTTCATACTGATCTCCATCGTCTTTGTGTCCACCGCTTTATTTGTTTCCCCCCGCCGGAAAAAGTCTGGGTCACGGGTGCTCCCTCCGGGACCCTCCGGATGGCCGATATTTGGCAACATATTCAGTCTCGGGACGATGCCGCATCGAACGCTAGCCGGCCTCCGCGAGAAATATGGCCCGATGATTTGGCTTAGGCTGGGCTCCATAGATACCATGGTGATTCTCTCGAGCAGAGTTGCGGCCGAGTTCTTCAAGAACCAAGACCTCAATTTCGCGGACCGAACCGTCATCGATGTCCTGCGCTGCCGGGACTACCACGAAGGATCCGTCGCCCTAGCCCCATACGGCACATATTGGCGGGTGATGAGGCGGTTGCTGACCACCGACATGCTAGTCGCCAAGCGGCTCAACGAAACGGCTCCAATCCGGAGAAAATGCGTCGAAAACATGCTGGCTTGGATTGGGGAGGCGGCATCCTCGGACAAGGCCCGAGTCGGAGAAGGTATTCATCTCGCCCGCTTCGTGTTCCTCATGAATTTCAATTTGCTAGGGAATCTCATGCTGTCCCGAGACTTGGTCGATCCGGACTCAAAGGCCGGATCGGAGTTCTTCACGGCGATGACCGGATTTACGGAGCTGTTGGGCCAAGGTAACGTCGTGGACCTGTTCCCATGGCTGCGGCGGTTGGACCCGCAAGGGCTGAGGAGGAAGATGGATCGGGAAATGGGGAAGGCCATGAGCATCGCTTCGGAATTAGTGAGGGAGAGGATCGAGGAGAAGAAGAAGAACTGGGGGGACAATGATCGGAGGGATTTTCTTGATGTGCTGCTTGAGTTCGAAGGAAACGGTAAGGACGAACCCGCCAAGCTTTCTGAGAAGCAAATCAACACATTCATCCTGGTACGACCATGAACTTTTAAATTTCTAGTTCCACAAGGATTGCTATGTCCAAATCAAATGCATAGTAGATAGACTGCAGGTCTGTCGATTTGTCTCCGCATGCATTAACTGAATTTTTATCTTTTCTGCATTGGAACGGAAACCTAAGTGTAGGGTAAGAAAAAGCTTGGTTTCTAGTTATGTCCTGAGACCGAAGATTAAAAGCAGTTTTATTAGTATAGAAATGGAAAATAGTGAATTTCACTAAGCTACCTTAATAAATAAAGAAGCTTGTGAAGAGAGAATAATTAGTATATTTTATTTGTGTCGGTGAAAGATAGTTCATGTAAATCTTTTCGAAACGCAATCGCCAACCATGTGTTGGGAGGAGCAAAGTTTCCTCCGACCAAAGACTTGGAGAAAAACGAGGCCCCCAGAATGAAATGAAGATTCTCTGCCATGTCTGGTGCTCTCCTCGATACTTTGACAAATTACGGCCGTTGATAATAAGATCATCCTCGTCAATCAATAGCCGGGATCTGATGAAATATCAGAAGAGTACCGAGTGGAGTAGAGGATCCATAGTTCATATGCGGGGAATTTGTAATTGACAAAGCTCGACGTGACTGGAGAAACATAAGAACCAATCTTTTCCAAATAAATAATTAACAATTTAGTATCATATATACTTATTTGTTGCTTGAAAACTTTATTATTTAATAGCTCTTTATTCAAAAACATGTCGTTGTCCTTAGTATTATAAGCCAATTTTTATATGTATAAGAGATAATATCTAAACATTTTATCATCAAAACCCCCAAAATTATTCTAACAGTAATGCTAATATTTCAAACTTTTTTTTTTTTGTCATCAAAAGTTCTAAGTTATGCCGACTATGATATTAATATTAAAATTTTGTTTTATGACCAAAGCTCTCAAACTTGCATGTGACAGAAATACAATTATATATTGGATGTAGGATAAGGAATAGCCCATAGATGGATCATGGGTGCGTACTGGTGAAGGCTCTGTGGAGCGCATTATCAGCGCATGGCATGATGAGATTATTTTCTAACTATGCTCTAAATATTATTCATTCTCACACATGGGATGAGGGACAGCAGATTCGGCTTCCATTTGAATGGAAACTGTTGCATGACGCATAATCAATTAAGCAAAACGACAAAGAGTAATGGTAGAGCCCACGATCTTTCATTATAAAATTACGCTGTTGCTGTTGTTTGTAACAAGAAAAAAAGAAGCTCAGGTTATTGATGTTACAGTGGACAATGCTTAGAGTTTTTGTTGATAGACAACGAGTATTTCTATCACACTGGTACGAGTTTTGGATATTGATGAAACAAAAAAAAAGTTCAAGGTATTAGTGTCAAAATGGATATGGTATTTATGTCACAATGAGAAAAGTTTAGGGTTTTTATAGTAAACATAGTTTTTTTTTTCCATGTTGATACAAATTTAGAAATTTTAGTGACATAAAAAAAGTTTAACATATTGATATCACAATGGGTATAATTTAGGTATTTGGTCCTATCTTCCCTGTTCATATCTTTACTTGAAATAAGATGGGCATTCCTTTATCAATATAACCTTTTAGCTTTATGACTAGGCTTCTTAGCCTTGTGAAGTACGTGTTGAGAACTCGACAGAACCTTCACGAGAATATACAGGTTTCTAATTATGTAAACAAGGATAATATCAAGCAAATAAAAAGCCGTTGACGAAATTATTCAATAAAGAATTGTGGCAAATTAGTAGCCTACTTGGTATTACTTCTCCACAGTAGCTACATCTACAAAGAGGGTGTTGCAACTTTTATACTCCTTACAATCGCGGCACATCGAAAGCCTCGACAGTTTATATAAGCTTTTACGAAGGAAGCTCACATTAGCTTTAAGGAAGCTGCCCACCTAGGTTTGAGTTGCGGTAATTTCGAGATAATGTATTGCCAAACACAAAATTACCTTACTTCAAAACACGGATCGACTCTCTCCACTGACGTATCCTATCCATTTATTTTCGATTTCGTGTATTTTCTATTGAATTGAAGAAATCATATCTAGTCTTAACTTACGTGACCACTGGATGATGTTTCTTTGTCCAGTCTCTAAATGGTGGAGATGAAGAAAAGGCTTAAAAAAACTGCTCTCGTTGAGACTTTGTAATTTGAGAATGCAGAAATCTTTGCCTTACTGTAGAAAAACTTATGGATATGGCTCCATTTTCATGAAATTTTGCCATCCTTACTCTCACAAACTCGCTTCTTGACATCACAGGAAATATTCATGGCCGGCACGGAAACAACGAGCAGCACTATCGAGTGGGCGCTGACAGAGCTCCTGCTGAACGCGGACACCAAGGTGAAGGTCGAAGCCGAGTTGTCCCGGGTTGTCGGGTCGAACCGGAAGGTCCTGGAAACCGATATAGACCAGCTCCCCTACCTGCAAGCAGTTGTGAAGGAAACCCTGAGGCTCCACCCGCCGGTCCCCTTCCTCTTGCCACGGAGGGCCACTCGCGACACCATCTTCATGGGCTACAACGTGCCCAAAAACACGCAGGTCTTTGTGAACGCTTGGGCGATCGGTAGGGACCCGGACGTCTGGGAAGACCCTATGGCTTTCAAGCCCGAGAGGTTCGTTGGGTCGAAGTTGGATTATAAGGGTCAACACTACGAGTTCATTCCGTTTGGAGCCGGTCGAAGGATGTGTGCCGGCTTGTCCTTGGCACATCGGGTTCTTCATCTGGCTCTGGGCTCACTGCTTCATGAGTTCGATTGGGAGTTCGATGGCCGCATCGATCCGAAGACGATCGACATGAGAGATAGGGTGGGGTTGGCCACGAGGAAGTATGTGCCCTTGCTGGTGGTGCCCAAAAGAAGAGCAGCATGAGACTGGGTTTCAGCTCGGAATTTCTGCGTGTTTGCCCAAGTAATGTTAGTCTGATCATTTCTTTGCTTCCTGAATTGCTACTGCACGCGTGGACATTCGTCGTTTATAAGTCGAATAACAACAGGGCTATGTCATTTTCAAAATTGTATCGTGCATCATTGAAAAAATTTACTCAACCGAGCATGCTGAGCACATCCAATGAGGACTCATCCATATTTCTCGCCTTGTCTTGCATACATTAATTTATATTTTTAAAAAGATTGAGATCCTCTAAAAGTAGGAATACTTCACCACTTAAAACTCTTATGTGGAAGACCCACCCCAACTAGTTCCAAGCGATGTGAATCGGAAACTTAACGTCGGCGTTAACTTTTAGATCTCAAACTAATTAAATTTCTTTTGAACTCTAACAACTTGGATAATAGATGGTAGAGTAGACTACAGCGAGCGGATAGTTGTTCATGTAAGAGTTTTCCTAATGTGGACTAAATTAATTGATATTGTAATTTACTGTTTTTATGATTACCGTAAAACATGGTTGGTCTAAGGTGAGATAGAAGGTTTCTTAATTATTTTAATATGGGGCTGGCTAGTGTGGGCCGAGTTGAGCATGGCCCGTAATGAGGAGGCCTTGCTGGAAACTCTATAAATAGTGCTCAAGTCTCTCCTCTAACCCTAATTCTCACATGTATCCTCACCTAAGGAACGTTTATCTAACGCTAAACGTGAAGAGGACCGCCTCATTGAGCCAGTGATACGGAGGGCAATAGAGGAGAAGGACTTGATGCGTGGATCCCCTTGATATGTGGGAAATCCCTTTTTTGCTTCCGCTTTATGTTCGATGGATCCCAAAACAGGTGCGTTAATCTTTCTACTCAATTATGCATGTTCTTGTTCTGGTTATGGAGATTTTGGGATTGCACAATTTGCATCCAACATGTGGTATCAGAGCAACCATAACCCTAGAACTTGAACGCATAAATTTTTTGCCCTAATTTGTGATTTTCGAGATTTTTTGTTCAATAAAAATAAAATTAAATCACAAATTCGGACTGGGCTCGATGAGACGAGCAAGACGGTTGGCGGCGCGTCGCCGGGGGAGGCCTCACGCGCCCCCACGCTCGGCCACGCGCCGCCTGGGCGTGGAAGACGCGCCCCACGCGCTTTCATGTGCCCTCACGCGCCCGCGCGTGAGATCCACGCGCCGCGCACTCAGGCGGCGCGTGCGGGCGCGTGGAGCCTCCGTTCGGCGCGTGGTTGACGGCATTGGATTCGTATGGCCGTTCTCTATCTTGTGGTGAATTTATTTTACATGTTTGATGATTTTATGGATGTGAAAATATATACATAACCCTGAATACATGTATTTTTAGTGTATTTTTGCGTATTTTTCTCGTATTTTTGTGATTTTGGAAATACAGGTGATGGGTTACTAGTATGTTATCACATAAACATTATGAAGGTGTGATTCATTAATAAATAAATAAAATTATTGTGAATTGAAGTTGGCTTAATGAGATACAATCATTAAGGGATAGTATTTGAACTATGTATTGAGATGATGAGAAACAGTAAAAAGTCATGAAACTTTTGTCTCTCATGCATACTCCTTTTAACTTTTGAATGATGGACGTCTTAAGAACCTGTGACCAAACTAATTGATGTGGGTAATGCATGTCAGTTAAGTCATTGCATATTGTACCTAAACTCATCTGGTCACTGGTTAATATCTATTAAGTTGAATATTTTTTTATGGTTAAGGAGTATGACAACATTTACGCAGAGCAATAGTATCTACTGTTAAAGTTTAGATATTTGGTTCTCTGGTTTGACTCAATTAATAGGCCATTGGTTGATTACAATGATAATTTGTTACTTAAAATCAACTATTAGCCTTGGAGTCATGTTAACTTGTGAGGGATCTTTGGATCGGCATTCTTTTAATGTTGTTCTAGTAATCAGTAATCAGGGTGCACAAGAGATGCTTGCTTCTATGTTATGAGAAGTTTCTTGTGTTACTGTGATCGTTGATCTCATTGGAATATGTCTTTCAGGTTCGCCATATATATATTTATATATATGTATGATTAATTTTTTATTAATGAACAAAGCAATGTAATTAGCATGATATGTGATTTTGGTGATTTACTGCCCCTATCACTAAAGTCAAAATCACATGTATATGGTGTATGTGAGAAGTAAAGTTTATATCCCTGGTATGAGAGAGTTTCAATGATTCAATTGAATAGTGACCGCCAAAGTGGCACGCTTGATTGAGTTTGAGAAATATCGGTCTCATATAATGATTGAGATGTCTCCTACTCTAATGAGTAGTCATACTCCCAAAGGAGGTGATTGTGCATTAGTTCATGGAGGGATACGTGATGGTATAGTGAAGGAGTGACTGATCCTAGTGGTTCATATGCCCAAAGCCAATGAATTTATGAATATTGGAATATATTCACATAACCGCTATCATATGGGGAGTGTACAATTGCATGTCATGTATTCTGCCCAAAGGTGATTATATGATTTTGCATGTAACTCTCTGGATGTGTACTTGTACGTCAAGTTACATAATTCTCACATGATGCTAATTACACACATTGCTTGTTATGTGAGCAACAAGGTTTATATCCCTGGTATGAGAGAGTTTCAATGATTCAATTGAGTAATGACCACCAAAGTGGCACGCTTGATTGGATTTGAGAAATTTCCGTCTCGTATGCTGATTGGGATGTCTCCTGGTCTAATGCGTGGTCATACTCCTAAAGGAGGTGATTATGTATTAGTTCATGGAGGGATACATGATGGTGTGGTGGAGGAGTGTCTGATCCTAGTGGTTCATATGCCCATAGGTGATGAATTCACGAAGATTGGAATTTATTCTCATAACCGCTATCATGTGGGGAGTGTACAATTGCATGTCATGTATTCTGCCCAAAGGTGATTATATGATTATGCGTGTAACTCTCTGGATGTGTACTTGTATGTCAAGTTACATAGTGCTCACATGATGCTAATTATATACATTGCTTGTTATTTTAGTCACATTTTCTGTAATTAATAACTCCACTATTATTGAGGTTTTTACCGTTTCAAATTTTAAGTTGTGGACATATGATTTGTTGCTTGAGAAAAGAGCAATAGAATTTGATTACTGTCCATGAAGAGTTCCATTTTGGAACACTTGAAAAGAGGTTTGCCTGCGGACTACACTACTATAAGATGATGGAAGCCTTAGTTGCTTGAAATTATGTCTTGTCTGATATCAAAATTAGGACACATCTACAAAGATTGTGTTTAAGTCCTAATGGCATATACATCTCGTATATGGTTGAAGAGGTTGTTTCCAAAAATTTTCTATTTAAGGAATAATCTCACACATGTCTAAAGGAAGAGTAGAAAAGTTGACAATATTGATATTCTGTCTACTCTTAACAATTATCTAAAGACTTCTATAGATTATTGTGGAAGTAAAATTACCGAGATAAGGAATAAAACAATTACAATTAGTCTTAAAAGTTGTCAGGCTTAATAGTGGCCGTGAGTATTTTGGCAAGTATGACAATGCAGAATAGCTTAAAAGGTCATTTGTCAAATACTTGGTAAATTCTGGGGTAGTAATTTAATTACTATGCTTGAAAATCCTGACAAAAGATTTGGCCGAAAGGCATAATTTCACCATAATTAACATGGTGATGAGTAAGACTAATTTATCGGTCTACTGTGGGTTGATATTTTGAAAGCAACTCTTTTCACATACAAAAGATGTTTTCTTACCAAAGTTATTTCATAAACTTCTTTTGAGTTATAGACTGGACATAAATTACTTGAATCATATTAAATTTAGAGGTGTCATGCAGAAGTGAGGTTATCTAACTCAATTTAAGTGCGTTGCAATTCAGATCCACTTGGAATTATTTTGTATCTTACATAGATTGTTCAAAGGAGTATTGTTTTTATGACTCTAAAGAATGTACAAGAATTATGGAATCATATACAGTAAAGTTTCTAGAGATCGACGTAATTGTAGAGGATAGCTGCTCTTAGACTATTAAAGATAATAGTATGATGGAGGTTGCTGTGTTTTTTGTCTTTGCCTATACAGATAATTATGGAATCTCCTGTATCATAGACTAAACTTGTTGAGGTTTAAGGTACTATTCTTGATATAGTTAATGATGAAATTTCTCAAACCTCTCAAGTGCATAATGAAGTGATTATATCAGGAGATATGTTAAGCAAAGACGGTCATTATACCATCAGACTATATAGTTTATTTGTGAGAGCATGATTACAATATCCACTACATGGTTGATTTAGCGACATATATATAAATGTCGTTTCTTGTTCTTAATTAAGTATGTGATTAGATGCCATAAAAGATTATAAAGTTTTCACTCTGAAAGAGGGGTGGATTGTTTATAGTGAAGAAATAATTATTTCTTTATAATATCTTTTAAAGATTCTTTCAGAGTGAACGTGGCATTAATAACTCTTTTTGATAAAAACTTACACCAAATAGATACAAAATCTATATAGTGCAATCGCAAGATTTTGCAACACATGTTTTAAGTAAACTTGTGTGTAGACTGAAAAGTCTTATTCATGGTCTTAAGTAAGTTTCCAAACAATATTATTAAAGTTTCATAGTGTTGTTATTTTGTTCAATTGGAAACAAAGTAATTCAATAAACTGCAAGGTCAGTGGGAGGAAATTTATTTTTCCTCATACTCTATGTACATGATATTTTGCTTACAAGTTGTGACCTTGAGACATCTTATATCCTTTATACTGAGGTCTGTAAGGATTGTTTTTGCCATATTATATTAGATTTTCTCGGAGGACATTTGCTGATTGTATATTGGAAATATTCAATATACATCATTGCAAGCCATGAATTGCTCATGTTGTTAAGGGTGATGGACTGAATCTATCACATTGTCCTTATTTAAATATTGAGAAAATCTAGTTAAAGGGTGTACCTTGTGTCAGTGCACTTAAAAGTATAATGTATGCTTGAATTTGCACTAGACTAAATATCATCTTTGTGACGGGACTTCTAGGCAGATATCGGTTATATTCAAGACGCGATTACTGCGTTGCTACTAAGAAGGTTTTAAGGTACTTAAAGAGGACAAGAGATTATATGCTAACTTATAGACATGTTCAATTCTTGCAGCTAGTAGGGTATTTAGATGTAAACTTTGCTAGCTGTTATGATGACATGAGATTAATAATAGAATACATATTTATGTTAGCAGGAAGTGCAGTAAATAAAGTTCTATGTCTACTATGTAAGTAGAGTTAGTAACATTCTTTTAGGTTGTTACTTGGGCTATTAAGCTCCGGAACCTCATTAAGGAGTTGACCGTTTTTAATTTTATGGATTGACCCATACGGTTGTATTGAGACAATAAATTTGTAGTATTTTTATTAACTACAGAGGTCTCAAGGGGTCTATATATATGACAGTTAAATTTTTTTAACCTAAAGAAACGGTATAGAAATGTGACGTTATAATATAGCATATTTTAAGAGATGATATGGTTGCAGATCCACTAACTAAAGGACTATGCCCATGTGTATTTGAGTGACATGTCATTAGTACGGGCCTAGGAGCATCATGAGATGCTGTTATTTAGTGAGAGCTATTTTGGCTTTACTCTGATGAAGTTTACATCTGTGTTTGTTACATTTAATAACGGTTTGATATGTATCAACTTTTGCATTCAATAAAATATTTTGAAGGTGTTGTTATTATGTTGAATACATATTGATAAAATCTTAAGGTACTGTATAAATCTTGAGTGAAGGCTAGGGGCATCCGGTTATTAGCCTTGTGCATATGCCTTGTTATACATAAAGAAAGGTTAACCGTAAGGACAAGGCATATGTGGGTTCATTAGAACCATAAAGACATTTTCTAGTGGCACAAGTTTTTGTGACGTTTAAGGTAAGAGAATGGGCATGCTCTCGTGGCACAAATTTTTGTGACACTTAAGGTAAGAGAATGATGACTAACAAATGGGATGTCTCTACGAGAGATGTTGTCCATTTGACACACTACCATATTGAATCCATATCATTAAAGTTGAAAGCACTCGTGACCATGGAAGGCTTTGTGTGTATACATGCAGTTACCGCCATGATTCGGTGTTTAAGACTTTATGGGATAGGATTGACTATTAAGAATTATTTCTTGACCAAATGTGTGCACATACATTACAATTTCAATTAATATAGTCCAAGTGGGAGAATGTAAGAGTTTTCCTAATGTGGACTAAATTAATTGATATTGTAATTTACTGTTTTTACGATTACCGTAAAACATGGTTGGTCTAAGGTGAGATAGAAGGTTTCTTAATTAGTCTAATATGGGGCTGGCTAGTGTGGGCCGAGTTGAGCTTGGCCCGTAATGAGGGGGCCTTGCTGGAAACTCTATAAATAGTGCTTAAGTCTCTCCTCTAACCCTAATTCTCACATGTATCCTCACCTAAGGAGCGTTTACCTAACGCTAAACGTGAGGAGGGTCGCCTCATTAAACCAGTGATACGGAGGGCAATAGAGGAGAAGGACTTGATGCGTGGATCCCCTTGATATGTGGGAAATCCCTTTTCTGCTTCCGCTTTATGTTCGATGGATCCCAAAACAGGTGCGTTAATCTTTCTACTCAATTATGCATGTTCTTGTTCTGGTTATGGAGATCTTGGGATTGCACAATTTGCATCCAACAGATCTTGGGATTGCACAATTTGCATCCAACAGTTCAATTGGTAAGAATCCCATCTCCTCCACAGTTTTAGTAGCTTATCACAAGTTCATCCCTTTATAGGAAGATTGTTCAAGCCTTTGCCTATAGTATGGTCTCTATCTTCATTGAACTAGCAGTTTGCCCTATTAATCGGTCAAGGTCCAAATAACCACACGGAGGTAATAAACTCCATAGCCACATTATCTATCTTAGAATATTTGGATCTTATTCAATTGATACGCACTTTCTCTTTTTGAAGAATATGTTTCTTCCAGCTAGCAATTGATTCATTAAGCATATATATACCTCACAATCGATTGCACCAATTGTGGATATCTACACAACTTTGATTACAACTCACATCTACCTATACCTGGATTGGATACACCTCATCCTTCAATTGCAAATGTCATGTAATCGAAAGAGGAAACTAATAGAATGAACCATCTACTCCTTTTACTGAATCATCCCAATAGCCTGCGACTTCAATCTCTCTTCAACACATAAGATGCAATATCTTTCTAAGTCAAATTACATGTACGATTAAACATAATAGCATTAAAGCTTAAAAGTGAATTAACGGGCCCAATCACTAGAAATTTTAAGATTTTGTCGAGTTTGTAATGTTTCAAGCACTCTCATCTTTTATCTTGCTTTCTATAGACTCAAATTTCCCATGACTAATTTGACCCCGTGCTATAATTAGAGCCATTCGGATGGTTACATGACAAGAAATGCCCTCTTCATGAAAAGGGCCAAGTGGGGGTTGTCACTATGGGAGTTCTTTTTCAGTTGAAAGTGTATACATGGTAATGACATGACAAAAGCCAAGTTGGGTTGTCAGTGTCACGAGGTTCGATGTGGATTCCCTAGAACGACATCACTTATGTGAATGGGGAATTTCTTGCGGCAACACGTTGTTCAACTTTGTAAAACAATTTCGAAACAAAAATGCAATCCAGAGCTGGCTTCACAACACTGAAAAATTTACCATAGACATTGCGAACAACAGATCAAGCTAGTGATGTTGTGGCTTACTGTATTCCTATTCCAATCAAGCATTTTGAGAGCTGATGCATAAACATTTTGTTGGTTACTCTAACTGCTTTCTTCTGCCCCTATTCATGTGCTTGTTCTAGATAATTGAGTATCATTGCAGCATGCCTAGAAGCTCTATGACACTTTTGAAGTCGTTGGGTCACTTCAAGTAATTTGCATGAATCAACTACCTCAAGATTTTGATCTTCTTGTAAATTATGCTTCTTAACTTTGATGACCATATTTTCTAGCACAAATGCATGTTCGATTAGAAAATTTATTAGCATGAGCACTTCCTCATATTTCAATCTTAAAAAACCATAAAACCCTAATATCTCAAGATTCTTGTTGCTGAGCCCAACACTTGAACTTCTCTATATGCTAATAGTTCTTGTGATCAACTTTGCTGGAGTCTAAGTCAGATTCATACTGCACACGGATAAAAGACAAAGTGAACATTGTAGAATCAATTAAAAACATTGCAACACCCAATCTTATTTGAATTAAAGAACATACTATTGCTCTTTATTTCAAAAGAGTAGCCACACATGTCCAAACAAGACACGGAAACTAAGTTCCATCCAATGAAAGGTACATAAAATGTGTTTCTTAGCATCAAATTAAAACTAGAATCTAGAATTAAAATGACATCTCACACGAACTCAACTTCGACTTTATTGTTATTTCCCATAGTGAGCTTCGATTCATCCTAATTTGGCTTTTTTCGGTTTATGAATCCATGTATGGTAAGTGCAACATGATTTATTGCATCGTTGTCTAGCCACCATGAACTGGACAAGGTTTCTAATAGATTGTATTTATAAATAAATGTCAAATAATCATTACTTGCAAGCTCAAGTTTGAATAACCAAGTTTTATTTTTTCGCAGTATTTCTTTATGTAACCTTTCTTCTTACAAAAGAAGCAACGGTTACCATCTTTCTTGAAGAATGCTTACTTAAAATGCATACTGATCAGTGATTTCATGAATTCCTTTATGAGTATAACTTTTAGACTTAAGATCTACTATCCTTAGGATGTAACGTCTGACCCATGAAAGCCGTGAAAACAAAACCTAAGATATCCATAGCTAGAATCTAGAGCACATGCAATCAAGTAAAAGAAATTTGTGCACCTGATTTAGAATCCATCGTTCTTGATGCATAACAGCAACGATTCAAAGCTCAAGCACTTCTATTGCCATTTGCATCATTAGCTCAATGAGACTACCCCTCACCTTCAACGTTCAGTAAACGGTCCTTATGTGAGGATATTTATATGTAGGGTTAGATGAGAGAATTGAATACTATTTATAGAGTTTTAAGCCACAAACCCTCTCATCACAGGCCAAGCATTACTCGGCCCATACTAGCCAACCCTATGTTGGACTAATTAAGAAAACTTATATCTCACTTTATTAGACAATCCTTAAAACGGAAAATTATAATATCAATTAATATAGCTCACATCAGAAAAACTATTACAACACCAGCCTAAATTCCATGAACAAAAGTCGCAGGGCAATGGCCTTTAAAAACATTGAGAATAAAATCCCAATTCAAAGAGTCGAAATTTTTCATGATATCAGTTTAAAAATTGTCAACATCAACACCAATCGTTCTTCGGCTGTGTCACGTAAGACAGCTAGTATTCATGTCAATAATTTCTTACTAAAATTGACTGAATAGACTCAATTGGCTAAACATAAAAGGTTTAAGACTCAATTAATAAAATTGAAAGGTTGATAGCTGAATTGACAAAAGTGCATTAGGTTTGGGATTTTTTGGACAATTTTCTCCAAAAATATACATAAAATTTTACAGTTAAATTTTAGTTGAAAGGGACATATGATAGGAAAATCGGAAATGAGTTTGAGAACTTTTGGCATCTTTGCAACCAATTTTGATTTAACAGTAGTGGGACATCATATATATTGTGTAATTTTCATTCTACATTTCATTGGCTAAGTTAAGATTTAAAATTTTGTCACCCTCGTGAGGCCAACCCCAAGGAGGTTTAACAGATTGCCAAGTGGGTGGATACGTGAGGCATCACTCAAGCTCAACGCAAATTATACCAAATCTTTTCGATCGCAACTTGATTTTCTTGATTAATTTTGAAAATTATTTTGACTTTTAGAGTCACCACTAAGATATTAGAGGCTGGTGAGAGACCAAGTAAAATAGCGTCTTGTGAATTGTGTCGCGACCTCTTTTTTCCGGCGCCCGTTTCGAGGCGGGTGCCATGCGGAGGCTAGTGGTTCGGCTAGGTCTATTTTAGCTCGGACTCTCCCAAGTCCACCAATTCACGACTTAATGGTTCAAGTTTTTTTCAACCTGTAAGTTAATTTTAAAACGGAGTCACCACTAATCAATTTGGGGTGGGTTGATTAGAAACCCAAGCGAAGTATCGGGAGAAATACTTTGCTTCTGCGTAACCAGAGAAATTAGGATCGGGGACTTGATTACACTAGTTAATCACTAATGCCTTTTCGGTACCTAAATTTGTTTAAACCCTAAGGCTTTTTGGATTTTTGAGGGATTTTCCATGCATTTGTAGAGGAAAAATCATTTTTTTTGGTTTTTTATTTTTATTTTTGGGACGTAAAAAGCATTTTTTTTTTGGATTTTTGATCTTTTTCTGAAAATATAAATCATTTTTTGGCTTTTTCTGACTTTTTTGGCCTTTTTGGGGAAATATGGCTATTTTTTATTTTATTTATTTATTTTTTATTTTCTGGAAAATAAATTATTTTTTATTTTATTTATTAAAATATTATTTTATATTATTTTATATTATAAAAACCGAACCGGGTCGGATTCAGGGTTGGGTTCGACCCGGTTCGCAACCCGCGAGACCCGGACGGGCTCGCAACGCGGGCTCGGCCAGGGATTTTTCTATTTTGCTTTTTTTTGTTTTTTTTTTTTTTTTTTTTTTCAAACTCAGCCCACACTGGAATTGGGCCTATTTGAATCAAAAAAGGATACCCAGCCCGAGTTTAGAAACCGGCCCGACGAGTGCAGGTCCGACCCGGGGAAACCCTACCCGGAGACAGGGAAACCAGGTCAGACGAACCCGCGAATTAACCCGATTTCCGACCTCCTTTCCGCTTCGTTCGTTCGCGGCGCTGGTGAAGGGACCGAGGCGACAGCTCGCATCGTCGACGACGGCTACGCAAAGGACGGCGGCTTGCGTCGACGACGGCAGCGACGACGGTCTTCCACGGCAACGACGACTAGGGCGACGACGGGCGGCTACGGCGATAGGCAGAGACAGCGACTAGGGTCTCAAGCGGAAAAACAACGACGGGCGGTGGTTGATACCTGTCTGCAGAGGGAGCACGGCGCGGGGGCGTTGCTGGTCGGCGTCGGGGCCGTGAGCACAGGCGGTTTCGTCGGTGGCGACTGAGCGATGACGACGGCGTCGAGGAGGGATCGCAGCACGGCGGTGGACAAATCTAGCCCTACCCCTTCTAGTTTCCCTCTCGCTCAGCCTCCTACTTCGCAGATCCAGAACCGCCTCTTCTCCTCTGGCCTCAACTGCTCACAGATCTAGGCTTGCAGCGTTCGGGCCTCCCTCGAAGTCTCTCGAGGGAAGCTTCCGGCACTTGCAAGCCTTCGATCTCTCCGTCCGTCTCCCTGTTTCCTCTCAGGCTCACTCGTCGTCGGCCTCCCCCGAAGTCTCTCGGAGGAAGGTCGCTTGAGCTCGCGACCCGATTTCCGCCTTGCTCGCTCTTTGAGCTCCCCGAAGTCTCTCGGGAACCCTTCTGAGTTTGCTGGCTTCTGTTCTCTCTCTTCTGTGTGTGCTTTCCAACGAAGATGGAGGGCCTATTTATAGGTGAGGGGGCGGCTGGTCAACGGAGCTTCGACCGCCGATCCCCGCGCCCCAAACTGCCTCCGCCGACCGAACCGGCGTCCCATCCGCCACCTGTCCGCCAGCTGCCCCCCACGCGTGTCGCCGTCCGTCCGTTCATCCGGCGTCACGCCCTCTGCGCGTGTGTTGCAGAGACGGACGAAGGAGAAAGATGACCGAAGAGGGCCGGGCTGGAGGAGGAGGAAAATGGGCCATAGGGGCCCATGTGGAGGGGGAAGAGAGAGAGAGAGAAAAATGGCTTTTTTTGTTTTATTTTTGTTTTTGTTTGTTATTCGAAAAAGGTAAAATAAATAATAATAATAATAATAATAATAATAATAATAATAATAATAATAATAATAATAATAATAACCTAATTAATTAAAAAACGAAATTTAGGCGTCAACAAATTGGAGATTCCAAATACAGAAACTTAGTTAATGAGTTTTTCAAGGCCGTTTCGCTGATTATTACTGGTTTCGCTTCAAACTCGAAGAACGATTCTGTTGAGCTTTTGAGATTTCACTTCAAAATTGAACCTCTCTCTCCGGTTTTGCTTGAAGGCGATCGGGCTGATGTTGAACTCAAAGAGACATTCATTTGGGAGGCAATCGAAGTCGAAGAAGGATACGGAGGAGAGAGATCCAAAGCGAGAGGGCTCAATTGTCGGTTCGAAAGTGATGGAGTAGGAGGATGGGATGGCCGGTGGTGGCGGTGAGATGAGCTGGTAAGGCGTCTCCGATCAGGGAGAAGTCACCGAGGAGGTGTTGCTTGATGAGCTGAAGCGTCGTGGACACTTCAGTGCTCGATGATGTCACCATTTCTGAAGGAGCATGGGCAAATTGAGTGAGTGGGTTAGATAGATATGCAACTAAGTCCGCAATAGCATCCATGTCATCTCATCGTCTAGCTCAACGCGCCTGCATTCCGCCTCCAACCTCAAGGCATCCATGGCCTTCGCCATCTCCACCTCGACAAGCTTGATCCTCATCATCGACTCCGAGAACAACTTGAAGCTCGTCACCACACCGGTCCCCGAAAGCGGCTCACCAGTTGCATCGAAGTTCGCCGAGTCACCAGGGTTGTCGTTCGAAGTGTGTGCGCCAGAGAAGAGCCCAACGAGTTTGATGCAGTCAACGTCATCACAGGGATCTCTATCCGATGTGGTCCAAGGGGAGGGATCTGCCATTGGAGGGAGTGGAATTGTTCGACGAAGAAGAAGATGAACAACAAAAGAGAAATACAAAATATATTTTTTTAGATGAAAATGCCACTAATCAGCCGAAAAATTTGACCGGCGAGTGATGCCGACTCTGGATGAGGGCTGTGATGCCCTCACCAAATCTAGCCATGTGAGGGCTTCGCAACCCTTATCAGCCCCGAGCAAGGTCATGACTCTTGCCTAAGGCTAATAAGGGCTACCAAGCCCTCACTTGGCCAAATCTAACGAGGGGCATGATGCCTTCGCCCAAAGCTGGCCAACCACCTTTATCGGCCCTTACTCCAAAACCTTATATAAAAAAAAAAAAAAAAGCCATAAAAATTAAAATATTATTAAAAAAATTATTTAAAAATGTTCACATCAGCGCTAGCCATGTCAAATAGAACGGTTGGCGTCCACGTTGGCTAATTCTAATCAAAATTGGTTGGATGGATTTAATTAGCAAAAGTCAAAAAGATTTAGAAATATAATTGGCAAAATTAAAAGATTTAGGACTAAATTGACAAAAATGCAATTACTTTAGGATTTTTGAATAATTTTCTCCTTCAATTGAGAACAGGGCTTTTGATGCTCTATATAAAATTAGAGGCCCAAAGACGAGGATTTTTGAATAATTCTCCTTGGTACAGCTTAAAGAAACGTAGCAAGAAAGAAGAAAAGAAGGGAGAGAGTGAGCAGCGAGAGAAGAGAGAAAAGAGAGGACAAATTGATTATCAGCAGTTGAAGACGTTGATTGATGCCAGGTTAGCAAGTGATTAGAGAGTTTGCAGTCACCTTTTACTCTTTCAGTTTTTCCTTAAGAGTTTAAAATTGGACGCCTAACTGTGTTGACCTCGTCGGTGAAGTTCTAGCTCAGTCTAAGTTTCCAGCAGTGATAATTAGGTCACCTCACAAATCTAGGGACATCTGTGATGGTACAGATTGCGATTGGAAGTTCTCATCTTTGATATATTGATAGACATCACACAATTTGATATTTATTATTTATGTACAAAGAAATAGTTAATTTTAAAGCATATTTGTTATATGAAGCTCAACGGGGCATTTACTAGCTTCTTGGTTATGAAATGACATGTTGAAGCATCTCCTGAAATAATTTGTTAGTTGATTATGCATAAAATATTTTGACAAATGTAATATAGATTTTATTCTATTTAAAGCATATTTGTTATGTAAAGCTCAACCGAGCATTTACTACAGTCTTAGGTATATGAAATGGCATGATAAAGCATCTCTTGGAATAGCTTGGGATTTATGTACGTATGTAATAATTTGACAAATACTATATAGATTTTGTTCTGTTTAGAATAAATTAATACTACTTACTAAGTGGTGGTTTATTGATATCATTTATGTTAATTTTTTTTTAAAATACAGCTATCTACCAATACGACAAAAGTAATACCGCCGGGCGTTTTTTTTTTTTTTTTTTTTTTTTTTTGGGAGTTGCATTTTGAGTAAGTCATGATCTTGACCTATAACCTTGGGTGATCGTGCAATAGTTCATCCTTCATCAAATGGAGAAAAAAAAAACCTAGAATCCATTCAGAAGCCATGGCATGTACTTCAGTGCCGATCATAGGTCGAAAAGACTACAAGGATTACATCAGTCTCTTACCCGATTGCCTAATCCATCATATCTGTTCCTTTTTGCTGACAAGGGAGGCCGTCAAAACCTGTGTTTTGTCGAAAAGATGGCAATTTATTTGGACCACTATCTCGGATTTCAAGTTCTCCGTTCTTCCAATGATTCATTTGTAGACAGGGTTCTGACGCTATATGGGTGGCGTAAGGTGAAAATGTTCCACCTTGACATCAGACCAGAGTACTTCCACCTCTCTAAGATTGATTCATGGGTTCGCTTCGCGACTGATCATCAAGTGGAAGAACTTCTTCTCAACTTGAATTGGTGGGCGGATTACAAGCTGTCTCCATTGCTTTGTAATTGCTCTTCATTCACTAAGCTATGTTTGATTGGCTGTCGTTTCTTGTCCAGCGAAAGTATTAATTGGAGTTCCCTTAAGTCCTTGTCCATTCAAGACATGTATGCAAGTGGTGATGTGCTTCAAAAAATTTTGATGGACAGCCCTATTGTTGAATACTTGAAATTGGAAAGATGTTGGATGTAGAAGGTATTCATTTGAGAAGTTTGAAAGAGTTGGTGATTGATGATGTTAATGTGCGACTCCATTGGGAGATTTTTGCTTCCCCTTTGGAGATTTGGACTCCTCATTTGCTATTATTGCGAGAGGGGAAGTTTTTATGAGATGATAAGAATTCTTGAAGCATCTTCGTTAGTTGACGCCAAATTAGATTTTGATGCGTACAAATTAGATTGCTCCCTACTAAATGAAAGTCTTTGCAAGCTGCAGAACACTACTCGAATTCAACTTGGTGCTCGGTGCCTTTCGGTGAGTTTTTTACGGACATCATTCCGCCAAAGCATAGAGATATTTATCGGTTATATTGATGGAACTTTGCATGAGAATAAAATGTACCGGTTTGTGATGTACTTAAAAAAAAAAAAAAAACAAAATTGTTTTGGCAATCTGACTTTGCCTTTTGATATGGTTAGGTTATGGGGTCTCTGAAGGTAGAAGACGTGCAGTTCTCGCTGTTGAATTGCAAGTCTCTCACGCTACACATAACCATCGCCCGATTTAGCTTCCTGCTATGGCAAATATGCTAGCAACCATACCCAATTTGGAGAAGCTGGTCATAATTTTTAAGCCACCTCATTGTGTCTCGGTATATTCCCTAAACTCTAATTCACGATTTGGGAATATTTCGAAGTATTAACGAGAATGTACTTTCCAAAGTCTCTCCCTTCCTTTGTCTCCTCGAGTCTATTTATTAATGAAACTAGTATAATATTCTGGAAGTTTTAGGGCTGTTGCAGCCTATGTTTCAAATGCACCTCTATTATGCTCTGAAAGTTCACTATAGAGGCTCATGGATTCTTGTTTTCCTTTTCCTTTCTTTCATAATGCCACTGTGATGGTGACAATGAGAAGATTGAGCTTGCATTCGGGAACTCAAGTGTTGAAATTTTGGTTTCCATTGTTTAAGATTTCCTCTGATCCAATTACTATAGGCTAGACATTTGATTTGACAAGGGATATGCTTGAAACCTAAATCGTGCTTCGTTTGGAATGTTCATTCTGCAGTATGAATCTGATTTTTGACTTTCGCAATGTTGATCACGAGAGCTATTGGCATATAAATAATGAATTCAATCATTGGGCTCAGCATCTCAAGAATTTTAGATTTTGGATTTTATGCTTGTTTAATATTCAATTATGAGGAAGTGCTACCCGTGGAAAAGTTTCTGCTCAAACTTGCACCTATGCTGGAAAACATGGTCATCAACATCACTTCACGCAAGTTGCTTGAAGTGGCCCGACGACTTCAAAAATCCCTTAATTGCATTGTTTTTTTGGTTTATGGTCGAAATGATACACATGGTAATGATATGACAAAGGCCAAGTGGAGATCGTCACGCCATTGATTTAATATGGATTTCTTAGAACAGCATTACTCATTTGAATAGGGACTTCCTTACTGGATCATGGGCTACAGAAGGAAAAGCTACGGCATTGCTCAACCTTGTAAAACATTTCGGAAACAAAATACTATCCTATAAGTTGCTTTAAAACGCAAAAAATAAATAAATAAATACTACCATGAGACAATACCAGCAACAGACCAAGCTAGTTGATACCGCAGCTTACGGTATGCCCGTTCCAATCAGGCATCCTTACGGTCATATGGGCATCATTTTGTTGTTACTCCAACTCCTTTCTTCTGCCTTTTTCCATGCTCTTCTTCCAGATAATTGAGTAAGACGGCAGCATGCTTAGAAACTCTATGACAAGATTGAAGTTTTGGGGCCACTTCATGAAATTTGCGTGAACTGACTGCCCCGAGATGTTGTGATCCCTTCATAACTTTGATGATCATACTTTCCAACACACATGCATGTCCGAGAAGAAACTTTACGAGCGTGAGCACTTCCTCATATTCGAGTCTTAAACAACCATAAAATCCAAAAATCTCAACATTCTTGAGATGCCGTGCCCAATGCTTGAACTTCATCTTTACATGCCAATAGCTCATGTGATCAAAATTGTAGAACTCATCAAAATTGAAGGAGTCTACGTCAGATATATTCTGCACACGGGTAAAAGACACAGTGAACGTTCCAAAAATCACGATTTAGTTTCCACGCTTTAATATGTCAATAGCTTATAGTAAATCATAAAGAGGGAAACCAAAATTTGGGCACCCAAGCTCAATAATTGCAAATGCAAGCACAATCTTCTAATCGTCACCATCACAGTGGCATTCAGAGAGAGAGAGAGAGAGAGAGAGAGATCCACGAGGCTGTTGTGAAACTTTTTTGGCGCATTTGAAACAAAAGCTGTGAGGGGGTCTTCAAACTCCCAGAGCGTTATACTAATTTCACTAATTGATGGACTCAAGGAGATAAAAGAAGGGAGTGACTGGATGGTACATTCCAGTGAATCCTTTGAAATATCTTAACTTGCGAATTAGAGTTTAAGGAACATACCAAGTACAGATCATATGGCTTAAAAATTATAACCAACTTCTCCAAATTTGGTGTAGTTGCTAGCATGTTTGCTAGCGGAGGAAAGCCGAATTCGGAAATGGCCACGTGCAGGGTCAGAGACTTGCAATTAGGCAGCGAAACTTGCGTGTCTTCTATCTGAGTCCACATAACCTACCCATGTCAAAAGGTAAAGTCAGAAAACCAAGAAAAAAAAGTTTGGGGTCACATCCTTGTATTTGTTATGTTAGCAAAGTATAGCTTGGAATGATAGAACATGGATTAAATTTCCCTCAAGGACATCATAATCCAGTACTTTTTTTCCTCATAGAATATTCATCAATATAACCCTAAACATCCACTAGCTTTTGCAGATTAATGTCCCCAATCCTAAGTGAAAAGCTACATGAAAAAGATAATGTCCATTATGAAGCAAGAATACCATGCTCACCTCAACGCACGAAGGACCGAAGAGAACTCGAGTAGCATTCTGCGGCTGGCAAAGCATTTTCTTTAGCCCACAGAAATCTGATGTGATTGGACCATCGAAATCTAATTCGGCTTCAAGTAAGGATGGTGCTTCAACAATTCTTATTATCTCATCAAAATAATAACCTCTCACACGCAATGACAGTAATCGAGGAGTCAAAATGTGCAAAGGGAATCCCACACTAATATCCTCAATCACCAACTCTTTCAGACTTGTCGAACGAATTCCTTGTACACCCCAACATCTTTTCAAATTCAAGTATTCAAGAACAGGGCTGCCCATCAAAATTTTCTGAAGCACATCATCAATCACGTCCATGGAATGAATGGATAAGGACTTAAGCGAACTCCAATTGATACTTTCGCTCAATGAGAAACAACAGCCACTCAAACATAGCTTAGTCAACGAACAGCAATTATAAAGCAATGGAGACAATGGGCAATCCGCCCACCAAATATTTAAGTCGAGAAGAAGTTCTTCCACTTGATGATCAATTGCAAAGCCAGCCCATGAATCAATCTTAGAGCGGCATAAGTGCTTTAAATTTACTTCAAGGTGGAACTTCCTCACCTTTTCCAACCCATATAGCGTCAAAACCCTGTCTACAAACGAATCATCATAAGAAGAGACGGAGAACCTAAGATCCGAGACAGTGGTCCAAACAGACTGCCACCTTTTCGACAAAACACAAGTTTTGACGACGTCCCTCATGTGCAAACAGGAGAAAATGTGGTGGATTAAGTAATCGGGCAACAGACTGATGTAATCCTCATCATCTTTTTGGCCTATGATCTGCTTCGAAATACCTGCCATGGCTTCTGTTATTTCTTTTCTTTCTCTATTCGGTGAAGCCTGGGCTTGTGTAGAGATTGCTTTCTTAAGTAATGGCTTAGGCTCGCGGCAGGACACCAGCATCCGTGCTATGCTTAACTCATAAATTCCCTTTTCCTTTCAAATCCCCCAAAAAAAAAGGAAAATTTAACTTGTGCATCTCATAAGAATCTAACATGGTACGGTCAACTATTCAGACTATTCGTTGATATACACCATCCTAAAGGTTTATTTTATTGTTATATTGTACACGATATATTTAAAGGATGGGAATATTTGCATATCGCATGTAACTTAGTCCATTGCATATTCACTAAATCAGCCTATTTAGTCAATTTCCTTCAATTAAGTTATTTTCCTATTTTGGGTTTTCTTCGAATTCAAACATATTTCTATTTAGAACATAATATTTATTCTTGACTTCGTCATTGCTCTCACTGCAACTCATACATCATTCGTCACTCCTACCCCAAAGGCTCATTTTTTGTTGTCAATTTGTTATTGTATTAGTCTCAAAAAAAATATTGAATCTCTTTAATTATTACATCAAAGAATTAGTGATTCTTTTACCCCCGTCATTGAGACACTTTCATACATAGCATGAAAATATGTAGTTACAAGAGTATCGAAAATACACAGTGATAAATTGTGAGGCACATTGATATATATATTCTAAACACTAAATTAATCACATTAGTTTTCTTGATCCAACATGAATGAAATTTAACTAACACTTCAAATTTTTTATGTGAATTTTTTATATAATTAAATGTTGTAAACTTTGTCTTAGGTAAAAAAAAAAAAAAAAACTGTCTTCGGTATTTAATTGTGATTTTATTTTGAAAATCTTTAAAGAGCTTTTTGTTTTGTTTTATTTAGTCATCCTATTATGTTTGTTTGAAAGACATTTGATAAGAAAAGGTTGGTCAGGATATGCACAACAAAAATAAAAGGTATAAACATGCTGCACTATGTTGAGACGTTGTTCTTGTTCAAATTTTTCTAGATTCTACTCAACAAAGAATCCACAAATTACTCGATGACATCGGAAAAAATCCATGTTTCATGAAATTTTTCACTGTGAGAAAGCTAATGTATGAAAAGGTAAAATCTATAATATAAAAAAGTTATAGTCCTTTTGATATGCATGGTAATTTCCACTTATAAATTGATAAAAAAAAAAAAACACACAAAACGTATGATATTCTCAATTATGACAACTAGTACATTGAAAAGGAAATACTAAGAAAATAAAAAGAAAGTGAATAACTTAGGGACTACTAATTAAATTCCAATTGAATGATTAAGGGTTGTTATATCTTTTTAGCGAAAACTGATAAATTTAGTTGTGTGGGGGTGGAAATACACCCGCCCTATTTTAAATTGAGTGTGAAAATAACCTATTATTATATGTTTCATCCATTATTTATTATATATTGTGAAAATAAGGATTGTTTTGCCATGTCATCCTAATTTAACTAATAAAACGTTACCTAATTGAACCTTTGTTCACCATTTTTTTTTATATATTTTGATTTTAAATTGAAGATAATATATCTGAAAATATTAGAGAATACATGCACTTTGAATAAAATTTGTCACAGTAAAATGACTTATATAATTTAAAAGGTTCTATTTTTATTTGAAATTCGAAAAAGATGCATAAATAGTAAATATATTGAACAAATTTTATGCTATATCATTTTGAATAGGGTACCACAAAGAACCCTAAACTATACACACTTTGACACAAAATCCCAAACTTTATTTGTGTTACTAAAAGCCCCAAACTTTGTCCATTGTGACACAAATTACCCCAAACTTTCTATTGTGTCATAAAGAACCTAAAACTTATATTGATATGACAAATATATCCCTGGATAAAATTGAAATAGAGGTCATATACGTAAAATGTGTATAAGTTTGGGCTTTTTCATGACATAAAAATGAGTTGGAGGCATTTATATTACAATAGGCAAGTTTAAGGCTTTTGATGACACAAAAAAAAGTTTACGATATATATGTCACGATGGATATAATTTGAGTTCTTTTATAATATTTGGCCTTTTGAATATAACTCATAATAGCGAGATTATTGATTTAATTTAAAGTTGAAGTAAAGGGTACCTAATTATGTCAAAAGAATTGATGATGTAGATTACTCAAAATAGTAATCTATTACTAATGATATTAACTATGCAATTACCCGAATAGTTTATGTAAATAGTAGATATATTTGAAGTATATTTATTTCATTTTGCTATTTCTCGATTTGAAAAATTCATTAGAAAAAATTATAAGAAAATTAACGCTACATATTGTTTAAAAAGTTGAAAAACCATAACTTATAATTATATTTATTAACTTGATTAAATATATTTTATTTCGCTACAAGATTGATATTGTACTTAACAAATAAATTCACTTCACTTCAAGATGATAGGAATGCTAAAAGATAATAAGAATGTAATAACATTTGTGGCCGATGTTTCTACTTTTTGTAGAAACATCGACTACTTTATAAAATAAGTATACCATAAAGTAATGCCTACTTCATTATGTGATAAAATTACATTTTGTAAGAATATTTTCACTTCATTTAAAACCTAAGCTAAGATAAATTTCGCCTCTACAGTTGCAGCTTTTCTCTCTGCTTCACTTGCAGCTTCGTCTCCACCACTACCAACTCCCACCACCAGCCGCACGGCGCACGACCGCCAGCCAACCACCAACCCCGACCACCGGACACAAGCACCGCCAGCCAAGCCTACGCCCCCTCCGGCGAGGCCCCAGATGGCGTTAACCGAAGCTGGGTCCCGACGCTGAGCCCTTCTCTTGCTTCCCCTCGCTACTACTACTCACCCTCTGCTTTGCTTGCTGCCGCCGTTGAGTCTCGAAATATTGGAGGATAGCTCTCCTCGCCGTTCCATGGATGCTTGGTCTTCTCTGCTCGAATTTCTGGTAATCGGACTGCTGAGTTTTGCTGGGTTGATCCGACTTCTGAAGTGGATGGCGTGGCGGCAGTCGCTCGTGGAGTCCGGCGTTGTACTCGCCGGAGATGGTGGGGACGAGCGGTGGCGCGGTGGAGGTAAGGCAGAGAAGAGAGGGGAGGAGAGAGTCCGCGTGGGAGACGAGGGTATAACTGAAATTAGATGATCTAGTGAAGGCAAAACAGGAAAACGAAAATAATAATGTGGGTAGTAGAGTTAGAAGAAAAACAAAATTTTCATTAAAGAAAAATTCACCGCAAAGGCTCCATTCAAGTTCTTCAGTATTGCAAACAGCTAGGCCTGACCAGACGAGAAAAGACAAAATAGTTCATATTGCAAAAGATAAACAGATTGACAAACAGAAATTTTCTACTTTCAGAAGAAAAACAAAAATAAAATGTTAAAAAAAGAGAATCAAAATCCGAGGTCCTAATAACATGCCGAAAATATTAGAGGAAAATAGCCAGAAGAAGCTATAATCGGCTGTAGACTATGGATGTCATGTAATAGCTAAAAGTTTATGGAGCAAACTGAAATCGGAGAAAAGCTAAGCTGTCTTTTGTGATTTCAATTACGCTCCTATTGGTGAAGATGCTCTGCACACTAAAATAGAGGGAGACATGAAAATTCTTGAGCGTAGAAAAATCTGCAACAAGCAATCAATGAGGAATAATTTGCAATTTATCACATGTATATATAGCGTAGAATTTTTTCCACCGAGGAATTTAGTTGACAGTGGTAGTGAAAAAGAATTTCACAGAAATCTCATCGAGGCATGTGCAGTGTCAACAGCTTAATGTTGCCACTGGCCAGCGAGGGCTTGGCAGCTGCAAGGAATCAAAGGAGGAAAAAGAGAAAAAAGAAAAGGAAAAGGAAAAGGAAAAAGAAAAGACAATGGATTGAATTGAAACCAATGTAAAAATGTTTAAGACTAAATTGATCCAATTAAAAAGTTTAGGATTGAATTGATACCAATGCAATAGGTTTAAAACTTTTTGATACTTTTCTCTTTTGTTACACCACTACTAGCTGATCTTAAAGCTCCAGAAGGACTTTCGAAGAAAAATTCCAGGACATCCGTATTAAATTGGGTGATCCGAAGTCTGGCTCCTTTTTCATAGTTGTTAAAGTGGAAAACGCTAAGAATATTGCCAGACTGCTATACAAATCCAATGGTGAGAGACTTGAAAGAGTATGATTATAAAAAAGAGGAAGCAATTTCTTTCTATGAGGGTCTTCTGGGTAGGAGTGATACTCAGTGTAATGGACGTTTAGAGGAAGACTCGAGATCCATCTTGAATTACTGTTTTATCCAGAAGCACTTTGATACTCTTACATCCCCTGTTACAGCTGGCTATGTCAAAGAAGCAATTTGGTCAATTAAAGTGGACAAGAGTCCTGGACCTGATGGATACACTTCTTGCTTTAAAGAGCCTGCAATGTTGTTGGTGCTGACTTTAACAGGGCTTTGCTTGATTTTTTTCCTCCTGTTCTAGGCTTATTGGTGCTATTAATGCAGCAAGAATTACATTAGTGCCAAAAGTGCTTTCATTGACAGAGAAATGTTGCAGATAATATTCTTCTAACCCATGAAATTGTGAAGCACTATCATTGAATCGGATTTTCCGATGACTTATTAAAGCTGTGATATAAAGAAGGCTTTCGACTCTCTGAATTTGGATTTTACTCTTAATGTTTTAGAGGTCATTGGGATCCTTGCAACTTTCGTTAGTTAAATGCAGGCTTGTGAAACAAATCCCATGCTTTCCATAGCTGTGAATGGTTCTTTGGAAGTAAATTTCCTAAAAAGAAAGGGCTTAGACAAGAAGATCCCATGTTTTTATCATTTTGTCATGACTATGCAAGTATTCTCATGCTTGTTTAATGATGCTGCAGCTGCAGGGGAAATTCATTATCATCCTCTGTGTAGCGAGATCAAGCTCACTCATATATGTTTTGCAGATGACCTTGTTATATTTTTGGGCAGGAAGGTTGAGTATCTTTGAGTGGTTTTGCAGATATTGGAAAAGTATCAGCTGTCGGGGCTGAAAATTGATCCCATGAAGACTGAGCTACCCAGGAGGTTCATCTGCAGATGGCAAATATTTTGGCTGTCTCTGGATTTGAGCAAGGTTCTTCGTCCGGGAGATATGTTGGGGTCCCTCTTGTTTAAAGAAAGCTTAACGCAATTCTTCAGTATTGCTAAGCATATCCAATTACCAATGTAATTTATTTTATTTTATTTCAAGAAAATGATCATGGAAGTTGAGCAGAAATGTACTTCCTTACTTTGGAAAGGGTCATCACACTTGAGGGGCCAGATTTAGCTGGGAGACAGTTTGTATTCCTAAGAAAGGAGGAGGCCTGGGTTTATAGAGGCTTGAAGGAGGCCTGGGTTTATAGAGGCTTGAACACTTGAATATGGCTTGCATCTTTTAGATACATAGCCGATGATGATAAAAGCTACCTCTGTGTGGGTAGCCTAAATAAAAGCGCCTCTGCTGTCATCAGAAACGTAGACTGGGCTTGGCCGAGGGCTAGATTTGAGGATTTGGTGATTGTCCCATCTGCTGTCCGTGGTGTCCTGTTTCCTAATGATACTACTGATCGAGTTGTTTGGATTCCAGCTATAGATAGGGCATTCTTTGTTAACAGTGCATGGAATGAGCTGAGAATTAAAAGAGATCAAGTTAAATGGAGTCACTTTGGTTTCCCTTGAATATGCCTAAGCACTCTTCATGGAATGCTTCAGTTGATCCATAATGGTTCTCGTGTAGAGGCACTGACGAGTCAAGTGGTCATCTCTTTGTTGAGTGCCCCTTTGCCAGGAGCATTTGGCTGAGGATTCTTCATCAATAGGACAATCGATACTTAGAATGTTGAGCTGGAATGTGCTCCTATGCACTTCAAAAGCAAGTCATGTTTGGCGAGCCACAAACCACAAAATTCATTCTGTGCAAAGTGTATCTTGTGTGCAGGTATTATTTGCGATCAAAAGTGACGTAAGATGTAGACTGTACAAAGAGAAGAAAACTGCTGCTGCTATTGTTTCTTGCAGTTCCATTTGGTTGTAACTGGGGGATTCGAAGCGAGGTTGGTCCACTCTCATATAGTTTGATTCAATGAGATACAAAGCACACCAATCTAAATCTATATATATATCGCTGTAGTATTTTAGAAGGATTTCCCTGAAAAGGATAACAATACATGATGATTTCCCTGTAAAGGATAGTAAAAAAACAACTTAAGCATTTGAGAAGCTCTACGGAGGTTTAAAACAACTCGGGCTGCTTCAAACAGTTTCCGAGGATCTATTTTTCCAACAGACTTTGGTCCTTTGGAAAGGATCGCCATTTTATCCAACACGAGTGAATTTCCAAGGAGAAATGTTAGAACAGCAACTACAATTTTTGGACTAAGATACCAACACTAAAACTAACAATCGCAACATACTTGAGCCTAGTCATACACTCAACAAAGTGCAGGACCTTAACTGTGGAATTATACCATATGACTATTGATATGGTATCCAGTAAAGTAATTACAAAACTATTTATGATATTATCAACAAAATGGTTAATTACTGGGTTGAACATAGCATCAAGCATTACTCTGCTATGATCGTTAACAGATACAAGCACATATATACATACATACATACATACATACATACCTTGCCATCGATGCAAATCGGTACTGGATATCAACCCAACCATTTTAATTACGGGTCATGTCTGTCAATACCTGGATCCAAAAGATCTAATACAAGAATTGCCTATATCACGTATTTCGGCTAAATTTATTAGCCTTTCGAAGAAGATAATAGAACGATCATATACTCCTTTTATTGAACCTTCGCAATAGCTTGCGACTTCTATCTCTCTTCAACCATATATTTTTTAAGCTTAAAAGTGCATCAGCGTAACCAATCATTGAAATTAAGATTTCGTTGAGTTTATAATGTTTCAAGCACATTCTTCTTGTATCTTCTCTTTAAGGAATTATTTACCCCATAACGTTGCTAATAGTTACCAAAAAATATCCTCCAAGATATAATAAAATATCGATGAGAATATCAAATAGCAACTTTAGTATTTCTCCAAGAACTCTAAAAGGGAAAATAATTGAAAAAGATGGTTGTACAATTTTAGAAAGAAGAATTGAAAAAGTGAAAATTTGAGATGTAAAATTAGGAATATATATATGTGTGTGTGTGTGTGTAAATCTTTTTAGAACCAAATGCAACATTTCCGGAGAAGTTATGTCCAAACAGAAATGCTCTTAAAAATTATCTTGAAAATTCAGAACAAAAAATAACAATATATTTTTTAAAATTTTTTGAAGCTTAAAAGTGCATCGGCATGACTAATCATTGAAATCAAGAATTTCGTTAAATTTATAATGTTTCAAGCACACTCTTCTTTTATCTTCTTTTTAAGGAATTTTTTGCCCCACAACATTGATAAAGGTTACTTATAAAAATCCTCAGAAATATAACAAAATATCGATGAGAATACCAAATAGCAATTATGGTATTTCTCTAAAAACTCTCAAAGGGAAAACAATTGAAAAAGATGGTTGTATGGTTTTAGAAAGAATAATCAAAAAAGTGAAATTTGAGATGAAATTTGAGATGTAATATATATATAGATAAGTCTTTTTACAAGCAAATGCAACATTTCCGAACAAGTTATGTTCTTAAAAAACATATCGAAAATTCTGAATAAATAATAATAATAGTAATAGTAATAATAATAATAGTAATAGTAATAATAATAATAATAATAATAATAATAATAATAATAATAATAATAATAATAATAATAATAATAATAATAATAATAATAATAAGTTATGTTCGAAAATTCTGAATAAAAACATATCGAAAATCTGAGTTATTATTATTATTATTATTATTATTATTATTATTATTATTATTATTATTATTATTATTATTATTATTATTATTATTATTATTATTATTATTATTATATTTTTAATATGTATTTTAATTCCGAATTTCATAATTTATGAAAAATCACAATCTTTCATGAAGAAGTTATGTTCGAATAGACATAACTCTTCAAATGTTAAGAGATTATGTTAAAATAAACATAGTATTCCTAAGGTTGTTAGAGAACCTAATAATAGTTAAGCAAAGTAATAAAATTGAAAATTAATTAAAAAATAACCGTTATTCCTTTGTGAGCAGTCACACTATTTCAATAGGACAAAATAATTATTTTATAATAATAAATTCGAATTTTAATAGAGAAAAATAATTTCAATAGGGACTTCCTTACTGAATCAAGGACTACAGAAGGAGAAGCTACAACAGTACGTTGCTCAACCTTGTAAAACAATTCCAAAACAAAATACTATCCTATGACTTACTTTAAAACGCTGAAAAACTGCCATGAGACAAAAATGGCAACAGACCAAGCTAGTTGATATTGTAGCTTACAATATTCCTATTCCAATCAGCCTTCCTTATGGTCAAATGCGCATACATTTTGTTGTTACTCTAACTCCTTTCTTCCGCCGCTTTCCATGCTCTTCTTCCAGAAAATTGAGTATAACTGCAGAATGCTTAGAAGCTCTGGTAACATTTAAGTTGTCGGGCCACTTCATGCAATTCGCGTGAATCGACTACCTCAAGATGTTGTGATCTCTTCATAACTTCAATGACCATACTTTCTAGCACAGATGCATGTCCAAGAAGAAACTTTACCAGCGTGAGCAATTCCTTATATTTCTATCTTAAATAATCATAAAATCCAAAAATCTCAACATTCTTGAGATGCCGAGCCCAGCGCTTGAACTTCTTCTTTATATGCCAATAGCTCGTGTGATCACAATTGCTGGAGTCATCAAATTTGCCGGAGTCTAAGTCTGAATCATACTGCACATGGATCAAAGACAGAGTGAAACACGATTTAATTTCCGCACTTTAATACCTTGATCACCGGAAAGAACTATGTAGCTTATGGTAATCAGATTCGAGGAAGTCATAAACAAGGGAAACCAAAATTCGGGCACCCAACCTCATTAAATGCAAGCACAATCTTCTAATCGTCACCATCATAGTGGCATTCACAGAGAGAGAGAGAGAGAGAGAGAGAGGAATCCACGAGACTGTCGTGAAATTGGGTCATTATAAAAGGAGCATTTGAAACATAGGCTGCGACAGTCTTGAAACTTGCAGAGCTTTATACTAGTTTCACTAACTGATGGACTCAAGGGGACAAAAGAAGGGAGAAACTTTGGATGGTACATTCCAGTGAATCCTTTGAAATATCTAAACTTGCGAATTAGAACTTAGGGAAAATACCTCGTACCAAGCATATAGCCTAAAAATTATAACCAGCTTCTCCAAATTTGGTGCAGTTGCTAGTATGTTAGCTATAGGAGGAAAGCCGAATTCGGAAATGGCTACGTGCAGGGTCAGAGACTTGCAATTCAGCAGCGAAACCTGCACGTTTTCTATCTGAGTCCGCATAGCCTGCCCACATAAAAAGGTGAAGTCAGATCACCAAGAAAAAAAAGTTCCGGGTCACATTCTTGTATTTGTTATGCTAGCAAAGTATAGCTCGGAATGATAGAACATAGATTATACGCCTCTCAAGTACACCACAATCGGGTACTTTTTTCCTCATAGAATATTCATCAATATAACCCATATACGTCCACTAGCGTTGGCAGATTAATGCCCCCTATCCTAAGTAAAAACCTACATGGAAAAGATAATGTCCATTATGAAGCAAGGTGACCATGCTCACCTCAATGCACGACGGACCGAAAAGAACTCGAGTAGCATTCTGCGGGTGGGAAAGCATTTTCCTCAGCCAGCAGAGATCTGATGCGGTTGGACCATCGAAATCAAATTCCACTTCAAGCAAGGATGGCGCTTCAACACTTCTTATCATCTTATCAGAATAATAACCTCCTCTCACACGCAATGACAATAATCGAGAAGTCAAAATGTGTAAAGGGAATTCCATAGTAATATTATCAATCACCAACTCTTTCAAACTTGTCGAACGAATTCCCTCTACACCCCAGCACCATTCCAAATTCAAGTATTCAAGAACAGGGCTGCCTATCAAAATTTTCTTAAGCACATCATTACTCACGTCCGTGCCACGAATGGACAAGGACTTAAGTGAACTCCAACTGATACTTCCACTGAATGAGAAACGACAGCCGTGCAAGCATAGACTAGTCAATGAAGAGCAATTACAAAGCAATGGAGAAAACGGGCAATCCGCCTCCCAAATATCTAAGTCGAGAAGAAGTTCTTTCACTTGATGATCAATCGCAAAGCTAATCCATGAATCAATCTTAGAGGGGCAGAAGTCATATGATATGATGCCAAGGTGGAACTTCCTCACCTTACCCCACCCATATAGCGTCAAAATCCTGTCCACAAACGAATCATCATGAGAAGAGACGGAGAATCTGAGATCCGAGACAGTGGTCCAAACAGACTGCCATCTTTTCGACAAAACACAAGTTTTGACGACGTCCCCTGTGGGCAAAAAAGAGAAGATGTCGTGGATGAGGCAATCGGGCAATCGACTGATGTAATCCTCATCATCTTTTCGGCCTTTGGTCTGCTTCGAAGTACCTGCCATGGCTTCTAGCGTTTCTTTTCTTTCTCTACTTGGTGAAGCGTGTGCTTGTGTTAAGATTGCTTCCTCCAGCGATGGCTTAGGCTAACGGCAGGACGCAGGAAGAAGTTCGAGGTTCCCCACTATGCTTGACTCATAAATTCCTTTGTCCTTTCAAATCCCCCAAAAAAAAGGGAAATATATCTTAAGCATATAATACAAATATAACATGGTTCAATCAACCAATCAGACTCTGAGCAAGTTGTATCTCTATTGTTTGTACGTAATATATTTTGAGAATGGGGATATTCCCATATCTTTTGTGACTTAAACCATTGCGTTTTCACTAGATCCACACTTCAATGATTTTCCTGTTTTTCCTTCAGTTAAGGTATTTTCCTATATTGGGTTTTCTTTGAATTTGAACATACTTCTATTTGCAACGTAAAATTTATTCTCGACTTTCTCATTATTCTTACCATATAACTCATACATCATTCGTCACTCCTACCTCAGAGGCTCACTTTTTGTCGTGAATTTTTATTTGATTATTCATTACATCAAAGAATTAACGGTTCCTTTACACCATCATTGAGACACTTCTACACATAGCATGAAAATATGTAGTTATAAGAGTATCTAAAATACACTACCAACAATAACGTAAAACGGTGATGGATATTGAGGCACTTTATTTTATTTTATTTTATTTTATTTTTTGTCAACACTCGGTGAATAATGAAATCCAACTATCATTTCAGATTTTCTTTTCTTTTTATGTGAATATTTCATTAATCAAATTATGTTTTTTAAAACTTTGCCTTAGGTATATAATTGTGATTTTATTTTTAAAATCTTTAAAGAGTGCTTTTTTTTTTTGGGTTTTATCTGGTCATTTTATTTTGTTTATGCGAAAGGCATTCGATCAGAAAAGTTTAGTAGCGATATGCACAACAAAAATAAAAAGTTTAAACATGTTGCACTGTGTTGAAATGTAGCTAATATTCAAATTTTTCTAGATTCTACTCAACAAATGAATCCATATATTAGTTGACAACATAAAAAAAGAAATATGTTTTGTGAAAAAATTTCCCTGTGAGAAAGCCATTATATATAGAGGTATAATCTAAATTATAAAAAAGATATGCATGGTAATATCCACTTATAAATTGAAAGAAAAAACAACAAATCGTATGATATTCTCAATGATGACTACTCGCACATTGAAATGGAAAATACTAAGAAAAGAAAGAAAGTGAATATATTTTTAGAGTACAGAAAATGTACAGACAACAATATCGTGCATCCGGTGTTATCCCTAGTGAAACTCTGCAATCTCAAAAACCCTAGCAGTTCCATCAATTGAAACAGAAACAAGGAACTCCTCATTCTTAGACACCGACAGGGACTGAATAGCATCGGAATGACCATTAAATATTCTCACGCAATCACCAGAAAGGCTATCCCACACTCGTACTTTGCCATCAACGCAACCCGTAGCCAAAAATCTTGATGCACCGACCCAACTCAAGCAAGTCAGTCCATCCTGCATATAATAGATGCCAAACAAGCCCCAGGTCCATCACAAATGAAGTAACACCAATTTTAAGCGCAGAAGACGGCTATGAAAATCCAATTTGGATGAACAGATTCAATCAGTAAAGTCGAGGCAAAGGGAAACATAAGCAAACACCTCGTGATCACAGGTGGCGCGGGGAGAAGAATGCTGGAGATCCCATATAATGAGCTTCTGATCCAAGCTTCCAGTTGCAGCCCACGGGGAGCTGCCATAGGAGTTTGGAAAGCGTTTAAAAAAATAAAAAAGTTGCCCAATTTCATACGGATCGATTTCTAAAAATCTCGAGAACATTTTATTGTTTGAAGTGATTTAGATTCAAACATGCATTCCAGTGGGAGGAAGATAAGCAAATACTTTTTTCTGATGAAAAAAAGTTGAGCATTCACTTGCTAATGCTTAATGCTTAATATACATACCCCTTCAGCAGTGTCTCCATGTGGAATGTGCGAGATTTTGGTAGAACCAAGACCTCACTTCTCACTTGCCTTCCCACATTATTTTTACCGCCACAGCAATAGATCAATGCTTTAAGCAACTAATTACTACTCATTTGTGTTTAAAAACCACTGCATCTTCCTTCTTTATACGCTCCTCATGCATGTATCTACCCAGTTTTATATATTGTCATTCATGAGGAAGAATATGTGCATGCGTGCCCATCGATGAAATTGGTCGTCAATTTTCACTATAAGATACAACATAAAATGGCTTCAATTAGTTTACCATCCTCTATCACATCACACCTACTTTCACTACCTTCTTCAAAGGCAAACTCCCTGCATTATTTTATATCTATGCTATAATCCCATGCTTCTAGTCTGTGCTTATCTTTTATTGCCTAAAAAGCATTTTCAATTATTAGCGAATCAAATGGGATTGAGTATTACGACAATACCTCGCAGAATTTATTTCCAGCCTTTACTTACATCTTCCATTTTACATTTCTCTGATCATGCCTTTATAGTGTTTCGCTTAAAGTCGTTATCATAGTCCACTTTGCAAATTACATGGGATCCGCTGACACCATCGAGCTCTAGATATTATCGTGAAGACCATGACTAGCAGGTATAGATCTATTCTCCTAATCTATGTTTAGGTCAAATAATTTGTTAACCAGGTGATACCTTAGAGCCAGTCCCACAAATTCGACAGAATCTGCATGAGCATCCAGAGAACTAACAACCTGTTGAAATCGGCAGCATAAATATGTCATCAGACAAAAAATGCACTAAAATTCAGCCACAGAATAAGTAGCAAGAGAACCTAACCATGCGCATTCACAAGGGAGAAGACATGATGGATGGATACTACTGAGTAAGAAGCTATTTCATCACAAGAACAAATAAGTTTTCTGAGATGGGCCATCATAAGTAAAATTCTCCAACAGACTGAGTTAACAAATTTAAAACCGCAATATCTAATTTAAATTCAAAACTTCATCCATCCTGCCATCGCATTCCATCCTGATTGTATTAAAACATAATGAATTATCCTTACAGAACCCCTCTAATCCCTCCCCATAATTCTACTGGAAGTAGTTCCTGAGATACTTAATTTTTCTCCTACTTTTTCATTGACACCAATGTACGCTTCAAGATAGAATGACATAAATGGAAAGCACAAAATTAGGAAAGGAATAATAGAAGAAGGAGAAGAAGAAGAAGAGAAGAAAGACCGAACCCTTCCACTTGATATATTGACAATGCGAACAGATCCATCTTTGGCACCAGTAATAGCAAGACTTGAATCAGAGCTTATTGCCATGCTTGTTAGTCCTTCGGCATGATATGGATGACCTAAAGAGAACAGATTAGATGTCAAGTATTTTGGATGGATTGTAAAGGCTACACACTCCCCTCTGACCTCAGATACAAAATCTTTAAAATATAGATTACTTGTTTCCACTGTAAGTGCTTTTTTGTTGAAATAGAAAGTTATTTTCATCATGTAAGGAAGAATATAATGATTCTATGAGAACAGGGAGGAAGGGAAACCACATAGATTGGAATAATTGTTAGTCCACCATCAATGTAAAAAAGATTTTTACACACTCACCATTGGATAAGTGACAAGTGTGTTTAGAGCTAGTTTTATGAACGAAATTCTTCCACATGTCAATAATCAAATGGTGAGTGTAAATTATTTCTTAGACTAGTAATGGACATAAATCACACCTAATTGGTTGAACTTTCCAACTACTGACATTCAGATACGAGGAACAAAAACAAATTCAAGTTTCAAGCACGTCAAGACCACTGAAAGTCATCCCAATTGAACAAAAAACGACAAAAAAAAAAAAAAGGAGCTTTTTCCCACAGGGTGGGTTGCCCAGATTTTAGACGAACAAACAAAGAGAAATAAATAGCCTAAATGTGATTGTTAAAGTATCCCATTTCGTTTATCTATGGAGTTTATATGGGCATGATATTAATGTAATCTCCCTCCACCTATTACTAAAAGTTTTTAAATCAGACTTTCCAACCTAGTAATGGGAGCCAGGTTCCGCCTCGATTAATGTCGCAAGTGTAGGCACCGCGTTCATCCGTTTCACTTGCCGTTCTCAGACTGGTTTCCATATGAGAAGGGATTTTAAAGTATCTCACATTGCTTGTCAATGTGGTTTATATGGCCCTAATATTCATGTTATGTTTCTCCACCCATTAGTTTCAGCTTTTGGATTGGACATTTTATCAGTGAAAATCTTAGATCTAGCTTCTTTCGCTAAGATCTCATGCTAGGCTATAGTCTGCCAATCCAAAACAGTGCCATAAAGCTAATAAAATTACTATCGAAGCAGAAAGAACTATATGTCTCAAAATAGAATTCTAAGGATCCTAAAAATCCAAGCAATTCTAGTGTGGCAGGAGGTAAGAATAGGATCTTTACAACATCTCATTAAGTTGAATTTTTGCTACATCTAGAAAAATACTGGCACATGTGATGCATGTCTTCTAGAGAAACGCAAGGCCTTTCTGGTTATGTAGTCGAGACACTATAACTCATCAACTTTTCTTCACAATGAACACATTCTTCAAAACGTGCTTTGATCAAATGTTAGGACGCATAATCAAGAAAAGTCATTTATCATCTCCTGGAACTCTAAGATATCACCTCACCAACTACTTTCTTAGGACGCTACTTCCAAGCTCGTGAATCAACTGCCATACCCTCTGTAAATAATACTTCAACAAACAAGATTTGCCAAGGGTTGAAGATACCTTTTACAACATGAATGTTTTCCCCACTCTTGGGATTCCAAATTCTCAATGTTGCATCATCCGAGCCAGTACAAATTGTTTTACCTAGGCAAAGAGAGGGCTATAGTGTTGATAATGATTAAAAATGCCTTTAGTAGCAGACGACAGCAAAGAGACTAGATAAGTACCATCAGGAGTAAAATCTCCACACGTTACGCTGTTACCATGCCCCGAAAACATATTCAAGTAGGCCATCTTGTCAGCATTCCACATCCAAACAGTGGAATCCTCTGAACCTGCTAATATTATGTGTCCCTTGGGATGCCACCTGATCCACTGAGTAATCACACAGCTCATAACCAACATTTTTGGGAAAATGAAGTGTCAAGGCAGCAAAATCTCATCAATTCAAATTTCACCTCTATGCCTCCTCCAGGTCCATCAAGGGTGCCTTTAAGATTTCCAGATGGAACATCCCAAATCTGTATAACTCCATCAAGGCTTCCAGATGCAAGCAGCTGCCCATCCAGACTGAACGCTAAACTAGAGATGGAATCCTTATGACCTGCAGGAACTCTAGAAAATTAGGGTCTTCTAGCAAACATATTTGTGCCTGCATGAGTGCAAATAACTAGTAAAATATCAACAATATGCGTCTCTATGCAATAGGACGTAACTAGTGGCTACATGCACATGCCTTGGAGCTCAACAGCCCAATCTCCATGACCTATCCTCCACAGAAACCCTTTATCATCTCCACCCCCAGTTGCCACTAGTGTTGCATCTGTGGGACTGCATGCAAGGCTGTACACTTCCCCTGCATACAAGGAAGAGAATAGACAAGTCAAAAAATACTTCTATAAGGCATGGCGTACTTCTTGATCTGAGTATTCCCATGAACATTGATCTATAAATTGCAAACATATTTTCACAAAAGCTGAAATTCCAGATTACACTTCAGTCAAAAGGTCCAACTAATATCCATCACAACCACAATAACAAAGACTAAACAGTTGTCATTCCAGTTTTCCAAGTCATTCTGTGATTCCAGTGAGAACTAAAAGGTCAAAGAAAAACTCGCTGCAGAGGCTACAGCAACCCTTTAGCAGTTAATAAACAGCTGGCCACTATTTGAACAGGGAAGGATGATAAAACCCAATTGATCAATAAAGAGTTTCACACCTACGCAGCAGGACATTTTTATCACACCAGTCTCTATGTCAACTCTCCGAAGCAAAAAGCTTTACCCAAAGACTTTGAATAACCACGCACTTAAATTCTGATTTAGTTATGGCACACCCAATGAAGACTCAAGACCAATGTTGACTCAAACCTGCATCATTGTCATTATAATTACAATACAACTCTCAATCGTTATCATGGTGCATGACTACTTAACAGAGGGATCAATTGTTTCACTGAGAGTTTGCACTCTCGCTCATGAACACCTTTAGGAAACACAAGAAGCACTGGTACTTTATTCCCTCCTCTCAATTAATTATCCTATTCTGCAACTCTGATCAGTCTGTATGTTGGTGGAACAAAAACTGCAGCTTCTTTTACACATAAAGAGCAGATATTCATTATCTAGACTGCTGGTTGCGTTCTTAAACCGATTCATAAATAGTCATATTGGCATAATCAACTGAAAGACAAACAATGGCCCCAGAGATAGAATCTAACACTCCCGGTACAACCTCGATTAGCATGACAACCGTGTACAGCAGGATTTTAAGCATAGAAAATTGTGCTCACAATCGAACAAGAACTAAAAACTTACCATTGTGGCCTGTGAATATGTGCAAAGAGTCATCCGCTTCTTCTGAAATTTAAAAACAGAGACGATCAGCTGTTAAAAATCCGCTGGTAAAAACACCACAAACTCCCAATTTATACTGCACAAAGGTCGCTGAATTCGCCCGCTCGTAATAACCCCTGAACCTAATGAATTCACGAAACCCAGATAAACGAAAACGAAGAAAACCATCGCATTAGTCTCACCTGCCTCATCTGCCTCATCGTCGGCGTCAGGAAGATCTGCAAACACAAGAGAAGAGTCAAAAATACAAAGGACCCAGAACCTCTACCCGACCCATATACGAAACCAAACGAGAATGGAACCAAAGCAAAGAAATCAAAGACACCCTCGACGCCCTTTCATATGTAGAGACGCTCAAACAGGAGCTGCGCGTGTTTCGAAACCTTCTGATACAATTAGAAGCGAGAGAGATGATGATGAAGAAGATGAACCTTCGTCGTCGACGGCGACCTCGTGGATGATGTCGGAGTCGTCGAGGAAGACCTCGCCCTGGTCGTCGTCGTCGTCGGAATCGCGGTGGAGGGCCGGCGAGTTGCTGCTCATCGTCCCGTTCTCCGGCGTGGTTGTCGCGAACGGCGGCGCTGGAAGCTCTAGGGCAGTGTTTGAAAAGGTCCTTTAAAAGAAAATAAATTAATTAAAAGATCATGCGTTTAATTTAATATATTTCATTAGAATACATCACTAATAATCGTATATTTAGGGTGAATTTAATTTAATATATTTCTTTGGTCAAATTGTTGATGTAATAAGTCACGGATCATTTATGCCAGAAATATAATTCTTTTATTTCATATTAACATGAATAAATATAACCAATTTTCTTGTGATTCCTCGTCAAATAGCATGCTTGTAACAAAATTGAGTTATGATCATTTGGCCCTTTATAATATGTAAGCTTTTCTTATTTATAACAATTGGGGTAAAATCATGAAAAGATAATTCTACGATTTTATTATAGTAATACAAAACTTTTTATGACTTATTTTTAAGGGTTTATATTCCGAATCGAATAATTATTTTCTAGTATGTTAGTAATAAAGGGAATAAATAGATAAGAAATAATGACATTGCAAGTATCTAAATATGTTCATTTCATAATCAATTATGATAAACTTCCTTTTTGTTCCATCAAGAACTTCAAATGTTAAATTTTAGTTTAGTTTTTTTTTTTTGGGTCAAGTCTAAATTCAGTTTAATGTAAGGTTTTTAGGAGCGGGCAATTTTAGAGTCTATTTAAATTTAATCTAAAACTTGACTTGTCCAGACCAATTCTCGATTTTTAGAACTTGAAACCTAAATAAGATCAATTCTAAGGTCTACCTAAAAACTGACTAGAGACAAACTCACATAGACTTGCTTTATTCATTTTGTCAACTAAGTAGTGCGCAATTTCATGAAGGTATTTATATTCACAGCAAGTGAGAGATTAACATGTAGATCATTAAGCCTAACTTCTTAATCAAAGTGAACCAGAACAAACCTCGATCGAATTAGCAATAGAAGGTTCCAAAAGGTGTCGTCACTAGAAAGGAAGTCGTGGCGGATTCTAATGACCGGAGATGATGAATTTCGGAATCAATCAACGATCAAGAAACTTCAGGAATTCACGGATTAAGAGAAATTTTCCTTTCTCCGAGATGTGGTTTTTTTTTTTTTTTTCTGTTGTGAAGTATCAATCACCCTCTTAATCTTAGTGAGCCCAGCTTGTAGAGAGAAAAGCAATAGGAGGTTCCGAGGTGTTGTCGCCGGAACGCAAGGTACGGTGGATTCTTACGACCGGAGATGGTGAATTTTCAGAATCGATCAATGGTCAGGAACTTCTAGAGTTCACGTTTTGAGAGAGATTCTCCATTTTTTTCTTAGATGGGGTCGTTTTTGGCTTGTAGAGAGAAAAGTCAGAGAGGAGAAACCAAAGTCCAAAAGGGAGAGGCGGCAACAAATAAGATAGAGAGTAAAAAGAGAGAATATAGGGTTCTCTGCTTCCTGGCCCGGCTCTTTTGGGGCATAATAAAATTTTTGGAATAGAAATTGAGAAATTAAAAATTTTAGTTTTTGATTTATTTTTCAAATCCATTTCAAGAATAGAAATCTATTCCAGAAATTAAAAAAAAAATTAAATTGCGTTATCAAACGGATTTTTATTCCAAACTCGTTGGGATAACGAGAGAAATAGAGAAATAAAAAAATAGAAATTTTATCACGCGTCCTTAATTTTTTCGCTCTCGATTGAGTTTGGTTCCTACTTGGGAATTGAACCTAAGCGATCAAGAAGTGGGAACTACACCAATTTTTAGAGTCCGTTTGGTCCAATTCCCAATTCTACCCGGCATTCATACTTACCCCTTGAGGCTTTCATTGAATAAATTATCATGTCATGTGATTTTATTAATGTAACTTACCTATTAGAAGTTTAGCCTGATTACTAACGTAACTCGCTTACTAAGCCAATATATATATATATATATATCACTCTTATTTAGGTGTTGTGACGTTAGAAGAGAGACAAAGTATTGACTCAGACAATCTTAACCATCTAATATGTCTCTTTCAATGAACTATCATTTCAAAAATCTCCATCAAATATAAACGTGGATGATTATTAATTATTTACCGTTGTTAGTGTCCAATTTGACATTTCTGTCCACGATTTTGGCAATCTCGCATTGGTCAAAATTTAAAAAGTTAAATACTTAATTCAAAAAAATTGAGGTGTTTTTAAGTTTTGGTGTCATTACCCTTAAAGATAAGTATTATTAACTTAAATAAGATATACCAATATAAATCACATTTGTAATTAGGTCGATAGACCCATCGAATAAAATCAATTCAGGTCCGAACAAATCGAACTTGAATACGAATTATTTATCAATTGAGTTAATTCGACAAAATTCCGACAGACACATGACAAACGTGAACTTAACAAATAGGCTAATTTCATGTAAAATTACATTTAAAAAATAAAGTTTCCACTTTTTTTTTTGGCACTATATCCGCCTTTCAAATTTGCTAGGTTATCCTCCCTCTTCTTCCCTCTCGCCGGCTGCCGCAGAAAACCCTAGCCGAAGCAGAGAAAAAAACCTCGCAAAGATGGTGAAGTTCCTCAAGCCCGGGAAGGCGGTGGTCGTGCTGCAGGGCCGCTACGCCGGCCGGAAGGCCGTCATCGTCCGGAACTTCGACGACGGCACGCGGGACCGCCCCTACGGCCACTGCCTCGTCGCCGGGATCAAGAAGTACCCGGCCAAGGTCGTCAAGAAGGACTCCGCCAAGAAGACGGCCAAGAAGTCGCGGGTCAAGGCGTTCGTGAAGCTCGTCAACTACCGCCACCTGATGCCCACCCGCTACACCCTCGACGTCGACCTCAAGGACGCCGTCGCCGTCGACTCCCTCCAGAGCAAGGACAAGAAGGTCACCGCCGCCAAGGAGGCCAAGAAGCGGCTCGAGGAGCGGTTCAAGACCGGCAAGAACAGGTGGTTCTTCACCAAGCTCAGGTTCTGAGTCCAGTCCGTTCGTGGGATGGTGTCGGGTTCGGGCAAGATTCGATTTTTGATCCTTTTGTGTTTTTGATACATGGATCGAGCGAACGATGAATGAGGCGAGCCTGGATTTGGGCTGTAGTGGGTAATTTGAAGCTTGAACATCTCATTCAATTTTGAAATGTGTTATTACTGCTAATGTTTTAGTGTTGGATCCGTTTCGGGTTGATAATATCTTCTGCTTTGAGCATTTTTCTCCTATGCGGTGGTGCTTCGACTAAAAGGTCGAATCGATGTACGCGCTGCTGGTAATTTCTTGTGTTTAGATTGCGTGGATTATGAGTGGAATTTGGAGTTTCTGACATTATCATTCAGCCTTCAATTTCTTTATCATTTAGGCTATACTCAGGTTAATGGTGTCCAGTAGGAATTTTTTCTTTTTTCTTTTTTCTTTTTTTGGGCATAAGTATGCTGTTCTAGACGTCGTCTGCTTTCACCCTATGATGTTTGATCAGGTATGAGCAGGGCGATATGGTACAGCTAATTTGTTTATTTGAGATTGAGCTCTGTCCTTTTTAGGAATCTGAGTTGTTTACAGGCAGGTGGCGTGAATACCAAATGGGGGGGGAGAGGTGTTCATTTCTCAGCTTTGATTCTGTATTCGGATAACTAGGTACCCATATAAACATTTGCAGAGTTTGAAGTTTGAATCTAGAGAGTGTGCTCTTAAGCCGTCTTTCTTGCTATCTTATTCTGAATCTTGATTTGTGCTTGCAATAAGAATACCAAAGACACCTGACATGAAATTGATGAAGTCATTGGTAGTTTTGTTAATTGCAGCAAAATTATGTCTGTCTCATCGGTCGTTGTTGTTAATATCAGGTCAAATTCTTCTTTGCTAGGATTATGGTTTTAATCAGCATACCAGTGCTTCATTGAGTAATGCCCTGGATTGCTGAATGTAACACAGCCGTAGTCTCCCTAGCGTGTTTATTCACGCTAGTAATCATCATGATATATATTTGATAAAACATTCATCAGGATTTATCGCCATTTCGTTGTCATATCACAGTTTTAGATCCTACTCTGCTTTTCTGGAACTTGAAAACTGAAACATGAGTGTCTCATTGAGTGGCTGATCCATTGCTTGGTTGTTTATCCATACCTTCATCCTTTTTTAGTCTTTAGGCTTGCTGTCATGCTGTCTCAAGGCATCTGTACAAAGTTCCATATTGATGTCCCTCACACATAAGTTTTCGGGTCATACCCTCTTTCTTTCCCTCTCATTGAGGAACTCTCTCTCTGTGGGGTGTGCGCTCTCTGCTGGTGGTACACATAACACTCAATACAACAGTAACAACAACAACAATCCAACCATTATATCCCACTAAGTGGGGTACACCTGTTGATTATGCAAGTTGGAATGAACTCCATTACAGGTTCGGCATGAGTTTGCTTCATCAAGGAGTAGTTTGGCAAGTAGGACAGGTTCACTGCTAAGTTAGGAACTGTCTCTTTAATCCTAGAGTACAACTTCCATTTTTTCAATGTATCAGATAACTCTGGCAATTTGGATCGATCCTGTCCTGCTCCTCTGATGCTGGGTAAACTACATTTGTCCCCACGTTTCTTTTTATTTGCTCTGGCATTGCGAGATAAAGTGTCCCTTTGCCAGTAAGAAAGTTCATCCTTTTAATGTTCCAGGATTTCAATCCTTGAAGTTCAAAAACTTCAAAATGCCTCATCATTCAAACCCTTGCAGATATAATTCAGATGGGTAGGATATCATGCGGAACCATGCACTAGTTTAAGCTGATACGAGACGGTCTATAGAGTTATAGAAAAGTAGAGTAATGGACTGGTCGCACTCAGATGGGACTATATGTCTATGAAGCGACGGTCATCCTCAGCCCTTCTCTTGGTACATACATTTCTATTTCAACACTCGAGCGGTGTGGACTTTGATCACGGGACATCTTCTAAATATCTCTAGTTTCGAGCCAGGCTTGTTTCCCAGCATCGTTGATGGACCTCTCAATTGGAAGGTCTCTTCATTTATGAAAGTTCGCATGCGTCGAGATAAAAGTCATCGCATTCTCTAACATCTTCTTCAGTTTCAAGTCTAATTCGTGAATCTAGTTCCTCATGTGCTCTTATACTCATAAGATCTTCTCTTTACGACTCCGTGCACTTGTACCATCTCCGTGGTTCTTAAACCGTAATTAGGTTGGGAACTGGGTCAAATTATAGAACTGAACCAAACCATAGGTTGCCACCACGATCCGACGTATTGCAATTTGTATTTAGAATAATTTCTTTTAGTGAAGCATGATATTGCATAAAAGATCAAATGTATTCTATGCACTTTAAGAAGAAAATGCAAGCGATTTTATTCGGTCTAACGAGACAATTTGTCACCAAACCAAGTGGTGTTGAAATGGGGTGAGTTGGATTGAAAAATGGCATCTTTTGAAAGGCCTTTTGGAATCGAAAGTAACGAAGAACTCGGATTTGGTTTGGCTCAGGCTAAGTTCGATTTAAAGGTTTAAAGTCATTTTGACCTAAACACAATGCAGCTCCATAATTTTGCAAATGTTTTCATTTTGCTCCATAAAATCTCAGAAAAAGACCTTCGGATAAAGTCTTGGGAAACATCTTATGAGGTCTTTACACAAACATATTAAGAGAAGTCCATAAATGTTCATCATGGCAATGTTATGCACACGTAAAGATAAAAAAAAATTGTCTTCTGTCGTGGAATGGAGGACTGTTATGTCGTGAGTGATCTCTTGTCTACAGTTTCGAGACAAAAGACAATGATCTTTGAGGACATAGTAGGAGGACGAACAACGTATCTTTGACTTTGCATTGGACTGCGATGAATCAAGCCGCATGCTTGCGAATACGAGAGACGGATAATTTCAACGATCATCTCTTCTCAAATAAGTTCAAATCAGAGCAAAATCAGTAAGGACCACAATGAGCCAAGCAAAATCCAATGCTTGCCAAAATGAACTTGTGAGTTGGCACCGACTTCAATGACTCCGTCGGACCGTACTCAGGTGGCGACCAAGAGGACATTGGCGAACCCAAAGCCAAGGGGGTGACCACTGAGATTGCCATGTTCGGTCACGATCTAGGGCCTCAAGAAGGAGTTGGCCTCCAAGTTCTCTCGCTTGAGATCTTTCGCGGCCTTAAGCGATCTTTCGCAGCCTTGCTGAATTTCTCGTAGCACTCTTCGCAAAAACAGGCTGGTGCGTGACGTGCTCCACATTGCAGGACCTGCACCACATGAACTCGCTGGATGACTCGGTCTCATCCAGAAGAAGTGTGCCCAGTCCTGGCATTTTGGGGTTCAAGAGCGCTACATCACTTGCAAAACCTCTCGAATGCGTGGTGGAGTTTTGGGTTGATCTTGGCCATTGTGTTTTGGTTGTGGGTTTGTTTCTCGGATATGAAAATTCCTATAGCGTTAGTTTTGAAGGGGATGGCCACCGTGGCCGGTCAATACTTGGAAGCAAATCGATTTACGAGAGCAAACAATAGGGAGGGCATTACTAGTCACTCGGGTAAGATCCAGCGCCATTCACCTCACAGTTATTATGTTCACGTCCCAGCCCAAAACCCGGTCCTCAAGCTGGCTCAGTACTTGATGAATTGATCTATGGAGTTGCCCGCAACAAAAATTGGTTTCGGATCGGATATGGACCACTAAATTTATATTGCGAAAAAATGGATAAAAACTAAATAAATGAGTCAATTTGAGTTGGATGAACTATTGCCGACCTACTCATTTGATGGGTCTATCAGTTTCAATTCATTAAATTTAGAAAACTTTTGAAAAGTTTTCATGTGATTTTTACACAAATTCGGCCAAATTTTAACTGAGTATAATATTTCCATTTGATGTCCCGTTGACTCAATTATTACACTTAAGGAAAGCCCCTGATAGTCAAATTGGGAAAAATATTTGCGTGAATTTTTTTACAAATTTTGACTGGACATAACTTTTCCACTCGACATCTCATTGACTATGTTGCGAAAAGCTAGTGACTTCAATTATCAAATTTAATTTCATGGACATAGATTTTAGAAGAATTTTGAATTTCATATTGCTGAATATTTTAAACAAAGGTATTTGTACCAATTTTTTATCGATATAATGATTATGTTCCTTAAAACATAATTTTTTTTCAATTTCTATTTAATTTGTTTAAGATAATATAGGTTTTGAGGTAAAAGAAGTGCCGGTCATGATTTTTATAATATATCAACGTCAAGCTTTTAGAAGGATTTACTTTATTTAAAATATTTATCGTATAGTTTAAAGTGAACTGAACAAATTGCGACAATTTCCATGTTTGATTAATTGAAAAGTGGCATTAAGGATACTATTTGACAAAAAAAAAAGCATTATTTAGGGAAAAAAATTAACGAGACTCTAATTATGGAGACCATCTATACTTTTAAACTAGTGAACATATATATTATAAGCTTCGCATTGAGTTACTAATGAATTTATTAATAGAACTCAATATTCCTAATAATATAGGATGAACTAATGGAAATAAATATTTTTTTACAGTTGAAATCAAGAGTCGATACCATTAAAAATTCAGTTTTCATTATTGAAGTAATTTTAATTTAGATAATCCAGTTTTCAGTCCTATTTAAAAATTTTACATCGTTACTATCATCTTCCATTTATTAACAAAATAAAGCATCCAAGCAATCAGACATTCGATGATATTTCAAGCCACTAATCACTCAAGACCTTAAACACTCCCTTACCAATGTATTTTACATCCTACGGCTTTGGCAGATCACTGACGTTGATGATAATTCAAGCCAACGTGAAACGAACAAGGCTAATCTAGGAAGGCCTCATGAAGTAACAGCTCATGAGAGGTAGAGTTAGGTCTAATATTGACAATTCACAAAACGCATGTCTTCCAAATGGATCTATTTTGCCCCCTTAGTCCCATAATAGGACAGAGCAAATATCTAGGCCATGCATGGTAAAATGTGTTTCTGTTCCCAGGAACACAAATTTTTGTTTTTTGTTCCGGGAACAAAAAGGAACGTAAACGCGTTTGTTTGCGTTTTTGTTCCAAAATTATTTTTTTGTTCCCTTTAAAACACATCGGAATGGAAACAAGAAACAAAAAAAAAAAGTTGTTTCTTGTTTCCGGAACAAAATTTAGGAACAATTTTTCTCTCTCTTCCATTTTCTTCTCTCTCTTTCTTTCTTCTTCTTTTCTTCTTCTTTTTCTTTCTTTTTTCTTTGGTCGGCCGCCGGCCTTGGCCATGGCCGGCGACGCCGTCAAGGGCCGGCGATCTCGCCGGAGCGTCGCCGGCCCCGGCGAGGCCGAGCGTCGCCGGCCCCTAGCGAGGCTCGGCCTCGCGTCGGGCTAGGCGAGCTCGGCCTCGCCGGATCTGGGCGAGCTCGAGCTCGCCCAACCAAGGTGAGGCCGAGCCTCGCCCAGCTACGGCGAGGCTCGGCCTCGCCGGGGGCCGGCGAGCCTCGCCGTGGCCGGGCGAGGCCGCAGCCCCCTCGTCGGCCGGTCGGCGGCCATGGCCGAGGCAAGCCACGGCCAAAAGAAGAAAAAAAAAAAAAAAAAAAGAAAAAAGAAAAAAAGGAAAAATAAATAAGAAAATAAGAAAAATAAGAAAGAAAATAGAAAAAATAAAATAAAAATATTAAAAAATTAAAAGAAATAAAAAAATTATACAAATTTGGTAAAATGTGTTTTGTTCCTAAGAACACAAATTTTTGTTTTTTTGTTCCGGGAACAAAAAAGGAACAAACGCGTTTGTTTGCGTTTTTGTTCCAAAATTATTTTTTTGTTCCCGTAAACACATCCGAACGGAAACAAGAAACAAAAAAACGTTGTTTCTTGTTTCGGAACGAAATTTAGGAACACTTTTTTCTCTCTCTCTTCCATTTTCTTCTCTCTTTTTTCTTCTTCTTTTCTTCTTCTTTTTTCTTTCCTTTTTCTTTGGTCGGTCGCCGGCCTCGGCCATGGCCGGCGATCGGCCGTCGAGGGCCGGCGACCTCTCCGGAGTGTCGCCGGCCCCGGCGAGGCGAGCTCGCCCCCGGCCGGAGAGGCTCGGCGTCGCCCGGGCGGTGGCTCGGCGACGCCGAGCCTCGCCGACCACCGGGCGAGCTCGGCCTCGCCGAATCGGGCGAGCTCGAGCTCGCCCAACCAAGGGGAGGCCGAGCCTCGCCCGGCCTACGGCGAGGCTCGGCCTCGCCGGGCCGGCGAGCCTCGCCGTGGTTGGGCGAGGCCGCCGGCCCTCGTCGGCCGGTCGGCCGCGGCCATGGCCGAGGCCGGCCACCGGCCAAAAGAAAAAAAAAAAAAAAAAGGAAAAAGAAAAAGAAAAAAGAAAAAAAGGAAAAATAAATAAGAAAATAAGAAAAATAAGAAAGAAAATAGAAAAAATAAAATAAAAATATTAAAAAATTAAAAGAAATAAAAAAATTATACAAATTTACCAAACGTGTTTCTATTTTTTTATATTTCGAACAGCATTTACCAAACGCGTTTTTTTGTTTAAAAATTGTTCCCCGGCGTAAATACTTTTTTCTATTTCGTTCCCAAAAAAAATTTTTAAACGTAAATGTTACCAAACGCACCCTTACCAAACATGTTTCTATTCTTTTTATATTTCGAAAACATTTACCAAACGCGTTTTTTTTGTTTACAAGTTGTTCCTGAAGCAGAAATACTTTTTTCTATTTCTGTTCCCAGAAACAATTTTTAAACAGAAATGTTACCAAACGCACTCCTAATTTCCTAGATACTCAAAAACACCAGCCAATTACAGCCTGACCCAAGATTGACTCTCATTCAAAGATAGGTCAAATAACTTATCAAGTTCCAATCTCAAAACCGACAATGCCAACCACAAATAGGCATCAGATCAAGGAATTTGCCCAAATTATTAATCTAGTTTGTGCCTCCCTCTATTTCAGCTTGAGAGGGATAAATCGGCCTCCAGTGCCACGTCTGTTTCACAGGTCATCATCCCTTTTCAACGTCGCATCTTCTTGAGGTCTCTAGTTAGGAAAAACAAATTTAGAAGCGCGATAAATCCTTTTAGAAATCGAAGCTGTCATACACAATCTTTATCCACATCTATTTCTCTCAGGTACAAGTATAAATAGGGCCTGCTTCTTTCCAAATGCCAGACGGTTCGAACACATACCAGCGATTTCTCTGCCCTTCTTGTCAATCTTGAAAAGCTGTCGTTTGCTCCTTACCTTGAATTTGCAGAAAATGGCGGATCAGACCAGTGGGAGCAATGGAGACAGTGAAGTTGTCTTGGAAATAAGAGACAATTCCAGAACCAAGCAAGAGATCAAATGCACTATGTTCTCTTTTCCCTTTATTCAAAAGGTTACTTTCGTTCTAATGGAGACTCTTTTTTCCCCCCAAACCCTACCTTCTCGTCTCCTTTTTTGTTTTTGACTCTTTCTTTTTCGCGTGTTCACTGAAAATATAAATGTTCATCAAGAATCTTTTGAGGTGCACATATTGTGTACTGCACCGCCATGGCAGTTAGACTCCTCAAACTTATAATAATATGCAGAGAATTTAGGACTTTCGGTACGCAAAGGTTTGATCCCAAATTTCTCAAAATGTTGCAGTTGATCGCGGAGGTCTTTGGGACGTACTTCTTGATATTCGCCGGTTGCGGGTCGGTGGCGGTGAACTTGAACAACGAAAAGGTGGTGACGCTTCCAGGGATATCGATGGTGTGGGGCTTGGCGGTGATGGTGTTGGTGTACTCGGTCGGTCACATCTCCGGTGCCCATTTCAACCCGGCTGTCACCATTGCTTTCGCCACCTGCAGGAGGTTTCCATGGAATCAGGTTCGACCATCTCTCTTCGGAAGTCCAAGCTCCTAACTATTTTTGTCTATCTTCCTTTAAAAATAGGTAAACCATAATGCAAAACAATTTGGGATCAATATCTATTGGCTATTTCAACTGTTATGACAATCATCAAAGACATTATTTTGCATTGGTTTTTGCAACAATTTTGTAAGGGCTTGATTTATATATATCAAGCCGGTTGGTTTAATTTGTTTTTTACCAACCCCTCTTTCATTTGCCTAAATATAAAACCTCAAACTACAATCCAACATATATACCGAAGCAAGAAATTCTCTCCTTTCCTTCCTTTCTTTGCTGTGTTTTCCATATAATTTTGTTGTATGTATTTTCTCTATTATCGAGTACAAAATAAAAAGGAAGGTCTGTTCTATTATGGAAGAATAGCTGCTAAATAGTTCCTTAAATAATGTTTGCGCTATTCGGACAGTTTATTTTATTTTCATCCTGTCCAACAGATTTTCCAATAATATTGTCCCCTGACCTTTTAATCAATCCGAGTCACATGTGTAGGATATAGAACGCTCTTTTTAACGCAATATATATATATATATTTCCACTTGTCGGATATAGGCCTACCTGGAAAACTTGGCTTTGATCATATGATGCTAAGCGGCCACCGGTTTTAGAGTTTGACAAATCCAACTTTTCCAATCAACGATTTATATAGATCTCTTGTGGGGCATTCGTTTGCAATCTCATTTTTTCTATCTAAATCTTGATCGGCAAAAGAATTAGTTTAGACAATTAACGGAGGATTGTTTTTTATGTTTTTGCTAAGCTAAACTTTCCTCTTGGCTGCATTTTGTTCTTGGCGTGTAGGTGCTTCCCTATATATCGGCCCAAGTTATTGGATCGACATTGGCGTGCGGGACGCTGCGGTTGCTCTTCACCGGCAAGCTCAATCATTTCGCGGGGACACAACCGGCCGGTTCGGATGTGCAAGCGTTCGTCTTTGAGTTCATCATCACTTTTTACCTCATGTTCATCGTCTCCGGCGTTGGCACCGACAATAGAGCAGTGAGTTCTAACTTCTTTCTTTGAATTACCTGCTGTTTATTGGGGAAATTTCGATGGACATTCCTCAACAAGTAAAATTTAATGCACAATCCCTTCAAGAATTAGCGGGATATGAAAATCCTATAAAAACACATAAGATTAGTTAGAAATTACATGAAATTCTCATGGACATGGAAAATAATTAATACATTTTGCACATTGTACCTAAACGCCGGAAGATGGCGGCCTCTACCAGCAATGCCAGGCTATCCTAACAAAAAGGGTCGACCCACTTCTAAGTTCTTACAAAGGCTGGTCAGTTGTGTTCACGTGCCATATTCGAATTTTATAATCGCATCGAGTCGTGTCATAGGAAAATGTAATACTTTTTTTAATTGTGCCGTAAAACTTATTATGCTAAATTCGTGTATGCTTCTGGAGTTCACCGAATAATCGTGTTAACGTGTCGGACATAGTTGCTCTTCAAGGGATATGGAGAAGATTTTGAGAAGCAAGAGGTGATACTCGGCGAGTGTAGACATCCTTAAAATCATCCTAAGTAAATGGGACATTATTGAATGAGGAAAAAGATTCATTTTAAATATCGGTCAAAGTCAATATTAGTTAATTAATGTTTTGTGATTGGTGCAGATAGGAGAATTCGCCGGCCTTGCTGTTGGTGCAACCGTCTTGCTCAACGTGTTGTTTGCAGGGTAATGACTTTTAAATAAAATTACTATTTTTGGGGGGGCACAAAAGAACATTTACAATGTAAAAAATGTCAAATTTGTAACGTCCTTTATCAAGTAAGATGAATAGTATGTGATTGACTACATCTTTTAAATAAAGAATATCATAACATATGGCTTTTATCTTATAAGATGTTGCTGTTCCAAATAATTATTTAAATATGATAAGATACATCTTTAACAAAAAGGCCATTCTCAACCTTTTCTCAAGTAACGCTTTGGCCGTCAATTTAAAAAAAAAAATTGTCTGAATAACCGATATCATTTTTCCAAATTATTAGCTGTCAACCATTACTTTTGCTACGAAAGAAAGTATGAATTTGGGCAGAAATTAGGGATTTCGTGATGATTATTTTGTGATTTTTCCTTTCATCTGATGGTGATTAGGCCAATAACGGGAGCATCAATGAACCCGGCAAGGAGCTTGGGTCCAGCGATAGTGTCTCACCATTACGACAAGCTGTGGATCTACATTGTGGCACCAATAGTAGGGGCAATTTCCGGGGCATGGGTCTACAACCTGATCCGGTTCACCGACAAGCCCATCCGAGAAATCACCAAGTCCGGGTCGTTCCTCCGGAGCTCCGCTTGAACCGCCTCTCTCTTTGACTCAACATTGAAGTCAAACTCCTTTTTTGGTTTTCGTTCTCCTTTTCTCTCTCTTGATTTTGCTCTTGATGTACACATTCATAGTGTAAAGGGTTTAGTTTTCCGAATTCAATTGATGGTTTGTTTTGTTCCCTCTCCCTGTCTCTCTTTCTCTCTCTGTCTCTCCCTGTCTCTCCCTGTCTCTCTTTCTCTCTCTGTCTCTCTCTTGTTTTTATATTTGGAAGAGAGCTTCTTTGATTGTGAACGTTGACGGGTCGTATTCCGGTTACAGAAATAAATATCTTTACACATGGTAAGAATGAATTATTTTTCATGTCATGCAGGAAAAAAAAAATAAGATCTTAGAAGAATCTAAAATCAGCGACTTGTAGAAGACCGAAAAAATTATTCAATCGGTTCTGAATAAGGGTATACAAATGTACCAAATTGGACCGAAAATTGCCTGAACTAGAACAAATTGGTTCCAGGTGTGAAACCACCCACCTAGAACGGGCTAGTGTGTGCATACTAATTTTTATGGAGTTGCCTGCAACAATTTAAAGAGAAAATTTGGTTTTGGATAGATATGGACCACTAAATTTACATTGCGAAAAAATGGATAAAAACTAAATAAATAAGTCAATTTGAGTTGGGTGGACTATTTTCAACCCGACTTACTCATCTGATGGATCTATCAGTTTCAGTTCATTAAATTGAAAAAACTTTTGAAAACTTTTCATGTGATTTTTACACAAATTCGGCCAAATTTTGACTGAGTATAATATTTCCATTTGATGTCCCGTTGACTCAATTATTACACATGTGGAAAGCCCCGGATAGTCAAATTGGGAAAAATATTCGTGTGAATTTTTTATAAATTTGACCAAGCTTTGACTGGAAATAACTTTTCCGGTCTGATGTGCCGTTGACTACGCTTGCAGAAAGCCAGTGACTTCAATTATCAAATTTAATTTCATGGACGTAGATTTTAGAAGAATTTTGAATTTCATATTGCTGAATATTTTAAACAAAGGTATTTGTACCAATTTTCTATTGATATAATGATTATGTTCCTTAAAACATATTTTTTTTTCCATTTCTATTTAATTTGTTTAAGATAATATAAATTTTGAGGTAAAAGAAGTGCCGGTCGTGATTTTTATAATATATCGACGTCAAGCTTTGAGAAGGAGCTGCTTTATTTAGAATACTTATCGTATAGTTTAAAGTGAATTGAACAAATTGCGACAATTTCCATGTTTGATTACTTGAAAAGTGGCATTAAGGATACTATTTGACCAAAAAGAAGAAGCATTATTTAGGAAAATAATTAACGAGACTATAATTACGGAGACCATCTATACTTTTAAACTAGCGAACATATATATTATAAGCTTCTCATTGAGTTACCGTTGAATTCTTTAATGGAACTCAATCTTCCTAATAATATAGGATGAACTAATGGAAATAAATGTTTTTACAGTTGAAATCAAGAGTCAATACCATTAAAAATTCAGTTTTCATTACTGAAGTAATTTTAATTTAGATAGTTTTCAGTCCTATTTCAAAATTTTACATCGTAAGTATCATCTTCAATTTATTAACAAAAGATAAAGCATCCATGCAATCAGAGATTTGATATGTTATGGCAAAAAGAAGTCACTAATCACTCAAGACCTTAAACACTCCCTTACCAATGTATTTTAAATCCCACACGTTTGGCATATCACTGACATTGATGATATTTCAAGCCAACGTGAAACGAACAAGGCTAATCTAGAAAGGCCTCATGAAGTAACAGCTCATGAGAGGTAGAGTTAAGTCTAATATTGACAATTCACAAAACGCATGTCTTCCAAATGGATCTATTTTGCCCCCTTAGTCCCATAATAGGACAAAGCAAAGCCTAACCCAAGATTGACTCTCATTCAAAGATAGGTCAAATAACTTATCAAGTTCCAATCTCAAAACCGACAATGCCAACTACAAATAGGCATTAGATCAAGGAATTTGCCCAAATTATTAATCTAGTTTGTGCCTCCCTCTATTTCAGCTTGAGTGGATAAATCGGCCTCTAGTGCCACGTCTGTTTCACAGGTCATCATCCCTTTTCAACATCGCATCTTCTTGAGGTCTCTAGTTAGGAAAAACAAATTTAGAAGCGCGATAAATCCTTTTAGAAATCGAAGCTGTCATACACAATCTTTATCCACATCTATTTCTCTCAGGTACAAGTATAAATAGGGCCTGCTTCTTTCCAAATGCCAGACGGTTCGAACACATACCAGCGATTTCTCTGCCCTTCTTGTCAATCTTGAAAAGCTGTCGTTTGCGCCTTACCTTGAATTTGCAGAAAATGGCGGATCAGACCAGTGGGAGCAATGGAGACAGTGAAGTTGTCTTGGAAATAAGAGACAATTCCAGAACCAAGCAAGAGATCAAATGCACTATGTTCTCTTTTCCCTTTATTCAAAAGGTTACTTTCGTTCTAATGGAGACTCCTTCTTCCCCCCAAACCCTACCTTCTTGTCTCCTTTTTTATTTTTGACTCTTTCTTTTTCGCGTGTTCACTTAAAATATAAATGTTCATCAAGAATCTTTTGAGGTGCACATATTGTGTACTGCAAACTTATAATAATATGCAGAGAATTTAGGACTTTCGGTACCAAAGAGTTTGATCCAGGGTTTCTCAAAACGTTGCAGTTGATTGCGGAGGTCTTCGGGACGTACTTCTTGATATTCGCGGGTTGCGGGTCGGTGGCGGTGAACTTGAACAACGAAAAGGTGGTGACGCTTCCAGGGATATCGATGGTGTGGGGTTTGGCGGTGATGGTGTTGGTGTACTCGGTCGGTCACATCTCCGGTGCCCATTTCAACCCGGCTGTCACCATTGCTTTCGCCACCTGCAGGAGGTTTCCGTGGAATCAGGTGCGACCATCTCTCTTCCGAAGTCCAAGCTCCTCATTTTTTTTGTCTATCTTTTTTAAAAAAAATAGGTGAACCATAATGCCAACCAATTTGGGATCAATATCTATTTGATATTTCAACTGTTATGACAATCATGAAAGACATTATTTTGCATTGGTTTTTGCAACAATTTTGTAAGGGTTGATTTATAAATAACAAGCCTGTTGGTTTAATTTGTTTTTACCAACTCCTCTTTCATTTGCCTAAATATAAAACCTCAAACTACAATCCAACATATTTACCGAAGCAAGAAATTCTCTCCTCTCCTTCCTTTCTTTGCTGTGTTTTCCATATAATTTTGTTGTATGTATTTTCTCTATTATCAAGTACAAAATAAAAAGGAAGGTCTGTTCTATTTTGGAAGAATAGCTGCTAAATAGTTCCTTAAATAATGTTTGCGCGATTCGGACAGTTTATTTTATTTTCATTCTGTCCAACAGATTTTCCAATAATATTGTCCCCTGACCTTTTAATCAATCCTAGTCACATGTGTAGGATATAAAACGCTCTTTTTAACGCTATATATATATATAGATATATAATTCCACTTGTCGGATATAGGCCTACCTGGAAAACTTGGCTTTGATCACATGATGCTAAGTGGCCACCGGTTTTAGAGCTTGACAAATCCAACTTTTTCAATCAAAGATTTAAATAGCCCTCTTGGGGGTTCATTCGTTTGCAATCTCATTTTTTCTTGATCGGCAAAAGCGTTAGTTTAGACAATTAACGGAGGATTCTTTTTTATGTTTTTGCTAAGCTAAACTTTCCTCTTGGCTGCATTTTGTTCTTGGCGTGTAGGTGCTTCCCTATATATCGGCACAAGTTATTGGATCGACGTTGGCGTGCGGGACGCTGCGGTTGCTGTTCACCGGCAAGCTCGACCATTTCGTGGGGACACAACCGGCCGGTTCGGATGTGCAAGCGTTCGTCTTTGAGTTCATCATCACTTTTTACCTCATGTTCATCGTCTCCGGCGTTGGCACCGACAATAGAGCAGTGAGTTCTAACTTCTTTCTTTGAATTACCTGCTGTTTATTGGGGAAATTTCAATAGACAATCCTGGACAAGTAAAAGTTAATGCAAAATCCCTTCAAGAAGCGGCGGGATATGAAAATCTTATAAAAACACATAACATTAGTTAGAAATTACGTGAAATTCTCATCGACATGGAAAATAATTAATGCATTTTCCACATAGTACCTAGAGGCTAGAGGGTGGCGGCCCCTACCAGCAATGCCAGGCTATCTAACAAAAAGGGTCGACCCGATTCTAAGTTCTTACAAGGGCTGGTCAGTTGTGTTCACGTGCCATATTCGAATTTTATAATCGCATTGAGTCGTGTCATAGGAAAATGTAATACTTTTGTTAATTGTGCCGTAAAACTTGTTATGCTAAATTCGTGTATACTTCTGGAGTTCGCCGAATAATCATGTTAACATGTCGGACATAGTTGCTTTTCAAGGGATATGGAGAAGATTTAGAGAAGCAAGAGGTGATACTCGGAAAGTGTAGACATCCTTAAAATCATCCTAAGCAAATCGGACATTATTGAATGAGGAAAAAGATTCATAAGTATCGGTCAAAGTTAATATTAGTTAATTAATGGTTTGTGATTGGTGCAGATAGGAGAATTCGCCGGTCTTGCTGTCGGTGCGACCGTCTTGCTCAACGTGTTGTTTGCAGGGTACTGACTTCTTCTTCTTATTTAACCATGATTATTTAAATTATTATATTGCGTAAACCGTCTCAATATTGAAATTACTATTTTCTGGGGGGCACAAAAGAAGAAGCTTTTTCCTATGATATTCTGACAAATAGAATAAAAGAACATTTACAATGTAAAACATGTAAAATTTGTAACGTCCTTTCTCAAGTAAGATGAATAGTATGTGATTGACTACATCTTTTAAATAAAGAGTATCATAACATATGGCTTTTATCTTATAAGATGTTGCCGTTCCAAGTAATTATCTAACTATCATAAGGTACATCTTTAATGAAAAGGCCATCCTCAACCTTTTCTCAAGTAACACTTTGGCCATCAATTTAAAAAGAAAGTTATCTAAATAACCGATATCATTTTTCCAAATAATTGGCCGTCAACCTTTTCTTTTGCTAAGAAACAAAATATGAATTTGGACAGAAATTAGGGATTACGTGATGATTATTTTGAGATTTTTCTTTTATCTGATGGTGGTTAGGCCAATAACGGGAGCATCAATGAACCCGGCAAGGAGCTTGGGTCCGGCCATAGTGTCTCATCATTACGACAAGCTGTGGATCTACATTGTGGCACCAATAGTCGGGGCAATTTCCGGGGCTTGGGTCTACAACCTGATCCGATTCACCGACAAGCCTATCCGAGAAATCACCGGGTCGTTTATCCGGAGCTCCGCTTGAACATTGAAGTCAAACTCCTTTTTTTGTTTTCGTTCTCCTTTTCTCTCTCTCTCGATTTTGATCTTGATGTATGCATTCATAGTGTAAAGGGTTTAGTTTTCGGAATTCAATTGATGGTTAGTTTTGTTCCCTCTCCCTGTCTCTCTTTCTCTCTCTGTCTCTCTCTCTCTCTTGTTTTTATACTTGGAAGAGAGTGTCTTTGATTGTGAACATTGACGGGTCGTATTCTAGTTACAGAAATAAATATCTTTACATATGGTAAGAATGAATTTAACTTTCATTTCATGCAGGAAAAAAAATTAAGATCTTAAAAGATCTAAAATCGGCAACTTTGAAGACTAAAAAAATTATTCAATTAGTTCTAATAAAGGGTATACAAATATACCAAATTGGACTGACAATCGCCTAAACCAGCACAAATTGGTTCTAGGCGTGAAACCACCCACGTAGAACGGACTAGTGTGTGCATGTTAATTTTTATGTTCTAAAAACTCTAATTTTGTAATTACTAATTCTAGCTCTCACGTTCCTTAGTCCTCGCCTCTCTAAAAGAACCCTAATTCCTCTCATCTCTCTCGCAACCTCGCTCTCTCCCTCTCTCTCACGGCTCGCGCTCATGCTCTCTCCTGCAGCTCGTAAGTCGTTTTGCCCAATCTAATTTTCTCTTTCAAACCAGTATAATACATTTGATCCTTTCGGCAATCTCCTAATTCACTAAAAAAAAAAAAAAATGTCTGGAGACATTTCTCTTTCCTTTGTGTTGGTGCATCGTACCTCGTGCCTCAAGATGCAAATTACAACCTACGGGATTCGGAGAAAGCGATGAATTTCATCTCGACTGCACGCAACTTTCATAGAGGAAGAAACCTTCCATTCGAAGGGGTCATCACGCTAGGAAACAAGCCAGGCTCAAAGTTAAACATGCAGAAAGATGTCGTGCAACCGAAGTAACACATCGTTCAAGTGTTGAAATAGAAATTCGGTACCGAAAAAGAGGCCGAGGGAGACTACAACTACATAGCCATGGAGTTCCGTCTGGGTATGACAAGTCCATTGCTCTACTTATCCGCGACTCCATAGACCGTCTCATATCAGCTTAAACTAGTGCATGGTTCAGTACCCATCTAAGTTACTCCCAAGGTCTTGAATGGCAATGCCTTTTTAAGTTTTTGAGGTATTAAATCCCGAAACAGTAATGGGAGGAACTTTCGCACCAGTGAAGGACTATTGACACTTTATCACCTCACAATGCCAGACCATATCAAGAAAGAAAAGTTAGGACAGAAGTAGTTTTCCAAAGATCAGAGGGAGCACCAAAGGATCTATTCGATACCTTCAAAAAAATGGAAGTTGGACTCTAGGATACGAGAGACAACGCCCAGCTTAGCAGGGAATCTGTCCTAATTGCCGAACTACTACTCTCGGATAGAGTAAACTTATGCCAGACCTGTAATGGAGTTCGATTTCAACAAACATAATCAACAGCTGAGTTAAACCCCACGTAGTGGGTAATGCTTGGATTGTTGTTGTTGTTACTGTTGTATGATTGTTCTGTTCTGTGCACCATCAGCAGAGAGCGCATGCCCCAGAGAGAGAGAGAGAGAGAGAGAGAGAGAGAGAGAGAGAGACCCTCAATGGAAGAGAAAGAAAGAGGATATGACCTGAAAACTTATGTGTGAAAGACCAATATGTAACTTTGTATACATGCCTTGAGATAGCATGACAGCACGCCAGAAAGATGGAACAAGGAGTAAGGTATGTAAAAACAACCATGCGAATGGATCAGTCACTCAAAGAGACACATGTGATTCAGTAATCCAGTTCCAAAAAAGCAGAGTAGGATCTAAAACTGTGATATCACGACGACCAATCACTAGAACCCAACACGAAATGAAATCACAATGACGATAAATCCTGATGATTTTTCTTATCAAAATTTAGATCATGATGACTACTAGTATTAATTAAACACATAAGAGAGATCACAGCTAAAGATACGTTCAGTGATCAATGGCCTTACTCAATGAAGTGCTACTATATCGATTGGAACCATAATCCTAGCAACAGAGAATTAGACCTGATATTGACAACAAGGACTGACACTGACATACAGCGAATAACAAAAGTACCAATGACTGCATTAATATCATGTTGGTGGCTTTGATATTCCTATCACAATCACAAATCAAGATTCGGAATAAGATAACATGAAAGACAGCTTCAGAGCATACTCTCTAGAATCAAACTACTAACTCTGCAATTCATATGAGCAGGTCATTATGCCAATAAAGAATCAAGGCCAAGAAACGAACAACTCTGTTCCCTCTTTGGTATTCACCACCTCCCCACGAAGCAACTCAAATTTCTTAAAAAAGACGGCTTTTAATTACAAATGAACAAATTAGATGTACCATTATCACCCTGCCCATACCTGATCAAGCATCATAGGTTGAAAGCAGACATTGTTTAGAACAATAGCATACTTATGCAAAATAATCCCTACTCCGACCCCACTAACCGAGTAGCCTAAAGGATAAACAAATCGACAACTGAATGATAGTGCCAGAAACTCCAAAGTCCACTCATAACCCCAACAAGCTCGATTCCACACAATCTAAACATTAGAAAAATGCCCGCAATGAGTATATCGATTTCACTTCTATACCGAGTCAAACTACTACGCATACAGAAAACTGTCAAAGCGAAAAAAACCATTATCAACCGGGAACAGATCCAACACTAAAACATTATCAGTAATAACACATTTCAAAATTGAATGAGATGTCCAAGCTCCAAATTACCCACTACAGCCCAAATCCAGGCTCGCCTCATTCATCGTTCGCTCGATCCACGTATTTAAAACAAAAAGGGATCAAAAATCGAATCTTGCCCCAACCCGACACCATCCCACGAACGGACCGGACTCAGAACCTGAGCTTGGTGAAGAACCACCTGTTCTTGCCGGTCTTGAACCGCTCCTCGAGCCGCTTCTTGGCCTCCTTGGCGGCGGTGACCTTCTTGTCCTTGCTCTGCAGGGAGTCGACGGCGACGGCGTCCTTGAGGTCGACGTCGAGGGTGTAGCGGGTGGGCATCAGGTGGCGGTAGTTGACGAGCTTCACGAACGCCTTGACCCGCGACTTCTTGGCGGTCTTCTTGGCGGAGTCCTTCTTGACGACCTTGGCCGGGTACTTCTTGATCCCGGCGACGAGGCAGTGGCCGTAGGGGCGGTCCCGCGTGCCGTCGTCGAAGTTCCGGACGATCACGGCCTTCCGGCCGGCGTACCGGCCCTGCAGCACGACCACCGCCTTCCCGGGCTTGAGGAACTTCACCATTTTTGCCGGTTCCCTCCTGGAGATCTCGGCGGGGGTTGTCGGCTAGGGTTTCTTCTCCGCAGCAGGCTAAAGGAAGCACAGGGTATTTATATGTGCTTTTATATGTGGTGGCTTGGCAGAGGAAAAGGAGAGGAACAAACCTTAGGGCAAGGCAAATGTATTGTAGGGCAAAAATGTGAAAATTTTTAAATGTAACTTTTTTTTTGTAACTTTTATTTTTATTTTTATATTTCACGAGTGACTATTAAAGTAGCAATTTTCGACACGATAATGATTCCACGGCACATGAATTACTAAAAATTAGCAAATTTAGATTTATGGTAGCTACGTTTATGATGTAATTTTGTTGGCTTACTTGATAAATCGATACACAGATCATCTTCAAGTTCAACGTTCTGAATTGAAATCTATCCGTCCACATATTTAAATTTTATGAGTTTGTCAACCTAATTACTAAAGTGATATTTGATTAAGTTAGTGTGTTAATTTTTTAGAGAAAGGATACTGCAAGCATCTTAAATTTTCCCCGCTTCATAATTGATTGCCCAGCATTTGTTCTTTTCAGTGAAATATCTAAATATTTCAAATGTTGGTCAATTTGACATCTACTAAAATCATTGATGAAAAATGTTGAATCAGACCCTAGTGCCTATAAATAACTAGTACCTATCCACCTTAACATTTGACATGATGCCGTCATCTAGGTAAAGGGTGTAAATTTTGTTAAGCAGGTCATGTCCGCAATTCGAGTAAACTTTTGCTAAGTAAGTGGGTTATTTATGCAAAATTACATAATACCACAATTTATTTAATGAAAATATCAAATTGAGCTAAATCTAAAAAGTTGAGATACTTGATTGAATAAAAAAGAAGTATTCGAGTTTACTTATTTAATAATATAGACTCAGGTTGTCGTCATAGGAACACAACCTCTAATGCCAACACTGAGTGACTCAAAAAAAAGGGGCAAGGTTAGAAGATTTGTCCTACGATTTAATTCCCAAAAAACTACCAACTTTAAGTTGAATTTCAATTCATTTCAATTTTTTTTATTTCATTAAAATCACCAATTTTCGGTGACTACTTAGGTTAACTTTCTATCTAATGTTGCCTAGAGTTGAACATGGCAATTCCACATGTACAGCAAATCCGCATCGCTTGCCGACTCAAATTTAAGGATTTAAAAAAATTAAACCAATGATTTTAAAATCAAGAGAAGATCATTTTCATTGGAAAATAAATTAAAATCCCAACACATCTTCATCCTGAACCGAACTGACCCCTCCCGATGTGCTTGCCGCCGACAGACCATCGCCGACGACCCTCTCTCCGTCGGCGTGCGCTCTTTCAACACGGAGTTCGTGCTCGTCGCCATGTAACTTGAGGAGAAAACAAGGGCATTTCTCAAGAATTCAGAGCTCGATTCTTGCTGATTTCCCTTGGAGGAGCGATCTGCGCTTACTCGAAGGACCTGGAACGGTCGAAGGAACGATCTTGTCTCAGTTCGTCTTCGTTTTAGGGCTCGAACGAACTTCGACATATATGGGCTTGCTCTTGCTCGACGGAAATGCTTCTTGCTCTAGTTGCTTAAACAGACCCGACTTCGGGTGGTCGTGTGCTGAATCGGGAGAGGGATGGACGACAAGAGGGCCACGGACACGAGCATGGAGAGGCTCGCCCCCAAGTTCGTCGCCGCCTGCTCGTGATTTTGAGTCAAAATCAGAGGATACGAGGATGTTGCTTGCGGTGCCGTCAAAGTGCGAGATGCTGGTTCTTCTTTCTCGGCCATCGCGAGAGAAGACCAAACAAGAAAGAGAGATACAATTTCTTTTTCATACGGGCTATGGCTTAAGGACAGTGGAATCACTTTTGATCTCAATAAGTCTTGGATCTTCCTAGAGAGCTTGCACGGCTACTATGAGCTCAAGGTGGAGCTTGCTATGTTGAGACAACGCAACAGAAACTCGATACCTTCACCTAAGGAAATCGTCAAGTTCGAACAAGTTAATATATCTAATTGGATTTACATTCATTCAAATGTTTAATCCAATGAGATATATGTCAATTTACTTCACGCTACACTAATCAATTTACTTCACGCTACACTAATTCTTTGATGTGAGATTTTTTTAGTAAAACTCACACATGTATATCAATAATCTCTTCCTTAAGCTCAATGTTAAGTTTGCTCCCTCTTAATTTAAATATCCTTCTATATCGAAATTATCTTAACTTGCACATTCACCAAACACCATAACAAATTGCGGGTGGAGCACCAATCAACCATTGACTTTACTATTATTTGTTGGGAGCATACTGGAAAAACTCGATATCTTCACGGTGAAAATTATTAAGGAAGAGTTCAAGTTCAAACTTGTCAATATATTTAGTTCAATTCACATTTATTCAAAAGCTTAAATTAATAAGTTATGAATCAATTATGATATATTTATTATTTCATACCACACCAATTTTACAATATGAGTCACACATCCACCTCAACACTCTTGTGAGCTCAAGCTTCCATGGCCACGAGCACAAGCTCCATTGAGAGAGTGGACGAAAGGCAGAGAGGGTCGTCGGTGAACAAACCCTCTGGCGAGGGGTCCGAACGTTGGTGGCAACACATGGTGAAGGGTTATTTTATTTATTTATTATTTTTATTTTTTTGTCGATGTGAGGGATTTGTTTAGTTGAGGATGAAGATGAGTTGCCAGTATATATTTTTTATCATGGAAAAATATTTTGTTTTGATTTTAAAATCATTAAATTAATATATTAGATCCTTAAAGTCCACGTCAATAAGTGAGTTTGCATGTTTACAGGGAGATGGATTTGGGTAGGAGGTGAAAGTTATTGATTTTTTATGAGACCAAAATTAGAATAAAATTAGGGCTCCACATAAAAGTGGTGGTTTTCTAGAGAATTGGGTCATTATCCTACTTAGAAAAGTTCGGCCCACTAACTAGGATGAGGTCCGGTGCAAACGTTGTATTAATTCATTTAATAGCGGGCTAGCCTCGATGAAAAGGTTGGGCCCGACAATGGTGAGGAAAATAATATGGCCCGAAAACAAAGGAAAACCATTGAGAAATAAATGCATCATAGATATCCACATACGCGAGCAATATAATTCTATTTTTAGGTCTTTTTCGGTTGGCTGTGGAATTAGATTACCTAAAGAATTGGCCATTCAAAAATCTAGACTTCTCATTTTGGAAAGAAATCTAAACTTCAAATTGGCTGATTCGTGGATTATGTTTCCTTAAAAGAAAGTTAAATTATATTATTAAGTAATACTTGTTACTGAAATTTCACTACCATCGCAATTATATACATCACCTTCAAAATCATGGAATGAATGAGTTTCCAAGGACCTTGAGTGCCAGCTTGGTCTTAGTATATCTGCTTCATGCGAGAGAAATGTCATTAGTACTATACTTTGCGATACCCAAGACCACAAGGTCGGGCTTGTAACCTCAACACCCTGATTTGGAGACCGTAGGCCAGCCTCATGACCCTGATGCCTAAGCCCTGGACCCCAATCGCTCTGGGACCTCAGTGATACTGGCCAGACTAATTGGTCAATCAAAGATTCTATTTTGTTATGAATGGATTCTTTTACCATTGTAGATGGCATTGTTGTACTTCATTCCTCTATCTATGTTACTTTATAATAACGGTAATATAGTTTATTTTCCTCGATGGTAGCCATTTGGATTACTAAAAGTTAATGAAAGAGCTTCTATCTTGTGGAGAGTGGCTTTCTATTGTTTGATAGCTTGGAACATACTGCCAACCAGTTTGTTCATTTTACTAACTCTTTTAAAAATTACCAAGAGTTTATTTTATTACCAATTTGTATCAGATGTGTTTAGAAATTAATAACCGTTTTGGTATTTAACCATTTTTAAAGTTACCAACGTGTTAAAGTTACTTATTCCGGTGAAAAATTACTAATTGCTCCAATACTTTATCGATATTTATTTGCGGAGCTATATAACCAATGCTTTATTTGATTTTTTAATAATTTACTGATATTGATTAACTAATCTTTACAGCAATCATCACACAGAAAGGTTAACAAATCCAACCTAAAATTGTCGATTTTTACTTGAATTACTTACTAATGTTTACTTGATTGTTTTGGAAATATCAGCTATTTCAATAATTTACTAGCGCTAATGGGAAGAGCTTACCAACATGTTAAAGTCTTTTACGAAATCAGGTGATATTTTGAAAATTATCAACAACGTTTATATTTTTATCAATATTTATTTGTGGAGCTTAAATTACCTAACTCTTATTTAGGTTACTTACAAAATTTTATTTGAATATTAAAAAACGTTGGGAAGACATCCTTATGGTGTTTTGATGATTCCAAAACTATATTTGATAGTAGTATCTCTTATAATAAGTACAGATGTTGAGATCAAGTTTAATTGTTTTGATATCGATGAAAAATGAGATTAGTGAAGACTAGGACAAAGATCGTGACAAGAGGAGAGCAAGTGTCCAATGACAAGTGGTTCATGGTGACTTGCAGATACCAAGGTCAATCATGTGTCCATGAGAAGTCTTTGTGTGCTGATATACTCAAAAGGGTTATTGGATATGCAATCGCAAGTTCCTCCATTCAAGCAATTACTGGGAAGCGTGTATAGACTGGTCATACTGAGCACATGTTGATAATGAGTATCGGGACGTGTTGATATCAAGTCTCAAATGATGCTGGTGTGGTATTCGTTTAAAGATGACTGTTGACTGTATGAGAAATAGCCCTTACGGGCTAAGAATACATGGCAGAAAAACAAGAAAATACTTACAAAAAAGTGATGATAGCCTTTTGGGGTAGTTAGCAAAGTGACAATTACAATAGACTCCATTTTGAGAAATCTGCCGATATCGGAAGAAACGATTTTATGGCAATACTGATTTTTGCAAAAGCATCCAATAATTCTGAACTACTCTTTCCTTCTGAGTAGAATCTCCAAAGTTGCGATTGATGATGTCTATATAAAGGATCAACGAAGTCACAAAAAGGGTTGGACCGAGAAATTGAAAATACCATCACTGTACTTCATCTCTCTCATATGTAATTATGAAGTGTCTTTGTTCCCCATCTGGTATTTCTCATCTAATGTTGAGCTTCTTTGCGATCTAGACGAAGTGCACAAGTGCGAAAATAGTCATTATATTCTGATAACGTGATCTATTAGTTGATAGATACTTGTTGATTGTAACTTGCTCTAAATATTAATGAAATTAACCTGTGTTATGATTGTTATCTGGATAGTAGACATAGACTTGGAGATAAAGCCAAACTATTATAAATTGTTATGTGTTTTTACTTCTTCAATTCATTATTGTCAACTACTGATTACTAGCACCACTATTACATAATATATCTTATCAATATCTTATGCATACAACCATCATAATTTGCTTCTATTGTTGTTGACTTATATTGGAGGAATGTTTTTCATTATTCACATATTACTTATTCTACCCTCTTCTAGGTTGTATGGTTAGCTCAACCAAAAAATAGCATATGTTTCATTCATTCAACCACATCAGACGGGGAGCTTTCCAGCATATAATTGATAAGTGGACTCCCATAAGAGCAGTTAATTTTTCATAAAAGCTAGTAACTTTTAACATGCCCATAATATTCGGAAATAAACTTTGTTGAAACTGCTATAAAACACGTGGTGTTTCCATGGACATAGGAAACGTTGGGACACGTGTGAAGTCCCTCTGTAATGCATTGTTCCGCCGGCATGTCTGCTATTCGGTCGGCGACAGCAGGACACACAGAGACGTGGCAGGCTTCGGTGCTGAAACGTGGGTTATCCACAAAGCGAACGTGTCCGGGTCTCTCTCTGGTTTGCCCTCAACTTCTCCTCCATTTGCATCTGCTGCATGTCTGTGTTGCGGCAGTGGCGCTGGAAATGGGTCAAGGCCAGGAAGTGAAGACCAGAAATGATCCCCAAGTCGAAATTCAGGTTCGAAGCCTGCTTTGTCTCCTTTTTAACTGTTAATCAAATGGGGTTTGCTAGTTGGTGACGGAGTCGAGTGAGCGAGGGGGCTTGTTGTGGAGTTTTAATTGCAGGAAAGAGGGGAGATATTCTTCTTCTATAGGCCCAAGGTGGAGAGAGAAGCAGCTCATGGCGCTGACGACGTGCAGCGCCTTTACATAATCCTCCGTCCCGAGTCCGGCGAGAGGCCTGTCGAGGAGAAGCAAGATCCCCACTCCGGCAAGGAAGGCTCCGACCCCAATTCCAGCGACAAGGCCACCGTGGAAGGTGGCCACGGTAGCCAGGTAATGATGGTCACGAGAACCACACGACCCGACAACTTGCCTATGATCACGTCCCGATATCACAGGCTCTTTGTAAATGCCGAACGCAGGAGGTGAACATAGAGAAGCAGGCGCTGTTGAGGTTGATAGTGATGGGGAAGAAGAGTCTTCCGGACCCGAGCAAAAGGAGACGACCCCAATGGGGATTTGTGGAGATGGTCACCACCAAGATCGATGATGTCAAGTCGGCTCTTAAAGCAGGTGCGCTGCTTCTCCTCCTCCTCCTCTCTCTCTCTATGTGTGATTAAAGTAGGACTTGTTGCTTCTTGCAGAGGAATACGACGCTTCCACAAGGGGACACCACCACACGACTGCAGCCAGAGCGTTGGGGGAGGGAGTGTACCGCATACTTAGACACAAATCCAAGGGGAAGAAAGCGCACACGCATCTCATATACAAGCTCGAATTCCCTCCGGAAGATGAGAAGCAGGAGCCTCAGGAGTCGCTCAACGTCGAAAGAGAAGGGTCCTTCCTCATCCAGATCAAGAACCCCGACCAGCACGGGGCAGGCCCTTCCCAGTTCAGGGGACTCCAAAGCAAGCGCAAGGCGATGTTCCCCGCCCACCTACAAGGACAGTTCGGGCAGCTGAGGTACAGCCCGGCCGACCCGCCTGACTTCTTGAACTACGAAGGTTGTGAGTTTCTGCTTATATCGGCATCGGACGACATAGAGGAGGAGCTGGGGTTAGAGCTCAAAGCGGAAGGAGAGGCCGATCCCTCCTGTTCCGACCTGCTCGAGACGTTCGGGGAAACTGCACCCGTGGATGCCCTCCTCAGGGGTACCTGGGTCTGAATTTCAATCTTTCTGGCACTTTTTGGTCTGTGTTTAACTAGGAGGACCCGTTTCATGTTTCTACTGCAGTTGGGCATGTGTAATATATTTGGTAGCCCTGATGTCAATCTTGCAATATAATCTGATTTCATCAGCCCAAATGGCTCTAGCCTACTTAGGAATGATGATGATGATTGCATGGCCTAAGTAATGGAGATGGCAATCCAAGAAGTTGGTGGAATCACCATTATATGATTCACATATAAATCTGAACATACGAAAAGGGATTGGCCATTAGAATTGTGATCACTTTCCTACTCATTCATGCAAACCAAACATTCACATGGATCGGTAAATTCGAACCTAAAGCATGTGGACGATAAAAGAGAGGGATAGAGAGTGAAAGCGTAGCGGTTTTGTGAATGAGGAGTTTGTGAGCTTGTCGACAATGGAGATGGGTGATCGCCATATTCCGCAAGAGACCCTTTCGAGATTTTTAAATACTCGTGTCCTTTTTCAAATTTTTCAAAATTCCACTTGAATATCTTTATTTTCAAGTTATTATTGGATTGAGGTGTTGTTAACTCAATAGGGAAAAAGGGAGAAGAACACATAAAAGCTCAGGTCTTTGCTGCTTAAAAATGAGGAGCAAAACAAGCCGGAATTTACAGGCTATATTACGATAAATTCACGAAATGAAATAGTTGTACTTACTTAGAATTGCATTGTAGAATTTCATAGAGTAAGTTTTGCAGATGCCTAGCATTGCTTATTTATTTCATAGAGTAATCTAACTATGCCTAGTTAGATGCCAATTGGCTCTTGTGGCATAAGCTCTAGCTATGTAGGAAAGCCCTCACTTGGAATTGGATGAAGCCTCATCAGCTGAGTCATTTATCCTTTATTTGTTTTTGAAGGTATAGAGAATGTTTGGCTACACAACCATCATATTGGATTAATTCTAACATCCTCTATGACCCTAGCCAAAATGTTGATGTGCTTAAAAAAAGATGAGGGATTAGATTCTTTTTGTGATATTATTGATTGTACGAAATTGCATGTTTAATTCGCTCATTCATACTTGTTTTCATTGATTGTGTCATCTTTGTAGACTCACAAATTTTATGTTTTCAAATCATGCCATCTCGTGATGTTTCATAAATGTTTGATAATAGATTCTATTGTTATGATGATTCATGGAAATTATGTAGTATAAATTGATCTAGCGAAAAAAGAAAGTATATTTGGAAAATCATCTATCTTTTATTTTAAAAAGTTCTCGCGCACTGTGCGGATTTTCAAGATTCTATTGTTAATGGAAAAAGTAGTATAAAAGAAAATATTTGGAAAATCATATCTTTTATTTTAAAGAGTTCCACAGAGATTTTCAATCAATAGAAAAAGAAAGAAAAAGAGAAATATAGAGAGAGAGAGAGAGAGAGAGAGAGAGAGAGAGAGAGATAAACTAGAAAGAACCGAGCGATGCTTGAATTATAAGATTTTACAGAAAAATCATATCTAATAAGTGACTTTTGTACTAACTGTGTTGTGCTATTCACAAGAATATTATAATTGTCTATGTGAATATAAAATAAAATAATCATATTTCAAGCATAAATGACTTTTACCATGTCACATTATTAATTGACTCAGGAAAATGTATTAAACAAATTCATCGTTGAAGTACTTTCAACCAAATATAATATGACATGTTGTCTACACGTGTATAATTGGTTCGCTTAGCTCCAATAGTGCGAGTATTTTTCCGTAAGTTCGATGCATTGGAGACAATTTTTTATTGAAAATCACATATGTGAGATACTTCACGTAAAGTGAGAATTTTCCTAATAGAGTTCTTCCCCAACTAATGAATATAGTATCACCGAATATTGACACCAGCCATTGTTATACTTTGGTAAGGTATTACAATTGTAAATTGTTTGTATGTAATCTGACATGGACAACGAGTTCTTCCACAAATTAAGCAAAAAAAAAAAAAAAAATACGGAAAAGAGTTTAAGTTTGTCATTTTGTTAACTTTAATATTTAATTGCATTTAAATAATGATGCTAACTTATAAAGCACATCAATTAATGAGTAAAGCCACAACAGCTAAATTACATTTAATAAAGCATTTTTTTTGCCTGAATTTAATAAAACACTTTACACAAGACATGTTCAGACTGTCTATTTAACAATCAAGATATATTAAAGTTTGTTTATTTTTTAAATTATTTAAGGGGTCACTAATTTGACGGTGGGCTCCATACGCAAGGAAATTAAGAATATTTTTGTTTTACGAAAAATGAATGATTTTGAATTATCTTCTTAAAATTGATTATTTGTATTACTTACAAAAATAAATGAATGAAAATATTTTTCATCGTCAACGATAATGTTCATAGATATAAATTATTGTTAATAATGAAAACATTTCCCATTGACTAATTAATTGAAGAAATGTAAGTGATCACTTTTTAGGAAATATTTTTTGAACTATTCATTTTTCTCAAAATAAATGATGTCTATATTGATGCATCAATATTTACATGTCATCCAACCATTTCTTCACATTTCTTCTAAAAGTAGACAAGCGTTCATCCAAGGACTTGTTATCTTCCACAAATTTCCTTTTGATGGATAACTGCCGGTCAACTTGAGCTTGTCACATGGTCGATTATATATTCTTCTAATATTTGCCCAAATTTATAAGAATATATAAACAGATTATGATCCAAAATTACCATCTTCTTTTCGGCAAATGTTATGGTATTTCTAGTTTTTATTAGAATTGATTATAAAAAAAAAACTCAAATTTGGACTTCTCATTACTAGAAGGAAAGAGGCATCTTGTTGCCCATTGAAGAATAAGAAAAGCACGTTCAAGTAAGAACCAACTACCAATTGCCTCTGGACCGAGCAAATAATTATGATTTTAACATACTCGTGGAGCCACACGTGACTAACATGGTCTCCATGTGACCTATCAAATCACTGAGATTTTCTCAGTCAACAACGATCAAGACATTAATTGACTCATCAATACTATAGATTCAACTATTTAGGACATAATTGGTATAACTGGGAAGCTCAAATCCTGTCAACGCAATTCTTTCCCAAGAAATCCATGATCATCGTCAGGGATCACACATGACATAGTCCGGAACTACAAAGCTCAAAATTATCAATAGTGCACTTGGAATTACCTCAAAGTTCGAAAAACTCATATCAAACTACGTCACAAAATATGTAGACAAAAATTAACCTCAGAAAACTGATGCTTGCACAAGTTAATGCTGTAAAATTATCTAAACAATCTGATAATCAAGTTAGAGCACAAAATCACTGGTGATCACATCCGCAACCCTCTGTAGACACATGAACATCCTGGCAAAAACTTATATGGACATGCATCACGCTTCCTTCCTCAGATCCCTTGATGAAATTCTGCGATTAGAAGAGCAGTAAATGGCACATGCATCATCAGTCGGAGTGCATCGAATCATTTGAAAACACTTTGTGGGATGCTAACAACATTTACACAGATTTCTATACTTAAAGGGCTGTTTCTAAAATGTTTTAACATCTTGAGACAAAATAATTAACACTAATTGTTTCTGCCATATCACAAACTAGAGAGAATCTTACTATGCTAAAACCTGCACCAATAGTGTCACATTCAGATTTGTGCTTTATCACAAACCTACAGTTCAAAAGTTATCTTGCAAATAGTTCACTTCAAGAGTGGGAGCCACCTTGAAGTGAAAGTTTGACTTAGCTTATAGTCAAATGAACAGATTAACTGAGAGGAATAAGAACAATGAACAATATGATCTGAATAAACCAAGAATCAGTAATGAAGAGCAATGACTTATGTTCTTCCTCATTGTGCTTGACTACAATCATACAAGTAAATCTATAGCTATAGGTATACTCGATCTTAACATGAGCATCCCATCAAACCGTCGCAGCAAGAATCATTGCCACAGCTCCCTAATTTGGCACAACCTATAGTATAAAAGGTCACACCATGTACCCACTAGTTATATGCATGAGTAACTGATAATCATTCGATATGCATCAGAGGTGCATCATATCACCATACATGATGTACATGATGTTCATAAAAGAAAGGATCATAAGTTTAAAGGTTTTACCTAGTTGTGCAAAGGCATGAGAGTGTTCAATAGGATAAATTAATGCAGGCAGATCTAATGAGAAGCATGATTTACCCGTGACCTGTGAGGCTTTGAAGCTGAAAATCAAATATTAACCTTTAGCATATCTATAAGATACTTAAACAAATCATAGATTCCACAATGTCATTAACAAAAAATGAATGGAAAAGAAGGGGAAGAAAGGCAAAGAGAAATGATATACATGGAACAGGGTTCTCCAAAACAGAGAAGAAACATGAACCAAATTGATTTTATCATTACAAAGACAAATTATTTCAAGGCCATGTTTTCCGTATGCAATGAGTTTCCAAAGCATACTAATTATCTCAGATGCATGTAAAGATTATAATCTGACTAAAACTGAAGAGCTCTTATTGAAGAATTGCTCGACCAAGAACCATGTATGTATAGCAGTTAGGGATCAAGGAAGAAGACTCTCAAACAAGTCTAATCAAAGAATTCTTAACAATTAAGACACTACACTTCATCTTTTTCCTTAACCGAGGACATGACATCCCATTTCTCATATTGCAATTTGGCTAGGAATATCCAGTCTAAAGTAAAGCCACATGTGATAAACAGGGCATCTGAAAATTGGCAAAAAGAGAGACGGGGCATTTGAAACTCAACCTTTTGTTTCCTGGGCAATTCTACGCATTTGCATAGCAGTTATTAAATGGCTGAGCACTCTTAGCGTCGGTCTGGATAGTGTACTTACCATCTCAAGATAAACACCTTATCCTTGATGGATGCTTGCAACTTCATTAAGCCCCTGTCATTACATGATATTCCACTGGGCCAGCTTCATTTCTCTTGGATGTAAGGATACAACAACATATCTTCAGTACAGATCTAGAGAGAGAGAGAGAGAGAGAGAGAGAGAGAGAGAGTTGTTCAGCATAATATGCAATCACTGAAAGGCCCAGCAACAATTCTTTTCCAGCTATTTGAGAGAATTGGTTAAAAAGTAAAAACAGAAAGAGGCTTCCCGAATTCTTTTTTAATTAATATGGAAGAGGATGAGTACGAGGAAGATAGCAGAATTTGAGTTTAAAAGAGAACTTATTCCGAGGAAGGGTCTTTCAGGAAGATGTTGCTAGCAGACGCAATGCTCAACTTCATTGATTGAAAAGGTAAACTTCGGTTCAAAAGGTAGAATTGCTCTATTATGCTCATAGAAGCCTCTTAAAAAGTGTAATTAACTGTGGGTCCATTGAAAAAGAACTATCATTTCCCTTAAGTTATTTAATGTAAATAGGTGCTAACAGCAGTATTATAACATTGTTACACATAATTCAATTGGTTAAAATGGTCGATCGCCGCTCATACCATTAGGGTTTCCTCGTTCATAAAAATCTCGTAGAGGAGAAATTGCTTCTGATGCCGTTATACCTCCACAACATTCGAAACCCTTTGATCCAGAATTCCCATTACTATAAGAGAAACAAGAATACAGTTGGAAACATTAAAAAATTAGCCACACACTTGAAAGGGGGAACATAGATGAAATTTCTGTGGAAACCAGCCAATATTCCCAATGATTCTGCATTTGTACCTAGCTCATCAGCTTGAAACCAGAGACAGGTTCCACTTGCAAAACATTTCCAAATTTCATGCTGGAGATAATTTAGTAGACTAATTGACAAAGCACTTTGCACCACTTCTCAAGGGAATATTTCATGTCCACAAGTTACCAAAATTGAAATCTTGAAAAATCAACTGCCTGCTTTACTATAATTCATCTTGAGTTGAATTTTGTTCACAAGGTCAAACTTGAGATAAATTTTAAGATTGTGTATTAATTGCTCATTGATTCGTGTTGAAATTTCGAGGAGGACATCTATAGATTTGGTTCTTCAGCTTGACAAAAAATATAACAAAAATAATATAACTTTCATACTGTGTTCATTTAAATGCCATATATATATTTTTTTTTTCGCTTATTTTAGTGCCATTGGCGAATTTGCCTTGTTGGAAAATCTGACATGGTCGTCCTATGATTATTTTTATTATTTTTGATTTATTTTGAATTTTGAATTTTTATTTTCCTCTTTTTTGCTCTTTTCAATGTTGGTGAGGGTCAATGGTGAAAAAGAAAAAGAAAAATACAAAAAAAAAAAAAATTTTAAAAAATTTAAAAATCCAAGTCAAATGACAAATTGATTAAAACATCTGCGTAAGATGATTTATTAGAAATGACACTCAAACAATTGATTTTACTCCAATGTCATACTTAAATGAGGGGAAAAATTTTTTTGACATTAAAAAGTTGTGACACTCATACTGTACTCGTCCCACCAAAAGGACATATGTGGAGACTCAAAAGATTGATTTTCATCACTAGATCGCAACTGGCTTATTAGTTGGACTATTTGTATTTGTCATTTTTGTCTATTATTTCTATCGAAAGCATACACTAGATCCTTATTAACATTGTATAACTTGCATGAGAGCCAATCATTTTCTATTTTGAGATAAACTTTTAGGGCGGCGCCATTTCCACCCCCATTTTGGCTAAGACACTCCATTTTTCCCATAAACTTACCGAAGTACCCTCTCTCTCTCTCTCTCTTCAATTTATTTATTTATCGGGCTAACTCATGAAACTGCTTTCATTTCTGTCATCTCTCTTATCTTAATTTGACGATATAAATGTCAAATTACACCAAACAAGATATATCTTATTTTGCATCCTATTATCACTATGCCTAGATTAGGTTATTGTTAATTTTAATTTATGATCTTAAATTTTTTTTATCACAAAAGTTACATAGAACGTAAAAAATTTCTAGTTATGACGGCCTATGAACACAAAATTAATTGCCTTTTTCGTTTTAAATAGTTTGAGGGAAACTTTATTCCAAAGTTGAAAGTTAAAATTCAATCTAATTATCTAGCCAATTTTGGCATTGTGGGTGCTTTTCTGGAATAATTTTATAGGTTTTTAAAGTCTTCTTTTTGGACTTTTTGTAGGTTTTTAAAGTTAAACTTCGCTGATTTGTGATTCCTTTCGAGCTTTTTACATTTTAATATGAATTGCAAGATGGGGTTTGAAAATTTAGTTACACCTTCACTTTCAAGCTCACGTCAATTTTTTTCAAAGGGAAGTTTTAAGTATATTTTAAAGTTTTGATCCACTTGATATGAGATTGAATCCTCAATCGATATTTATTACTTTCTTCATAGTAGGGTACAACAGCAAAAAATTTTCACTTTTTTTTTTTTTTCTTTTATGTGCTTTTTTTTTTTTTGTTAATATTTAGATATGATCTAAATATAAATATGTTGACATTAATCATGTTCCTGAAAAATTAACCTTTTTCATATTTTGATCAATTTTCCTTTTCCATTTTTGATCAAGATTCGGCTAGATAATTAAACTGAATATTAATTTTCAACTTTGAAATTTAGTTATACTCATACTATTTGATAAAAATAAACAACTAATAGCGTGTTCATAAGTCATATATAAAAATATTATGTGAATGAAAATAACTTCAGGGACGGTATTTTGGTAAGTTCACTGGAAAAAAGAAAAAAGAAAAAAAATGTCTTAGTCACAATGTCTTACTCATGCTTTATTCACTCTCTCGTGAATGCAGCGATCTTAAGGGGTCGGGAGGCCAAAACTCAAGCTGAGTGTCCCCAGACCAAACCGGCCTTAGGTTTGGTCAGTGGGATTTGAACAAGTTCTTCGTTCATTTCGAGCCTTGCGAAGTCGGTTGCCATGATTTATCCTCATGTGTCTCGAGATCTATTTTAGATTATTTCTAAAGCTTAGTAGTGGCCATTTTTATGAAAGTATATATGTTGAAACGTTTTAAGCAAATTTAATTTCATAAAATTATTTTGAACCCACAAGGGCATATGATTAGTTACTATTATATATCAAACATGAGATTGAAAATCAGACCGGAAATGAGTATTTTCATTGTAGACTCATTCATTTTCATTTTGGGCTGATTCTCTTCAACCAAACAACTCATTACTACGTTTTTGTTTTTTTTTTTTTTAATGGCAAATGATTGAACTGCAAACATAGTGAGATGACAAGGCCCTCAATCCTTGCATTTATTGCAAGAGAAATAATTGTACACGTTTCCTGCATAAATTTCTGAACCATAACCGATGAAGCTCTTTCATTAATGCACAACTTCCCTCAGCTATATAAGTTCTCATCTCTAGATCAATTGCACCATCAAACAATCAACAATCTCAAACAATTTTCTAACCCTTCTATCCCCAAAAGACCATTATGGCAACGCTCAAGAACTTGGTTGCTCTCATGATCTTGTTGGTCGTCACTGTTGCATTGCTTCCTAAGGTTACCTTGGCCGGATACCTTGATTGCGGAAGGCGAATAAGTAAAGATTGTGGGCCTGGATTCTTTCAATTCATAGGGTGCGTTTGGAAAGGCTTTTGGGGAAAGTTTTTGGGGAAATGCAAAGGCCATTGAGTGAAAGGTATTTTCCAAAATGCAAATTGTGTTTGGTAGATTGTATTGTAAAAGTCCATTGTGAAGTATATTTGAGTAAATGGTGTTTGGAAGAAGGGAAAATCTCAAATAAGAACCCGAAGTGGCCGTTGTCCCAAATAAGGATCTGAAGTGGCTAACAAGTCTCAAATAAGGACCTGAACTTGCCGGCCGGCCAAAATATTCACCAGCCGGCGAGAGTGTGACATTTCCGGTGGCCGGAATATGGGCAATTTTGTCCAAAAAAAATATAGATAGAAATTAACAAACCCTAAAAACCACCCCCAAACTCTTCACGTTCTTTTGACCTAAAAAGAAAAACTCTTCACGTTTTCACATTTTTCTTCTTCTACTCTTCATCTTCTCCGTTCTTTGTCCTCTCTCACTTGGAGCATGGAAATTTTCTATTAATGGAACATGAATTGAAACACAACAAGAAACCCATACCTTCATTTCTTCACATCTTCTTCTTTTGTTTTCTGTCTTCATTTCTTTCCAACGAAGAAGACAAATCTTGAGTAAAGCCACATTTTCGTTATTGAGACACTCGTGTGTAACATGAGGGCCTCAATTCTTGATTATCTTTTTCTAGGTTTGCCATAAACTTTGATTCACATTCCCATTCAATCGAGGTCAGTTTCGTTCAAATTGAGAGGGAGGGAGGGAGGGCACGTACCTTTGGAACTTAGGGAGACAGAGATCTTGCTCCATCAACAAAGAATTTGGGTTCTCCAAACGAGAGGGGACAAAGAACATAAAAGATGAAGAGCGGAAGAAGAAGAACGTGAAAAGTTTGTGGGTTTTGTTTTTAGGGTTTGTTAATTTCTATCTATAATTTTTTGGGACAAAATTGCCCATATTCCAGCCATCGGAAATGTCACACGCTCGCCGGCCAGTGAACATTTTGGCCAACCGGCGGATTTAGGTCCTTATTTGAGACTTGTTAGTCACTTCGGGTTCTTATTTGGAAGAACGGTCACTTCGGGTCCTTATTTGAGAAAGTAGGCTCACTTTGGATCCTTATTTGAAATTTTCCCTATAATCTAATATTGACTAGGTGTATATGTCATAATTACATATGCCTGGGCCACAACACTCTTCAAACTTTAGTAGATTAGGCAACTCAGAACCTACTGTTCAGGTTTCCAAGTGAATTTATTAACGTATTAATTAACCTTTCATTCAAAGTTACAATAAATAGATTTTGTGAAAATTAAATAGATTTTGTGAAAATTAAATATTTTTTTTGGAGAAATTACTAAAAACTTGAAAAGTTTACCAATACTTACACACACATATAGATTAGCAAATTAGAGCTAACACTCATCATTTTACAATTTATATATTATTTGAAAATACTGAATATATGTAGATAAGCAATACAAAAAAGTACACAAATAAAATTGGGTTAACAATTAAAAAAAAGAAATTAGAAAAATACATTTAAAAATCCCACTTCAGTATGCAAATTTACCCCTAAATAATTTTTGTTTCACAAAAACTCTTTATTAGCATGATGATGAAACATTTATCCCAAACTAATTTTTTCCTAATAAAAAATTCCAAACTAATACTCGTCACCCAAATTTACCCTTTATTAGCATATGAAAATTAGCTTGGGACAAAACCATGTCGCATGGGGCATGTGGCAATCACAAAATTAAAGTGAAGTGAAGTGTCAGGTGACAAGCATGCGAATGTGTGGTCACTTAACAACTTCTATTTGATTATTTTAAGATACCAACTATTCCACTGACAGTTCGCTGGGGAGCTCTCCGGCGGATTAAAATTACATGCAAACATATATTCATAAGAGGACTCAAATAAGAGCGGTCAAATCTTTTTTGTAAATGAGACAAAAAAAAATCTTTTTTGTAAATGAGACAAAAAAAAATCTTTTTTGTAAATGCCACTAATTTTAATATGCCGATGACCTTTGCAAATAAGTATTGGTAAATTGTTAAAACATGTGGGAATTGCAGAAGAATTAAACAAATGTTCGTCTTTCAATCAAAGAAGATTTGATGAAACTAAAATTAGATGGTGACTTAACCAGTGAAGAGCTGATACAATCACTTAAAATTAATGTAGAAGCAGCTGGACATAACGCAGTCCAAGCTAGATAAATGTCGGTAACTTAACAACATATTATAGGCTATATAGATAAACGGTCAAATTTAGGTAACAAAGGGTTTTAAAACCTACGTGCGCTTACCAGGATTGTGCGTATTATTCTTTCTCGATAAATGATATTAACTGAACATTATAGTTGCGGGCGTGGGCTTTCATGGACGAAGAAGGCGTTGAGACTCGTGCGATGTCCCTCTGCAGTGCGTTCTTCACCGGGATGTTTGCGTTTCGATCGCCGACAGCAACACACAGAAAGACGTGGCTGGCCTCTGAACTGTAATGTGGGGTATTCACAAAGTGGACGTGTCCACAATCCACTCTGGTTGCCGTCGATTCTCCGACTCCATTTGCATCAACTGCATGCTGTATTGTGGCAGTGGCGCTGGAAATGGGTCAAGGCCAGGAAGTGAAGACCCGAAATGATCCCGAAGTCGAAATTCAGGTTCTATACTCGTTTTTGCCTTGTTTTTACTGTCAATCAAATGGGGTTTGCTAGTTGGTGGCGTAGGGTAGTGAGCGAGTGAGCTTGTTGTGGGGGTTGTAATAGCAGGAAAGAGGGGAGATCTTCTATAGGCCCAAGGTGGAGAGAGAAGCAGCTGACAGCGCTGACGACGCGCAGCGCCTTTACATAGTCCTCTGCCCCGAGTCCGGCGAGAGGCCCGTCGAGGAGAAGTAAGATCCCCAGTCCGGCGAGGAAGGCTCCGACCCCGATTCCAGTGACAAGGCCATTGCTGAAGGTGGCCATGGAAGCCAGGTAATGATGGTGACAAGATTTACGACCCAACAACCCGTCTATGATCACCTTGCGATTTCAAGCCTCTCTATAAATGCCAAACGTAGGAAGTGAACATCGAGAAGCAGGCGCTGCTGAGGTTGACGGTGAGGAGGAAGAAGAGTCTTCCGGACCGGAGCAAACGGAGCCGACCCCAGTGGGGATTTGTGGAGATGGTCACTACCAAGATCGATGATATCAAGTCGGCTCTCTCTCTCTCTCTCTCTCTCTCTCTCTCTCTCTGGTTCAAGTATGACTTGTTGCTTCTTGCAGAAGAGTACGACACTTCCACGAGGGGACACCGCCACACGGCTGCCGCCAGAGCGTTGGGGGAGGGCGTGTACCGCATACTCAGACACAAATCTGGGGGAAGAAAGCGCACATGCATCTCATATACAAGCTCGAATTGCCCACGGAAGATGAGAAGCAAGAGCCCTAGGAGTCGCTCAACGTCGACAGAGAAGGGTCCTTCCTCATCTAGATCAAGAACCCCGACCAGCACGGGGCCGGCCCTTCCCATTTCAGGGGACTCCAGAGCAAGCACAAGGCAGTGTTCCCCGCCCGCCTGCAGGGACAGTTCGGGCAGTTGAGGTACAGCCCGGCTGACCCGCCCAACTTCCTGAACTGCGAAGGGTGTGAGTTGCTGCTGATATCGGCATCGGACGACATAGAGGACGAGCTGGTGTTAGAGCTCAAAGTGGAAGGACAGGCCGATCCCTCCTGCTCCGATCTGCTCGAGACGTTCGGGGAAACTGCACCCGTGGATGCCCTCCTCAGGGGCACCTGGGTCTGAATTTCAATCTTTCTGACACTTTTTGGTCTGTGTTTAACTAGGAGGACCCGTTTCATGTTTCTGCTGTAGTTGGGCATGTGTAATATATTTGGTAGCCCTGATGTCAATCTTGCAATATAATATGATTTAGTATAAATTGATCTAGCGAAAAAAGAAACTGTATTTGGAAAATCACCGTATTTTATTTTAAAAAGTTCGTGCGTTGCCGGGCATAGTGCGGATTTTCAATCAATAGAAAAAGAAAGAAAAAAAGAAAAAAAACGTGTGCCGAAATATATGAGAGCCACTTTGCTATGTGAGAGAGAGAGGGGGACTGTGATTATCGTCATTTTCCTTAAAACACATAACAAGAATTCAACATTATTATAATAGAATCGCAGAACAATGTTATCACGAAGTAAATTAGAAAGAATTGGCATTGTGAAGCATTGCTTGAATTATAGGATTTTATTGAATTATAAGATTTTATAGAAAAATCATATCTAATAAGTAACTTTCATACTAATTGTTGTGCTATTCAGTGAAAAATCACATGAATATTATATTTGTCTATGTAAATATAAAATAAAATAATTATATTTCAAGCAACATGTCACATTATTAATTGACTCAGGAAAATGTATTAAACAAATTCATCATTGAAGTACTTTCAACCAAATATAATATGACATGTTGTCTACAAGTATATAATTGGTTCGCTTTGCTCCAATAGTGCAAGTATTTTTCCATAAGTTCGATGCATTGGAGACAATTTTTTTATTAAAAATCACATATGTGAGTATACTTCGCGTGAGCATTTTCCTAATAGAGTTCTTCACCAACTAATGAATATAGGTTCACCGAATGTTGACACCAGCCATTGTAATACTTTGGTAAGATATTGCAATTGTAAATTGTTTCCATGTAATCTGACATGGACATCGAGTTTTTCCACAAATTAAGCCACCCCCCCCCCCCCCCCCCACAAAAAAAAGGAAAAGAGTTTAAGTTTGTCATTTTGTTAACTTAATTATTTAATTGCATTTAAATAATGATGCACTTATAAAGCACATCAATTTATGAGTAAAGCCACAAACAACAGCTAAATTACATTTAAAAAAGCTTTTTTTTTTTTTTTGTTGTAATTTAATAAAGCACTTTACACAATACATGTTCAGACTGTCCATTTAATAATCAAGATATATTAAAGTCTTTTTTTTGAAAATTATTTAAGGGGTTGCTAATTTGACTGTGGGCCCCATATGCAAGGAAATTAAAATTTTGTTTATTATGCAGAAAATGAATGATTTTTAAATATTTTCTATAAAATGATTACTTAAATTACCTACAAAAATAAATGAATGTAAATATTTTCATCGTCAACGATAACGTTTAGATATAAATTATTGTTAATAATGAAAACATTTCCCATTGACTAATTATTTGAAGAGACACAAGTGATCACTTTTTGAAAAAATATTTTTCAAATTATTCATTTCTCTCAAAACAAATGAAGTCTATATTGATGTGTCAATATTTACATGTCATCCAACCATTTCTTTCACATTTCTCCTAAAAGTAGACAAGGTCTTGTTATCTTCCACAAATTTCCTTTTGATGGATAACTGCCGGTCAACTTCGGCTTGTCACATGTTTGATTATCTATTCTTCTGACATTTGCCCAAATTTATAAGAATATATAAACAGATTATGATCCAAAATTACCATCTTCTTTTCGGCAAATGTTCTGGAATTTCGAGGTTTAACTAGAATTGATTATAAAAAAACTCAAATTTGGACTTCTCATTACCAGAAGAAAAGAGGCATCTTGTTCCCGATTGAAGAATAAGAAAATCACGTTGAGGTAAGAAGCAACTGCCAATTGGCTCTGGACCGAGCAAATAATTAAGATTTTAATATACTCGTGGAGCCACACGTGACTAACATGGTCTCCACGTGACCTATCAAATCACTGAGATTTTCTCAGTTAACAACGATCAAGACATTAATTGACTCATCAATACTATAAATTCAACTATTTAGGACATAATTAGTATAACTGGGAAGCTCAAATCCAATCAATGCAATTCTTTCCCAGGAAATCCATGATCATTGTCACGGATCACACATGACATAGTCCAGAACCATAAAGCTCAAAATTATCAATAGTGCACCCGGAATTACCTCAAAGTTCAAAAAACTCATATCAAACTACATCGCAAAATATGTAGACAAAAATTAACCTCAGAAAAATGATGCTTGTACGGGTTTATGCTGTAAACTTATCTAAACAATCTGATAATCAAGTTAAAGCACGAAATCACTAGTGATCACATCTGCAACCCTCTGTAGACACATGAACATCCTGGCAAAAACTGATATGGACATGCATCACACTTCCTTCCTCAGATCCCTTGACGAAATTCTGTGATTAGAAGAGCAGTAAATGGCACATGCAGTATCAGTCAGAGTGCATCGAATTATTTGAAGACACTTTGTGGAATGCTAACAACATTTACACAGATCTCTACACTTTAAAGGGCTGTTTCTAAAATGTTTAAACATCTTGAGACAAAATAATTAGCACTAATTGTTTCTGCCATATCACAAACTAGAGAGAATCTTACTATGCTAGAACCAGCACCAATAATGTCACATTCAGATTTGTGCTTTATCACAAAACTACAGTTCAAAAGTTATCTTGCAAATAGTTCACTTCAAGAGTGGGAGCTACCTTGAAGTGAAAGTTTGACTTAGCTTATAGTCAAATGAACAGATTAACTGAGAGGAATAAGAACAGTGAACACTATGATCAGATAAGTAAATCTATAGCTATAGGTATACTCGATCTCAACATGAGCATCGCATCAAACTGTCACGGCAAGAATCATTGCCACAGTGCCCTAATTTGGCACAACCTATAATATAAAAGGTCACACCATGTACACACTAGTTACATGCATGAGTAAATGATAATCATTCGATATGCATCAGAGGTGCATCATATCACCATACATGTGTACATGATGTTCATAAAAGAAAGGAATCATAAGTTTAAAGGTTTTACCTAGTTGTGCAAAGGCATGAGAGTGTTCAACAGGATGAATCAATGCAGGCAGATCTAATGAGAAGCATGATTTACCCATGACCTGTGAGGCTTTGAAGCTGAAAATCAAATATTAGCATTTAGCATATCTATAAGATACTTAAACAAATCATAGATTCCACAATGTCATTAACAAAAAATGAATGGAAAGAAGGGGAAGAAAGGCAAAGAGAAATGATATTCATGGAATAGAGTTCTACAAAACAGAGAAGAAATATGAACCAAATTAATTTTATCACTACAAAGACAAATTATTTCAAGGCCATGTTTTCTGTATGCAATGAGTTTCCAAAGCATACTAATTATCTCAGATGCATGTAAAGATTATAATCTGACTGCACTCGAAGAGCTCTTATTGAAGAATCGCTCGACCAAGAACCATGTATGTATAGCAGTTAGGGATCAAGGAAGAAGATTTTTCTCTCAAACAAGTCTAATCAAAGAATTCTTAACAATGAAGACACTACACTTCATCTTTTTCCTTAACCGAGGACATGACATCCCATTTCTCATATTGCAATGTGGCTAGGAATATCCAGTCTAAAGTAAAGCCACATGTGATAAGCAGGGCATCTGAAAATTGGCAAAAAGAGAGATGGGGCATTTGAAACTCAACCTTTTGTTTCCTGGGCAAATTCTACGCATTTGCATAGCAGTTATTAAATGGCTGAGCACTCCTAGCGTCGGTCTGGATAGTGTACTTACCATCTCAAGATAAACACCTTATCCTTCATGGATGCTTGCAATTTCATTAACCCTCTGTCATTACATGATATTCCACCGGGCCAGCTTCATTTCTCTTGGATGTATGGATACAACAACATATCTTCACTACAGCAAACGATCTAGAGAGAGAGAGAGAGAGAGAGAGAGAGAGAGAGAGAGAGAGTTGTTCAGCATAATATGCAATCACTGAAAGGCCCAGCAACAATTCTTTTCCAGCTATTTGAGAGAATTGGTTAAAAAGTACAAACAGAAAAAGGCTTCCCAAATTCTTTTTAATCAATATAAAAGAGGATGAGCGCAAGGAAGACTGCAGAATTTGAGTTTAAAAGAGAACTTATACCGCGGAAGGGTCTTTCAGGAAGATGTTGCTAGCAGACTCAATCCTCAACTTCATTGATTGAAAAGGCAAACTTTGGTTCAAAAAGTAGAATTGCTCTATTATGCTCATAGAAGCCTCTTAAAAAGTGTAATTAACTGTGGGTCCATTGAAAAAGAACTATCATTTCCCTTAAGTTACCTCATGTAAATAAGTGCTAACAGCAGTATTATAACATTGTTATACACATTACAAATGGTTAAAATGGTTGGTTGTTGTTCACATCGTTAGGGTTTCCTCGTTCATAAAAATCTCGCAGAGAAGAAATTGCTTCTGATGCCATTATACCTCCACAACATTTGAAACCCTTTGATCCAGAATTCCCATTCCTGCAAGAGCAACAAGAATAAAGTTGGAAACATTCATAAATTAGCCAGACACTTGAAAGGGGGAACATAGATGAAATTTCTGTGGAAACCAGCCAATATTTCCAATGATTCTGCATTTTTACCTAGCTTATCAGCTTGAAACCAGAGACAGGTTCCATTAGCAAAACATTTCCAAATTTCATGCTGGAGATAATTTAGTAGACTAATTGACAAAGCACTTTGCAAAAGAAGGTACTATCTGAACAAAAACAAATTTGCCAACAAAGGAATGTGTCAAACTTAAGACCTATATATTTCGTTCCTAAGAATATCAAATTTGCCAAATGCCTACTCCAGGAAATAGCTTTTCATGCAAGCAAATTATCTGTGAAGTGTACCATTTGCTTCAATTGATAGTAACTAAACTCTACTAAGTGGTGTTGACCTTGGCAAAATTCCGGCATCAGAGGTGTGCATTTGGGGTAACTATGGCTTATAATTTTTTTTACCTTAACGATGCCTTAGGGTTGTTCTATAATTTATCATTGACATAAAACCTAATGTCCTTGAAGAACAAACAACACTTTGTAAACAGGGTGATACTTCGGGACTCTTAATATGGATGGGCAACTTCTGTTCAGAGAGATATTGGCACCGGTGATCTGATTGAGAGAAGATTTGGGGATGACTTCTTTACTAGTATTGGCTAGGATAGGTTTCAATCCGCTATAAATTCCAAGCATTGCATATGAACCACGCTCACTGTTATAACAACTGTCTCATTCTCTCCATCATGAAACTATGCAATAATTAGGGCTAGTTTTTAAGCTCCAGAGAAAGGAACTTGAGCTAGGCAGTCCTGTATCTGCAAGATGAATCCTCTTGCTTGATGTCGTATTCAGAATGGCAATGACCTAGCTCATGTTTCCCACAATACTTTTGACTCATGATCAGATTACTAAGAGCAGCATAACTACAAATTCCAAGCTCTAAAAGCCAGAATTTTCATGGTTGGTTTTTTCCCTAAATTTTTTATTAATTGCATCCTCAGTAATCTCTTGCTTATTCCCCCCGTAATTGAGCTTGTTCTTTTAAATCTAATCCTTAAATAGAAAAACAATGTCCACAATCTATATTAGCTATTTCGTGTACATTTTAACTTCTAGTCTACAAAGTCTTGAGGGAAAAAATTGATGACTTCTAAACAAGCTTCTAACACATAATGTTAGAACATGACAGCATCTGACAGAAGAAAAATTATACTGGAAACACAAGCCATATACCACAATCAAGCAAACACATGCTCTCATGTATGCAAGAAGAACAACTGCAACTAGCAAACACGAAAAGAGATTTCCTTATCAAGTACATGGCCCTTGGCATATTAGAAAGCATAATTTCCTCACACTTGAAATATCGCATTTCCTTGAAGATACTGTATTTCTCGATTTAATCATTATATCAGTTAAGACATCAAAAAATCTCACTGCACTCAAAAAGTAGCAAGTCCCAGAACTGTAACCTTTAGGGCAAATAAAAAGAATACAGAAATGTCAAACAAGTCGCCAAGAATTTAAGAAAAAGGAAATAAAGCAGGGAAAGAAAGAATTAATATAAACTTGGCTTCTTGATGCTTTCAGAAACTCCGCTTTCTTCCATTTAAACTAGGAAAAGGTCAGAAAAGATGGAAAATCAGTTCCACAAACCTCCATTTATTTTCATTATGCATGGTTCACGTGTCACATAAAGGGAGCATATTGAAAACTTCTCTGCAACTTCTGCAGCCAATAATCCAGTCCTTTGCCACTGTTCAAGAAGAACGTCAAGAGCTTCAATCTCTGCATGTCTTGTTGCCTATAAGCACAAGTAGAAAAACAACACAAGCATATCAAACAGGAGCTCTGTCAGAGAGACATTTGCCCTCAGCGTAGTTTCGACATAAATTCTGAAAATACATTTCATGAGAAATGTCTTCTGCTTCAAGCTAACTGATTGAGAGTATATATGAGATTGATCAAGGCATATACGACATAAATTAAATAAGTTTTGCTCACTTGAAGCTGCTGAGAATCTCACATGGAAAAAGAGGCTTCTATTGCATTAGCCACCTCCAACTTTTCTAACAGTATTATCATATATACCCCTGTAGCAAGGCACCTTTGTTTTTATTATGCTCCAGAAGACACTAGAAGGGCCAAATATTCTTTGCATCAACTATTCTTACCATCCACAAAGTCATTTATAGTACTGTACTGTCACCACTTAACTATCAATGATTACAGCAATAAACTATTACAGAAGAGATAATCTCTACCGGAAACAAGGCTCAAATATGTGTAAATATGGTCATTGTATGAAGAAATCTCCAAAGGAGCAGGTTCTTACATCTTAAAAAGCAATACAATGCTCACTGTGCATTTTTATACCAAATATGTATACCAATAGTCTAGCTGACATGAAAACAGTGTTAGGAACTTCACAAAAGTGGATAAAGACCATATTATTGATCCAAACAGAGAATGATGGCAAATGAAAAACGTGAAATATTAGGCATAATAAGGCAAGATTATAGTCACTGTTAGCAGTATATTTTATGAAAGAATAATGGGAACATAAACCTTTACAGCCTAATAATGCAAAAAAGAAAAAAGAAAAAAAGAATCCACTCATTAACAGATTTGGTCCGATATATTGTTTTATCATCTATTAAAGAAATACTTAAGAGAGAAACATGAAATGATCCACAACAAACTACGAGTGGATAATTTGAGGGTATCAATCCAGAGCAACAACAAAGTGCTGCTGGGCCAAAATTTAAAGAAAGGGGTGGGAAAGTATTGATAAACATACATTTCATGTCTCACTAGTCGGGTTTCTTGTTGCTGCGATACCATTCCCATCCTCAACAATCACACAGCTGTTCAATCAAAGTATTACACAAATAAAGCACAATCTGAAATCATTCACCAATTAAGACTGAAATACCAATCATCATAATTAGCATATAACGTAACATATCTGAAATGCACCTGTTTTCCAAAAACCAGTTTCTTACCCAACTGGAACTTCAAGGCTGTCGAAAGCAAGTTTTGCCTAATAAAAGAAAAGCAAATAGGTCTTGTTAGATTTGGAGAAAACAATATGAGGATAAGAATCAGAAATTATCTCATGAATGCATGCATGCATACAGGCAATTCAAGAGGAAATCAGCATCAAGTTGCCAGCAGTAGATATATTTCATTATCAATAAGCAGGTAATTATGGAATGAATGCATGTCACAAGCTTCCAAGCAATGATCGTCACCGCATACTTAACCTCTAACTCAGATGCAAATCCCACCTACTGTTAGAGTGATATAGCTCTAACTACACCAAAGCAAAAACAGCAACTAATTTGAGAAACTACATGTTGCTCATTCCAGCGTGTCCTATCATTGGTTCCTCAGAAGCTTATGTTTCATTATTAGGTTTTAAAAAATTCAAGAAGCTTACAGGAGTTTTAGCTTCAAGGTCATTTTCCTTCATAAAAGCTGTGGCGGATAAGGATAAAAAGGGAACCCTAAACTGTTGCGAAGGCATCAAAAATCAGAATTCACAATCAGCTTCTTGTGCTTTTGTCTCCATTCTACTGAATAACTAATAATGTAAACTCCGTGTTTCTAGTGATTTTTTTTCTTTTTCATATCCAAAGGCCACAGGGCTAAAGAAAATAAGCACCTAACCGGTTATTCATGAGCACAACCAATGTTCCTGTTACTCTCACGCTCCAAGTAAATTAAGTTTTCAATTCTCCCTAGTTGCCAAAGTCAACAAGTGGTAAGAGGACTCTGACTGTCGATCAACCTTTCCTGGTGGCTTGGCATCTCACTTCTTATTCCTCTATGGCTATGCCTCTTCAAGTACCTCACAAAAGTTAGCGACAGAGTCCTACCTCAGTGGTACCTCAAAAGCACCCAAATCTCTCTCTCTCTCTCTCTCTCTCTCTCTCTCTCTAGAAAGAAAGAAAGAATCGTCATACCTTCTAGGGATCGTCCCTGATTTTGCAGCGTGCCACGTCGCTTACCACTGAATTCACTACCAAGCATCCACAGACTAAACTTCCGAAGAGAACACTCATTCAGCGTCTCTCGAACAAATTCAACGACACATTCTTCAAGTTCCCGCGCAACTCCAGCACCAAACGAATCGAATTCAAAATCCAGCTCAAGTATTGCATCGACTCGATACAATCTGGATGTGCCAGGCATTACCCGATCTATATAGCAAGCTGCACGAAGCCAGGAACCTCAGGAGAGAATCGTTCCCCGGAAGAAGCTACGTCACCGGTTCCCACGGCGTCGGTCGGCGGCGGCAGTAGTCCGTCACCTCCGGTCGCTGGCCTCCATCGCCCGTCGGTTCGCTTAGGGACTTCTTCTGTCGGTCGCCTCCGCTTGCGAAGCGGCGATCTTGCATTTGTCAGAGATCGCCGGTGTCCGGCGGAAGATGGTGGAGCTCGAAGTTTGCCTAGAGCTGAGAAAAGAGGATTTAGCCAAAAGGAAGAACTACAAACAAAGGAAAGAGATAAAAGAGAAGGCAGAATTACAGAATTTTATTTATAAGTTTTATTTTTTTTTTTTTTTTTTCGGGGAGAAAGGAAAACGAGAAGGAAGGAGAAGAAAGAAGGCATTGTAATGAAGATCAGCGGGAGTTCACTCACCGTACGAATTACTTCCTGAGCAAGTTTCCATCATTCTTCCAAGAAAAGCTTCCACTTTTTGTTCCCGTGGCAGCGCGGGTCTCCAGGAAGCAGGGATCCAGGAATAAACCCCTTACGATGTCCCATGTTTATCGCATTATCACGCTCGTAAGAACTCGGTGGACAATCTAGAGCAAATTCGATCAGTCTGTTTTCGAGCATATGTGAACTCTCTTGCAAGTTTCTTGATAGACCTATTTCGGTTGGATTGTCTTCATGTATATGTGAACTCTGGGCTTCTGGGTCTGTCGAGTCATGGCCAACCTCATAGAGAAAAACTGGATCAATTAACTTGTAGTCTCGGATCGCAGCCTTTAAATTGTCATCCAGTTGCTTGGATATTATTCGGAATCCCCACTTTTCCATGCGCTCACCCGGTAATGTAAAGCTATCTAATGTAAAGCACTCGAATGTAATGCTGAATTGTGCATAACTCCCATCAATTTGATCAAAATGGACTGTTTTCCATAAGTGAGATGGTGCGAAAAACTTTATCAAGATGCCACCTGGATCTGATACGTAGGTGTTTGTAAAGTAGGTACCCTCGTTTTTTCCATTAAAATATACCTTAAAGTTCATTCCGCAATGACCGCCTTTATTGTTACATACAGCACAGAAAATCAATCCAAGAAACTTGTCATATAAGTCCTTTGAAGCCATGAAAGATATAGAACCGTCTTCAATTGGTTGAAACCACTTTGGCATCTCTCCTTTAGGGAGATAAATATCGCAAGGAGAATTCTGTTACAAAAATAGACCGTTAGAAAGCACCATAAGAAGAATTCAATTTGAGTTTAGTAAGTAATCCTAGTGAATAAAGAGTTCCATAAATGAGTAGGGATTTATTGATCCCAGCTTGCGTTAAGATAGAAGTCTCATGTGATAAAAATCATTCCCATGAAAACTATGCTACCCACCTTCATTACATGCGTATTAGTGCAGGATTACTTTATATTTGTTTGGTTTTCTCAAACCTCTGGTTTTGCATTTTCAGCTATTGCAATATAAAAGCACAAATTGTTTTGAGCAAATTCTCCACACCAATATGTGTGCGCACAAGAGAGAGAATCTGACCTTGGCAATTGAAGCAGTGTCAACCACGGTCAACCCTCGATGGACCCACTGATCAATTGAAGTTAAATGTCCATTTGTTTGCAGAGATTCGCACCCATTAGCGAGCAGTAAATTTAAAAATGGCGGAAGCTTGGGAATCTCTTGTAATTGATGGCAATAACTAATTGACAATTTAGACAAACGATCACGCTTACTGATGGATATAGGGAGGCTAGTAATATTGTTCCCCGATAGAATTAAGTTTTCCAACAAGGGAAAACATGAAAGATCCTCAAGAAACTCTACTTCGGACAGATTACAATTGAGAAGGTCTAAGACTTTTAAATTTGAAAGTCCAACCTTCATGCACGGATTAGCTAAATCCATGAGGTTTGGAAACACGATTGGGCCAAAAGCAGATTTGAAGCATTGAAGTCTTTGTAACTTGTAAATGTTAGATGGAATGCTTACCGACTTTTCGCAAATATCTAAAAGCATTTCCTCTAGAGAGACAAGATTTTCTATTGATGTAGGAAGTTCTTTAATAGCGGTATGAAGTATGGAAAGTTTTTTCAAGCATCCGAGTTCATGTGGAATATTAGGAAATCTTTCAAATTTTGAGCAAACAGAAAAGTTGAGATCTTGAAGATTTTTTGACTTGAGCACATTTGGAAAGACACGAAGTTCAGGGCACCATTTAAAATGCAAGACTTGGAGCTTGTCATGATTTGCAATTGACTCGTGGGCTTCTACCAAGTTTTTGCAATTCCAGAGTTTCAATTCTTTGAGATTTGGAGTAAATGAGAGGTTGGGTGTACTAACGAGCGACTCGCAGTCACTCAATTTAAGGTAACTCAATTGTTGGAAGTCCTGCAAAAACAACAAAACCAGCTACCATTAACACTCTAAAAGGGGAATAAGGGTAGGAATAAGGGTATTTGTATAATGCCGTTGCCACTTTAAGGATTTTCATCCTTAGGTGACAATTCTCTTCCTGTGGAAGGAAGCAAGGAGCATCGTCAGATCAAGCAGCTTGGAACCTACTATTCAGGGTTCTGAGTAAATTTCTTAACCTATTAATAACATTTCATTCAAAGTTACCATATATATAGTATTGTGAAATTACTAAATCCTTTGAAACTCTACCGGTAAATACAAATTTTTATGTATATACAGTAAAGCTTACGAGAGATTAAGTCATATGGCATGCTCACAAATGAGTTCTACTTAGCAATTTAGTTTTTATGATCACATTAGCGAATAAGAGACAACTCTTATCATTTTATTTTTAGATATTATTTTGAAGAGTTATATTATATATAATACACATTATTAAAAAGATTTTAAATAAATTATTCTAGACAATCATCAAAACAGTTAGATATAACATGATACAACATGATACTCCATACTTGACTGATAAAGATATATGTGATTACTAGAAAATTAAATGTCGGTTTTACAAACAAAGAAATACTATATATCAAATAATTCTAGCAAATAACAAAATTATACCATATGATGTTTCGATACATTAAATATGACAATTCTTTTTATATATATTTCAGATAATTACATTCCGTATTAAAGAATTGCGCGTTAACAAACATGGAAAAAAATTAAGAGCTAGTTAATTTAAATTTCTAAATTACTCCGATATGATCAAAGACAACTCCTATTACTATATAGTTGATGGAGATAATTTATATCACCGTATAATTGGGGAGAACAAATATTGAATTATGGATTGCCAAAAGTTTTTGAATGAATTAGTTATAATTTATATCACCTTATAATTGGTGACAATTCCTGGTGGCATGCCCCTACGGGATCACTTATATCGAATTATTTGTACACGCATTACTAGCAAGATGTCTAATAGATATTTAATTACATGCACTTAGAAATCCTTCTTCTTCATAACTGATATGAGCAATTAATGATGCCTTTTTGACAGCACAGTGCAGGCCAAATCCCGCCTTTTATGACATACATTGAATAAGCCTCCATAACTTGGAGACTACGTGGCCTCTAAGGTTATTTTGAATGCGACATATTGTGATTAAGGTATGTGACCAACCACATCTAAATCAAATGCTTGACCATTCAGCCAGCTATCCTTGGGTGCATTTTCTTTTGTATGTATGACAATGGGTTGGTTCATCATGTTTTTGTTTCCTTTTATTTGATCATTAAACAATTCTTTTTTGTATATAAAATTGTTCATATGTAAACTAGTGACATAGTTAGAATTAGGTGAAATAGCTTATACTAGCATATTTGCATTTTGAATTTCTTCCCTAGTGGATTTGATTTTGAAATAAAACTACATCAATGGTTAGAGATATTAGGTTTAGAAAGTATTTGAGATTCATCTACATACATACATACATACATACATACATATATGTGTATATATTTGTCCTTGTACATAACGTAATAAAAACCTTCTAACTGTGAGGAATTTCAACCTCTTTTTTATTCCTTCCATCCATGAGCGTCAATTGCTTATTTTACAAATATAATACCCATGGACAACTACATGAAATTGGTTACTTTATTTTATCTCTCACATATTTCAATATATTAAAATTTGAATTTACTCATGATCCAATGAGCTTCATAAAAAAATTTCAAATCTGCTCTTTCTGCATATTATAATAAAATTTCTTTGTATTGTGTGTTTTATCAGCAATATGTTTCCATTGGATATTTCTAGTAAAGTTGTTTCCCTCAGTTTTTCAAATGCCAGTTTGCTGCACGTTATTTCCAACGCAAGTAGTTAACATCATTTTGAAAGAAAATAGAGAAGTGACATCTAAAACAGTGGAACACCATTTCCTACATCTAACATGTATATGCCCATACAAATGAAGTACGATAGTCTATGTAGATAAATGCTCACCTTAAAGTGTTTTACGACTTCTGTGATACTGCCTTTCCTCATATCAATACTTACTAATTTCTTTTGACCAGAAGGAAAATTTGGAATCCAAGGACCACTTCCAGCAAATTCCATCCATCTTAGCTGATTAGGAAGACATATAGGGCCATGGAAAGAAATATGGACATTGCGTATGATGAGCAATTTCAACTTTCTCAGTTTTGGAAAAGCATTAGGATGGATACTTAGCTCTTTTAGCTCAGGTGGCTCCAACACAATGGCTTTTATAGCACAATCTCCCTGTATATATAAGAGTATTTCAGCTTATGCATTTTCAATAATTAGAGTAAAAAATAAGGAGCAATAGTTTGGTCATGTTCGCAAGTCTTACCACATCACTTGACAAAGCATCAACAACATCATCATACCGCCACAGTCTACTGCGGCTTCTAGGATCATCGCGACATTCTTGTCTCACAATATCCATACCCATCGATTGAATCAAGTCATGCATTTGTAGTATTCTACAATCAATACTTATCAAGGACCTCTCAATGAGTATATCAAATCCTGCGGTTGTCTCAAGATCGCAACTATCGAGGACTTTCTTTATGTACTCACTATCCTTCGCCTTAAAAAAACAGGCAATGTCAAGAAAAATCTCTTTCTCATTTTCCTCTAGTCCATCGTAACTTATTTTGAGAACATCATTAATGGTTTTGTTGGGAATCCTAGAAACTTTCTTCAGTGTACTTTCCCATACATCTTCTCTTTTACCACGTAAGCAGGAACCGAGAACCTCAAGTGCTAAAGGAAGTCCTCCAGCATGATTTAGAACACTATCCACCAAATTTGTCTTGATTTCTAATTTTTGGAGCGTCAGAAAAGAATGATTGCTAAGCAGCTCACGAGCTTCATGGTAACTCAATGGTTTAACTTCATACACATGATCTTGATCAATTCCATAACAAGTTAGCAAATGTTTATCTCTTGTAGTGACAATGATCCTACTTCCATTACGAAAACATTTGCCTTCTCCTGCTAAAGCATGTAATTGGTGCAAGTCATCCACATCATCAAGGACAAAGAGAACTTTTTTGTGACGAAGTCTATGTTGTATGATATTGATACCTCTATTAACATTGGTCACTACCGATCCATTTTGCTGTGACAAGACATCGGATAATAATTTGTTTTGCAATGGAACTAAATCCTTGGAATCTTCCGAAGCTTCTCGAACATTTTCGAGAAAACATGAACCGTCAAATTGTCTAAACATAGAATTGTAAAGAACTTTTGCTAACGTTGTTTTCCCTATCCCTCCTTGTCCCCATAACCCCACCATGACAACATCATTATCAGACGCAAGGTTTAACATCTCTTTCAACTTAACAACTGGAGACTCTATCCCAACCAGATGCTTAGTAACATACAACGGTGTTAGGTTAAGGTGAGTGGAAATCTCCTTCACAATTTGCAGTATAAGCTTTGACTCATCTCTGTCAAAAATGGAAAAAGAGGTTGGATCATCTTTTGAGCAATTTGAATAAGCAAATAATGAGCAATCATAAGCTAACAATGAAAAAAATACAACATCACATTTTCAAATAATCACAGCCAAAACAAAAAAAAATTTCTCACCGAGTCGAATTAGAAAACCAATCGAAACAACCATTATGGGGTTCAACTTTTGGTCAGCCAAGTGATTCATGCTTTGTTGATTTATATATGATGATTTACTTTTCCTTTTGACTGCTATATGTAATATATTTATACGCTTCATCAAAAAGAGCTATTTAGGACTTTAAACGGTGGTTAAGATTTTGATTCAAAAACTATTAAATACCTAAAGCACAATGTTATTGCCTTACATGGCCTGTACGCACTAATTATCTGTTGCTGCGAACTTTCTTACTTCGTTCAAAGAAATGGGTTTTAAGTGCAATAACCCCACTTAACATTTTGTCATTGGTAGATCAAATTTTAACATTTTATACTACAGTTATCTGTGTGTCGTTTTTTTATTTGATTTTAATGCAAACAATCTTTATACTTACTTGCAAAGATCAGCTTCTTACACAAAAATTGAGCTACTTTGAACTTACTCATCATTCAAATGCCACCCGGACAAGTTACCAGCATCAAAAAGAGCTTTTTTCCATTTCTTCACTTTCTCCAGATCCTTTCTGAACTTATACTCATGCTTATCCAGAGCTTTCCTATAACTCTCTCTCCCCTCTCTCACTTCTCTTGGGTCCACTTTGTAAAACACCGGTAGAACAGTGAGGTCCTTTTGCTCCTTGCACTCCATAATCTTTGCCATCTCTTCCAAGCACCACCATGAGGAAGCGTAATCCTCCGAAAAAATGATGATTGCGATGCACGATTCTTCAATGGCCTTCATAAGCGTCACCGATATTTGGTCTCCCTTTCTCAGTTCCTCGCTATCTCGGAAAGTGTATATTCCATTCTGATCTAAAGCTTGGTAGAGATGGCTAAGGAAGCTCTTACGCACATCCACGCCTCTGAAACTCAAGAAGACATCGTAAATACTTTCGGATTTCGACGAAGAAGCCATCAGATGATGGATTTTAACAAAGAACAATGAGTATTAGCTGAAGGTTTGAAATTGTGCTTGCAGGTAGGTTGTTCACTACTTGTTCTTCTTGCTGATTTATTCTTATACTAGAGGAGAGAGATGCACGACTTTTTTTAGAACTTTCGTAAATGACGGTGCTTAAGGATGGACCAATTTATCTAAATAGGTGTGAACACGTGGACTCATTTTTACCAAAGACTGTGTACCACCGCATTATTTGAATTTGCTGATTGACACAAGATTCTTTATGGCCGACAAAATTATTGCACAGACGAAACTCTAGGGTGGTGGATTCTCGAGATCTAGGTCATAGGCTCGCTCATGAAAACAATTCTGGTGGTCTTCCTCGAAATTTCATCCCAACCTCCGAAGAAGTAGTTTTTGTCCTTGCTGTATAATAATTTACCACAAGACCACTCAAGAGATATATAATTACACACACAATTAAGTGTTCCAGCAAAAAACAAAAATATTAGATCTAGTAACAATAGTACAACTTTGAAAAAACATGGTGCTTAAGTATGGACTACGATATGTAATATGTGTGAACACCTAGACTTATTTTCACCACCGCGTTACTTGGATTTGTCTGATTGACATGAGCTTCTTTGCGGTTGAAAGAAGAAGTGGAGGAAGAAGTGGAGGCTCACTAACCAGAAAAACTTTGCTCACTGCCTTGAAATTACATCCCCAACTTCCGAGTGATTTCTTCTTTACTAATTAGTAATTTAACAAATGACTACTCAAACAACATATAATACATGTGACGACAACAATACTTTCTAATACTCAGATAATCACAACATTACTCACCAAATGTCAAAAGAGTCCGTTTTTCAAAAGTTTATACCTCTAACCTTGCATTGATATATAAACTTTCGCTTGTAGTCCTTTCTTTCATTTCATGAGAAAATTAAGAATCGAGTTCATCCATAGTGTTGCTACTGGATCCTTAATAAAAATAAATAAATAAAAAAGCATTTGCTTAGCTTAGTCCTACACTAGCTTGGGATCTTTTTTTTCTATGTTAGGGATGAGCATTTTCTTGGGATCTTTTGCTTGCCCTCACCCGCTATGTTAGACGGCTTTCAATTTGAGTGTTCATTCTTTTATTGCATTTCTCTGCATTCAGACAAAATACACTTTTATGTTTAGGCACAATGCATTTGAAGTAAACAAAGCTTGTTTGTGTAAAATAAAACAGGGGCTCAATTACGAACTTCTTTATTTTAAGCGGCCCACTGGACGGCTCGACATGCAAGATGAACGAAAAAGGAAAAACAAGGTGGGAATAAAGCTCAAGAAGTTACAAGCCAAAGGCTACGAGACAGAAAAGCAGAAGACTTACCCTTTCATGCTGTTCTTTTAAACTGCAAAAGAGATAGAAAAGGTCTTCGTTTCAAGAAAACATTTGTTACTCTCGTCAGAAACGACTCCTAGAGGGGTAAAAAGGGCTTCACCGCAGTCGCCAAAAATTTCTCGGCCCTTGGATTGTTTCGTCATGGGGATGGTTCAGAGTGGTTTTGGATTCTTCTGTCGGATTCGAACTGCATGGGAAAATGCACAGAGAAGAAGCTGAATTATCTATTCATGATGATGGAGGTGATGATGGAGGGGATGAGGCTTTACGGACGTGAATGATAACTATTCTGCTTAGAAATTGATTTGTAGAGGGGAAATCGATTTTTCTATTTCTATTCTTGAATGAGTTTCTAAGCAAAAATATGCGGTTAATAATGACACAAAATTTCTATTCCAAGCTTAGAAATTCATTTGATAACAACATAAAATTTCTTCATTCCAGACGGCAACAAACGATGGCTAGCGGACAGCTCGCTAGCGACGGTGGGCAGTGGTGGATGGCGACCAATAGATGGTGGCTAGCGACCGGCAAATGGTGATCGTTGCTGGCAACGGTTGGCGTTCGTCGACGGATGGCAACTGGGCGGATGGTGGACGGTGATCGGCAACGTCGGATGGGCGGCCGGTTAGCAGCGAGCATAATTGATGAATAGCTTTTATTTCTCATTTCTGGTTCAGAAATAGAAGAGTAATTTTTTTTTTTTTTGCTTCTGATTATTATTCTAAACCTATTTTTGGAGTAAAAATCTATTTCACATATAGAAAAATAAAATAGTTTTACCAAACAAATTTCTATTCTAGAAACAATTCTGAAACAAAAATAGAATGATTATTATGCGCACCCGTAATGGCTGATGCAAGCAACAAAGCAAGTCATAGCGAGGCTGCATCAGCTCCCGGACAAGGAGTTGGGCCTCTTTGATATATGCGGTTGGCAATGGTTATCCTGACAGGAACCCCTTGTTGGACCAATTTGTTCTGTATCTGCTCTCTCTCTCTCTCTCTCTCTCTCCGTCACTCCTTTCACGGATTCACTCAACATTCGCCTTGGGCTTCCATCTGTACTAGAGAGAAGCTCTGCGTGTTTACATATATAACAAGGACTCGCGATTTTCGTTACTGGTAATTGGTATTATCTCTCCCAAGCTAACATGAATATAGAGTTATTGGACAACTCCAAGATAGTGGGATTGGTCCTAATTCCTTACTGTAGAGCTTGATATCATTCGGACAAGGTATTTCACGAATCCAATAATTGTGGAAGTTTGGATCAAAGATATTCGAGATGAGGATTAGACAAGTCGTGGATGGCCAAGAGAGCGGATTGTTACGAAAAAAACCGGTTTTTGAAGGAGCAAAATACGGTCATGAGATATGGATTACACAAAAATCCAATCCAGTTGCTGTCGGTGACCAGTGACAATCAACAGCAGCTGGGGGGCGGCGGGAGGCGGTGAATGGTGAGTAGGTGACCGACTAGTAGAGATGACGAGCGATGAGAAGGGTTTTTATTTATTTATTTTTTCATTTTTATTTTGAAAATAGAGAAGTAAAAAATTTTAACTTCTTATCTCTATTCCAAACTTATTTCTTGACTAAAAATTATTAGAAATAAAAAATGAAATTACATACCAAATGAATTTCTATTTCAAAAAATAAGTTTTGAATAGAAAAATTATTCTGAAACGGAAATAGAAGAGTTGTCATGTTGCGTCTTTATGAACTGTGGAGACAAAATGAGAAAAAGGATTCGCCGGTTCTTTTTGGAAAAAAGAAATAAATGCGAGAGATGGGGACCCTTTGAAAAAGTAAAACCGATCGCGAGCTTCAAGCGCGGGATGGCTTTGGGTGATGCAAAAAGAGAGATTTGGGCGTTGGCTGGAAAGTGATGGAAAATCGGAATCAGACAAGATTCAGAAGCGATGAGCGGAAGAAAAAGCTGGAGAGTCAAAAAGGTTTAGGATTCGGTGATCTTGAGGAGGACCAAGAAGCCAGCGACGCCCGTAAGGGGACCACAATTCACGCACTCTGCTATCTGCTCATCATGGTAAAACCCGCTGATTCCTTCCCTTTCTTGTTCATGTTTTCATTTTATTAGAACCAAATTCCATGTTTGCCACTCTTTTGATTTATTTGCAGAGCCCCAAAGCCATGCATGTGAAATAGAACAAGCTCGGAATTTCCATGCTTGTTTCTAGATTTCATGATTCGTTTCTCACTTTGTTTTGACTTGAATTTCACTATGTGTTAAACCTTGTAATAATAAACATTTCGTTGCATCATTTACAATTAGCTAGATCTATACCGAAAAATCAAAACATAGAAATTACATATCAAAACTTAAAATCACACTAAGTTCTTATTAAGGTATAGAAAATTTACCATCATATCGAATTTCTCAAAAATCATTTCAACATCTTCCTTATAAATTATAGTTTCCGTACTCTTTGTTACAGGATTTGTCTTTCATATATTAGTGTCTGTGAGGGATTTGCGGTCTTAAAAAAGGAAGCATTTTGTATTCCCATATTGCACATGATAAAGCAATCAAGTTGGTGTTCTTCGACCCAAAAAAAAAAAAAAAGTTGGTGTTCAAGCCTTGCGAAAATTTTAGGCTTCATGCATATTAAAAATATATGATATAATAAAAGTGTATGTGTTGGTTGACAAAATCTCATTAAAGTTGTCTCTATATGTGGTGTACAAATAGTTTATATACTTTATCGCATAACTCTAATCTTTTGGAGATTGAAATTCTAAATAATAAAGTATTGTGGACTCATATAAAAATTGGTACAACTAAATTGTTAATCTACATAATGTCTTATGCTGCATTATGTGGATCAACTATTCACAATCTATAGTTTTTACTGTTGTTCATATTTAATCTCTATTCTTAGTCATCGAAATGTAATGGGTAAGAAGATAAACTAGACTTGCATAAAGCGACACGTATTGATATTTTATAATTGGGTGTGCTGTTTCGACCAATTGTTAACAGCAACAGCTCATCCACAATTGTTTTCTTCTTCTTCTTCTTTTTTTCGTGAAAATTAGATGCTTTATAAGCATCATGTCATCAACCACGTACTGCTATTATATCGCCCGTTTCCGCGTGCATTTCCTTACTGTGATTATTCTGTCTTCCATCTGCTTCCCTTCGAGTCCGAGGCGCTTTCCACGACCAAAAGTCCAACTTGGAGGCAGTTATTTGCATCTAATAAGTAAGAAATTATTAAATGGAAAATATATGTGTTAAGTTAAATCTAAATCGTAAAAATTGAAGAGATTCGTATAGAGTCCACTGTTTTTTTTTTTCCTTTCAAATTGAATTTAGTTTATACTACTAAGCTCACTCAATAATTTTCTAGATTGATAACCGTGACATTATTTCTTAATGCACATGAATTGTCCTCGAGAATTCAATGGAAATAAACCCATCATTGAAATGCCACTCGAGCAAGTTAACAACGTTCAGAAGAGATTCCTTCCATTTCTTCACTTTCTTCGAATCCTTCTTGAATTTGGACTCGTGCTTAGCCATATCTATCTGATAACTCTTTCTATCCTCTCTCACTTCTTTTGGATCCACTTTACAAAATACTAGAAGAATGGTGAGGTTCTTTTGCTCCATGCACTCCATAATCTTTGCCACCTCTTCTAGGCACCACCTTGAGGAAGTGTAGTCCTTAGAGAAAATTATGATTGCGATGTTCGATTCTTCGTTGGCCTTCATATGCATTGATATTTGGTCTCCTTTTTTCAATTCCTCACTATGCAAGGAAGTGTATATTCCAATCCAGTGTAAAGCTTGGTAGAGATGGCCAACAAAGTTGTTACGTAAGTCTGTGCCTCTAAAATTCAAGAAGACATTGTAAATCTTTTTGGGTTTCAATGAAGAAGCCACTGAATGAAGGAGTTCAACAATCAGCAATGGCTATTAGTTTAAGATTTGATTTAGCGTTTTAAGGTAGTTCGTTCACCACTTGATTTTCTTGTTGATTTATTCTTATACTAGAGGACAGGTATGCATGACTTTTTTTTTTTAGTACTTTGGAAATTGTGGTACTGAAGGATGGACCAAGTCATCTAGAGATGTGAACACGAGGACTTATTTTAATTGAAAACCCCGTACCACCACATTATTTAGATTACCTTATTGACACAAGCTTCTAGGAGGCTGACAAAATTATTGTACAAACCAATGGAACAACTTTAGGGTGGTGGATTCTCGTGAGCTAAGTCATAGGCTCACTAATAAAAACTAATTTGTTGGCTTCCTCGAAATTTCATCCCCAACAAGAAGTCTTTTTCTTGCTATATAATAATTTACCACATGACCCATCAAGACATATATAATAACACACACAATCAAGTGTAACAGCAAAAGAATAATATTTAATCTATTAATAATAGTAGAAATATGGAAAATAATCATGCTTAAGGATGGACTAAGATATCTAATAGGTGTGAACAAACGGATTTATTTTCACTGAATACCGCATATGATGGCATTATTCGGATTGGTTGATTGACACAAAATTTGTTTGTTTGTTTTTTTATGTTGGATCATTGTTAAATTGTTGATGAACTCGACCGGCCAACAAGCCATATGGCCGACAAAAGTGGTGATTAGAATAGATTATCCAGTGGACTCACTTATTGCACGAATTGACAAACAACTTTAGAGTCGTGGATTGCCGTGATCTAGGTCATAGGCTCCCTAATAAATTATAGTTTGTTGGCTTCCTCGAAATGGGATCCCCACCCTATAAGTAATTGTTCCTTCTTTGCTAAATAATAATTGAACACATGATGACTCAAAAGATATATAATTATACACACATATAAGTATAACAGAAAAAGAACAATATTCTATTAATAATAGTAGAAACCTTCGGAAAATCGTGGTGCATGAGAATGGAACAAGATACCTGATAGGTATAAACACATGGACTTACTTTCATTTAAGACTACATACCACGACATTATTTGGATTTTCTTATTGAAACAAATTTCTTTGTTGGATATTTAATTTATTGTTAGATTGTTGATGCGCTTGACCGGTCAACATAAGATAAACTTTTAATTAATTACCAGTTTCGAGGGAATGACTTTCATCTGTTTAGTTTTTCCTTTTTCATTTTATTAAATTTAAAATAAAATATTGCCTTTCATTAGATTAGCTTATGTGATAGGCTTACTAATAAGACAAACTTTGACGGCTTCTTAGAAATGGCGTTCCCGACCTTTGAGTAGTTCTTTCCTCTCTGCCAATTAATAATTTAACGCATGCTCATAAAATACATAATTATATATGCAAAATTTAAGTATGTCATAGCTAAGTCACATGATATGCCTTCACTCAAGATATATTATCTTGGTTAGCTTTATGTATGTGGCAAATTTGTGAGTGATAATCGATGAACCGCTATATTAGTGGACCGGACACTAATCGATTAATTAATTTATTGTCATTATAAAATGAAAGTGGTGGCACCATGTGCACCAAGATGGTAGGTTTGACGGTCAGAAATTTTGGGTATCAAACCTCATAATCTTTTCTTAATGAAGAGCCAATTGTGTGCTCTTTTCTAGTCTTTACTGTGAAGTATCCCTGAATAATATATCGTGCTTACATGTGATTCGACTTGGACATACGCCATTGGACCGACAAAGTGTGAGAAATGATAATCATGTGTGAATAAAGAAAAACAACGTTAGCCTGCTAGGAATTTAGGATATGTGAATGTTTATGAAAAATTATATGAATAATATTTGAGCCGTGTTATAAAAGCGCTTGCACTACCAATATATTTCATACTGAGATTCGTGACACAAATCTTTTTCCACGAAAAGTCAAGGATTTTTGTTAAAAGCTCTCTTAATGGAAAATGGCTCATGTTAGCAATTATGAATGGAATTGTTTCGTTAAAATGTACAAGTTACCAGAACAACAAAATCGTATAAAGATCAGTGCATTGATCCTGGTAGTGAAATGACATTATTAATGAAAACAAGGCGTTACATGATGTAAAGACATGTTGTAATCATTACATCTACTATGCGAGCTTTTTTTTTTTTTTTTTTCTTTTCACTTGCTCAAGCTACTCAAGCTACTAGTTGTTCGTAAAATTCTAAACGCAAGTGAACGTGTCAAATAAGTAATATGGTGATGAGAAAAAGTATCGTCCCACGGAGATCGATGATTAATAAACTAATTAAATACTAAAATAGATTATTTCTAAAATTTATCTAACAGATCAAAATATAATTGAGAATAAATTAAAAACAAAATTTGTAGACTAAATGCAGTAAATCAATAAGATAAATATGTTAGAGCATCCGATTTCACAATAACCACTAGATATGAATTTCAGATTGTTGTGAGTACAAGAATGATATCAAATATGTGATAGCGGAATTTTCTGATTTATTTACTATCCTATCTCTAGGTATAATAAACCTACTCAGTTTATTAATCCACTATATCTCTATGTGAATTAAAATAAACATAAGTGCATTAAAAACTTTGAATATTCCCAGTTTACAATGAGTCTTTTGTATCTTCTTATCACCGAAAGCTACACAAATAAAGCGGTATATCTCTATCCATGTTTAATTCATGGTTATGTATTATAATGAGCAATTGCATATTATCACTTCTCAGTCTCAAACATGCACATCAGATCATTCAAATGGCGGCTAGTCACTCAAAAGCATTATGCACAATAATATATAACTCACATGAATGAAATCAATTGCAAATCATAAAAATCATGAAATTCACATCATCATGGTTAGGTTACATCGTAGCCCTAACAAAAGAAAATTAGAACATAGTAGAAGAAAAAATAAAAATAAAAATCAAACTCAGCATCTTGAATCAAAGAACAAGAATTCTGTCACCACTTTTTGTCTTCTCTTCAAAATACTTAAAAAACTCTTAGAACAATAAAAAACAATCTAGCAGTAAAACTAGCCAAAACCTAGCTGCTCTCTCTCCCTCTTTGTTCTCATCTTTATAGGATATATCTAAGATCCTTATCTCCAAGTAATTGCGCACAAAATCAGGGAGTAAATCAGAGGATTTTGATTTGATATCTATCTTCCACTGCTGCTTGATTCAAAATCCTGAGTTTTGCCATTTTTTTTCCTTATCTTCTCCATATATCATTATTCTGCACAAATAAGGAAAATTCAAATAATCATAAGGAAATCCAAATATTTTCTCATAGATATTGCATTAATTGTTGCATAAAATAGGTAAAATAACTTTATTTTTATAGAGTTATCAAATCCCCAAACTTAACATTTTGCTAGTCCTCGAGCAAAATCAATATATAACACATAGTCAAGCTAACAACCTCCTCCATGACATCTTTTCATAATTGCTCAAATTCACAATTCAAAGAAAAACACAAATTTCATCTAAACATTGAAATTGACTTATAAGTTAAGACCAATTCTAACTATGTGATCAAAGTGTGTGTGTGAGAGTACTCATCTTTTTCAAATTATATGCAATCCAGATAAATTCACATTGATATGCAACATCTCAAAAATTCTCAATAATTATGACCAAATCTCATAGATTTGCTTTTCATTCCTCTCTCCACTAATGTAAGCTAATTATCCAACCAAAAATCAATAGGATTTTTCTCGGTTTGTAATGTAACGTTGGCTAAAGGTGAGATAACGGTAATTTTAAGCTCAAATCACCCATCAACACGTTGATTTCTAGGATGTAGTTAGAGATAATAACACTACCTAATTTCACTCCTTCAAGATAATTTCTCTGCCACCATATATCATCATTCTTTTTTTTTTCTTTTTTTTTTCCCTTTTGAATTGCTTTATGGTGGAGTTTCTCCCAAAGTCCCTCCTAATATAACATGAAAACTTCCAACCCATTGAGTATCTAAAAGGCTCACTCAATTGAAAGTTGGATAGGGAACCATAAAAGCAATTTTTATTTTTATTTTTATAATACACCCCAAATAACCATAGCAATCACTTTTTTGTTTCTCCATCCTTCCTCCCAAATTTCTATTAAGCTCAAATAATCCTAAAAAGAAAATCAACGTGTTCATAGGGCATGGGACAATGATGTAATTTGATAATGGGTAGGCTAAAAATATATGGGTGCCAATGAAAAATTGAGTAATAATTAAGGCTCAACGGGGTGACTAGGGATAAATAAACAAGGTTAGCTTGAAAGGCTCAATTAATCCAAAAATTGCCTAAATCATTTTCTCAGTTAGATTTAGCTTAGGATTTCGCCTCAAGAGAAAATCAAACAAATTCTAAGATTTGGGTGAAATTTAAGAAAATCACATACTTCACATGAATGTTCTCTAAATTTACACACAATTCAAAAATTAAGGACTTTTAGTGCTCAGTAAGTGGATCAACATAATCAGAATTAAAATTAACTCACACGTCAATTGCAAGTTTAAATAAAATTTAAATTTTCCCAAGAATCGCAAAAATTCACAACCAAGAATGCAATCATGATAAAAAAAAAAAAAAATTTGTCTCCCCCAAACTTGAATGAAGCAGTGTCCTCAATGCGAAAAATAGAAATAGGAAGAAGAAAACTCCCCTGGTTGTAGGATAACTTCATAGATGACATTGATGATTAAATTCTTGAAAGGTGCTCCTTAAAAAATTAACCTGGATAAAACAAAGAAAAGTTAATCTTTTTTTTTTTTGAAAAACATAAAATTAACAATAAAAAAAAACATAATTAAAATGTTTGGGTTGCCTTCCAAGAAGCGCTTGCTTTATAGTTTTCAGCCAAACTATCTCCGATGTCGCTAGTCTAGAGGATGAAGTTCAATGGTGGTTTTCTGCTTGTTGTAACCACCTTCAAAGTAGGGCTTCAAACGTTGATCATTCACTACTTCTTGCATCTTCGGGTTCAAATGTCTCTGAGGTTGGATAGTGGGTTTATATTGTTCCTCCATCAAAATTTTGTGCATGCAAATTGAAGGACTAATTCCCTTGCTATCAGCTATTTTCCATCCAATTGCACCCTTATGCTCTCTTAATATTTTGAGTAGTTTCTCCTCCATCAAATCTATCAAAGAAGAAGATATAATTACCGGTAAAGAAGAAACTCCATCTAAATAAGCATATTTCAAATGAGAAGGTAAGGGTTTGAGTTCAAGAATTGGAGGCTCTTCAATTGAGGGTTTAGGCTTTGTTATGTGTTGTCCCAACTCCTCAAATTGAATTGCCTTTTGCCTTGAATATGGTGGAATTGCCTCCATGAAATTTGCGTACTCCTTTATCTCCTCATTCTGAATATCTTTGTCCCTTGGTTGAATTAGACATGCTTCAAGTGGATCTTTACAAATATTTTCCTGAAAAACCTTATTCACCAACTTGTCAACTGTCTCAACTTAAAACAAAAATTTTCATCAGATGGATATTTCATTACTTTAAAAACATTAAATGAAACAAGATCATCTTGAACTCTAAGAATCAACTTCCGTTGTTGTACATCAATAAGAGCTCTTCCTGTCGCTAGAAAAGGTTGACCTAAGATAAGCGGTTCCTTTAAATCTTCCTCAATGTCAAGAACTATGAAATCTGCAGGAAATATAGATTTGTCAACTTTTACCAAAACATCTTCCACAATACCTCTCGAATATTTAATTGATCGATCAGCTAATTGAAGTGACACTGTGGTTGCTTTTACCTCGCCCAATCCTAATTTCTTGAAAACTGAATAAGGCATCAAATTAATACTTGCACCTAAATCACATAATGCTTTTTCAAAGTAAGAATCCCCAATAGTGCAAGGAATAGTAAAACTCCCTAGATCTTTTAATTTCGGAGGCAATTTGTTTTGTAGGATGCCTGAACACTCCTCGTTTAACTTCACAGTTTCATAATCCTCTAGTTTCCTTTTGTTTGCCAAAATCTCTTTCAAAAAATTTGCATAACTGGGCATTTATGCTAAGGCATTTGCAAAAGGAATGTTAATGTGCAATTTTTTAAATACATCAAGAAATTTAGAAAATTGCTTATCTATTTTTGTCTTTCTTTGGAGTCGCTGAGGGAATGGAATTGGCGGCACATATGGCTTGGGATTATCTGGAAAAAGTTTACTCTTACTTGTCTCCTTTGATTGTTTATTGGTCACCTTTTCCTTATCTTTGAAAATCTCCTCTTCTCCCACTTGTTTACCACTTCTCAGGGTAATAGCCTTTATGTTTTCAATTGGATTTTTCTCTGTGTTGCTCGGCAAAGAACCTTGTTGTCTCCCTGACATCATGCTTGCTAACTGACCCACTTGCATCTCCAAATTTCTAATTGAAGCCTCTTGGTTTTGAAATCTCACATCCGTGCTTTTGATGAAATCGTGAGTTGTATTACAAGTCTGGTGACTATATCTTCCAAATTTGACTTTGTCTCTTCCGATTGTTTGAATCCCAATGGTCTCATCACATTCTGATTATTCCATGAAAAATTTGGATGATTGCACCATCCCTGATTGTACGTGTTGGAGTAGGGATTATTCTGTGACCTGTTAAAATTCCCAACAAAGTTAGAATTTTCACTAGATTGTTTAAAAGTATTACCTACCTGACACGATGTGCTAACATGTCTTCCATCGCAAAAATCACATGTCAAATTCTAAATTTTCATAGCTGAAACACTCATATTATCTAGCTTTTTGTTGAGTGCTTCAAATTGTGCAGCAATTGCAGCAAAAGCATCCACTTCGTGAACTCCGCTAGCTTTTCGCATTGGTAGTCTTTCAGTAGGCCACTGATAACTATTGGACGCCATCTCCTCTAATAGATTGTAGGCTTCTTCTGGTGTTTTATTATTTAGAGTTCCTCCTGTAGCTGCATCAATCATAGAACGAAGATTTGTACTAGAGCCATTATAAAAGGTTTGTACTTGCATCATACGGGTAGTCCGTGATGTGGACATCTCCTAAGAAATTCTTTGAATCTTTCCCATGCTTCATATAATGATTCATTATCCATCTGCATAAAATTAGTAATATCGTTATGCATCTTCGCAGACTTTGCAAGTGGGAAGAACTTATCAAGAAATTTCTGAGCCATATCATTCCATGTAGTGATTGATCCTACAGGAAGAGAAGAAAGCCAACTTTTAGCTTTGTCTCTAAGAGAGAATGGAAATAATCTCAATCTAATAGCATCATCTGTAACTCCATTATATTTAATGGGGTCACATATTTCAAGAAAAGTATCGATGTGAGCGTTTGGATCATCGCTTGGTAGCCCACTGAATTGCACTAATTGTTGAAGCATCTGAATGAGTGACGGCTTGATCTCAAAGTTATTTGCTTGAATTGTAGGTCTTCTAATACTTGATGCGGTGCCTTGAACTATTCGCGCGGCATAATCTCTTAAGAGTCTACGTGGATTTTCATTATCACCATCTACCATCTTAACGTGATTTCTCTGTTCTGTCAGTCACCTTTTGAATGTACGCTCGATTTTTGTATCAAGTTCAACAAGTTTCCCTTGTTGGCTACATGTCATAAACCGATGTACACCCTGAAAAATAAAACAAAACAAAAGCTAGATTAAACTTAGAATTATCTTGTATCAATATTAATTAGTATTAAACAAACGATCCCCAGCAACGGTGCCAAAAACTTGTTCGTAAAATTCTAAACGCAAGTGAACGTGTCAAACAAGTAATATAATGATGAGAAAAAGTATTGTCCCATGGAGATCGATGATTAATAAACTAATTAAATACTAAAATAGATTAATTCTAAAATTTATCTAACATATCAAAATATAATTGAGAATAAATTAAAAACAAGATTTGTAGACTAAATGCAGTAAATCAATAAGATAAATATGTTAGAGCATCCGATTTCACCATAACCACTAGATATGAATTTTAGATTGTTGTGAGTACAAGAACGATATTAAACATGTGATAGCAGAATTTCCTGATCTATTTACTATCCTATCTCTAGGTATAGTAAACCTACTCAGTTTATTAATCCATTATATCTCTATGTGAATTAAAATAAACATAAGTGCATTAAAAACTTTGAATATTCCCGGTATACAATAAGTTTTTTGGATCACCTTATCACCGAAAGCTACACAAATAGCACAGTATATCTCTATCCACGTTTAATTCATGGTTATATATTATAATGAGCAATTGCATATTATCACTTCTCAGTCTCAAACATGCACATCAGATTATTCAAGTGGTGGCCAGTCACTCAAAAACATTATGCACAATAATATATAACTCACATGAATGAAATCAATTGCAAAACATAAAAATCATGAAATTCACATAATCATGGTTAGGCTATATTGTAGCCCTAACAAAAGAAAATTAGAACATAGTAGAAGAAAAAATAAAAATATAAATCAAACTCAGCATCTTGAATCAAAGAACAAGAATTCTGTCACCACTTTTTGTCTTCTCTTCAAAATACTTGAAAAACTCTCAGAACAATAAAAAAACAATCTAGCAGAAAAACTAGCTAAAACCTAGCTCTCTCTCCCTCTTTGTTCTCCTTTTCATAGGATATATCTAAGATCCTTATCTCCAAGCAATTACGCACAAAATCAGGAAGTAAATTAGAGGATTTTGATTTGATATCTATCTTCCACTGCTGCTTGATTCAAATTCCTGAGTTTTGCCATTTTTTTACTTATCTTCTCCATATATCATTATTTTGCATAAATAAGGAAAATTCAAATAATCGGAAGGAAATCCAAATATTTTTTCATATATATTGCATTAATTGTTGCCTAAAATATGTAAAATAACTCTATTTTTATAGAGTTATCACTAGTCGAGCTTGTTGTGTGATTGTACACCCACAGGGGAGAGAGTGAGAGAGGGAGAGAATTACATTGAATTCATTTGATTTTAACCTTTTATATTCATTAAAAGAGGTTTAACCCTCTTTCACAATTCTTATGATCATATCTACTCTATAGTCTCATTAACTAATTAAATCTAGGTTTTTTGACTAGTGTACTGGTAGTCTTGACTTATAACAATTTACCCGCAATAGCTCAATGGCTTTTACAACAATATGCTTGAGAAAAATTATAACTTGGGCTGTTATTAATAATATATGTTATAAATATTTCATATTTTATTATTTGGTGAAACATGACCATGGGGTTTCTTGACATGAGTAGTCGGCATTGATATGTACTACTCTATATTTTAAGTTATCATGGATATTATGTGATGCATTGATTTATGTGACATCCCGAAATTTGGCCCTAGTTTCAAATATATGAAATGGTTATTTCATTGACGCGCTTATGGTCATTTTACTTGGAGCTGGCCACTCACGAGTTAACTAATCTATTAGGTGAGGCTGTTAAGGGATATAAACTCGACAGACTAGAGAATTCGATCAGAAATCGACCGCTCGACCATAATAATCGCCTAGGGTCAATACGATACCATTATAAATCGATTAGCGAACGGATATGCGTCACGCCCCGATCCTCGGGCACACACCCATCCATCACCTGGTCGATTAATAGTGACGTCCCAGGACTAGGGGTGATCAGGTCCAGGGTGGGTAGGGTCTAGACCTGGACCCTGTACCTGACCCTGTTATAGCTGGTTCTCCTTTTCTGGATCCTATACCCGACCTTGTTTGTATTGGACCATGTATCCAACCCACCTTGTTTTTCCGATCCGGTTCCAAGGTCAACCCTATTTCCACTGAACCTATTTTGTAATCTCCCAATATCCTATACGACTTCGAATTTTATATTAATACACAAGAAAATAATGTAATCCTCCTAGTTTGTATTGAAACATTAAGCACTTGTAATAAATAAATACATGAACTTTTTGACTAAACGAAAAATTAAGGATTCACAAGACTAATTATAATAAATAAAATCATAAGGCAAAGAATTGGTAACAAACATGGGTCTAATATTAGAATTATTCCCACAACTATTACATGAAGCTACTCATTTATGCAAGCATAACTCCTCCTACAAAAGAGAAATTAGGTGAGCCAATCCATGTGATACACAAGAATTTGGCAGCGACGAACATTGTCCATCTGTCAGACGGTGCGAGAGGGAGCCGATGAGGGAGGGAAGCAAGTATGACAAAGGAGGAGTGCCGTGCGTGTTTGAGAGAGCTAAGAGGAAAAACGTCGTGTGATTGCGGGAGTAAGAATAGAAATCGGGAGAAAAAAAGGGTTTTGGACCTCTACTTACAAAACTGATTTGAGAACCGGTTCCAAAACCGGTCCAGGAACGGGTTTTCGGGTGGGTAATCACTCGGAACCTGTTCCCGGACCGGTTTAAACCAGTTTCAAATTTTGGGAACCAGTTCCCGGACCGGTTTCAATGGGAACCGGTTCCCGACCCTATTTTTCGAGTGGGCCGGTCCGGGATCCGAGTATACCCAGTCCGGTTACACACCCGTACCTGGGATACATCGCCAACTCATTCATTTTAATACGCATGCGGAAGCATGTAAATAATCCCCAGACAATAAAACAATGGGATAGGAAAGTAAGACCAATTTTTTTTATTTAATACATTTTTATAAACACACAAGTTTATATACAAAGGTTTACAAAAGGAATCGGCTCCCTACACAAGAGAATTGTCCTACGACTAGCTAGTTGGACATGGTCACCGATTCTTCAGCCTCACCTCACGAACTCTGGGCTTCTGGTCCTTTACCAACACCATCTACAAACTTGAAAATGGTTATACAATAACCAGTGAGACAATATCTCAGCGAGTTCTGCCCCCTAAGACCCGATTAGGAAGCCAATACACTCTAAGGGCTACCTAAACACAACACGGGTCAGAGGACTTACCTTGGCCTCAGTTTCCTTCCTACAAGTTAGTACAATTCATAATCTCATCGAGTCACATCAACATATCAAATCATTCACTCAAATTGACTTATCGATCAATCGATTTAGTCGATTACATGCCAATCAGACCATTTCTCGGTCATTTTAATCAATATTATGCATTCTCCAAGATGATATATTTAGTCACCGAGCCCACGTGCATTCTCCAAGATGACATACCTAGTCACCGAGCTCACGTGCATTCTCCAAGATGACATACCTAATCACCGAGCCCACGTGTATTCTCCAAGATGATACACCTAGTCACTGAGCCCATGTGCATTCTCCAAGGTGATATATTGAATCACTGAGCCAACGTGCATTCTCCAAGATGACATATCAAGTCACCGAGCTCACGCTCATTCTCCAAGATGACGTACCAAGTCACCAAGCCAATAAAATATAACGTCTTTCTTCGAGATGACATCGAGCCGACGTAACCTAATGTCTTTCTCCTCGATGACATACTTAGTCATCGAGCTGATATAATGTAACGTTCTTTCTCACTTTTTATTATACCCGATAAAATAGCTGTGTGTGGGTACACGGTTGGCCTTAGCCAAAAATATAATAATTCAACTTTCACAATTTCCACTATTTTATTTAGTCCACCAAAATATTTTTGGCGTTGTAAATCGACGCTCGGTTATTTTTCAATCAATTACTGAAATTAAACCAATTTAGGAATAAAATCCAAAAATCACAATCAGGCAAAATTAGCACAAATTAAAGCTCAAATAAATAAATAAATAGATTGCACCACAATAACCACCATAAAATTCCGGTTGTCGGCTATCCTAGCTTAATTTCCGGAAAATAAATAAATAAATAAATAATTACGAAAAATATTAAATAAATGCAATAAATCCAACTTAGGCCCATAATGCCCAATTGGACGCCGAAACGGACCCGAGAGAAATTTCAAGGTTCGTTAAATAAATAATAGGATGTGTCTACTTGCTAATGACACTATTGAACCACCTAACAGGCATCGATAACTAATTTAATTTCACTAATTACATCTAACTAAACACCTAAACAATTTTAGCCTAATCTAATTAACCACTAAGCGTCATTAACCTACTAAGCGAGGTTTAGTGAGTTAAACTCACCTGATTAAAGATCCGCTCGGATCAAAATGATGGGGTCGCGTTGAGGAACGCTAACTTCCAAAGCGAGACCGCCAAGCGGGGTCGAGACGGGCTTGAAAATGGGCCACTATGCCCACAAACCCTTGCTGTTTTGGCCACTGAACAAGGGCTGAACGAGCTGCAACGGGGCTGGTTCGGGCACAACTTGGAGCTAGGTTCGGTGGCCGCGGGTGGTGGTGTGAGCCGCGACTGAAACGGCTGTGAACCAGGCCGATTTGAAGCTGCTGGAATTGCTGGAACGGGCTACCTTCGTCAATTCTAGAGGGCTTCGTTTATGCTGAATTGGTGAAGGCGTGGGCTGGGCCGAGCTAAAGAAAATGAGAGGGCCGATGCTGCTACTGCTGGAGGCCACGGCATCCACGCTGGAGAGAAGTTCCACTCGTTGAGGTGTTGACCGAGGGAGGTGGGGACGTCCGCGGCAGAAAAATGCGAGGGAAATGGACAACAAAAAAGAACAAAGGAAGGGGGGATCGTGGCTTTGGTGGGACAGCAACCAACAGGAGGGGAAATAAAGGAAATAAAAAAGAAAAAGTGTAGGGGTCCAAAGATGTCGTCGAAGCTAGCAGAGAAGGAGAGAGAGAGAGAGAGAGAGAGAGAGAGAGAGAGAGAGAGAGAGAGAGAGATGTGTGATTTGTTTAGATAAGAGAAGACTAGTCAAATGGGAGAATGGAATTGAAGACTTGCAGAAGGCTGTCGATGGGGGTAACGAACCGAGAGAGAGAGAGAGAGAGAGAGAGAGAAGAAAACATGCGGATGGCGGGTGTTCATGCGTGGAGAGTGAAAGTCCAAGAAAATAAGAAGGTAAATAACATAAACTAAAGTTACAATTAGTTCAACTTCAAAACAACTTGGCAATTGGTCATCCTAGGGCAAATTCCTTCACCAACTGCACAATTTGAAGTTTAAATGAAGACCAAGATAAGACGATTCCTCTATCTCACGAATTTTTTCTCAAATCTGAATTCTATTTCATTTTTCTCGGAATCCGATTTTTGAACAAACTTCTCCAGTTGAGGTTTGATTTGATGCGGAAAAAACTCACGAAATTTCCTGTCACTAATTTACACATACCAAACGCCAAAATCCCTTCAAATTGGTCAATCCGAATTTCCGTTCGTTTTCCGAATTGTCCGATTCGGTTTTCCATAAAAATCCCGAACTTGCCGAAAATTTCTCAAAAGGTGAGTCAACGTTCCTATAATGACTCATGACACGACAGAACTTTCAATTTATGAAATCGAATTCAAATTCGTGGTTAATTTCAATCAAACGCGCTTTTAGTGTGACCTTGCCTATCGAGTAGCTTTTATGAATTTTTGGTGCAATTGACCTGTGGTCGATTTTCTTTGAGCCACACGTACCTCTTCGATACATTAGTGACTCTCGATGGTCGTGAAAATCTCGAAGTTTCAAATACGGACATAGGGTACCCAAAATGACAGAAAATCGGTATAGTGTCGATCGATGAGAATTTTGCAGTTTAGTGGAATCACTCACGTTTAACTACACACCTTAGTCGAGTCGACCTATCTCCGGTCTCTAATCAATTTCAAATTGTGCCGTAATGACCCTTATAGACCAGCATGGTCGAGCAGTCGATTCTTGGTCGAATTCTCAAGTCTATTGCATTAAAATCTCTTAACGGCTTCACCTGATAGGTCAATTATTTCATGAGTGGTCATCTCAGAGAAAAACACTATAGTCGTGTTGATGAAAGGCCCGACTTATCCAATCGAAATCAGAACCTGAAAATCAGGATGTCATAATATGAGTCGATTCGACGGAAGTACGTAGTCGAATTGGAAGGGGTTCCGCATGATTACGATATTCGCGTCGAACGACGATAACTTGATTTTCTATCGATATTATACTTGGGACATGTAATTGAAACCTCACAATTTTATGACAACCGAGGGCTGTCTACGATTCAAAGATGCACAAACGTGGATCGAAAATTATCGACCATGGGTCAATCGTACTAAAATCCCTAAAAGCTACCCGATAGGTTAGGTCGCACTAAAATCGCATTCGGTTGATTTTAACCATGAAATTGAATACGGTTTCGGGAATCAAACGTTTGAGCGTATCACGATTCATTTATAGGATGTCGCCTCATTTTTTGGCGAATTTTCGTCAAATCCGAAAATTTTGCGGAAAAACGGTTTTCTGACAAAAAGAAAGAAATGTAAATTTGGATGGGTTGAAAAATAGGATTTTTCTACCCCTAAATTGGCTTATTTGGGTGAAATTAGAGCAAATTTCTAATTGGATGAGCCATGGACTTTATGGGCATGAAGACTGTGACAGCCTGATTTTCGAGTATGTTTTTGATGATATGAGTTGGGCTTTTCATTGACATGCCTATAGTTCTTTTCTTTGAGCTGATCACTCACGAGATAACTAATCTATCAAGTGAAACCGTTAAGCAATCTAAACGCAATAGACTTGAGAATTCGACCAGAAATCGATTGCTCGACCGTGCTAATCTGCAAGAGTCAATACGGCACCGTCAAAATCGATCAGAGACCGAAGATAAGTCAGTTCAATAGAGGCATGTGATTAAAGTGTGGGTGATTCCTCATAATTGCAAAATTCTCGTCAAATGGCACCAAACTGATTGTTATGTCGTTTCTGTACCATGTGCCTGTATTTGCAATCTCGAGATTTTCACGACAACAGAGACTCGCCAATGAGTCGAAGATGTACAATGTGGCTCGAAAATAATCGACCACTGGCCAATTACGCTAAAAATTCCTAAAAGCTACACGGTAGGTTATGTTACGCTAAAATCACATCCGGTTGAAATTAATCGTGAAATTGAACCTGATAAAGTTCTGTCATGTCACGATTTATTTTATGAATGTCGACTCATCCTCTGAAGATTTTTATGCAAACCCGAGTTTTTGGCACAAATTCAAAATTGGGCTATTTTGGACCTGAAAATTAAGATGACCGCTTTTTAGCGCACTTTTTGGCCGTCAAGTTGGATCATTGGTGAGGAAATCATGGATTTGATGTGGATACCTTGGCTAGAATTTTTGGGCATCAATTGGTTTGTTTTGGAGAGAAATTGGATGGAATTTGGAAGGGAAATGTACAAAATTCGTAGGCCAAGGAGGGGTGCAACATTTCAGCATCTTGGGAGGCTTGTTAGGGAAGATTGGAGGGGGAAATGGCTGAGGTGAGGGCTATTGACTTTGGGGGCAAAACACTCAAGTGTTTGAGATATTATTAGTGGACTTTGGAGGCCTTTGAGTCACCCCCTTCAGCTGAGCCCTTCTTCCTCTTTCTTACTGCTGCTTTCTCCATTGTTGTTGTAGTTTGTGAGCTCAAAAACTAGAGGAAGCTAGCAGAGAACCAGCCAACCAAGCCCTTGCACCATCGACCGCCTATCACACCGCCGAGCGCCGTTCGAGTTGCCGTCGAAGCCGCTCGCTCGCGCGTCCTCTGCTGTCCGTACATCTCATGCACCGTCGTCCAACCGCCTTTTGCCGCCCCTAAGCCGTCGGACCCCTCGCTGCTCGCTTGCTTGGTCCACCGTTGTCGCCTGCCTCTCGCCTACCTCGACCAGCCACTGTTCTGCCCTTGGTCCCCTTCGATTCAGCCTTGGACAGAAGTAGAAGTTCCGGCAAAGGCTGAAACTTCGTGGCCCATTTTGGGCCCCGTCCGGACCTCCCTTGGCGTCGCCATAGGCTTGAGTCTCACTCACCTCCGCGTCGCCGTCGCCGTCGCCGTGAACTCATCGACCCGCAAAACCGGTGAGTTTACTTGCTAAACTCTACTTAGGGAGTTAATGATGCTTAGTAGGTAATTAGACTAGCTTAATTATGGTTTAGGTGGTTAGTTTAGATTAATTAGTGATTTAGTTGCTTAATTAGGCTAATTATGTGGTTAGATTAGACTAGTTAATGGTTAATTAGGTTGCTTAATTTATGTAGATAGGTGCATTATTTTTCTAGGCCCGTTTAGGTGGTTAAATTAGTGTCTTAGGCCTAAGTATGTATTTATTGAATTAATTTGCATTTATTTAATTATTTGTAATTTATTTAATTATTTAATATTTTTCGAAAATTATACCGGGATAGCCCATAGCCGAAATTTTGTGCTGATTGCCGTGGTGTGATTAGTTTATGTAATTGAATGATAATTTGTGCAAATTGAGTGGTGATTGTGATTTTGGTTTGTTATTTCAAAATTGTAAAATTTTGGTATTTAATTAGAAAATACCGGGTGTCAGATTTTGACACCAAAAGTGTTTTTAAGTATTATATCAATAGTGAGATTTTAAAAGGAATGATATCAATTTTTAAGGTTCAATCTGACTGTGTACGCACACACGATTATTTTTATCAGGTGTTTTTAATATGAAAAAAAAAATAGGCTAAGCACATTATCTTAATTGAGGCATGTGAGTGCAAAGTACAATGTCCTTGGCTGGAATTGAATGATTGTGTGATAGTTACAAGAACTTGTCCCCGATGTGCGTCAAGTGGACGATGCCCCTATATGGGATGCCCTAGCAATGGATGCTAGATCGTGGTAGAGGCCGGACCGAAGCTCCTTTGGGAATGCCGTCTCCGATGTGCGTTGGGTGGACGTTACTGTGCTCAAGGGATGAGATGAAGCCTGGCTACGCTAGAAAACTGATGTACGTTGGGTAGATCGTGTCTGTGTGGGCAGTAATCAATTGAAACGCGTGATTGATTGAGATAAACGCGTTTAATTATCGGACAAAATTGTGTGGCACGGTATGGAACGTGTCATAACGATTTGGCCTTATAATTGGAACCCCTGTGATTGATTGAGATGTGATTGAGACGTTCCAATTGATGTATGCATTTATTATATGCATCTGTGATATGAATTGTACTAACAAGCAGGAATGAATTGAGCGAGGTGAGTCTTTTGTGATATGTGGTTAGACTACCTCTAGGCGTATTTCCTTCATAATCGAGGTTTAGGGGGTGAACTTGCTGAGACATTGTCTCACCCCGTCGTGGGCTTAACTTTTTAGATCGATAAATGGCGGTTCCTCTAGTACGCTTTGGACAGCCTCGAGGGTTTAGCAAGTAGAACCCCTTCTTCCCTATCCCCGGGACTCCCTAGCTCCGTGAGCTCGTAATGGCCACGATCTTGGTTGATGAGGGCCTACTAGAGTTTGTACCTCATCGATTCAGAGTGTGGTTTTGTCATGGGCCTGACGGAGAACTGGAGGGTCCCCTGGATGGGTTCGAGGCACCCACTGTTGAGGGTGAGGAGATAATTGGTCCCCAGGACACCGACATACCTGACGGTACCATGGTAGACCCAGAATCCTCAGAGGTCTCAAAGGTCTCGGTTGAGAAGTCTTGTGCCTAGATGGCTTAGTGACTCTTCTTTTTGAAGTTGACCCTGTTTATAGACTAGTATTGTATATAAACTAGTTTGTTTATGAAAGTGTCATTTGTGAAAATTGTTGTCCTGCTTTCTTATCCCATATTGATTGTTGTCTAGTGATTGTTTATTATACGCTTCCGCATGTGCATAATCGATTGGATCGGGACGCAACCTGGAACGTTGCAATTTTATCGACCACCAAGGGATGTGCGCGTGCTCGAGGTTCGGGGTGTGACAAAAACTTTGGGGCATTTGCAATGAGTGATTAGATATTTCTCCTAGGTTCTCATTGGCTAGCCTTTCCCTTTCATTTTCCTTCTCTCTTTTCTCTTCCTCTCCCTCTCACGTGCACAACCCCACTTAGCCGACTCCCCTTTCTTCTGCCCATTTCTTCACTCCAACTTCTTCTTCTTCATTCAGCCATTCCCTCCACTTTCTCTTTTAGCGACCAGCACCCTCACGCCCACACCACCAACACTTCCACCACCACTCCACCGCAACACCTCCACCAACAGTAGCCGCCTCACCACTGTCCGTCCCTGTCCGTTCCACCACCAGCACCTCCATGGCCCAGCTCACCACCAGCGCCACATCCAGCAACCGCATGCCTCACCACCAGCCAACAACCACCAGCGCCGAAACTCCAACAGCCCGTGTCCAGCCCGCAACTCTAGCACCACCCTGTCCTGGCCATAGCAGCATCTGCGGCCACCATCGAGACCGACTAGCCCCAAGCCGTGAGTTCCACCTTGCTTCCACCGCCGCCGTTGAGCATTGCTTGATCCCCCGAGTGGCACATCTTCGATGTCGTTGCCGTGAGCCCGCCACCGTCATAATCCCGTGAGTTAACTCTCTAATTGTTGATTAGGCCGTTAATTACGCTTAGGGGTGGTTAGATTAGTCTTGATGAGGATTAGTTTTAGTTAATGCTAGATTAGTGTTAACTAAGTTTGGTTAGGTTGGTTAAACCATGGTTAGGTTAGTTAATCATGGTTAGATTAGTTAATTGTGGTTAGGTTAATTAATTTGGTTTAGCTTAATTAATCGTAATTTAATTAATTAATCGTAATTAGCGTAATTAGTGACGGATTAGCCATTTCGTAGAATTTTACGCTCGTTTTCTTGTATGCAATTATGCATGAATTTGAGTGCTGCACATGCAATATTATGTGATTGGTCGTTTTATGATAATTATCTATTATTATTGCAAAAGATGGTTTTATGGGCATTTAAATCGAAAGAAAATTTAGGTGTCGGGTTTGGATACCAAAACTTATTTGCTCGATAAAACAATGAGGTTAAACTAGGTGCGTGCAAAGTTTGATGGGTTAGTTTTGAGTACGTGAGCACCTACGAATTTCTTTCCAAAAGTTTTAAAGAAAGAAAAGGGGTTATCAAAGATTGTTTCCAAAAAGGGTGGTTGGACAAAGAAATAGAAAAGAAATATGGTGTCAGGTTTGGACGCTAGGTTTTGTGTGCTCAATAGAACCGTGAGGTTTCAAACTAAATGCGTGCAAAGTTTGACGAGTTGATTTCAAATACGTGACGCCGTACGAATTTATTTCCGAAATTTTTAAAGAAAATAAAAAGGAGTTGCCAAATGATTTTTGAAAAGAGATTTTTGGTGTTCTTGGCTAATGATGGAAGATAAAAGCTGATGGTATGTGATCACCTAAATACCTTGATGCGTATGATTATGCGGGGTAGTGAACCCGTCCTGATGCGTATGATTATGCGAGAGGATGCCTGATTAAGTTCAGATGCCCCCACGTTAACGGTATGCCATCCGTGGATGGATTTCAGGACGAAGCTCCTTTGTGGAATGCCGTCTAGGTGGAGGATGCTAGATGTTGCTGTGCCCGATGTGGCGGGACGATGCCTGGTTACGCTGGATGACCGTCGACTTTTGTGTACGCCGTGGCTCGAGGAGTCGTAATAATCGGAACACGTGTGTATGATTGTGCTGTATTGCGCTTAATTATGGGCAAAAATTGTTAGGCATGGTATGAGACGTGCCAAAACGGTTTTACCTTATAATCAGGATCCATGTGATTGTTTGGAGGGTGAGAATTATGTGTTCTGGTTATTGATTACGCTTGTTGTAGTTATAATGACATGTGATGTACTAACCTACAGGGGTGTGCCAAGGCGAGGTGAGTTTGTTTAGGCTGCCTCTGAGGCGAATTTGCGTTCTAATTGGGGCTTAGGGTTTAACTCGCTGAGGTTTTATCTCACCCATCGTGGGTTAACATTTTTTCAAGGCTGTAGTGTAGAGATCTGCCAAGGGCAGATGTTGTGGGCGCGAGGGGTGACACCTTTTGACTGGCCCTGCTGTTAGTGAAGTTTAGGTTAACCTAAATCCCTAAAGATTTTTGAGAGGGTCGGTAGGAAGTGGCTGTAGAAAGACTTGTAATTATTAAACTTCCTAGGGTTAACCAGTTAATAAATAAATCGTGGTTTTTGGAAAATCGCTGTTGTATTACTATCCCTATTGTTTGTCTATTGATCGGGGGTTTATTTAATTCGCTTTTGTATGCGTTTAATTGAACGATAAAAAGAATGGGTCAGCGACGCGTCCTGGGACGTCACATTTTTAATCAACTGCCGAGGGATATGTGCGCGCTCGAGGTTCGGGGCGTGACAATTTATGGGTCAATTTATGGAGTATTCATGTTATTTGAGGATATTTGTTGGTACAACTTTAATGATCCACATTATCGATACATTTTTATAGAATTGCATTATTTGTTACTCGATGTCATAGAAATAATGATAGTTGTCACTTGTGTTGCCATGACTTTGTTCTTCACTTTTATTGCCATTCTATGCACAAGAACGGAGAAGAGCAAATGAGGACATGTGATATCTTGGATTTTTCACTTCGGCTTTTATGACATGCCAGAGACTGTCCCAGAAAGTTGAGGGGACTACAGCAGTTACCGCCGCCGCCATCGATGGGTCAGCATAGACGGTTGGCGCCGCAGATTGCACAATAGGGTGGACAGAACAGACCCCTAGCGTAAGGAAGAGTGTACGCCATCACCAGAGAACAAGCAGAGGACTCGCATGATGTGGTTAGAGGTACTGTTTCCCTGAACGACCATGCTGCTTATGCTTTATTTGACCCTGGTGCAACTCATTCATTTATAGCTGAGCAATTTGTTAAGCTGATAGAATTGTGTTATGAAATGTTGGAGTCTGTGGTTAGTATATCTACACCGTTAAAGGATAAGGCGTTGTCTACTATGGCCTGTACTGGTTGCAAGTTAGTGATTGGTGAACGAGAGGGGATGATAGATTTGATAGTCCTAGCCATGTATGATTTTGAAGTAATAATTGGCATGGACTGCCTCACCAAGCAACGAGCTAAAATGGACTGCTATCGTAAAGCGATTCAGTTTGACTCGTTAGCGGGTGAAAGTTTCGAGTTTATTGGGAGTTGAGAAGGACCCTCGATCACCTTAATCTCATTGCTTGAGGCAACCCATTTATTAGATGGGGGTTGTCAAGGTTACTTGGCAACTATCGCGGATACGACAGTTGAGGAGTTGAAGATCGAAGATATCGCAGTGGTTCAGGAATTTCCATATGTGTTTCCAAAGGAATTGTCGGGTTTGCCGCCAGAAAGGGAAATTGAGTTTGTAATTGAGCTAGCTCCCAGGATAGAGCCAATCTCTAAGGCTCCTTACCGGATGGTGTTGTCTGAGTTGAAAGAACTGAAGGTGCAGATGAGGAGTTGTTGGATAAGGGATTCATACGCCCCAATGCATCACCTTAGGGAGCACCAGTTCTGTTCGTGAAGAAGAAAGATGGTTCGTTGCGTCTGTGCATCGACTATTGTCAACTCAATCAGGTGACGATCAAGACTAAGTATCCACTGCTGAGGATCGATGACTTGTTTGACCAGCTGCAAGGAGCATTGATATTTTCTCAGATCGACTTGAGGACAAGGTATCATCAGCTGAGGATCAGAAAGGAGGACATACCAAAGTTAGCGTTTCGTACTCGATACAACCATTATGAGTTCACTGTAATACTGTTTGGTTTGACGAACGCCTTAGCTGCCTTCATGGATCTGATGTATTGAGTTTTCAAAGAGTATATGGATCAGTTTGTGATCATGTTCATTGACGATATCCTGGTGTATTCAATAAGTCCAGAGGAGCACAAAAGGCATCTGAGAATGGTGCTTCAGACATTGAGGAATCATGAATTGTACGCAAAGTTCAGCAAGTGCGAGTTTTGGTTGACTAGTGTTGCATTCCTAAGTCACGTGATTTCAGGTGAAGGAATCTTCGGGACCCGGCCAAAATCGAAGCAGTTATCAACTGGCCAAGACCGATGACAGTGACAGAGATCAGAAGCTTTTTGGATTTGGTAGGGTATTACAGAAGGTTCATGGAAGGGTTTTCAGCATTAGCCTCACCATTGACTCGACTACTGAAGAATGAAGAGAAATTTGTATGGACAGATAAGTGCGAGCATGGTTTCCAAGAGCTTAAGCAGAAGCTGACTACCGCACTAGTGTTAACAATTCAATCTGATCCTGAAGGATACGAGATCTACAGTGATGCGTCGTTCAGAGGACTGGGTTGCGTGTTAATGCATCATGGCAGAGTCGTTGCATACGTGTCCCGTTAGTTGAGACCTCATGAGTTCAATTACCCGACGCATGACTTAGAACTCGTGGCGATCATTTTCGCTCTGAAGATTTGGAGACATTATTTGTGTGGAGAAAGATTCCAGATCTTTACAGACCATCAGAGTCTCAAGTATTTATTTTCTCAAAAGGAGTTGAATATGAAATAGCGTCGTTGGATGGAAATTCTGAAGGATTATGATGGTGATATCTTATATCACCTTGGGAAGGCGAATAGGGTCGCAGATGCACTAAGTAGGAAATCTTCACTTGCACAGATGATGATCAAGGAATGGATTTTACTAGAGAGAGCTCGAGATTCGATTTTCAAATTTGAGGTAGGCCACCTTTCAAATCTTATGGCCACCCTCAAAATTGAACCGGAAGTGCAGATAAGATCAAGACACTTCCGTTGACAAATTAGAAAATCCTGCAAGAGGATACCAATAAGAGAAAGGCTGATTTTCATATTTCTGATGACGGAACACTAAGGTTTCGTGGACGATTTTGTGTACTTGACGATGCAGAGCTTAAGGAGGAAATCTTGTCAGAAGCTCATTGTAGCAGTTACAGCATTCATCCAGGCAGTATGAAGATGTAACAAAATCTGTGTCAACATTATTGGTGGTCAGGGATGAAGGCGGATATCGCCAAGCATGTCGCCAAATGTTTAATGTGCCAGCAAGTGAAGGCATAGCACTGTAAGCCGGGAGGACTTCCGCAACCTCTCGAGATTCTCGAGTGGAAATGGGAATTCATCACAATGGATTTTGTAACAGGTTTACCAAGGAGTCAGAGGAATAATGATTCTATTTGGGTAGTGGTCAACATATTGACGAAGTCAGCTCATTTTATCGCTGTACGGAAAGACCTTGATTTGGACAGGCATGTAGAATTGTATGCGTGTTAGATTGTTCATCTGCATAGAGTGTCGGTGACGATTAGATCTGACAGAGACCCTAGATTTACAGCTGCCTTTTGGAAGAGTTTGCAGACTGCCTTAGGAACGAAGCTGCAATACAGTATGGCCTATCATCCTCAGACGGATGGTTAGTCTGAAAGGACGATTCAAACCCTCGAAGACATGCTGCGAGCTCGTGTGTTGGATTTCAAGGGAAGTTGGGAGGAAAAGCTTCATCTTGTCGAGTTCGCCTACAACAACAACTACAAGCAGAGCATTCAAATGGCACCTTTTGAAACGTGTATAGGAGAGCGTGCAGAATGCCAGTGTGTTGGGATGAGGTCGAAGAACGAAAGATCATAGGCCCAGAGTTGGTTCAGCAGTCAGTGGATGCAGTTGCAATCATCAGAGACATATTAAAGACCGCTTAGAGCCGCCAGAAAAGCTACGTAGATAAGTGTCGGAGACCATTGGAATTCCAAGTTGGTGAGCACGTACTTCTGAAGGTGTCACCAATAAGGGGCACTTCGCCCTTTGGCGAGAAAGGGAAGCTAAGTCCTAGGTACGTAAGTCCCTTTGAGATTTTGGAAAAGATAGGGACTCTAGCGTATCGTCTTGCATTGCCGTTGAGGTTGGCACAAGTGCATGACATCTTTCGAGGACGAATCCCGTTGGTTAAAGTGATTTGGCAATATCACGGCACAGAAGGAGCAACCTAGGAGAGTGAAGATTTGATGAGACGACTGTACCCCCACCTTTTTGTTTAAAGATTTGTAATTGTTTAAATTTCGAGGACGAAATTTTTATAAGAAGTGAAGAGTTGTGAGATCTTGAATTTCAGGTTCTGTTTTCAACTAAATGAGTCAGGCTTTTCATCGACGTGCCTATAGTCTTTTTCTCTAAGTTGATCACTTACAAGATAACTAGTTTATCTGGTGAAGCCATTAAGGGATTTTAACACAATAGACTTGAGAATTCAACCAGAAATCGACTACTTGACCATGCTAATCTGCAAGAGTCATTACGGCACCGTTAAAATCGATCAGAGACTGGAGATAGGTCGATTCGACAGAGGTATGTGATTAGTGTGTGGGTGACTCCACTTGATTACAAAATTTCTGTCGAACGGCACTAGATCGATTTTTCTGTCATTTTTGTATCCTGTGCTCATATTTGAAATCTCGAGATTTTCACGACAACTGAGAGTTGCCAAGGTGTCGAAGATGTACAATGTAATTAAAAAATAATCGACCATAGGTTAATTGCACTAAAAATTCCTAAAAGCTACCCGGTAGGCTAGGTCACGCTAAAATTGCGTCAGTTTGAAATTAACTGCAAATTTAAATCCGATTTCAGAAATTGAAAGTTCTGTCATATCATGATTCATTCTAGAAATGTCGACTCATCCTCCGAAGATTTTTCTGCAAACTCACGATTTTGGCGAAAATTCAAAGTAAGGGTATCTTGGATCGGAAAAATCATAGGGCTGTTTTTTGTCGCAATTTTGGCCGTCAAGTTGGTTCAATTGACAAGGAAAAATGCTGAATTTGACGAGGACACCTTAGCTAAATTTTTGGGACATCAATTTGGTCAATTTAGAAAGGAATTGAATCAATTTGGGGGGGAATTGGCCCAAAATTCATAGGCCAAGGGGGAGACAACATTTTGGACCATTTGGGGAAGCTTCTAGGGGAATTTTTGTGCAGCAAATTGGCCATGGATGATAGCCAAGAGAGGTGGGGCCTTTGCAATGAGCAAGTGAGGATATTTGGCTTGACTTTGAGGCACTTTGGGCCCCTCCAATCTTCAGCAGCTTCTTCTTCTTCCCTTGGGCCACTTTATCCATGGTTGAGCAACTTTTGAAGAAAATTGTAGAGTGAATCGACCAGCAGCCCCTCACCGTCGATCGCCCCCTTGTCCTGCCATCTAGCGCCGTTGCATCACCCAAGTAGCTGCCCGAGCCCCGAGCGCTAGCCCGCGCCTCTTGCCTGTCATCTCGCGGTCCAGCGCTGTCATCCGCACCCAAGCCGTCGACCTGAGCTCGCTTGGCCGCCGTTCGCCACCGTCCGCCTCCGCCTGGCCAACTGCAGCCTCCGCCGCCCATCCCTTGCCGTTCCAGCCTAGCCAGGAGCCCCGACCAGCCCTCTCGGCCCAAGGAGCAGTGACCGAACCCTAGCTGTGGGTTAGGGTCTTCGAGGCTCGTTTAGGTCCCTTCCGGGCCTTGGTTGGTGTCGCCGTGGGCTTGATTGTTGCCCGTCTCCTTGTCGCCGTTGTCATGGAGTCACCGAATCACTAAATCGGTGAGTTTACTTACTAAACTCTACTTAGGGAGTTAATGATACTTAATGGGTGATTAGTTTAGGCTAATTAGGGATGATGTGGTTAGTTAGAATGGATTAGTGATTTAATTATTCAATTGTCCATGTTAGGTGGTTAGAACGATTTAAATAGGGGTAATTAGATCGTACTATTTATCTAGATAGGTTTGAAAATTTTCTAGGCCGTTTAGGTGGTTAGATTAGCATTTCTGGCCTAAGTTGGTATTATTTGTATTTAAATTGAATTATTTAATTATTTTTTGTATTTATTTAATTATTTATTATTTTGCGGAAATTATATCGGGATAGTCAATGACCAAAATTTTGTGCCGATTGCAATTGTGTGCTTAATTTATGCTATTGAATGTTAAATTGTGCAAATTGAGTGGTGATTGGAATTTTGGTTATTTATTCCAAAATTGGGAAATTTTAGTATTTAATTAGAAAATCCCGGACGCTAGTTTTTAACGCCAAAAATGCATTTACGTATTATATTAAATAGTGGGATTTTTGAAAAGGAAGATATCACATTTTTGACTCAAATTGACCGTGTACCCACACACGATTATTTTATCGGGTGTTTTTAATACGAAGAAAATAGGCCAAGACATTATTTTAATTAGGACATTTGAGTGCAAGCACAATGTCCTTGGCCGGGACTGATTGATCGTGTGATGGCTAAGTGAGCCCGTCCGGTAGGACATTGCCCCTATATGGGATGCCCTTGGACAACGGAAGCCAGTCGCAGTAGATTCTAGATCGATGCTTCTTCGGGAATGTTGTCCTCGATGTGCGTTGATGGATGTTGCCATGCTCAAAGATGTGAGACGAAGCTTGGCTACGCCAAAAGACCGATGTGCGTCGGTATATTGTGCATGTACGAGCAGTTGTCGAATTGGAACGTGTGATTGATTGGCATTGAAGCGCCGAATTATGAGACAAAATTGTGTGGCACGGTATGGAACGTGTCATAACGATTTGGCCTTATAATCGGGACTCCTACGATTGTATTGATTGATTGATTGATCGATCAATAGTATTGATTGAATTGATGGATTAATTCATCGATAGATCGATTATATGGATTAAATTGAATTGATTGATTGATTGATTGAGTATATGAATTGTGCTAACATGCAGGAAGGAACTAAGGCGAGGTAAGTCCTCTGTCTTGTGTGCATAGACTGCCTCTAGGTGTATTTCCTTCCTAGTTGGAGTTTAGGGGGTGAACTTGCTGAGACATTATCTCACCCTGTCATGGGCTCAATTCTTTTCAGGTCCTTAGATGGTGGCCCCGCCCATTCATTATGGTCAACTTCGGAGGGTTGCCGAGCTGGTCACTGATTTCCTTGTTCCCGGAGGTCATGGGGTCTGGGTCTATGAGCTTGTAGTGACCACCATCTGGGTCGATGAGGGCCTACCTGAGAGGGTACCTCATTGATATAGGGGGTGGTTTCGCCACGGGCTCTATGGATACAGAGAGGGTCCCCTTTAGGGTTTTGAGGTCCCAGCTGCGGTAGTAGACGCCGCTTTTGGCGAAGGTACAACTGACCATTCTGATGGTGCTGTGGTAGACCTACCACCCTTGGAGCCTGCGGAGTCCGAAGGATCGGTAAACGCGACCGACTAGGGTGTCGTAGGACAGTTTCCTTTTGAGGGTTGATCTTTTTGTTAGATAGACTAGTATTGTATATAAACTAGTTGGCTGTTTATAAAGGCGTGGTTTGGTTGTGAAATTTGTTTCCTACTTTTCTATCTCGTGTTGGTTGCTGTTAGGGGTTATCGTTTCGCTTCCACATGTGCAATAAAATGAATGGGTCAGCGACGCGTCCTGAGACGTCGCAAATTCATTGACCACCGAGGGATGTGCGCTCTCTTGGAGCACCAGGGCATGACACTGAAAGAACATGACCTAAACATGTATGCAAACCTTGCAACATGCGGTTCAATCGTCAACAAAGCATGATGATAAAAATCGATCCCTAGATGACTCAAACAAGCATGGAAATGCGCACATATGACAAGGTTTCATTTCAGCATTAAGTTTACAGAACAATCATGATTTCACCCATCCTCAAGACATGCATAAATCCTACAAAAAATCTCACATACATAGCATACGATGATGAAGATTTCTCATTCAGAGGTCAAAACTCAATTAAGATCATATGAGTAGTGGCAAAAATGGCAAAATAGACCAAACTATATGTCTAGCACATATTGCTGCAATACCTTTTACTCTAATGCATACAATTGACTCATTTTGTCAATGTAAAAACCTTGTAAAGCGTGCATCAATTGAACATATATATATATCATGTATTTCAAATCTCATGAAAGATTTGAGACCAACTAGGTACATTTATGAACTCAACTTCATCAAAACAAGTATCGGACTAATACAGGACAGATTGACCTATGTTCAACTTCATCTAAGCAATTTTGACCTAGCTAAACATGTCTAAAAAATTTGAAAAAAATACAGGACATACACAACACCTATACAAGAAACTTTCACAGAGGAAAGTTGTTCCAGAACTCAACACAAAAAGTGACACAAAAATTGGCAAAATCATAGATCAATACGGAACAGATTAACCTAGGCTTAGATTTAAGTAGATCTGATCTAGTTGAACACATCTAAAAATCATGAAAAAATTACAAAAGATGCACGAGATGATTTGGAACAAAACTCACGAAGAAATATTTGTCAAAAAGATGATCACGAAATTTGGCACAAAAATAGCATAGCCAAAAGGCGAAATAGAATCAGAATCGAAAAAAAAACCTAAACTATTATAGAATCGTTAATTTTCGAAGGTGTTTTTTGAGGGTCAAACGATGCTCGATTGGGTCGTACAATCTACCATTTCAAAGCTCGTGACGCATACATCAAACTTCTAGTTCATAACTTCGCAAGATAACAACATTTAACAGCTTAAAACCGGCCTAACAGAAACATGCTCATCCAAATTCGAAAATCACAAAACCACCAGATCTAAATGTAATCAACTCCAGATCATTCAAGCATTGATTCTAATCAGATTTGTGATGCATCTTGGCCCCAAACCTTCGTTGTCGATCATGTATTTCAACACGAGAAGCTCTTGCCTCATCGGACGCTATTAAAATGAGTTTTATCACGCTTACCTTGATTGAACCAACAAAGAATTGACTTTTGGAGATGTCCGCCTTTCAACGACAATGAAGCTGCTAGCTTTGATCTCGCTTCAGGAATCGCTGGACGTGAAGAATGTCGAGTTCAACTCCAGGTTAAGAGCTGTCAACGCCGATCTTTAGATTCTCTTAGCTGGGTCTTGCTGTTGTAATTTTTCTGGACATCAGAACGCCAGCAACTTCTGATGGCCGAACAGCAAGAGGAAAATCCTTCGAACTTGGAAACAAAACTTCAGAAATCTCCACGTGAAATAAGCGAGAGAAAAAACCACTAGAATGTTGAAGAACTCGGGGAAGATTGAGAAATCAAGCTCGATTTTGTCTGTCGAGCCTTCATTCAATCAAATCAGGAATACAGATGAGAGAGAAATGGCCACAAGCTTCATTAATCTCATTCATAGAAAACAAAATCAACCGCTCCATTTGTCTTTTGGCTAGAGAGGGAATTAGTCGAGAAATCATCCTCTTTGTAGGAGCTAAACCGAATGTAGAGATCACCCCTTGAAGAACAATGAACCAAATGTGAAAGGATGAGTGGAGACTTTGGGGCTCCTTTTTGCAGGCGAGAACATGGGCGAAGAATTGCTTCATTCCTTTCTTGCTTGACCGAATTAGGAGAAAAATGGAGAAAGATGTAGAGAGAGAATTTTAGTCAGAGAAACTAGATCTGGAAAATGCCCCCCCCCCTCAATTTTGGAGGGAAAGTTAGTTATATGGTTTACGGTAAGATCAAATCTTAGCCATTGGATTAATCCAAGGGCTAGGGTTGGATCTCCTTAGCTAATTGGTTTGTTAAATTTGTTGAGAGCACCCTAATTGAGCACTTGTCTATTTCAATGGTCACGATACATTCTTAACGAACGGATGATCATCAATCGTGTACTAATTGGGGGGTTTTTTTTTGTTGCAATTTTCATAACATGGGGGGTTGATTTGCAAATTTCTTAAAATTCGGAACAAAATTGGAATTTTGAAAATTAAGGGCGTGGATGCATTGGCCATGAAGTGGGCCGGTCGATGGTGGTTTCTGGCTAAAAGATGATCGGAAAAATTCACCAGTCAACGTCGGTCAAATTTGGTCAACGCTAGGTTGATCGAATTGACTTTTTGTCCGAATCTTGTTCTATTTCTTTCTGGTTTTGCCCGATTTAAACGAAATCAAATATTTCTAAATGAATCGACTCAAATGAGATGCAATTGTGCTATCTCAAGTTAACTAATTATGCACAAAATATTCAAATTCATTGAATTCCTATTGAAGTGAGGCTACAAGCTAGACTCACATCTTCAATTGAACCTTAACTAGCCAAATTGAAGCTCAATTACTTCAATTGCGCTCTAGTCTAAAATGGGCCAAGTCGAATTATGTAAATTGAAGCACCTTAGCTAGGCTTTCTAATCCTTGAACACGCTAAATCGAGCAAATTAGAATGGCCGAATTTGGACTCATCTCTTTTAATAATTGATCAACTAAAAATTAGGTATCAACAGGTGTGCTAAGCGAAGTGTGTCTCATGATCTATCGAAAGTACGTCATAAAAACACACATGACACATATAGCATATGATACCTAACCCATATAATGCATATAACACATATTTTATGTAGCACATTTTCGCATAAACTATATAACATTTAACACATAACCCTTATAACACATAACCCATATAATACATTTAACAAATAATCCATACCATATATAAGCCTATATCACACTATAGTATTTCACCTTATTAATATTATGGCATAATAAAACAACATATCAATTTCACTTATCATAACCTGATAGCTTATCACCCTAAACGTGATAAAATATCACCAAAACCCAATAACTTATCATTTAAAAATACAATAACTTATTATTTAAAATCCGATAACCTATCACCCCAACATGTTAACTTATCGTCCTAGGCTCGATAGCTTATCACCCATGATTCGATAACCTATCGTCAAAAGTCCGATAACCTAGCACCAAAAGTTTGATAATCTATCGCTTTGAAACTCGATAACCTATTGGTAAAAGTTTGATAACTTATTTAAACCCAATAATTACTTATCACACCACATCTACTTATCACACTAATAAATCATCATTTAACCACAAACAAGTCCTAAACTAATCTATAAGTGCAATGATAACCCTAATCAAGGGCTAGAAAGCCACTTACACCCAAGTTCAAGCTTTAACAAGTGTCGGGGGAGCTGCAATAAGGCTAGACAGCAGCCAAGGGCTGTTGGTCGTGTGTCTACTGGGTGCGAGGATGCTGGATGGTGGTTGGACGGCGGTCTGGCGGTGGGTCGGAATTGGTACGGCCTTTGGGCTTTGCAAGGGACCAAACTAAAGAAGAAATGAGCGAGATGGAGCTGCTGTGGGAGTTGGATAGCAGCCTCCTCAGCTTCAAAGCTCAGTTACCGCGACGAAAATGGAGGTGTGAAGGACGGTTTAAGGGTGGCGATTGTGGTGGTCGATTTCCGGTGAGTCTAAAGAGGAAAATGAGAGAGACAAAGAGAAATCTTGCCCATTAATACCCATCAAATCCACATCTTCTTGGACCTATATCAATCAATCAAGGTGGTTTGTTCAATAAGCATAAATCTTTGCATTAATGAAGGGATTTGGGGACTTGAGTGGATAGGCTTAGGTTTAGACTAGCTAAGGGATGACATCACCTCCCTCATCTTCAGCACATGGGCGTGAGAGGTTCACCCATTTCAGGTGAAGAATAATTCCGAGTAATTTTCAAAATAAATATCATTACTTTATCAAACAGATTCAAAAAATTATAAAAATTTAATATGTTATGGAGAAGACTTCAAATAACATTTTTCATGAAGGAATCCAAGCCTAAATTGTTTTTTTAATTAAGATCAGCAAATCACCAAAGACAACCTAAAATCTTGTTCATTGAACAGTTCCAATGACCGCAGGAGGAAACCCATTTCGATATCAAAATCTTCATAGAACACTTTGAAATATATAGATGTCCTCTACAACTTCGTTGAAGGAAGCATGTTCACATTCCCAAGGAAAAAATTTATAAAAAATTGAGAAGACAAATAGGTAACTGTTTTGACTACATTATGTAGTTTTCACACAGTAAAAGAGTAGGCTTTTGTACCAATCATTTACCTCAGAAAAATCTGAAATTAAAGTATGTTATAGATCAAAATGTTATGAACAACTTTCATGAAGGAAGTTTTACAATATTCAAACTACAAAAAGCTTTATAAAATTGGAAAACAGTGAAGGTCCAGTAGTATGCAAATTATTCACGCACATAGGGCTTGGGTTTGTGTTTGACTCATCCAATTTGGGCCTAACTCAGGCATGTAACCCATTATGCTTCCAATTTTTGGAATTTCACTTATTTAAGAATTCAGGGTTCATCGATAATTAAGGAATTTTATGAAGCAATGTCCAATGGTGGTTACTTAATTCTTTAAAATTCGATACCCTTAATTGGATTAGAATTTGTGGTTGAAATTTATCAAATGCGACTTTAGCATAATTAAAACCAATGGGTGGCTTTTAGGGATTTCGTGAATTCGACCCGTGGATTTGATATCAATCCACGTTTAAGCCTTTTTTTCAATTCATGGATGATCCTCGGTTGTCATGTAATCGTGAGTGATCAATTGCTCGTTCCGAAATACACGATCATTTGGAATTGGTTTAGGGTTGTTCGTAATTAATATAATAATCATGTGGAATCACCCACAATCCAATTATATACTTATCATGAAAACGATCTGTAACCTCTCCTAGATCAGTTTGAAACGGCTTAAGATTATCCCTCATCGATCCTTATGGTTGAGTGGTCAATCCATGGTTGAGTTCTTTGGTCGTATGTGTCACACCCCGATCCTCGAGCGCACGCCCTTCCCTCACCCGGTCGATTAAATAGCGACGTGCTAGAACGCATCGTCGACCCTTTCATTTTAATATGCATGCGGAAGAAGTTAAATAATCCTCAGACAATAAAACAATGGGATAGAAAAGTAGGGCCATATACCTAGACTTAGAACCAGGGAGGATCAAGTCAGTTTTCAAGAGGTATGCCTTCCCACATTAGGCGAACAACTCTCGTTCAAGCCCTTCAGGGACAACCTTTTATCAGGAAACTACTCAACCCTTTAGTTCAGAGCCTAGAGACATCCGGATAGAACCAGAATGATAACATTTCTAACTATCCGAGCTGCATTTCTCAGAGGATCCTACTAGGCTGGAGAAGAAGAGGGGTCTAGAAAGCCATGAGAGAATTTGCACAAAATACTCACTTTACTTCAAGGGACTCTGCCCAACACGTTACATCCTCCTTGCCTTATATAGGCAATAAGAGATTAGACACAAACAAGGACCAAGCTCACGGGTCTTGGAACAAACAGAGGCACCAAAAGCATTCGGTAGGGAATTATCCGTACGGTATGAACAGTGACAGTGAACAGTGATTTCCCTAGTCTACTGCTACAGTGAAAGTGAACAATAACTTGTTACAGTGAAATTGTACGAACAGTGGTCTTGTTCAGCGATCTCGTCCGTCATGAGCATTGTAGTCATAGTCCGAGCTATCTGAGCTGTGTACTGTTGCTAGAAGATGTTCATCATATTTTTGTTCAAGAGCTTCGAGGTCTTCTAGTGAGAGGATCTGGTTTAGCCTGTGTGATGTGGATGCAAATGCTTCTTCTTATGCCCAGTTTGTACTATCTTCAGGAATACTTGGCTGAGGCCAATTGGATGGCTGTGCATAAAAGGAGGTGTTCATGCTTTGAGATAAGGACAAAGGTCCTTGGTCATAGGGGTCTTGGGAAAGAGGACCTCCCCATTTAGCATAGGGGTCTTGAGAGGACCGTGCATCCTGAGAGGACTGAACAAAGTTATCTGTGTCTGTCATTTCGTGCTCTTGTGATGATGTAACTTGTCTGAACTACTCGAGTGCTTCCTTGGCTTCTGGTGCTAGGTCGTAATGATCCCATGCAGCGGGTACATTATAATTCCATGCATCTTCAAGAATGGTCTTGTTTTCTTGACACAAGACTCTCTGAAGTTCTCGGTATTGGTGTTCACAGCATCCAATAGGTCCTTGATAAGATTTGTGAACTCTAGCCTCTACACTGTATGGAACAGGTTTATATGATGAGGTACCGATACTCAGAGGGGCATTGATGATGTTGCCATTATTGGTGACAAAAGCCCATGGTCATCGGAAAAACAATATAGTATGAACCTCAGGGTTTGATTGTGTGGTTCTCAGTTCGTTCTGCAGGAGATATTTCCAGTGGGTGGGAGGATAAAACTAGTTAAGGAAATCTAAAAGGTTTTTATCGCTTTCTTTTTCAATGTTTCTTCTGCCGAGTCCGAATATCCTGGTGAGGTTTGTAATGAACCTTCTGGTTGGAACTTCAATAGCTATTAAGTACTTATTGATTAAGTACCATAATAACCATCTGAGTTGATCAGGAAAATCATCTTCCTTCTAGATTAAGGGATGGATGAATGGATAATCTACATTTAAACCAAAAGGATAAAGAATCGAACCTCCATTGAACCTGAATAGGTCTGTGTGACATTGCCACATAAGATTATCCAGATTTTCAGTAAGACTGTCGTTCTGGATGTGTTGAATGATCTCCTGGGGATATCTCCAGCTTGGCCAGTCTTTGATCTTCTCAATCTTGTACTTCTCATTGTGATGAAGAGTATGAAAAGCATGTCTCATGATGTACATGTTGATTTCTACTGGTGCTTTTGGTCTTGATAGGAAGTCAGCAAGCACATTCTTCTTCCCGGCGATATGCTTGGTTTCAAAAGAGTATTTTGAAAATCATTTGGCCCATCGAAGCAGTTGAGAATTTGGAAATTGCTTCTGCCTGAATTTAGTCATCTGAGGGAAAGATGCCATATCCAATTCTACCAGGAAGTGGTGACCAATGAGATGGAATTCGAACTTTTTTATTCCATTTTTTTACCGCCAAGATTTATTTGAAAGTGGAATGATAATGCATTTCAGCTTGAGAAAACTTTCTACTTTTGTAGGCACACAGATGCCTCTTACCATCAATTTCTTTAAATAAGACGGCTGCCCAGAATTCATCACCGGCATCAGTTTGGAGAATTATTTTCCCTGTCGATGGGATTTGTAATGGAGGAAGAGTTTGCATGATTTCTTTAAGTTCAGCAACTGCTCTAGTCTGAGCTTTTCCCCAATGTGGGGGATTTTTCTTCAACATCGTCTGCAATGGAACCAGCAATTTTGCAATGTCTAGGACAAAGTATCTGAGATAAGTAATTATCCCGAGAAATTGTTGAACTGCTTTGTGGTGAAGTTGTCTTCAGGAAATTTCAGCAATTCCTAAGCAATATGCGGCCCTGGATAGTATGTGCCTTTGTTAAGGTGCATACCAAGAAATTCAATTTATGTTTGAGCAATGTTCATCTTTCTTTGGGAAAGCATAATCCCATGCTTCTTTACGATTTCGGCGAACTGCTCAAGGAGTTGGCAGTGTGACTACTCATCAGGACAATAGAGTAGGATATCATCGATGTATACTGCGGCACTTGACAAGATTGGCTGGAAAATTCGACACATGGCCTTTTGGAAAAGGGATGGTGCAACTTTTAGGCCAAAAGGAAGGACTTTCCACTGGAAATGTTGATTCGGAATGCAGGACCCTGTTTTGGGTCTGTCATCAGGGTGAATGCCCAGTTGCCAAAATCCGGCTTTGAGATCAAATTTGGAATATATTTGGGCTTTGGATAATCCAGCAAAAAGAGAGTTTCTGGAGGGTAAAGGGAATTTATCATCTTGGCGGAAAAGATTAAGGGGCTAGTAATTGATTACCAATCTCATCTTTCCTCGGTTTTGCTCAGCACGCTTGTTAATATAGAAGGCTTCGCAAGCCCATTGAGAATGTGAGACTTCAATGAGACCTTGTTGCAGTAGTTCTGAGCATTCCTTTTGAGCCAAAACCAAATGTTCTGGATTCATTCCCATATGACTCGCCTTAGTGGGGTTGATATCTTCATTCTTCTTGAAAGGAAGGCGAACAAAGAACTCTGGGTTTTTCCATAAAGGATGAGGACACTTTTGGGCAAACTCAGAGTGAGATTTGAACATGACTCTAACAGCTTCTGCATGATCGGATCTAAAAGACTCATTTGAATGGAAAAGAGTCTTTGAATATTAACAAATTCAGAGAATTGATTTTGTACTTAAGACCTTTCCCAGGGATGATTCGAAGTTGAGAGATTTGAGTCATGATATCCCATCCAAGGATCAAATCCTTATTGGGAGACTGGATCTGAAGAATTTGGTGGTTATTGAACACTGAGGAAAAAAATTGAACAGTCATTGGGGTTGTTCTTACATTTGTGGCAAAAGTATCTCCTGAAGCTAAGTTGAAGTATCGAACATAAAGAGTCCAATATTCTTCAGGAAGAACTTTAGTATCTAAGATTGAACAACTTGATCCAGTGTCTATGAGAGCAATAACAGTGATAGGTTTGGCAAACTTTGAGGTGAAGATTTTCACAGGGAAATGAGGACAATGAGTTTGGCTTGAAAATATGTCATTTTCCTGTTCTGAAGATGTAAGAGATATATGGAAAATCTCTTCAGAATCTGAATCTGAATCAATCTCACTAGGAGTTTGATAACAAGGAATGACACAAAGAGTTTGTTCAGATGGTTCTTCATCCGCAAAGAATAAGAATTCAATATCATCATTTTCAAGAGAAATACCAGTTTCATTCTCTATATGATGTATCAAATGGTTCTGACCTTTTTTTGCCTGGGGTAGTTTTTGGCAAAATGTCCCTTTTGGTTGCAGATGAACCATCGATTTGATTTCTTGTGGCTTGAGCGATCCTTCCTTTTGCGTAGGTATCGCCATTTCTTCTTTCTTCGGAAGCGCTTAGAGCCATGCTTGGATTTAATCCAGAGCTTTTTGAAATGTTTCTTTTCTCTGGAAGATTTTCCACAAGAACCATCGCAATCTTTCTTAGAGCATTTGATCTTCAAGTTCTGGCAAGAACAGGCCCTATCAAGTTCTCTGTTGTCATGGACATAAGTCTGGATCATTTGTCGCTTTATACACAATTCTTCTAGGCACAAATGGATTTCTTGTTGGAGTTCTCCTAGTGGAACATCTTGGATCCTCTTTTGCTTGGATAGAAAAGCTCTCTCCACTGTTTGAGATAATTCCATCGGAATGGAGGTCAAAAATACATGTTTCAAATTTGCATCAGCTCCAATTTGATAAAAGAGCTTAAGCATTTCACGATAATGCTTATCCAAATGTTTTTTTCTAGAGAGAACATCACCTTCTTTCAAAAAACTCTCTTTTCTTGAATTCTATGAGGTCGACAGGTTTCCCCACAAAGAAATGGTATAGAAGAGTAATGGCATGCTAAAAATTTGGTGAGAGTAAAAAATGAAGTTGGTCCTGTTCTCCCACAGATTGCCACCAGAGTTTAAGGCTGCTTGTAAACCTTGTGACGAAATAAAATAGAACATCATACTTGTCCTGGTTGGTAATGGCTTGGGTGTTTAACCAAGTATGAAATTCTTCAAGTCTTTCTGGCTATTTGTGATAAGGAATGTCATCAATGGTGAAAAACTGTTTTGATGAAGTTGACACATTCTGGGAGAAATTATTAGGCTGAACTACCTCTGGTTCAGAAGGGTTTGATTCCATATCATAGTCTGGAGGATCAACCATGAATATTGATGAAGTTATTAGGACTATTGGCCAGGAATCAATGGTAGGGATTGAAAATGATGATGAAGATGAAAGAGATACTGAATCTGATTCAGTATTAAAGATGTTTGGAAAGGCTGGATCTGCAAGAGGCAGAACCTGGTCTGTTGGAGTGACAGGATTAGTCTGTAGTGGGGGTTGTGGAGTAACAGGATTAGGTTGTGGTTCCTGATTACTCAAATCCCTAAGAAAAGATTCCAATAGATTTGACAGCATCAGTTGATCTGGCCTTTCTCTTATGACAAGCGAAGATTCTTCGGGCCTTTTCTCCTTTCCCTTTTCTTTCCTTAGTCTGTCTAATTCCTTGAGACAATTTCTCATCTCTGTCACATCTGTCTTGTCTTGTCTAACAGGTATATCTGTGATACCAGCAAAGATAAACGTCTGAGGTGGTGGAGGAGGAAGAGGTTCCAATCGCAAAGTAGTCGGAAATGGATTGAGTCTTCCTTCTTGAGGGATTTGGATTCGTTTTTTGAGCTTCTCAATTTCCGCTTGAGGACTTTCAAGATAATGATACCCTAAATGTTGTCCAGATTCCAAGGCATGAAGCCTCTTCTGGAAATATGAAAGCATTTTCTTGGTGGTCTCATCATATCTTTGAAGATCTTGTTGCCAATTTAGGACAGCTCATCAACATGAGTTCTTTTCTGTCTTCCATGCTCATCCACATCAGTAGGGGTAGGTATCTTAGGAACATGCCTATATCTGCCTTGTGGATCAATAAATTCTTCTAGGGTAGGGAACGAGAGTTTAGAACTATCCTTAAGAAGAGGAGGAAAGTCTGCTTCTTGAAACATGACAATGGAAGAACTGGGTGGTTTTTCTGCTGGAATTTCAAGTTGATAGGAATGTTTTTTAGCTCACTTTACAATTGGCTTGTAAAATGGAGAAATGGCTGGCTTTTTTTGAGGAGGAGATGGAGGTGGTGATGATGGTGGGGTTGGTGATACTGAAGGTGGATCAGTAAACTGTGGTGGTGGAGTTCGGGCATATGAAACCATAAACTGAAATTTGTCACACTCACCGAGGGTATCAACAGAGGGATCTCCGTTCAGATACCTTTGATACATGGGATCTTTTGGCTTCTTATGCTTCCTCTGCGGTGGAGGTCTTGCACATGGATCAAACTCATCAGGAGAGTTTAGGCAATAGGAACATTAGCAAAAAGGGTCCCAAAAACAATGACCATACTTATATTTGTAGTAATGAACATGATGTCCATCACTATTAAAATGTCGGACAAGCTTTTTTTGATCTGGTTCGGAAATTGACTCGGGAACACATGGTTGAATCACAAAGAGAGTCTGGAAGATGGAAGGACTTTCTTCCTTTTCCTTACCAAATTTGATGGAAACAGTTCCATCTTTTTTCCGAACAAATTCTGAGTCAGATGACTGGAAAAGCTTGTTGCTCTGATGCAACTTTTCATAGTTGGTGATCCAAGTTTCTGGAAGGAGTGTGGCCAATTTTTCTTTTGGGATTTGTCTTGGAACATGAATGCAAGAGGCTTGGTCATTCTGCATGGAGATGAAAAGAGCATCTTCATTTGCATTGTAGAAGTTTAAAGCAAGAGCATGGTTCTGCACTCGAAAAACCATCTGATAGTGTAATGTTGCTGCAACAAAATCAGCAGTCTGGGGTGCTCCAGTAAGCTATATTTGAACTTTCAAGAATGAAAGTAGCTGTGGATCTGATAAAGCAATGTTGAAGTTTGGATACAAAGTCACAAAGACTATTCCAGCATTTAAAGTGGTTTGGACAGTACCAATACAAGCATGCTGGTATTCAAGAAACCGAGTATCCAAGAGAGCTATTCTTGCCACGACTGGCAAGCCCTTGCGACCATGAAAAGTAAGAGCAAGACGTACAACACCGTAATGGACATGAGAATATCCTTGCTGTATCCATTGTCTGGGGAATTCCGGAGAAATTTGAAGAGTAACAAAGTACTCCTTTTCAGTAGTAAGGATGGGGTGCTGGTCGAACTTAGAGAACTGAACGTACTCTTTTACTTCCTTTGGAGTTTGTCGAATAAGTTGACGAATAGAGCAGATAGGGGAAAATGATGAGGTGGGTTTAGCGAAAGCAGAGTATGGGTTCATGAGAGGGAGTTGAGTTTCAGAGATCTTGGTTCTGTTGCTAAGAGAGACTTCATAAAGATAGTCTATCTTGGAAGCATTTGAAACACGGAAATCTGAAGTAGTTGAAGAAGATGGAGATGGAGCGAGAGAAACTGGATCTGTCATGATGGGAAGAGTTCTTCTCAGCACTGGATTCACTTACTAAGCGCATGGAACGGATATATTACAAATGAAATCATGGCTCTAATACCACTGAATAGACCTAGACTTAGAACCGGGGAGGATCAAGTCAATTTCCAGGAGGTATGCCTTCCTACAACCTCATAGTATATTACAATACTATTCATAAAAGTCTGATCTATGGCACATCAGTTCACAACTCAAGGTTTACAAAATAGGGTGGGGTCTCAGTCCTCATCCGGGTTATACTCCGGATTCTCCTCGAGGTCCTCTTCTGGCTCCTCCTTAGGTTCTTCTTCAAGGTCCTCTTCAAGGTCCTCCAACTCCGGATCCTCTTCCGGTTCTTCCTCTTCGCTCCAGTTAGCGCCCTCGGCTGAGTACACTGGAGAGTCAGAATCATCATCAAGCTTAGGATCCTTTGCATCCACCACCGATCCATCCTTAGGATTTGCCGTCCCCTTCCCGAACTCTACTTCCAAAACATGTAGAAGTATATCACTCTCCGGTACAGGACATTCCCTCCGCCCATCATGCTAGTGATGATACCACGACCGGTACTCATGGGGTACCTTATCGGGTTTACCCACATCAACCCAGACAGTGGATTTCACCAACACATATTCTAGTCCTTCCAAGTGGGGGTGTATCGGGATGTGATAACCTATCTCGGTGATTTCCTCAGGTATACCAAAATGCGCAGGAGGAGGTGGGGGGTGCTGCCATCTATGGACCTGAAATGTTATCCCACAACAAGGTGAGAAGACGTCTCAGCGAGTTCTACCCTCCTAAGACTCGATTAGGAAGTCAATACGCTATAAGAGCTGCCTATGCACAACACAGGTCAAAGGACTTACCTTAGCCTTAGATTCCACCTGCAATTCAACACAGTTCTAATAGGCACTCAATCATTTACCACAGATCGAAACATCAATCAATCGACCTAGTCGATTATATGTCAATCAAACCATTCCCTGGTCATTCCATTCAATACTATCTATGAATCCGATCAACATCCAGGATTCCTCAATCAAAATGAAATATAGATAGTACTATCCTATCTCCAGATGACATATAGAGCCATCGAGCGGGTATGCATAACGTTCTATCTCCGAGACGACATACAGAGTCATCGAGCCATTATAACATACATGTGTATAACGTTCTATCTCCAAGACGACATATAGAGTCATCGAGTCGTTATAACACACCGTTGGGTCATATGGTCCTATCTCCAAGATGACATATAGAGTCACCGAGTCGGTATACAAGCAATTTGTGGCACCCCCGACTCTCCTAAGGTCGCCATAGGTACCTATCGCTATACCTAATGAACGCTAGTTACATCTCTTAGTAGACGCATCGCAGTTCATAGGCATTTTTTATTTTTTTATTTTTTTTTTTGAAAATGGTCCCGGCGCAACTTATTAGCGGAAGCATAATTGAATATTACCATCTCTCCCTCCAACTATCATGATACAATGCACACCAACTACACATCATATGAAAAGATGAAGCCGAGCCACTTTTATTTACGTATATTTTTCAAGATGGATTACACGGGTCGGTACAACCAAAAGGAAAACCAAGACTCTTGGCTAGACTTGGCCACAACTCAAAAAGAGACAACTCGACCCTCTATGTCGATCATGTATAAACCTCCATCTACAAGTGTCGGCTATGTCCAAAAAGTGTCAGCTCTCCACTCCTCACGCGGGCCATCACATCCACCCCGGTGCATCGGGCGATGGCGGCGGCAACATCCCCCGCATCACTCTGTCACAGCGGACGTGGACCGACAAGAACTCCTGGACGACCGGGTCCCCAACCAGGCCCACATCATACATCACCAGCACACGAACCCGCACAAACGTCAGACCGGGGATGGTAACGCAGTCCATCTCCGAACACTCGACCTCCACGTCAGATAAAAGGCCATAAAAAGTACCACACGTGACTGGAGAGAGCGGCATCTTTCTAATCTGAAATGTTGGTCCCCGAAGGGGTGGGTACAGCCACTCAGCAGGTAAAAGATCCAATAAACTACTCAATGCATCACACAATACAATCATAACAATCATAGCATAGTACATGTCATTCATGCATCCAAGCATAACTTACCTTGAGGCCATGCATATGTCATCATATCATATGTACATACCTCCTCATGTACTCATCACCATCATGTTATACATATGCCATGCCATAGGTGCACACACAACCATGCACTCATCATCATCATCATATCATACATGTACCATCATGCCATAGGTGTACACACAACCATGCACTCATCATCATTATATCATACATGTACCATTATGCCAAAGGTGCACATACAACCGTGCACTCATACACATCATAGCATACAGCCATGCGTACATGTCATCATATCATGCATGATTCAATTTTCACTTTTTATCTTTCAATTTGATCACCACATCTTTCTTTCCGGGACCGTAATTGCATCCCACACTTTATCACTCGCACCCCAACCGGCATCGCGAGAAACCTCCGGCACACACCACCGGGCATCCGGCACCCCCACATTCCGGGCATCTCGCATCCCAACTGGCATCACGAGGCATTCCTCGGGCACAAACCTCCGGGGCTTCCGGCACCCAACCATTCCGGGCATCTCGAAACTCCCGAGGATATCCGGGCATGTATCACAATACAACCAGGCATCCGGCACCCCCCATCCCGGGCATCCTGACACTCCCAGGGCATTATCGACCCACGTCCAACAATCTCCTCATTCATCATGATTTATATTCACCAAGTTATGTCTCACAAGTAACATGGCACATGAGGTAATAGCAACAAAGCCTAATTCAACATTTGATTCTATATGCCATGCCAAATATCATCACATGTGCAGCAGAATTTAATCACTTAAATCAATACAATTCATGGGGCTCATAAAAAACAGAATAGTCATGCGCTACAGCCTTTGAAATTCGCACAATCCAACTTGCACAGTTTTAGAAAAAATTTTAATTAAATACCCAAATGACCTTCAAAAATTATTAAATTCGAGCATGTGATAGTCAAGACATAAAGGCAGATATTTTATGGAGAACACTACACCAAGAGATCCCCATATAGTTCAATACAGATCACGCATCGCAGCACTACTAATTCTTTCCATTCCACTTGCACAGTTTTTGAAAAAATTTTGGTTAAATAGTCGAATGAACTTCAAAAATCACGAAATTTGAATATGTGGTAGAAAAGACATAAACAAAGATGTTTCATGCAGAACACTTTTCCAAAATAATCTCATACAAGACGGTATAGACCACGCATTGCAACATTACCAAGTCCGAACACATCAGATCACACAGTTTTAGAAACATTTTTGATTAGATACACAAATGACATTAAAAACTTATGAATTTGACTATGTGATAGCCAAGACCATAAGGTAAATACATCATGAAGGACACTTCGCCGAAAGAGCTTCATATAAAATGATATGATCCACACATTGAAGCTGACCAAATCCGAATATACCAGGTTACACGGTTTTAAAAGCATTTTCGATTAAATACTCTAATGACCTTCAAAAATTATGAAATTTAAATATGTGTAGTCCAGATCCTGAAGTATATTTTTCATGAAGGAATCGAAGTCAGATTCGTCCTAGAAAATTAATTATGGACGGTTGAAGTTCCTGTTCCTAGTACCGAACATTCCAGGTTTAGCCGTCTCCAAAAATCACGATTTCACCAACTTATATTCCATATTTTCCTCTGAATTTTTGATATGTTTTGCCTCAAGAGATCTACTACAACTTTCATTAAGGGATCAAGGTGATATTTTCAACGGAAAATCACTTTATAGTCCACGAAGTCACTGGAGCTCAGTACAACATTTCCAGATCTAGCGTCTTCAAAAGAAAAATCGTTTCACTAGGATATACATGTTATTTTTACTTAAAATTTGAGTATGTTAGTCTTCAAGACGTTCTCTACAACTTTCGTGAAGAAGTCGAATTGAAATTCTCAGTAAAAAGTTACATGTAACACACAAAATCACCAAGAGGTCAACAAAACAGCTTCAGATCTAACATTTTCGTAGAGGGAGGGTTTCACCCCTCAAAACTCAACCATTTTGTCTCAAATTTTATTATGTCATACTTTAAGATGTTATCTACAACTTTTATGAAGAATTCAAAGCCAAAATCCGACTCAAACATCGCATGCAAGCCATTACAACATTCTGGGTTAAGCTGTTGACTCGAGAACAGATTACAACTTTCAGAGCAACACTCTTAAAACTTCGGTTTTTCACCCTAGACATCCGAAATTCATCGCCATTCAAACACACATGCTAGATACAACATGCAAGAGCAGATTAAGGACCCCAACTTGCCTCTAGACTGAGCAAGCAGCGAGCACACGGCGACGGGACACGGCAACGGCGAGCGACGGACGAGCGGCTTCTTCCTCGCGCGGCCTCTTCCTCCTCTCCCTCGGTTCCTCACTCTCTCGGCAGCTCTCTCTCTCTCTCTCTCTCTCTCTCTCTCTCTCTCTCTCTGACGACGCTTCCCCCTCATCATCAACCGGTTCCCTCAATTTTCCTCTCCTCAATGATGAACAATCATTGCTTTTGCATGAAGAACACTTGGACAAAGGGAATTAACACTTGGCAAAATCTTCATGCAAAGGAGTGGGCCTCTCATGGGCCGGTTCCTCCTTGGTTGACGGCAGCCCTTCATGGGCTTCGTGGGCCGGCCAACTTGGCCCATCTTAGGCCCATCCCTCTTGGGCCTAAGACCCAAGTTTAGTTAGGTCCAATTTTTACCCATTTTTTTAAAACTAATTAAATCTCTATTTAATTAAAGCACTAAATTGCAATTTAAGATAACTATATATTTGAAATTATAAATCCACAAGTTCCCATTCATCATACATATGGCCAAAGATAAAACTTCCTTTCCAAAATTCATCCATTAATGACTTGGCCATACATCTCATCGCAAATCATGGATTAGAAGGCTACAAATTACAATATCGGTACTTCCATCGCCTATCCATGGTCCATGGCATATTCAGGGATTTTTATGAAATTCTAGGATGCCACACAATTCCCTCTCAAAATGACATGAGAGTCATTGAGCTATTAATTCATACCGTTCTATCTCCAAGATGACATATAGAGTCACCGAGCCGGTATACATGCAATTCTTTCTCAAGATGATAGGAGAGTCATCGAACTATAATAGTATAACGTCCATTCTCCATATGACATACGAATCATCGAGCCGTTATAGTATTTTTGTTCCGAAGACACAATCAATTTTACCATTTTTATCATACTTGATAAAGGTACACGTGTGTGGGTACATGGCCGGCCTTAGCCAAAATACAAGGTTTTCACTTTTGAACCTCCCACTATTTTCAGTAGTCACAAAATAGATTTTTGGCGCAATAGACCGACGCCTGGTAATTTTCCCATTAATTACCAAAATTCTCCAATTTTTGGAATAAATTACCCATCAACACAATTTCACTCAATTTGCACAATCAGGTACTCAATTAAATAAACAGAGAGTATCGCTGCAATCAGCACGAAATTCCAGTCACTGACTATCTCGATCTAATTTTCAAAAAAATAAATAAATAATTAATTAATTAATTAATTACGGAAAATAATAAATAAATGCCAATAAATCCAACTTAGGCCCGTAATGCCAAATTGGACGCCGAAATGGACCTGGAAAAATTTTAAGATTCGTTCAATAAATACTAGAACATATCTACTTGCTAATTGCTATAACTAACCACCTAACATGAATTAGTAAAGCATTAAATTAATTAATATACTCTAATCTATCCACCTAATCACACTTAATTAAATCTAATCAACCCCTAAGCATCATTAACCTACTAAGCGAGGATTAGTGAGTTAAACTCACTTGTTCGACCAATGGTTCGGTGCAAATCGATGGGAACGTCGTAGGGCTCGACTTTCCTCAAGGCAGGCCAAGCTTTTGGGGCCCGGAACCACCTCAAATCGGACCTAAAGCACCGCTGGAAACCCACTGGTTTCTGCTCTGTTCTTGACTGAAACAGAGGGGAACAAAGCTGGTTTAGAGTGGGAATTGATTGGGAAAGGGTGAAAGGGCCAAATTGGGCCATGGAGGGCACCCACGGGGGTCGGAGGTGGACCAAACGACTCCGGCACGGGCTGAGGGGGCTGCTGGGATGGCGGAATAGGGCTGCTGGGCGTTAGGGTCGCATGGTGGGGCGGAGGGCTCGCGCGGTCGGGCGGGCGGCGAACAGCAGTCTGGCGTGGGCAACGAGGTGCGACGGCGTGAGGGTGGTCCGGCAGCCTTGCTGCTCCTTCTCTGGCTTGCTGGTTCCGAGATTTGGACAATGAAGAAGAAGATGGGCTGGTCGACAGCTAGGGGGGAGAGGAAGAGAAGAGTACTTGGCCATTTTTTTCTCTTCAAATGTTCCCTTGACCAACCTCAACCACAAGCTGTCTTCCTTGGCCTCAAATTAGCCAACAAAGCTTCATTTACAACTCTTGAGATGGTCCAAAATTGATGGTGGATGGGGGGCTACGAAATTCAAATGATTTGGCCTTAATTGGACACAAATTCTCTCTTGAATCACTCCAATTTGGCCCTCAAAAATTCAATTAGCACCTCAATGATCAAATTGGTATTTTCCTCACCAATTGATCCCACTTGCTTCCAATTTTGCAATAAAAAAACGATCCCTGACTTTTTCCAGACAAAAACGACCCTATGACGACTTTTTCCCAAAAAGTCTCAGGTTGTAGAAAAATCTTCTGAGACTAAGTCGATGCTCCTAGAATTTATTATGACATGACAGAATCTTCAATTTATGAAATTGGACTCAAATTCACGGTTAATTTTCACCTTATGCAATTTTAGCGTGATCTACGCTACCGGGTAACTTTCAGAAATTTTTCAGTGCAAATGACCCGTGGTCGATTTTCTTCAAGCCATAATGAACCCACTCAACACATTGGCGACTCTCGGTTGTCGTGAAAATCTCGAGGATTCAAATACGAACATAGGGTACCAAAATGATAGAAAAATCAGTCTAGTGCCGGCAGACAAGAATTTTCCAATTTAGTGGTGTCACCCACAATTAGCCACACGCCTCAGTTGAAGCAACCTATCTCTAATCTCAAATTGATTTTTAACTGTGCCATAATGGCCTTTAAAGATGAACACGGTCGAATAGCCGATTCCTGGTCGAATTCTCAAGTCTATTGCCTTAAAATTCCTTAATAGCTTCCCCAGATATTCTAGTTACCTCGAGAGTGATAAGCTCTAAGAACAACCTTATATGAAATGCCCGATTTATTCAATAGAAAACATGATTGAAAATCTGGGATGTCACAATATGCATCAAAATCCTAAATTGCCTAAACCACTCTTGAATGATTCACGAACTAATTCAAAGTCTAATTCTACTCATTGCGCAATGATAAAAGTAAACCCCTTATTGTATTTTGAAAATAGTCGAATTTTGAGGATGTCACATTAGATGCTGTCAAAGCATCATTGGATTAGCTATATAACTAATTATATGCACAATGTAAGTAGATCAGAGCTAAGTGACATGATATATCTTGGTTATCTTTATTTATGCAAACTCTTTAATGGCAAATTTGTGAGTGATGATCAATGTACCTCAATATTCGTGACCGGACATTAATTAATTACTTGTCATCATAAAATGAAAGATGCTATGAAATATGTGGTGGCACCATTTGCCCCAATATCGTTCAGTAAACTATTTTGGGTGTCGGACCCAATAATCTTTCTATAATCAAGAGCCACTTGTATGTTATCTTCTCTTACTTATTGTGAAGCATCTTTTATTAATTTCATTAAGTATGAACATGTGATTCGGCTTGGATTTACTCCACCTCGTATAACGTGATCGTTGACAAGCGGTCGGACCGACAAACTTGTGAGAAATGGTGGATTTTTGTGAGTATAAACAAAGGCAATGTTAGCCCTACTAGAAATATAGGATATGTGAATATTCAGGAGAAATTACATGAATAGTATTTGAACCGTGTTATAATAGCATTTAAACTACTTGATGATATATTAAAAGATATATTTCATTTTAAGGATCTTCATACAAATTTTTTCTACTTTCTTTTTCATGAGCTCAAATGGTTTCTACAGCTGAGTGAAGTCTAGGATTTTCATTCAAAGCTCTCTTAATGGAAAATATGATTCATTGTAGTAATCATGATTTTTGGTTTCGTTGATACTTACAAGTTACAAGAATAAAAAAAATCTTATATATATTAGTGTCATGAATCTGATAGTGAAATGTTATTAATAATCAAAATAAAGCTTAATACTCTGAGAAAATGATGATTGCATTGCACGATTACTCGATGGCCTTCACAGGCGTTGGCAATATTTGATCTCTCTTCCTCAATTCCTTGCTATCAACAAAAATATTTATTCCATTTTGGTCTAGAGTTTTGTAGAGATGACTGAAGAAGTTGTTGCACAAATCTGCGCCTCTAAAACTTAAGAAGATGTCTTATTTCTTTTTTTGGTTTCAATGAAGAAGTTATTGGATAATAAAGTTTAATAATTAGTAACGAGTACTAGCTTAAGATTTGGTACAGTGTTTTACCAGGCAGTTTGTTCACCACTTGAACTTTTTGTTGATTAATTCTTGTACCAGAGTTAAGAGATGCATGACTTGTTTTAGTACTTCAGCAAATGATGATACGTAAGGATGGAACAAGACATGGACCTATTTTGAATGAAGACCACCATCGCCATGTTATTTGGACTGTTAGAGTGACCCAAGCTTTATTGTGGCCAACAAAAGTAGTGAATAGTATAGATCAATACTAGTCCTAGTGGACTCGATCATTGCATAAAATGACAAACAACTATAGGGTGGTGGATTCTCATGATCTAGGTCATGGGCTCGCTAATAAAAACAACTTTGCTAGCTTCCTCGAAGTTGCATCCACAACCTTTGAGAAGTTTTTCCTTGCTCTATAATTATTTACGACATGATTGCTCAAGAAATATATAATTGCACGCACCATCAAGTGTACCAGCAAAAAATACTATTTGATCTATTAATAATAATAAAACTTTGGAAAAACGTGCTGCTTAAGTATGAATCAAGATATTTAATACGTATGAACACATGGACTCATTTTCATTAAAGACTGCATACCAGCTTCGTGGACTGGACACCAATTGATTAATTTAATCAATTGATTAATTTATTGTCATTATCCGTGGGGGCAACATGCGCAACGATATTGGGTTTTGAAACAAAGAATGTCTCTTTAATCGAGAGCCACTTTTTTGTGTTTTTCTAGTCTTTATTGTGAAGCATCTTTTAATGTTCATGCGTACATGTGATTCGGCTTGGATTTACTCCACCTCCAATAACGTTATTGTCGACAAGCCTTTAGACCAACAAATTTGTGAGAAATGATGGATCTAGAAAATCATGTGTGTATAGACAAACGCAATATTAGCCTACTAAGAAATTTAAGGATATATGAATGTTCACGAGAAATTAACAAATAGTATTCGAATCGTGTTATAATAGCATTCGAACTGCTAAAGTATATACCAAAAGATATATTTTATACTGAGGATCATCACACAAAACATTTTTCTAGTTTCCCTTTTGTGAACTCAAATGGTTTTACACCGAAAAAAAATATCAAGGATTTTTATTCAAAGCACTCTTAATGGAAAAGTGGCTCGTGGTAGCAATCATGAATTGAGTAGTTTTGGTAATATGGACAAGTTACCAGAATAAAAAATATTGTATATATATTATTGCATTAATTCTTATAGTCAATTGTTATTCTTAACTAAAATAAAGCTTTATTTGATGCCGAAATAGACCACAGTTTTCCATTAAAATATGAAATTACATTTCAAAACTCAAAATTACACTAAATTCTTCTTATTATAATTTAGAAGATTTACCATCATATCAAAGTTCTCCAAGAACATTTAAACATCTTCCTTACGTATTATAGTTGTCATATTCCTTGTTTTAGAATTTTCTTTTCTGTGAATGATTTGTAGTCTCCTAAAAAGGAGCATTATAGATTCCCATGTTGTATATTATCAAGCAAACAAATTGTTGTGCAGATATTGTGAAGTTTTAGGCTTTGTGCATTCTAAAAAATACAATATGAGAAAATTTCACTATTGGTAAAAAAATAAAATCTCATTAGAGTTGTCTCTATATGTGGCTTATAAATAGTTTATATTTCCTTTATTACATAACTCAAGTCTTTTGGAGATTGTAAGTACAAATAAGAAAAGTTATGTAGAATTATAATTAAATTGTTAATCACATATAATGTCCTATGTTAGAATTTTGTGGGTCAACATTGTTTATCCTGTTTATATTTAAATTCTTCATTCTCAATCATAAAAAAAAAAAAGTTAATGGGTAAGAAGATGCATCGGACTTACATAAAGTGACATATATTTATAATCCAAAACAAATGGATATGCTTTTTTAACCAGTCTATTAAATAAATGAGCCAGAAACAACTCATCCACAATAGTTCGTCTTTGTGAGAAAATCTTAGATGCTTTCATAGCATCCTGTGATCAACCACCCAAGTAATTATTCTATATTACGTACTAAGAACTTTTAAATTTCCTCTAAAGTAAAAATATTTTTATGAATGTTTTTGGGGCACTCAACAATCTCTCTTTTTGCGCATGCACTTCCCTGCTGCAATTATTCTATCGCTTCAATATGGCTTTGAAGTTTGGACAATTTTAAGCTCTCATTAAAAGTGCCATATGCCACGACCACAAGTCCAATGTTGAGGCAAGTTTTAGGATCTAATAAGTAAGATATTATTAAATGAAAATATATGTGGTAAACTAAATCTGAATCATAAAAGTTGAATACATTAATATCGAGACTAGTATTTTGGATGGTTCAAAGTCAATTTTATTTATGCACTAAGTTCACTCAATATTTCTGTTCAATAGATAATTGTAACATTAATGCATAGGGCTTAGTTTCTAGAATTCGACCATAATAATATCATGTCTAAATTCAATCCATTAAATCTCAATGCTTAAAAGGATGATTATTGTATGAGACCTATCTATCTAATGCATATGATCCAGAAGTCCATGGTAAATTGTATTCATAGAATAAAATTTTCAAATGAGGGGGATGATCGTAATGGTGCAAGCGGATCAGATTTAAAATTGCATTTCCATTCGTCAATCGTAATAGAAGATAATCAGTTTTTGGATTGTGGGCTAAGAGCGAATTCCGATTTGTGTTCTATGTTCTAATTTATAGGTGAAGAGGAATCTGTTCAGCGATTACCGTAAAAATTGAACTTAATCTGTGGAAGATTATAAATTCTCATTGTAAATTCTCATCCTTGAATTTCTTGGGAACAAATCCAAGTCAGTAATCTGAGTCAAATTGAGCTAAGATTGACACGTCCAAATTTGATTTCATTATTAGAACGTGTGAAGTCCAGCTGAGCAGGAAAGTTTAGGATTTCTCTTTTTTAAACGAAAGGCGTTACCCATGAATAATAATTTGAGGTCGAGATACGAAATAATTTTAAATGTAATTTTGAAGACGAGCAAAGTAACGAAAAAAGTTGACAAAAAAAAAAATAGTAACAAAAACAAAAACAAAATAAGAAAAAGTGACATTTTGAAGTTTGAACAGAGGGGAGTGACCCAACTCTGAATTTGTGGCAAAGTTAATGTAGTAATGATTTTCGACCAAAACTGATAAATTGTCAAAAAATTTAGAACAAAAGCTGATAAATTGAAAATTTTATAATTGAATTGACTAGCATATAATAAGTTAGAATTTTATTCTAATAAATGAAAGAAAACCAAATTATGTAAAATGATTTCATAATAAAATAATCTAAAAGAGTTAAAAGTAAAAAAAGAAAATAGCGTATGCGAAATTATGTATCAGTAAATTTAAAAAGAAAAATGTTGAAGAAATCCGAAAATGCCTCAGAAAATTGAATAGGGGCCAACGTGTTGGCACGGAGGGTATGGGTGACGTTAGGTTGATATCTTTCACAAGCAATACATTTTTTTTTTTTTGAGTACTTATATTTTTTATATTGTGACTCACACAAACGATACCGGCATGTGTGTTTGTGTGTCATTTTCTGTCGTAATATTTCGAAAATTGATTTGTCATTTTCAAACTTGAAAATATAAAACAGCTCATATTGTTTCTAAGCGTATTGAAACAAGCTCATCTCAGTCAAGGGCAAAATCGATCATATGATATTAATATGTGCAGAAGACATTTTTTTCTGAGTAGCATACATATGGACTGCAATGTGTATGGCCCCAATAGCTAAAAAGCAGTAGACAACCCAATCAAAATGTGCTGCTTTATGAGCATGGGGTAAACCCATTTACATCCATTTATGACGGGGCTTTGTTTTCAAAAACCCTTAAAACCCTTTCAATCCATTTATAATGGGTTAAAATATATATTACTAACTTTTTTACCAAAGAATCTCATGTGGACGATGTGACAAATTCTCTACAATTACCGGTCTCTCCCCCACCCGGCCATCATATAAATTCAAGTCATCTTGAATCTTGATAATCACGGAGAGAAACAAGAACAAAAAAGAGAGAAAAAAGATTTAGAAATATATAGTACACGTCACTTGTAGGAAATTTTACATAATCTACGAATCCATAATTAATGCTAGGACGCAGTATCCTCTAATGGCGTAATTATAAAGCCACTTTTGTAAATCCTTTTTATACCGACAAAATATGCCGTAATTTATTAAAAGAAAATACTAAAAATGCATACCAACACATTGTCCTTCACTCCAAGCTTACCTCCCAATTCCTCCTATTTCAGTTTATCACAACTTGTAGCATCACCTATTGCTTCACACTTTCATCCAAAGACCTCTACACCTCCTCCATGACACCAGTGGTTCTGCAACATCATGCGATTCATGAATAGCATTATTTCTCGATTTTGCTAGAGAAATCAATCAAATCGTTCGCCGATCAACTACAAGAATAGCGATTCCCCTTCCATCTCGTCTTCATTCATTGTCGATCTTCATCATCCTCCGTTATAGCATTCGAGTTAGTGCTTGCCCCATGGAATAAAGGTTTCAGAGATATCTCATACGCTTCAACTGCATTTGGTAACTATTCTGTTTTCAAGAATAATTTCCGTAGATAATTAGTTTTTTTTATTCTGTTCCTTAAATGAGTTTTTAAGCATTCGAACAAATTTAATAATTACACAAAATTTTTATTCCCAAAATAGGAAAAGAACATAAATAAGTTTGGTATGACTAATTTTTTTGTGCCTTAGAACTTCTTTTAATTTTTGAAGATTTTTTTCTTTTCTTTTTTCTTCTCTTCTTCTTCCTCCTCTAACTAGTCGCCGAACCTCAAGGGACCTTGTCGGCCCTCAACAATGTCGGCCTCACCTAGCCATGCAAGGGCTGGCGAGGCTCCGGCAAGGTTGCCAGCCATCGCCGAACCCGACGACCGGCTAGAGGAGGAAGAAGAACATAAAAGTAAAATAAAATAAAAAAAGGAAAATGACTTGTTTTTAGAAATTGTTATTGAGAACAAAGAAGTAAATTTTTTCGACTTTTTGGTTCTATTCCAAATTTATTCCATAGCCACTGATCTGTTCCCAAAAATAAAAAATTGGCTAACGTTACCAAAAGAATTTTTTTCTTTTTTTTATTCTAGGAAGCAAAAGAACAAAAATAGTCGAGAATTGGTCGAGCAAGGCCTTCATTTTCTTCCAACTTCAACTCACTCTCTAACGTGAAATGGAAGAGCATAGAGAGCATGGAATACAGAACAAGGCCTTCATTTTCTTCCAACTTCAACTCACTCTCTAACGTGAAATGGAAGAGCATAGAAAGCATGGAATACAAACCGGCTTCAAATTTGTACTCCGGTCCCTCGGCACTTCTTGGCATCACAATCTTTGCTGAGTAAGATCCGATTCTTCCCTCCATATTACTCGTTTCCCTTTTCAACGCTTTAACTACCTATTCGAGAGTCCCGACCTTGGGACCTGCTTTCGTGGACTTCGATGCTCTAGGGAGTTCCTGATTCGATAAATTGGAATGACATGACAACTCAGTTTCACGAATTGACTGAAGATTTCTTGCTCCATCCCCTTCAACACCTTAAAGGTGTGAAGTAAGAGAGAAGGGTGGAAACATTATGGATGTTTTGGGGAGAGATGGTTAGCAATGCGGATTTGATAGGTGGATAGCTATTTCAGTTATGTACTAGTTACATATATTCAGTTACTTTGCAAGAATGAGTTAAAATATAGCTAAAAAAGGTGTGAAAATATTATTTACGTAAAAATTGAAATTATTCCCAATGAGTTGTGGCGAAAAAAATGTCTTATTTAGCAGCAATAAAAAGGCTCTGCACAGATGGTATGGGCACCCCATTCATCTGTTACTATTAGAAACGTTGCTGCGAGTGTGGAAGAAAACTAAATAAATTAGGCTCATTCTTGACTAAGAAAATGGATTTATTTCTTCATACAACTATTTGCAAGTGGAGTCGAGTAGTCATGGGTTGTAACTAACGTAATAAACTATCATTTAAAATTGTTAATGGTCGTTAATACGCTTGTTAAGTTGCACTCTAAATGCCTAGAACATGTCAATAAATCATGTAAGATTTTATACTTATAGATGTAATATTAACTCTATTCTTCCCGACACATGTAGCTCAGACAACGTCCTCCTTAGGCGAAGATCATCATATTCAAGTTTTAGGTTTGACTCCACTAACATACTATTGAGACTCCTATTCCCTTAAAAATTTAAGTACTTAACTACTGAGTTCTTTCGACAAGGAGAAAAAAAAATTAAGTCCTAAGAAAACTAGTCATAAGAATCGTCTCCTAATGACAATCTTCTACATGAACTTCAAAAAGCTACTTACGTGCTTCTCTTTCTATTTCTTGCAGAGTAAAGGCCACGAGGCGAAATAGTCAAATCACTCTCCAATGAAATCTCTTTTATCATTCCACATTGCAAAAGACACAAGATATGTCTATATGACAATCTTGCGCAGCCTTCATTGGAAAAAGTAACCATTGTAATTTATGAATCATGTGGAAGGGAAAAAAGACACCACACAGCCATACATGTATGCTGTGTTGTAAACATCTAATGCAAGCTAGCAAGTGATGAATATGAAGAATGCTTTATTGCGAATTAGATCACGTGACACGACTCTAAAGAATGATGAGTCTAGACCTCTTGGATATCAAACATATTCACATGTAAACAAATGATGGAGCTCTGTTTTACTCTACTTATGACAACAGTACTTTCTAATAGTCAAAGAATCACAACATTCCTGACCAGATGTCAAAAGAGTCAATTCTTCAAAGTTTATACCTCTGACCTTGAAACAGAACTAGTTCTTCAAATGAGGCCAGAGTGAAGTCATGCTTTCTAAACATAACGGCAAGATAAAAAGTAACTCAAGGGCAAGGAGTGTTAGCATTTCATGGACCAAGTAAAACAGAAGGAGAAAAAATCTAACACAGTTTATGCAGACATTATGGGAGACAACTCTCCAGTCTTGACATAATGTGCAAGTTTAAGAAGACCAAAGAACATGAATAGTCCAACAAAAAACCATAATCTTTTCTCTTAAAGCACACACGGCTTCAAACGAAATGCCAAGCGTAACTTACATGTGTGGAAAGTGTTGAACTTGGTAAGCACAATCTGAAACGTACAACAAGCGAACTAACTTCAAGTATGCATCATCATGAATATGAAGTAAGATCTAGCTTTCATCATTAGAAAAAGGAATCCTAAAAGGGACTGCCACAATATTACTGTTAGAGATACTGTGAAATTCATCTTCAACATGAAACCATTGCGGTCAAGAAGACTCAGGCAATTGGGAGCCCAAGCCAAATATTAGCAAGACACGAGAAAATAGATGCCACAAGAGTTATGGACTTCAACCCCACACAACACAAAAAAAATCCACCGGAGACAGACCTCTTAGGATAGTGAAAACTGCAAAATGAAGAGTTGACTAATCACTATTAAAAGAAATAGTTTCCACTTCTTGTGCAATACATAAGGGTGCATTGGTAACTAATCAATTGTGCTAGACCACTGAGATTTTATTGTGTTCTTATGACTACCAGTTTCTATCACTAACATTTGCTCAACTTGGACAACACAAACAACATGAGAGCACTAATTTTGGCACCACAAATAAAGTAACCTCACTCAGTACTGTCGATTTGTTGAAGAGATCCAGCAAAATTGTCAGAGAACATTAGGTGAAGTCGAATTTCATCCAGAGATGAAGAAGCTTTTGTTGGATCTCCTGGACTTAATGAAGAGACAGAGAGGCTCTAAGACTGTAATAGAGGAGAAGAGTTAATGGGATTTCTTAGAAAAGGACCAACTTTCAATTCCAAATCAGAAAAGAGGAGGCAGGGAAGGTACCTTTCTTTTGTTTGGGTGGGCTTCTTTTCTTTTACCAAGCGGTATTTACTTCTCTAGGGCGGGTTTCTTTTATTTTACCAAGCAATACTTCTCTCCAAATGCCGCAATTTCCATCTCTCTCTACGAGAAAGATGGAAAGTAGCCATTTCCAAGGCTCTGGGTTCTGACTTAATTTAATTCTACAGAAAGAATATCTTACTTATGGATAGTTCTTGTTTTTTTTTTTTTTTTTTTTTTTTTTTTCCTGGTGGGATCAAAGCCATAAACAAAGTGATAATAACTCAATTCTCAACAGAAATCCCTGCATGGAACCAGTGGATGGCAATGGGAGCCATGCCATCCAATGCAAGATTTCCTCCCAAGTCTCAGACTCCCCACATTACAAACTCATACAGCTGAGAAATACTTGAACTCCCTTAGCCTCCTAGACTAAACCAAAGCTGATAAAAAAAAAAAAAAAAAAAAAAAAAAAGCCATGGATTCCACATGAATTCATTGTCTATTACGTCATAAAACCAAGTACGTATTAATTAGTGCTCGCGTCAGCTGATCCACTCTCATCAATGCTTGACATAATGAGCAAATTCAGGATGCTTACGAGCTCATGACAAGAGAAATAACCTCATGCCCTTGCTACCGATAATCCCCACAAGAGCAAATGCCACTCCTGAAGCAATGAAAGTGGCTGGAATCTCTCACAACAGTCTCACGATCAACAATCTTTACAATAAGTTTAATTGCAGAATGACAATCCCCACAAATGCGAAGATTCTTCATTATAGTTATTGTACTACCCTTGACAATAGTAATCAATGCAAATGCAACAGCAAGCCTTTCACTATGGTAAAATAATGATTCTTCCTTCTGTTCATCTTCCACGTCATGGAGAGAGAGCATCTTATTTGGAACATAACCCAATTCCTTCAACTTCTTATTCAACCAATCCAGTTTCCAATATATGTTCTCACACAAAGGGTGGGATTTATCCCCGGAAAGAAACAAATGCTTTTGCTTTTTGTGACATCCCGAATTTCCAATTCTATTTTCAATAAATTGAAATGGGCATTTCATCTGTGCGCATATAGCTCTTTTCCCTGAGCTGATCACTCATGGGATAACTAGTCTACTAGGTGAAGCCGTTAAGAAATTCTAATGCATCGGACTTGAGAATTTGACCAGGAAACGACCTTTCGACCGAGTTAATTTGCAAGGGTCATTACGGTACTGATTAAAAATCGATTAGAGACCGGAGATAGGTTGACTCGACGAGGCCCGTGATCGAGTGTGGGTGATTCCACCGGATCGCACAATTCTTGTCGATCGGCACTAGACCGGCTTTTACGTCGTTTGGGTACCCGTGTCCGTGTTTGAAACCTTGAGATTATCTCGACAACCGAGAGTCGCCAATGTGTCAAAGATGTACATTGTGGCTTGAATTGATCAACCACAGGTCAAATGCCCGAAAATTTCTAAAAGCTACCCGGTGGATCAGTACGTGCTAATATCGTGCTAGAGTGAAATTAACCGTGAAATTGAGATCGAATTCGAAATTGGAAGTCCGGGTGTGTCACAAATTATTTTAGGATCATTGACTCATCTTTGGAAGATTTTTCATGCAAGTCGAGTTTTTCAGCAAAATAATCAAATTATGGCTAATTTGGTTCGGAAAATTGGTAGGCCCGCTTTTGGTTGTACTTTTGAGATCTAAGAGGGTTCTATGGTCAAGTAAATATGTGAATTGAAGTGTGGTGACATTGGATTAATTTTATGGACTCCAATTTGGTTCAATTAGAGGAGAATTGAAGACTTTGAATTTTATGCCCGGCGGAAAATGAAATTGAACCTATTGGATTAAGGTTGTGGGAGGTTGGAGTTAGTGGATTGTGACATCACAAGTGATGTCGTGGTGTGGGCAAGGGTGGCTAAGATCTTGTGAGTGGAGGGTGAGGATTTGTTCTTCAAAAGGTGAGATGTCACTTCCCCCTCTTGTCCCCATCATCTTCTTCCTGAATCAAGGGAGTTGTCTTGAGTTTTGGAGGAGAGAGAGATCCGACCAGCAGCTCCGTCCGCCCCCTCCGTCCGCCCGCTCGGCCGCTCGCCGTCGCCGCCGCCGCCGCCGCCGCCGCCCCGCGCCGCCCGCGAGCCCGCGCGCGCGCTCGCCGGCAGCTCGCCGCTCCGCCCTCGTCCGCGCGCCGTCTCCATCGTCCAGCCGCTGCCCGTCGTCGCCGGAGCTCACCCCCGCCGCCGTGAGCCGCCGTCGACCTCCCCATCGGCCCGTCCAAGCCCGGCCGGTCTTCCTCCGCCGTTCCTCCGCTCGATCCAAGCTCGGATCCGCTCCTTTCGGCCCCAAAATGCAGCCAAGAAAAATGGGTATGGCAGCAGCTTCGTGGCCCGTTTTGGCCGGCTTCCTGGCCCCGGAGTTTAGGTCCGCCTTTGGGAAAGTCGTTCCCCTCGTCGCCCTCGTCGTTTTGGTCCGCTCGGCTCGCTAATCCGGTGAGTTTAGCTCATTAAATCTTGACTAGACGGTTAATGATGCCCTAAGTGTGCTTAATCTAAGTTAAGTAAGTTTAGGTGGTTAGATTAGTTTATTTGGTTGAGGATTAGATTAGGGTGTTTAATTAAGTTAAAGTGTGTTTAATTAGGGTTAAGAAGGTTTACTTTAATATAAGCCTTGATGTGACTTAAAGGAATTTATTTTTGATTTAAATAAATGTTTCGAAATTATTGGATTATTTAATAATATATTATATTACGAAAATTATTAAAATATTATTATTTAATTAATTTTCGGATTAAATTTAATTATTTAATAAATTCCGAAAATTTTGTCGGGACCCTAAATTCTCGAATTTCGCGCTGATCGCGCCGTGTATTCGGATTTTGAAATTTATGGTTGGATATTACAAATTGAGCGTGGATTGTGAAAAACATGGAAATTATTATTTAATTAATTTTCGAAATAAATTTAATTATTTATTAAATTCCGAAAATTATTTCGGGACCCTAAATTCTTAGAATTTCGTCTTGATCGCTCTTGTGTATTCGGATTATGAATTTGATGAGTGGATATTGCAAATTGAGTGTCGATTATGAAAAATATGGATTTTATTGAGAAAACCCCAAGTGTCGGGTTTTGATATCAAAATTGGATTTTAATGATTATATTAAATAGTGAGGTTTGAAAAGTGAGTTATTGGCTTTACGGTTCGAAATTAACGTGCCCCCACACACGTGAGTAATTTCTGGAATATTTTTAATATGAAGAAAAATGGCCGGGATCACTATTTTAAGTGGAAGCGTTGAGTGAAATGCAAAGTGTCCGTGGCGAGTATGCTTTGGCTGTGTGATAACTAAGAGGAATCGTCCGGGCTGTTGAGCCGGACTTGCCCCTATATGGGATGCCCACGCGGTGGATGCCGATCGCGGTAGAGGCTAGGCCGATTTGGATCGATGCTCCTTCGGGAATGCCGTCGACGTATAGACGATGCGCTCCACGGGGAAGGTGATGCTGGCGGCTAATGTCGATAGATAACCGAAATTCGAGTAAGCTATGCCCTTGTGTGGCGGTGATTAATAATTGGAATGCGTGCTGAGTGCGATCGTGATTTATATAAAAGTGTTGGCGTTCCAATTGTTTGAATTCTTATTACTTAATGAGTTGGTGTGATACAAATTGTGCTAACCTGCAGGAATAGATTATGACGAGGTAAGTCTTCTATGTAATTTGTGGCTAGGCCACCCGGGGTGTATTTTCTTTCTAATAGGGGTTTAGGGGGTTGAACTTGCTGAGACGATGTCTCACCCCGTTGTGGGCCAAAATTTCAGGTCCCTGGAGGATGGAGCGGGCAGATAACTTTGGTTGGCTGTGAGGAGTTGCAGAGGTGAAGTCATAAGGATTGGAGAACGTGTCCGATTTTTAGGTCGTAGGACGTTCCTTTTTAAGAGCCGGTTTTTGTAGACTTTTGGCCGTAGATCTCGTTTGTAATTGTTGTTGAATTATGGAAGTGTTATGTTGTGGTTTTGCTTCTGCTTTTCTATCCCGTATTTCATTGTCGGGGTTTTATAATACGTTCGCTTGCGCAATAATAAATGAATGGGTCGGTGACACCACCAGGGATGTCGCATGTTTGATCGACCGCAGTGGGATGTGCACGTGTCTCGGGGTTCGGGCGTGACACTTTTGCCCTTTTATAGTAACCCAACTTCTACCTGGTTGCTTCACAATATCTTTATCCCTCGTAGTCACTCTTAATCGTGAGACATCACCCCATCTATTAGCAGAAGCATAGAAGTTGGACAGTAAAAAATAAGCAGCACTACAATGTGGCTCTAGGTCAAGAATATAGTTTGCAACTCTTTGGGCCAAATCTAGGTTAGAATGCATCCTGTAAGAACTAAGCAAAGCAAGCCACACTATGGAGTTAGTTTTAGGGGGCATGTTTCTTATAGGATCCTCTACTTCCTCTAGCTTCCCACATCATCCCAGCACATCCACCATACATGCATAATGCTCGTGCTTCAATTCAATGGAAGTGTTCTCACTAAAATATCTGAACAAGGATGTCCCCTTTTGTAACATCCCAAAATGACTACAGGAAGAAAGCAGTCCCATGAGTGTGATCTCATCCGGTTGTACCCGTGTGTGTATCATTTGGCCAAACAACTCCGTAGCCCACATCCCCCGGCCATGTTGTGCACACCCGCAAATAGTGGCATTCCAGGTGACGATGTTCTTCTCCCTGAGTCTTTTGAACACTGAATAGTATCATCAATGGCTCCACACTCATTATACATGACTACAAGAGAATTGCCAACAAATACATCACTTCCCAATTGCAGCTTTACAGCCGATGCATGGACCTCACCTCGATCTAGAGACTCTAAACTATAGCAAGAATTTAAAGCACTTACAAAGACGATTGATCAGGAAGAACACTTGTTCTCATTATGTCACTGAACACATTCAGGCCATCTTCATGCCTACCATTTGAGCCATAACCAGTTAGAACAGCCATACATATGACCACATTCCTACACACTGCTTCATTGAAGACTTGGGTTGCTTTCTCAATTCGCTTGCAGTTAGCATAGAACGTGATAAGAGAAGCACATATAAATAAGCTAAGGCAGAATCCCGACTTGAAAACGTGACCATGAATCTGCACACCAAAAGGAAAAGATAATGCATTTGCACAGGCATTCAATGCACACGTCAAAGTACTTGGATTGGGTACAACACCAGACTTGAACATTCTCTCAAAAACAATAAAAGCTTCTTCACTCGTACCGTTTTGGTCAAGCCCGCCAATCATTGAAGTCCATGAAATCACATTTCGAGATGGCATTTGCTCAAACAATTTCACAGCATCGTCCACCCTCGCATTCTCACAATACCCATGAAGCATCGCATTCCACGCAGCGAGATCTCTTATGGGCATCTGATTGAAAAATCTCTCTACCAGCTCAACCTGTCCAAATCGAAAGAGCCCATCTATCATCGCCGTCCACAAAACAACACTTGATTCGGGCATTTCATCAAAAAGCTCTTCCGCTGTGATCAAGTCCCCGCAGTCTAAGCAGCCTTTGATCATTGTGTTCCAACTAATTGCGTCTCTCACGGGCATTTCGCAGAACAGTTTCAGGGCGTCGTCAAGGCGGCCAGTTTGCACGCGACCCGTGATCATCTTCGTGAACGAACGCACATCTGGGCATTGAAAGATGTCCAGAACCTCCCGAGTTTCATCTGGCTTGACGTCCTTAAGGTGTGCAGAAACTGCGGGAGTGTCACGAGTTGCATGACTCGCGCGTTTAAAGAAGCGCTTGGAGAGTTGGGTGGAGGTTTTGGATGAGCCAAGGCATGAAGAAGGGAATGTATGTGTGCAGGAGCATCCGAGAATTCGGAAAGATGGCGCGAAATCTGATCATAACAACGACAAGCTTATCTACTCCTGTTGTCCCCCACATCTCGTGAACTTTTAAAACTGTCGCACGATCAGGGCCGATGTAACGAAGGCATTTAATTCAATAAATTGGGATTTTTTTGCTTGCTGTTTTGAGGAGCACAAATTTGACGGTTGCAATTTGTCATGTGGAGTAAAGCTTGTATCGCTACTACTCACTCTCTCTCTCTCTTAGTTCGATTAGTGGCCTGGAGAGCTTCTTCAAAAGCTTCTTCCACATTTAGAATTTGATCATTTTATTAAAATATAACTAAATGGTGAATCCTTTGAGATTTCAGCAAATTCATTAGAAATTTATATATCTTGTTTCGATATATATTTAAATATGTTTTTCTTTTCTAGATAATGAGACAATGTCGTTTTTTTTTTTTTAATGAATCTTTATTTTATTTTGCCTTAAAGCAATTTTTAAAATTGCAATTGAATCTTGATAAAATGGAGTTGATCTTTTCTCTTGGAATACAGCGTGCACGCTCAAGAGGATGCGGCGTTGGCAAGGCACGACGCAGCCTACTTGGGCCAGAAACAGGATCGCACCTAGGCGCGGCCTGCTAGGTAGCAGATCGTGCAACATTTTGGGCTTAGGCCGAGTTAGGCCCATGGGCTCCAATGGGCTGGCCTTGGCCCAATTTTATTTTCCGATCCAGCCGTGAAGGCCAAATCTAATAATGGGGCCCTACCATCCCCAAAAATCATGTCAGTGACCAATTCGGCCAGACAGCCGACCGTTGGGCCATAATTTAAAATTATATGTATATGCAAGTGATCGTTCAGTCACCATTGATCACCATTAGTAATCATTTGACCCCATTTACTCTCATTTTTCAATCTTTACTCATATATTAATTTCAAACGCTCTTTGTCTCTACCACCGTTTGTTAATTTCGTTTATTTCCTTCGCCTTACAAGGATTTAATTGCTTTCTAAGTATTATAATGAAGAATAAAAACAACATTAATAATAACTGTGTCGGATAAGTCCCATACAATCCTAACTTCACCTTACAATAACTGTGGAACTCACTCAATGAATATCGCGATAACAATGTATACATGCCAGCTCTGCCTCCGTAACCAATCAAATTTGACTAAGGCAAGACACAACCACTCGTCGACTATGAGAAATTGTCGGGATGAACGCCCAAAGCTAGTACCCGACAAGCCTCTTCCCCAAATGATTCCCCTACCCTCAAAAAGCCCCAAGCAACTGTGGCCAAGCTTTACAAAGAAAAACATATCTAGAAGAATTTCCAGCTCGAGATGAATGTCAATGGTAACAAAAAGGCCATTTGCAAGGAAAAAGAATGTATTAAAAGGGTCATAAATTTCGTACGACACTCACTTTAATATGATTATTTTACAATCGATCACCTGAGTGTTATAGCTTTCATACTACTTTCACTTGAATGTTATGAATCACTTGAGTGTTGTAACTTCTAAAAAACATTCATGAACTCTCAAATGAAGGATTTTTCTAATATTTGAAAGCAATGGCATTTTAAATTTTTTTTTTTTTTTTTTTTTAAAGCTAAAACTATGTGTGCTTAGGGCAGACACAGCCTGGTGCTCAGCCCTATATGTTATGCGCTGATGAAGTCGGTCTCTTCGTGGATTGCTTGGGTTCAAAACTAAACTAACGCGATCCTAGACTCCTGTATATGGGCAGTCAGAGAAAAAGCTGACAAAACATTTGTTTGGATGAAAATACCTAATGTGAGAAGCTTGTTGATGCCACGCGTTAAATATGTGAAAGGCTATCGGGCAAAATACAACCTTTATGGTTCGACAATTGATATTCCCATGGTGCTCTTGGACACAAATATCCAGTTTGAGTGATATATATGATTCAGGTTTAGGTCTCCACGGCAAAGTTGCTTATGTGATTGAAGGAGGGAATGGAGGTGGCCTGTAGCAAGCTCCGAGCATAGAGGCTTTAGGTAGTTGCATTTCCCAAATCAAAGTATAGAAGATGGAGCTGTTTTCAGTAGATCTGCAAGTAGTGGTTTTTAGTCAGGATGAGGCCTCGGAGCTTGTTGGTAATAGAGAGGCTTGACAATGACTTGGCATCGATGGTGTGGTTTCATCCCAATGTCCGCACATTTTCTTTCGTCAACTGGAGGTTATGTTCAATAGGTTATAAACACTTTGATAGGATGAGCAAATATGTAATGTGATATCTAATAATGGCTGTGTAATGAGAGTCATGAATTGAGGGCTCATATATTTTCCCCTTGTCCCTTCTCGAAGGAAGTTTGGCAGCATGTATCCCAGAATAGGTGTGGATGGTGAACTAGCTAGAATGCCGCGATATATTAGTAAGCTTGATCTATGCCGAAGATGGAGAATTCATTTTTGTTGCTGGCAGGAAATGTTCACTGTTAGTTGCTGCTAGTGTTCTTTGTGGATTTTAGGGCGACTACTTTTTCTTGTAGATGAGATTTTGTTTTTTAGTGACTGAACGGTGCATCTTATGTTTTTTTTTTTTTTTTTTTTTTTTTTTTTGAGTTACCTTATAGCGGAAATTAGTGAATCTCTTTTTTAACGTTTGATGATATTTACTTATCCGAAGAAAGAAGGTGCTGAATGTAATAAAATAAGATTCAATAGATGAAAATAGAAGATAAATGAAGGGTAAAGTTGAAATATGCGGATGGCAATATGGGGAAGTTAAAAGAAACATATAAGTAGTTCTTACAAAGTACCACATGTTAGCTAATGATGAACTCTCAAATGAGTACTACCTTATTTATATTAGATTAAACAGTTGGCAACCATGCCTCGGTTTTCATAAGTATTTAGCCATTATTTAGCGAATCTTTACTCTAATAGCAATTGAGTACACATTTTTAAACGCTCTTTAGTGACATAACTTGGCTATGTTAAGCAATTTAGAATAATCAACTGCCCCGATAATCTTAGTATTTATGATAAAAATTTTCTAGTTTTCTTGCATCTTTCCAGGAAAGTTTGACAATCACATAGTTAAATTCTACACTCCAGAGATCCTTCTTCTATAGTCGCCAATATCCTTTATACCAACTTCATGAATACTAATATCCAAATAGATAACAAATTTGACGTCGAATTAAAGTTTTTGCATCATGATTCATGATTAGCACATGACTTACTTAAAGTGATGAGTCATGATATTTTTCGGTCAGCGGTTAAGATTATACATATTTTGTGACTGCAGTGACCACATTTACCGGTTGTTGCAGTGACTGGGCAACAACAAAGATGTGAAATCAACCTCTATCATTATCTAAAACATAACAATCTCCATGAACACAACAAAGATTCACATGTGTAAAATCTGCTGCGACAAGTGAAAAACATAAGAGCGCAAACAGGCTTGGCCAGCCGAAAGCACCAACCACCAACAAGGATTATGGTAAAAAGTGTACTTCACAAAGCAGCTCTAACATACGTTCCCAAGAATCAAGCTGGCCTAGATCAGAATCGCTTCAACCGGTCATAGCAATCAAGCTAACTCGGAGCACAAATTGCGTCAAGCAAGAAGAATGCTTCGATTATGCTAAAAGAGCGAAAATCTCTATCTCGAGAGAATAAGTAGATTAGTCACCCATTAATTGCCAACTTAAAAAACTTCATCCCATGCTATACTCAATTGTATGTAGATTAGTCACCCCTCAGAAAACCAAATAACATAAGAAACAGGCTATGATTTAACGTCACTTATCATTTGCGAAATCCTCTTCTGCTTGAATTGTGGTGAAGATAAAGGAAATCCCGTGAAAGAGAGCGAAATGAAATATTGGGAACCGGGGGCGATATGCTTGGAGATTATAAGCCGACCTTTCTTCGTAAGTGTTGAGTGCCATGCTCCATTACTATATGCAGAAGGGAACAATATAGCATCCGGAGAGAGACTATTGGTGCTTTAAAAAAAAAAATTCCTATTTTTTTTAAACCGATGCTAAGAAAAGCTGTTAATTAAATGGGCTGAACTAATGATATGTTGGGAATTGGGGTTGGGCCCTAAGGCCCACTTATTCGCCTGCTCAGGCTTGCCCGAAACTTTGGACTTGGGAGATTCCTCTTCTTTTTTCCCATGAACGGTGGTTGAATCTTTCGTTCTATCTGAGATCCAACTTGCTAATCAATGCACTTCTTTTATTTGGGTGTATGATGATATTTACTTACCAGAAAAATGACGATACTAAATGTAATAACATTAGTATATAGAATAAGAGATTAATGAAAGGTAAAGCTCAAATATGTGGACGGTAATATTGAAAAGTTGAAAGGAAGACATATGTTGTTCTTATAAAGTACTGCATTTCCAATTACGACGAACAAGGAAAAATTGTCAAAAAAATCTTAATTTTATTGCACTTTTGTCAATTTAATTATAAATCTTCCAATTTTATCAATTGAATTATAAACATTTCCACATTTTGTCAATCGAGTTCATTTGTCTAATTTTGACTGGAATTCACGATATGAACATCGGCCGTCCTATATGGCATTGGCGATACTAGCGTGCACAATTTTAATAACATTTTAATATATTTCTTTTCAATTTTTTAAAATTATTTTAATTTTAATATTTATTTATTTATTTATTTTCACTATGGCCATCAAGTTCTTAGACCTCCCTTCTGATTTGGCCGTAGCCGGGCTTCAAATTTCTCCGTTCTTTTCTTCTGTCAGCAAAAAGTGACCCGCCACTAAGGAAGAATTCTATACCTCCGTCACTAAGTCAATCGATGTATAGGGGACTCTGGACCTTCGGCATGCTCGTCTCTCCTGCCACGACGGTGCAAAGGACGATATTCCCCATCATTGATGAAGAGAGTGAAGAAGGAGAAAAAGAGTCGGGCCTTCACACCTCAAAGAATGGCTAAAATCACAACACCACTGATTAAGCCCCAAGGCCAGATCGCTATGGAGCAAGGATCAATGAATCTTACGTTGGCCAAGTCATCTAATTACTCCTAACTGCCGCCAGAATATGCCTCGATACTGCCATGTTCAAAGAAACTATGGCCACCATATAGATGATTGCCATGAACTAGGCAATGAAATTGGACAACTGATCCACAGAGGGCACCTTACTAAGTACGCCAAGATGGAGGAGAAGGTGTGGGCTAATCTTTTCCGGAGAAGAAGTCGACATGGAGGAAGCGAAGCAGAAAGTTAGACCCAAACTGTCCACCAGCAAAACATGTCTGTCACACTGTCACACAGTATCCAACTAAGTAAGCACTAGAACCCTCCTAATAATGCACAAGTATCAATTGTCCGACCTTGAGAAGTATTAGAAACTATAAGCTGTGGCCTTTCTCTAGATGGCACGGTCTATTGATAGATGAGTACATTTCATCTCCGGAGGTTCCATAGACGAAAGGCATCGTTCTTCCTTTTTCAGGTATCTTCTTTTCACACGCCAAACAAGGAGAGCAATGCTGGGCGATAGGGCCAACAATGACGAGGACATCAATTATTTAATGAGAGAATTTATGATATCTCAAATTTCATATCGAATGGGAGAGGTCACATAATGTGATTTGTAAGTTAACACCCACTCCAAATGATCAACACTTTGTGTGGTTATTTTGAGTACTCAAGTTGGTGGCCCAACCTATGGAACTAGGCTGGATGGTCACAGTAACTTGACATCGCATATTACGAAAGGAAAAAACTTGAGGGCCTTTATAGAAAATTCGGTAACTTTTCACAATTAGTCAACCTTGATTTTGCTCAAAATTGTAACCTTAAACTAAAATATCATATACAGGTTTATAAAACCAGATATAAATGAAATTGCAAAAACATTGATTAATCAAGAAAAATTTCTATTTGTCCCAAATTGATTCTTCAAAAATAATTCTAAGCACTAGACAAATATTCAAGCTTATGTGCTCTTTGCGGACCTAGGTCCTCGTATAATCCTTTCACAAAAGATGTTCTAAAAGTAGCACTCTTACTAATGTCACTAAACACAAATTAAAATGAATCAATTGGCTTACTACTAATGTATAATGAAGTTCCAAAGATCCTTAAAGGCATTCAACTCTCAAATGGAAAATTAGATATTTTTATCAAATTTTGATAACATCAAATCTCAATTTCTTTGAGTCTGACCACATAAGAATCTCTCCGTACCTCAGATACAAGAGAATAATATTTGTAAAATTGCATTAATGTTGAATATGATCAAATGTCCATCAACCTTAATATGTGCCTCAAGTACATGCACATAATACAAAATGAATTCATGCCTTGCAAGTCTAAGCATTTCACGAAAGAGATATCACATGCATACCACTAAGCTTATTCACTTACACTTAGTAACAGGATGTAGTAGAAAACCTGTGTATGACGAGCTCACATACTTGTTAGGCCGTAAAGATGCCACAACTTTAGCAAAGAATTTCTTTTATAAAATTCCGTCTTATATTATCAAAATTATCTAAGTCCTTCATATTTCAATTAAACATTTCAAAGGAGACAATCGAACAAAACCTTTAAGAGTTAATGGTGTTTTTTTTTTTTTTTACAAACTCATCTTTAGGTCGTTAGGTGGAGAAGGCAACAAACAAGTAGGGGCTCTCACTGCATTGCTCAAATCCTCAACGTATAAAATACAATAATGCTCTCTGGGATGTGATTGGCGAAAAAATACCAAAAAAATCTCCAACCTATCGTATTTGTACCAATTCAATTTTAAATCTTTTAATTTGACCAAATTAGTGTTAAACTTTTTTATATTGATACCAATTTAGTCTATTCAACCAATTCAAGCTGGAACTTGCTACACGGATGTCGACCACCCTATATGGTATGGTTAATGACGTAGACAAATTTTTAATTTTTAAATATTTTTCGATTTTTGTATTAATTTTTTTAAATTCCCTTTTTTTTTTTTTTTCCCTTCTCTTTTCTTTGGCCTGAGATACAAGGCCATGGCCAACAACTAGCCACAAGCAAGGGTTGGCAAAGGCATTGCCGCCCTTGCTGAGACCACGAGGGTCTAGCCCTTGTCGGCACTCATTTGTGGCTGGTAGGGAAAAGGAGGGGGAAAAGAAAGGAAAAAAGGGAAAAAATTTTAAAAAAATTCAAAAAAAAAATTCAAAAAAAATATACTTTTTTTTAAAAACTATTTACGCCACGTCAACCTTGCCATATAGGATTGCTAATATTCACATTAGCAATTTCGGATCAAAATTGGCTAAATAGATTGAATTGATGCGATGTAAAATGATTTATGACTAAATTGATTTAACTAAAAGGTTTATGACTAAATTAATATCAGACTTTTTTTGTTCTTTTCCCGATGTAATCATATACCATGAGATGATAAACATCCCATTAAAAAAAAGAAAAGAAAAGAAGATTTTTGAGTGCCGTATGAGTCTCAATTAGTGATTCTACTTTGGTGATCAAACACACACATCACCATGTGTAAGTATTCTCAAAACTGGGATGTAAAGGATAGTCCACAATTACCCGAGCAATTCTGCCGTACTCAATATGTGAAGCATTGTGGTGCTCAAGCACACATTGAATCACGTGAAATTTCCAAATAAAAATGCTCAAATAACATATGAAATTTTTTTTGTGACATCACAAGTAAGTCACTTGGGCAACCAATCATTCATGTTACAATATGAGATTTCTTGTCTCTTCATCTAAGTTCAACTTAGACGTAAAACAACATGGTTCTTAAAAAATCTCATCGTGCTAGTTCGGAGAATAAATTTTTTATGGCAGCATACTTAAAAAATTACTCAAAATATTGTACTTAAAAGATAAATATTTTCAAAGAACAATTTTTTTTTTTCAAAAGCATCTAGTTTCTCATATCAAAATAATTTCGCAGCACCTGACTTTTAGAAAATTATGCATGAATATACAGTTTATCTCGATTTTTCTAAGCGAAAATGTACCAAGACTGCCAATAGAGAAACAAGGTATAGCATGTGGAGCATAATGCAAAAAACGGCGCTGAAAACGAGCCCAACGGTCATGTCACGGGCCCACCCGCTTCTTTTGCACGTGGGGTTTGCTATGATGGGCTACGATCTTCTACAATCTCTCGTCGGATCACTCGGCCGGGTTTGCGACCCATCATGACCGTTACGAGATAGGGGTGATCGGGTCAGGGTGGGTAGGTCTAAACACGGACCCTGTTCCCCGACCTATAACCGGTTCTCTTTTTTTGGACACTTGTTCCCGACCACCGTTTACATTGGACCTGTTCCCGACCCACCCTGTTTTTCCGGTCCGGGAACAGGTCAACCTGTTTATATTCGAACCTGTTTTGCAAAAATTAATGTACAGCACTCATATTTAAAATAAAGCGTTTAACACTCATATCGATTAGCATAAGCACATCTACCGTTGTAGCAAATAATTTGTACCTCATAACATCACTAGAAAAGGAAAAGAAAGAGAGTATTTCATCACATCACAGGTATCCACTCTACCTCCATTGATCATTTGCTGTAAAGAAAAGGCAAAAAGAAGAATTGATCATATTCCACTGCCCCATCAACGGACCAATCATCGCATCTCGACCACTTCCATGATATTTAAGCTGCAACAATGCCAACAATGGCATACATCAACTGCTGAAACCAGAAAAAAATAGAATGCAGCAACTTGAGGCATTCGTTTTCTCACAAGAAAGATGTGCAATAACTTACCATTGGTGGTGGCAAAACACGAGCATCAATGACATCAAGTTCCTTTCTCACCAACATTCCAAAGAGAACTAAGATTATGCAAAATTAATTGACTGGAAAAAGATGGATACTTTCTCTTGTGTAAGACAACTAAGATTATGCAAAATTTGCAGATCACCAATGCAGCCACTAATTAATGTCATGTAATTCTATTCTTCTGTTTTCGTTGAGTTCCCATTTAATTTTTTTATTTCTGTTGCGTTTGAGTCATGTTTTATGACGTCAAAAGTTACCAATCAACTTAATTCATAATTAAATTACTATGCAACAAACATACCAGGTCCGTCAACTCGCGCAAAGTAGCGTCTTTCCACGTATAAATCTGAACCTCATCTTTGGGCTCTTTGCCTCTCACTGCAAAGTCTTCCTTGGAATGATGGCCCCAAGCTGTTAAATTTAATTGACATTTAGCAAATGAGTAAAGTTTATAGTCTATGCCACCTCTGACAAACACCTCAGATAAATAACCCAACAAGGAAACCACCCCAACAGATGGTGAACAGTTAGCAAGAATGTTGTCATCTTCATCCTTTCTATGTGAAATTAAAGTAATGTACATGCAAGAGACATCATGGAAAAGGAAACAAGGGATTTTCACAGCACTAAAGCTCTCAGTAGCAAACAATGACATGTAACTCATAGCTGGATCACCGTATATTCTCTGAACAGAGATGTTTATCAAATGGAAGAGCATCACCACACCCAAATATAAAACACGTGCAACCTGCCAAGCAACCATATTGGTGCTTGTGTCGAATGTAGTATTCAATTCTCATATATGGATGAAAGAGAAAATGAGAATGTACTGCAATAGCCTCTTCAAGTTGCTGATGCATTTGCTTTTGTTTCTTTATTGTTTTCTGATGTGTGGACCGCAGAAAAAACTCACTGGTCACTTTTTTGCAAGAATCACACAAATCAAAAAGAAAGATGGATAATGACAATAGCAGTTATTTCATCATTGAGGAATGAATAACAAGTAATAGTTCAACCATGTACCAATTAACTCAGAAATGAAGCAATTCACCAGCATCCATTATGCTATTCCAACAAGACTTGAACATGTTCTAGACAAGGATGAGGCCATTTTCATACATCTTCTTGCCCCTTCTCTATATTATTTTAAGATGCTAGCTTGTAACCAGAAAAATTCAACCAGATAGACAAAGGAATGCCCTTCCTTGGTTAACACTTCTCAATAAGCCATTAACTCTTGACACCTAGACAAGGACGGTCGTTAAAAAAAATGATATCAATGGATTAAAGGAAACATTGAACTTGCTCAGCTCCAGTCAAATTGTTACCGTGAGGCGGTGGTGCGAGCGCGAGGTGCGACAAGAGTAAGAGGCGCGCCGGATGGAACGGGATCGCGCTCGGGCGGAAGGGAGGCACGGGCGAGCAGAGGTACGCTACGGGTGCAGGGCGTCGGCGGAGGAGTCTCGGTTGCAGGTCGCGGACGGAAGGCGGGCGGGCGGCGGCGAGGACGAAGCAGATCTCATAAGGTGAGGACAGAAGGCGGGCGGGCGACTGGCTGGAGGTGCTACGGGGCGGCGGGGCTCGGGGCGCAGATCTCATGGGTGAGCGGGGGGCTCGGACGGACAGGCAAAAACGGGGGCTCGGCACGCGGTGGCGCGGGCACGGCGGAGTGGCTGCGCGGGCGGAAGCGGGGGGCTCGGGCTGCAGATCCTCGTGGGTGAGCGGGGGCTCGGACGGATTTGGCCGAGGACGGGCGAAACGGGGCTCGGCCACGGCGGTGGCGCCCCGGCTCCCGCGAGGACGAGGCTCGGGCGGAAAGCAGCAATGCCTTCACGAAGGGACGGGCTCGGGGGCGGAGAAGCGCGCGAGCCTTCGCGAAGGGTTGGGGCTCGGGGCGGAGAAGCGGCGGTGGTGGCGCCCGGCTTCGCGAAGGATGGGGCTCGGGCGGAGAAGGAGCGGCTTTCGGGAAGGGGGTGAGACTCGTGAGAGAGAGGTAAAGATAGAAATTAGGGTTACGCGGTTTTTTTTTTTGGGGTTTTAAGCGGTTCCAAAACCGGTCCGGTGAACGGTTCCGGGTGGGTAATCCCTCGGAACCGGTTCCGGACGATTCAAACAGTGGTGCGAGTTGTTGGAACGGTTCCGGACGGTTTCAACCGGAACCGTTCCGACCTGTTTTCCGGGTGGGCCGAACGAAACCAGGTTGACCCTTCCCGTTGCACACCCCTAATTCTGAGACCCGATATTTTTTTTTTATCTTTTCTGCATAGACCCGATATTAAAACGCAGCAAATTCGACCCATTTAGAGCGCAACCAAAGCTCTATTTCCCTTTTAATATACATTAATAACCGAAAATCTCGATTCAATGCTTTAGTTCGAAATCAAATCTCTAATTTACCGAGAGATCAAGAGAGAGACCAATAGCCGAAAATCTTGTGAATATCTCGAACTTATACTCAATTAAACATGCTTTAAGATAAGAAAATAGCCTCATGAAGGTTGCCCATGCGTATATATTGGCCTAATGATGGACTATTTATAAGGAATTCTTACCATTAACGCTCGGTTTCATAGAACCCTAGAAACCAAAACACCCAAAACTCAATCATGTGCTCTGATTAGAATTTATTCGAAGTTAAAGCTTAAAAAAAGACGAACTTTGCTGTGAGTAGCACGATAATGGAGCCAATTTGGACATATAATAAGAAATCCAGATCCAATTTGAAGCTTGTCCACACATGGTAATTCTCTCAGAAATTTCTGAAACTTCTAGATCAAAATTGTCACAATCCAATTCATATAACAACATGAAATTCATAGACTAGAACTGATATTTAACGTAGAACAGAACCTCTTCACTAATTTTGTGCATCAAGAAGTTAAATTGTCACATTGCACTACATGATATTCATTTCTATGATTCTTACCAAAATCTATAAGTTCGAAATTCTTTATGCACGGATTAGATCAGGATACGAAATCTAGGGGGCATAATAATCATTGCATGGGTAACAAAAACCATAAAATAAATAACAAGCAAGAAGGTAAATTTGCAAAATATCATTTCTCAGTTCATATACCCATCACATTCTCACGACAGACACCGAGTCATAGGTAACCAAAATCCCATATCAATATAAAAAATAAGAAACCAAAGAATCAAATTCCCAAACTCACCCATAAACCTTGAAGAATATGCAGTATAAATGTAATTGCATCAAGTGAACTCTGAACTCACATACAATTGCTCTAAACCACATTTAAGAAATTCAATGGCGAAAAACTCATATATAGATTTTAGAATACCTAGATTTGAATCAAAGATACGAACCTGGTTTAGCCAATTATTGTCTTTGAACTGATCAATACAGATGAAGGCATACGAATGTCATGAGTTTACGAAATTGGGAAAGGAAGGAAGCCATAACTTATTTATTTAAATACAGCCTACAATAACCGCTTAACCACATTATTACTATAACCAATATGTGTTAAACTGAATGTAATATGATACGGTACCATATTTGAGTAATATAACGTTTCCATATGTTTTATAAATTTTACTACAACTATATTATACAAATTAAAATATTATACAATTAATTTTATCTCACATTTACAAAATTTCTCAAAAATTGTGGTCCAAAAAATTACCATCTTCCGTTCGTTTTAGACTATGATCTTTCAAGCAAATGGTTCATATTTTCTAATGCTTTACTAGATTTGACTATAACATAATCATTACTAGCTTAAGAAAAACTCAAACATTGACAATTTATTAGCGAAAGTAAAAGGCTACTCCTGCAGGATAGAAATTTAATGAAAGCACACTCAGGAAGAAGCAATGCCAATTGCCTCTTGACCAAGCAAAACATTGAGATTTTTATGTACTTTTGGAGCCACCATGTGACTATTTCAACCAATCACGCTCTCCACGTGACCAATCAAATCATTGAGATTTTCTCACAATAAAATTCTAGGCAAACTCAACAATCATCATGACGTCATTGACTCTACGATATTATGAATTCAAATATATTCGACATAATTGATATAACAAGGAAGCTTAAATCTAGTCAATGCAATTCTTTGCCTGAGAAATCCATGCCAATCACATGCAAATCATTTACCTTTTGTATCATCATTAGGATCGCACATGATGTCGTCCAGAACTATGAAGCTTTGACACATCAATAGCATGCCTAGAATTACCTCAAAGTTTAAAAAGTCAAGAAAAATCAAGCCACATTGCAAAATATGTAGATGACAAAAATTAGCATCGGAAAAGTGATGCCTACGTAGGGGTATGCCATTAATTATCTTCAGTTAAAGCATGAAATGGACTTGTCATCACAATTGCAACCCTCAGTAAACACATGAGCATCTGGGCAAAAAAGCTGACTTGGACATGCATGATGCTTCATTTCTCTGGTCCCTTGATGAACATCTGAGATTGGAACAGCAGTAAGGAACACGTGCATTGTTAGTTAGAGTGTGCATCGATCAATTTAAAACACTTAATGGAATGCTCGACGTTTAACTACATCCTCTTACCATATAATGGAATGCTAATCATAGTCAATAACATTCACACATATTTCTATACTTAAAGGACCGTCTGAACACACTATGATCATACAATGTTTTAACATCTTGAGAAAAAATAATTAACATTAATTGTTTCTGACATCACACACGGGCAGGAAACTATCTTATTGTGCTAGAATTAGCACCAATGAAGTCACGTTCAGATTTGCACCTTTACATGTAGAATACAAAGAGCCAGAAAACTAATTCAACATTAATTTTGTGATGACTTCACCTCAAGAATGGGAACTACCCTGAAGTGCAAGTTTGACATAGGTTATAGTAAAATGAAAAGATTAACTAACAGGAAAAAGAACAATGAACAATATAATTAAAATATAGTAATAATCTAGAATGAAGAGAAAGGATGTTATCTCACTTCATTTTGAAGACCATTTCTAGTGCCGTCATTGGGATTGACTTACCATCATACAAGGAAATGCATAGCTATAGGAATATTCAGTCTCATGAGCATCGTATAATACTACCACAGCAAGAAACATTGCCAAAACCCTAACATGTGCCATTCCTTTGTTAACTGGCTATGATATACAAAGGTCGCACCATGCAGCCTACTAGTTATATGCAAAATTAACTAGCAAATCATTCAATATGCAGCAGGGATGCATCAGAATAGTGTGCATGATGTTCACAAAAACAAGGAATTATAAGTTCAAAGGTCTTACCTAGTTGTGCAAAGGCATGAGAGGATTCAACAGGAAGAATCGATGCACAGAGATCTAATGAGAAGCCTGAGTAACCCATGATCTGTGAGGCTTTGGAGTTGAAAACCAAATATCAGCATTCAGTATATCCGTAAGACTCAAACAATTAACAGTTTCAACAATGTCATTAGCAGCAAATGAAAGGAAAGAGGGAAACAGGGCAAAGAGAAATGATATTCATGTACCACGGTTCTACAAACATAGAAGAAACAAGAACCAAGTTGATTTTATCATTGCAAAAACAAATTATTTCAAGGCCATAATTTCTTAATGTAATGAGTTTCCAAAGAGCACTGATTATCTCAGAGGCTTGAAAAAATTATGGTCTGATTAGTCTCTTGATTTATTACCAACTGAAGAGCTCATGGAGAATTGCTCAACCCAAAACCATATATGTTTAGCAATTCACAATAGGGATATTGCAAAATGATGTCTCTCTAATGAGTCTAATAATTGGATTATCAACTATTAAGATACGGCACTTCGTCTTATTCCTAACCAAGGACATGACATCCCATTTTTCAAATGGCAATCTGGCTAAAAACATCCAGTCTGGAGGAAAGCTACATGTGATAAACAGGGCATCTGAAAATTGGCCAAAAAAAATTGTGGGCATATGAAACTCTACCGTTTGTTTACTAGATAAATTCCTACACCTTACTATTAGGGACATGACATCCCATTTCTCAAATGCTTGCTATATCAGTCCAGAGAAAAGCCACATCAGATAAATATGGCATTAGCCAATAAATAAAGACTAGGCATCTGAAACTCTAGCTTTTGTTTACTGGCCAAACTAACCTATTCATAGCAACCATTGTATGGCTGAACACCGCTCCACTCCAGCATCTATACTTAGTCTGATTAGGTGTACCCACCATCTAAAGATAAGTACCTTACCTTGACTTAGAAAACTTCTGAATGGGTTCTAACTTCTGAATGAATTCTTATCCAACCAAGGACCCACTAGTTCCACGCTTGTAATTTCATCAACCCTTTGTCATGACAAATCATTTGACTGGCTAGCTTTATTTACCTAGGTTAGCAGATAATTCTCCAGACCCCGCAAGAGAGAGAGAGAGAGAGAGAGAGAGAGAGAGAGTTGTTCAGCAAGATCTATAATCAGCAGAAGCCCCAGCTACTGTGTCACGCCCGAACCACGAGACCGTGAAACCCTGTGGTCATGCATATCACGACATTCCCAGGGTGTCGCCGGCCATTGGTAATTTATTTTGCGCATGCGGAACACGTTATCAAAATCCTGACAAAAACTCACGAGATAGGACATCAGGAAAATCAAATCAATAAACAAACCAACGTACTTTCATATAATCATCCAGAGTTTACATACATCAAAATGGGTCGGGAGTTTATGTGCATCAAAAAGGGTCCAGTCTGCACAACAAGGATCGGTCCACCAAAAGAGGAACAATCCTAAGACTACTAGTCGGGACTCGTTGTCGATCCCACATCTTCCACATCTGACTACGGGGTCTCGGAGACGATGGATTATCCACTCCACCATCGGGGAAGGTCAGCTACCCCTTCACCCAAAATGGCATCCACCAATGCAAGTGGAATGTCATATACCAGTGGCCGGCAAAAGCGCCGTAAACGGAACCATGCCTTAAGCCTATGTGGCACCCCCAACATCACGACACCTTAATCCGGACAGTGGACTTGATCATTTCGTACCCAATGACTTCCGGGGTCGGGAGAACTATACGCACCTTTCGACAATGTGCCTTTGGAATGCCATTCTTCTCCGGAGGTCACCATCTACGGCCCATATTTCCACAACGGGGTGAGACATTGTCTCAGCATGTTCACCCCTCCTAAAACCCTATTAGAAAGATAATACACCCCGGGGTGGCCTAGCCACACAATACGGAAGACTTACCTCCGAATTATTTCCTTCCTGCCGAGTTAGTACATTTCAAATCACTCAATTACAAGTAGTATTAGGAATATGAACAAATGAAACGCAATCAATTTCACATAATCACAACCACTGCATGCGATCTCATTTTATTCAATTCCCACATGAGCCTAGCCTACTCTTGATTCGGCTATCTACTGGCATATAGCCGGGCATCGTCTCCCCACCATGGGCACGACTTAGTGGAGTACCTCGATGGCGTTCCGAAGGAGCATAGGCCCCGAGAATCAGCTGCGACGCAACCACTACGTGGGCATCCCTACAAGGGCAGTCCGGCTCAATAGCCCGGGACCAATTCCTCTTAATTATCACACGATCAAATCATACTCGGCCCGGGATACTACGGCTTTCAATCAGTACTTTCATTAAAATAGTGATCGACCTCTTTTGTACTATTAAAAGTATTCAGAAATTAATCACGTGCATGGGGACACGTCAATTTTGACCCGAAAGACTAATTTCTTATTTTCTCAAACCCCACTATTTAATATAATCTTTAAAAATCCGATTTTATATCAAAACTCGATATCGGAGATTTTCCGTATAAAATCCATATTTTTTCACAATCAACCCTCAATTTAAAATTTCCATTCATCAAATTCAAATTCTAAATGCACGACGCGTCGGCACGAAATTCTAAGCAATTGAGATCATAAATAACTTTTTTTATTTTTTTTAATATAATAATTTATTAAAAATTCAAAATTTCGAAACATTTAAAATAAATAAAAATAAATAAAACCCATTAACTCTCACATCAAGGCTTATCTTAATTTAAACAGCCATTAACTTCTAAATTAAACATACCTTAAGTTAATTAAACATCTTAATCTAATCTACACTTAAACTAACCACTAAGCTCAATTAACCTAAGCTAAGCACACCTAAAGCATAATTAACCCTCTAATCAAGGTTTAGTGAGCTAAACTCCTTTGTGATCGCGTTCGATGAGTTCGGACAAGAAGGACGGCGAGCCCCGCGACAAACCTCCTCGGGGCAAGGCCAAGGGGACCGGAAGGGCTCGCGGGCCTTGAAGGTCGGGGTGAGCTTTGGAAATCCGGTGGCTGAACTTGGCCGGACGGAGGCGGTTCGCGGTCACACGGGCGGAGAGTCCGGCGGAGCCGCGGCTACAGTTCGGGGGCGGTTCGGACGACGGCGAAAGAAGAAGACTCCGGCGGGCTGGGCGTCCACGAGCTTAGAGGCTGCTCGGCGGAGACGGGCGGCCCGGAAGGCCCCGGCAAGGCCCGTGCGGACGGAGATGACCGCGACGCGCGGCGGCGCCGGCATCAGGCAGGCAGACGAGCGAAGGGGCTTCAGTCGGCTGGTCTCGCACCTCCCTCTCTCTCTTCCAAGTTCAAAATGAAGAAGATGATGGGGATGGGGGGGGATGTGACATCCCACCTTTCCAAGAACACATCCCCACCCTCCAAGTGTCAAGTTCTTCCTCTCTTGGGCTTCCAATCATGACATCGGATGATGTCATGATCCACTATCTCAACCTCACTGTGTATTCCAATAGGTTCAATGTTTATTTTCCGCCGTCATGAAATCTTGTGACAAATTCATCAATTCCATTTGATTCTCTTCCGGTGAGGTTCGGTGAAGTCCATAAAATTAATCCATGTTCCTCATAAGATATGTGACACCATCAGACTCCCAATTTACAATTCGGCTTTCAATTTCACGGTTAATTTCACTCTGTACGATACTCCCAGCGTCCTAGCCTACGGGTAGCTTTTAGAAATTTTCATGCAATTGACCCGTGGTTGATTATTTTCAAGCCGATGTACATCTCGACACGTGGCGACTCTCGGTTTCGGGGTAGCGCTCAAGGTTTCAAAATACGGCGGAGTACTAATACGACGAAAAAAGCGTCTAGTACCGGCCAGGCAAGAATAGTGCGATCTGGTGGAATCCCCACGCTCGATCATGCCTCTGTCGAATCCAGCTATCTCCGAGTCTCTAATCAATTTTTTGTGCCGTAATGACCCTTGCGGGTTAGCTCGATCGAGGTCGCTTCACGGTCAAATTCTCGAGTCGATGCATTAGAATTTCTTAACGGCTTCACACGATAGACTAGCTTTCACATTTGGCCAAACTCGTGGAAATGAACTATATATGTGCGAATAAAATGCCCGCCTAAATTCACTGAAAATAGAAATTGGAAAAAAAATAGGGATGTCACATATTTGCACTTCATCTAGCTTGTTCGGAGAATTGATTGGAAAGTAGAAAGAGAGAAAAGAGGCTTCCTGAATTCGTCTCAATCAACATGGAAGGAGAGGAGTGCTAGAAAGACCAAAGTATTAGATTTTAAAGGAGGACCTTTTCGAGATGGGTCGTTTAGGGAGATGTTGCTAACATAGCACAATGCTTGACTTCAACAATTGGTAAACTTTGGTTCAAAAAGTGGAATTGCTTGATTATGCTCATAAAAGCCTCTTAAAAGTGTATTTAACTATGGAAATAGATCCATTTAAATAAGAACTATAATTTCCCTCATGTACTCTAATGTAAATAGGTGATAGCTAGGGTATTATAACATTCTTTCGAACTGACCCGAGTTGAACAAGTTAAAATGGTTGATTGATGTTCATACCATTCCCGGTTTCCTAGTTCATAATAATCTCGCGAGAGAGAAATTGCTTGATGGCATTATACCTCCCCTGACATCTAAAACCCTTTGATCGGAGATCCCATTCTTGGAGGAGAAACAAGGAAATAGTTAGGAACAATCATCAATCGGAGCACACACTTAAAAGGGGAAACGTAGATGGAGTTTCAGGAAACCAGCCAATGTTGTCAATGATTCTGCATTTTCACGAGCTCAAAAGCTTCAAACTTGAGACAGATTCTATTTGCAAACAATGTCCAAATGTTGTGCGAGAGATAATTTACAAACCAATTGACAAAGCACTTTGCTAAAGAAGATACTATCCAAGCAAAAACAAGTTCGATTGGAGAATATGTTTAGTTCGTTAAGTTTACAATTCGGTCCAAAGAATAGCAATTTAAGAAATGTCTTGTACTCCGGGATATAGGTTTTCATGGAAGTAAATTATCTCGAAGTGCTCCATTTGATTTAATTTACGTAACTAGGCTCTATTAAGGGCATTAACCTTGGCAAAATTCTTGCATCAAATTTAAGAGGAGTGTGTTTGGGGTAACAATGGCTTCAATTTTTTTACTTCAACGATACCTTTAAACGGTTGTATTTTCTATTCAACATAAAAACTTATGTCTTTTGGAGAACAAACGACATGCTGTAAACGGGGTGATTCTTAGAGGCTTTAATTCGACGGTGTAATTTGGTCAGAGATCTTGGCACCCAATCTGATTGAGAGCTCGTATACCGATTACAAAGTTTGAGTAAAAAACTTCGATGAGTTTTAAACAAGCTTAGGAAGCATGAAATGTTAGTAGAGTCGGACAAATGAAAAATCATACTAGGAACACAAGTCATACACGAGAATTTAGGGCACATGTACTCTCATGCACGCAATGAGAGATAATTGCAACTATTAAACGAGAGGAGATTTTATTTATCAAGCACATTGCCCATGGCATATTAGAAAGCATAAAAACTTTCAGATGAACTATCACAGTTCTTTGTAGATTTCCCGATTTAAACATGATAACACTAAAGACATTAAAAAATCTCTCTCGCAGGAAAAAAAAAAAGTGAGGAAGAAGATGAAGAAACAAGGGGGAAAGGAAAAGGAAAACTAATGTTAGCTTAATTTGTAGCACTTCCTAGAACTTGTAAATCTTTTAGGGCATAAAAAAAGAATACGGAAATGTCTAACAAGCCACAAAGAATTCAAGGAAAAGGAAACGAAGGTGGAAATTTAGAATTAACATATACTTGACTTCTTGACACTTCCGGAAACTCACTTTCTTCCATTTATACTAAGGAAAAGGATAGAAAAGATGGAACAAAAGTTCCATAAACCTCTATTAAATTTCATGGTTATTTGTGTTGGAGAAAACTTCCTTAAGTGTTTTGAAATTGACAAAACGTTTCCATCGATCCTAGTCGAAGACTTGTAGACTCTTTCCATCAAAGTCCGAAGACTCGGACTGCCGCTTGAGACTCAAGACTCAAAGTCTATCCTCATTGAGCAGTTCTAGACCGTCAAGAAGGTTTATCAGCTTGGATATTTCGTTAAGGATTTGACTTTATCGACTTGGAGAATTTCTCTTAGCCGGATATAGCATGTCGAAATCCATTATTCAAATCAAGATTGATTCGGGGATTTTGGATCCGTTGATTGGCGAAGTATACTTGGAAGGTTACTGCTACGTAAACCTAGATCCCGATTGTATAAGCGGCAGGATTGATGGGCTTACTCGTCATGTTCCTTTAATAGCTCGAAGATTTCCTATTTGATTAAAGTCAATGGGTAGATTGGAAGAATTCCTTTGGTAAGTGCCAACGGGTATGATGGCATAAAGGAGTATATAAGGAAGACGTTCCAGTTGTTTGAAAGTGTGTGCGCGATAGAAGAATTCTAAAGTCTCGAAGCTCCTTGTTCTTAGCCAATTAAACCGTTGAGCGAAATCTTGTACGTAAAAGAGAGTATATCTTTGAGAGACCTTGAGGAAGTGTAGTAGAGTCTACACCTTTGTGGAATTAAGGAAGAGCTCACTAACAACTCTTTTGTTCATAGTGAAATCTAGCCGGTGGGCTGTCGGTGCGGAAGAGTGGACGTAGGCTTGGATTAAGCCGAACCACTATAAACTCTGTGTTTATATTCTCTTCCCTACACTCTTTTACTTTGATCGTAATTTGTTTTGTTTACAAGAGACGAATTTCCTTTTCATAATCTATTGTTGATTTGAGTTGCATACTTCACTAAGGGAAATTTGTTTTTACACCTATTCACCCCCTCACAGTATGCTTATACTAGCTTTCACAATTGGTATCGAGCTTGTGTACTCACTTAAGTTGAAGTGTTTTACAGAGGAGTTAAAGATCAATGGCTAGTATGTTGGCTCCGTGGATCGGTTGAAGGCCAAAGCAATACCGAGACCACCTTATTTTGATGGAAAGGAATACAACATATGGAAAAACAAGATAAAGGCATTTCTAAGATCAAAGGATCCTGCGGAATGGGATGTGGTAGACAAAGGAATCATTCCTAAAGCTGCACGTCTCCTGAAAAGGAAAAGAAGCCATTGAGTCTAGCGAAATGACTCGAAAGAGATAACCAAGAGGCAAAGCTATTGATGCCAAAAGCAATTTGTGCTTTATATTGTGCGTTATCAACACTCTTTGAATATAACGAATATCTTCTTATGATACGACAAAGAAGTGGGATAGATTACACATCACCTATGAAGGAACTGATCGAGTGAAAGAAACTAGAATCAACATTACGCTCGGTCAATAAGCATTCAAAATGAAATCAGAGAATCTATCAATGACATGTTTAGTCGTTTACGAAATCGTGAATGGTCTTGAAAATCAAGGTCAACCAATTTCGATCCCATGAAAGTAAACAAACTCTTGCGTGGACTCTCCAAGGATTGGAATCACGCAAGACCTCGATAAGGGAGACACGAAAAAGAATTATGCCACTTTACGTCGATGGGTGGTTGGGACTCTTCGATCTTATGAAGTGGAGTGAATCCAACGAAGATGAAGATTCTAAAGGTAGAAATCCGTTGCATTAAAATCTAATGATGATTCTAATGTCACGTATTCCCGAAGACGATATGGATGATGAAGAGCTTGCTCTCATGACAAAAGATTCGTAAAGCTAAATGAGAGGAGAAGATTCAATCCAAAGAAACAAAGCTTAAAAGCAATGAGACTAAGTCTGTTGAGGATGATGAATCCAATAGAGATGTAGTCTGTTTTGAATGTAAGAAAAAGGGACACATTAGACCCAAGAAATTTGTC